>CM060950.1:8732228-9932228 GCA_030765055.1 Mantis religiosa | reverse complement strand
TTACAGAGATGGGAGCATCGCTGGTAGAAGTGTGTAGAGTTACAAGGAGACTATGTTGAAAAACGCCAAGTGCTACTTGGACGGGTTACAGAGATGGGAGCATCGCTGGAGAAGTGTGTAGAGTTACAAGGGGACTATGTTGAAAAACGCCGAGTGCTATTTGCACGGGTTACAGAGATGGGAACATCGCTGGGAGAAGTGTGTAGAGTTACAAGGAGACTATGTTGAAAATCGCCGAGTACTATTTGGACGGGTTATAGAGATGGGAGCATCGCTGGGAGAAGTGTGTAGAGTTACAAGGAGACTATGTTGAAAAACGCCGAGTGCTATTTGGACGGGTTAAAGAGATGGGAACATCGCTGGGAGAAGTGTATCGAGTTACAAGGGGACTAAGTTGAAAAACGCCGAGTGCTATTTGGACGGGTTACAGAGATGGGAACATCGCTGGGAGAAGTGTGTAGAGTTACAAGGGGACTATTTTGAAAAACGCCGAGTGCTATTTGGACGGGTTACAGAGCTGGGAACATCGCTGGGAGAAGTGTGTAGACTTCCAAGGAGACTATGTTGAAAAACGCCGAGTGCTATTTGGACGGGTTAAAGAGATGGGAACATCGCTGGGAGAAGTGTGTAGAGTTACAAGGAGACTATGTTGAAAAACGCCGAGTGCTATTTGGACGGGTTGCAGAGATGGGAGCATCGCTGGGAGAAGTGTGTAGAGTTACAAGGGCACTATGTTGAAAACCGCCGAGTAAAATTCGGTCGGGTTACAGAGATGGTAACATCGCTGGAGAGGAGTGTAGAGTTACAAGGAGACTGTTGACAAACGCCGAGTACAATTTGGACGGGTTACAGAGATGGGAACATCGCTGGGAGAAGTGTGTAGAGCTACAAGGAGGCTATGTTGAAAAACGCCGAGTACTATTTGGACGGGTTAAAGAGATGGGAACATCGCTGGGAGAAGTGTGTAGAGTTACAAGGAGACTATGTTGAAAAACGCCGAGTGCTATTTGGACGGGTTAAAGAGATGGGAGCATCGCTGGTAGAAGTGTGTAGAGTTACAAGGAGACTATGATGAAAAACGGCAAGTGCTATTTGGACGGGTTACAGAGATGGGAGCATCGCTGGAGAAGTGTGTAGAGTTACAGGGGGACTATGTTGAAAAACGCCAAGTACAATTTGGACGGGTTACAGAGATGGGAACATCGGTGGGAGAAGTGTGTAGAGTTACAAGGGGACTATGTTGAAAAACGCTGAATACTATTTGGACGGGTACAGAGATGGGAGCATCGCTGGGAGAAGTGTGTAGAGTTACAAGGAGACTATGTTGAAAAACGCCGAGTACTATTTGGACGGGTTACAGAGATGGGAACATCGCTGGGAGAAGTGTGTAGAGTTACAAGGGGACTATGCTGAAAAACGCCGAGTGCTATTTGGACGGGTTACAGAGATGGGAACATCGCTGGGAGGAGTGTGTAGAGTTACAAGGGGACTATTTTGAAAAACGCCGAGTGCTATTTGGACGGGTTACAGAGATGGGAACAACGCTGGGAGAAGTGTGTAGACTTACAAGGAGACTATGTTGAAAAACGCCGAGTGCTATTTGGACGGGTTAAAGAGATGGGAACATCGCTGGGAGAAGTGTGTAGAGTTACAAGGAGACTATGTTGAAAAACGCCGAGTGCTATTTGGACAGGTTGCAGAGATGGGAGCATCGCTGGGAGAAGTGTGTAGAGTTACAAGGGCACTATGTTGAAAACCGCCGAGTAAAATTCGGACGGGTTACAGAGATGGGAACATCGCTGGAGATGAGTGTAGAGTTACAAGGAGACTGTTGAATAACGCCGAGTACAAATTGGACGGGTTACAGAGATGGGAACATCGCTGGGAGAAGTGTGTAGAGTTACAAGGAGACTATGTTGAAAAACGCCGAGTGCTATTTGGACGGGTTAAAGAGATGGGAACATCGCTGGGAGAAGTGTATAGAGTTACAAGGGGACTATGTTGAAAAACGCCGAGTGCTATTTGGACGGGTTACAGAGATGGGAACATCGCTGGTAGAAGTGTGTAGAGTTACAAGGAGACTATGTTGAAAAACGCCGAGTACTATTTGGACGGGTTACAGAGATGGGAACATCGCTGGGAGAAGTGTGTAGAGTTACAAGAGGACTATGTTGAAAAACCCCGATTACTATTTGGACGGGTTACAGAGATGGGAGCATCGCTGGAGAAGTGTGTAGAGTTACAAGGAGACAATTTGAAAAACGCCGAGTGCTATTTGGACGGGTTACAGATATGGGAGCATTGCTGGGAGAAGTTTGTAGAGTTACAAGGGGACTATCTTGAAAAACGCCGAGTATTATTTGGACGGGTTACAGAGATGGGAGCATCGCTGGGAGAAGTGTGTAGAGTTACAAGGAGACTATGCTGAAAAACGCCGAATACTATTTGGACGGGTTACAGAGATTGGAACATCGCTGGGAGAAGTGTGTAGAGTTACAAGGTGACTATGTTGAAAAACGCCGAGTGCTATTTGGACGGGTTACAGAGATGGGAGCATCGCTGGTAGAAGTGTGTAGAGTTACAAGGAGACTATGTTGAAAAACGCCAAGTGCTATTTGGACGGGTTACAGAGATGGGAGCATCGCTGGAGAAGTGTGCAGAGTTACAGGAGGACTATGTTGAAAAACGCCCAGTGCTATTTGCACGGGTTACAGAGATGGGAACATCGCTGGGAGAAGTGTGTTGAGTTACAAGGAGACTATGTTGAAAAACGCCGAGTACTATTTGGACGGGTTATAGAGATGGGAGCATCGCTGGGAGAAGTGTGTAGAGTTACAAGGAGACTATGTTGAAAAACGCCGAGTGTTATTTGGACGGGTTAAAGAGATGGGAACATCGCTGGGAGAAGAGTATCGAGTTACAAGGGGACTAAGTTGAAAAACGCCGAGTGCTATATCGACGGGTTACAGAGATGGGAACATCGCTGGGAGAAGTGTGTAGAGTTACAAGGAGACTATGTTGAAAAACGCCGAGTGCTATTTGGACGGGTTACAGAGATGGGAACATCGCTGGGGAAGTGTGTAGAGTTACAAGGGGACTATGCTGAAAAACGCCGAGTGCTATTTGGACGGGTTACAGAGATGGGAACATCGCTGGGAGAAGTGTGTAGAGTTACAAGGGGACTATTTTGAAAAACGCCGAGTGCTATTTGGACGGGTTACAGAGATGGAAACATCGCTGGGAGAAGTGTGTAGACTTACAAGGAGACTATGTTGAAAAACGCCGAGTGCTATTTGGACGGGTTAAAGCGATGGGAACATCGCTGGGAGTAGTGTGTAGAGTTACAAGGGGACTATGTTGAGAAACGCCGAGTGCTATTTGGACGGGTTGCAGAGATGGGAGCATCGCTGGGAGAAGTGTGTAGAGTTACAAGGGCACTATGTTGAAAACCGCCGAGTAAAATTCGGACGGGTTACAGAGATGGGAACATCGCTGGAGATGAGTGTAGAGTTACAAGGAGACTGTTGAAAAACGCCGAGTACAATTTGGACGGGTTACAGAGATGGGAACATCGCTGGGAGAAGTGTGTAGAGCTACAGGGAGGCTATGTTGCAAAACGCCGAGTACTATTTGGACGGGTTAAAGAGATGGGAACATCGCTGGGAGAAGTGTGTAGAGTTACAAGGGGACTATGTTGAAAAACGCCGAGTACAATTTGGACGGGTTACAGAGATGGGAACATCGCTGGGAGAGGTGTGTAGAGTTACAAGGGGACTATGCTGAAAAACGCCGAGTGCTATTTGGACGGGTTACAGAGATGGGAACATCGCTGGGAGGAGTGTGTAGAGTTACAAGGGGACTATTTTGAAAAACGCCGAGTGCTATTTGGACGGGTTACAGAGATGGGAACAACGCTGGGAGAAGTGTGTAGACTTACAAGGAGACTATGTTGAAAAACGCCGAGTGCTATTTGGACGGGTTAAAGAGATGGGAACATCGCTGGGAGAAGTGTGTAGAGTTACAAGGGGACTATGTTGAAAAACGCCGAGTACAATTTGGACGGGTTGCAGAGATGGGAGCATCGTTGGGAGAAGTGTGTAGAGTTACAAGGGCACTATGCTGAAAACCGCCGAGTAAAATTCGGACGGGTTACAGAGATGGGAGCATCGCTGGGAGAAGTGTGTAGAGTTACAAGGAGACTATGCTGAAAAACACCGAGTACTATTTGGACGGGTTACAGAGATTGGAACATCGCTGGGAGAAGTGTGTAGAGTTACAAGGTGACTATGTTGAAAAACGCCGAGTGCTATATGGACGGGTTACAGAGATGGGAGCATCGCTGGTAGAAGTGTGTAGAGTTACAAGGAGACTATGTTGAAAAACGCCAAGTGCTATTTGGACGGGTTACAGAGATGGGAGCATCGCTGGAGAAGTGTGTAGAGTTACAAGGGGACTATGTTGAAAAACGCCGAGTGCTATTTGCACGGGTTACAGAGATGGGAACATCGCTGGGAGAAGTGTGTAGAGTTACAAGGAGACTATGTGGAAAAACGCCGAGTACTATTTGGACGGGTTATAGAGATGGGAGCATCGCTGGGAGAAGTGTGTAGAGTTACAAGGAGACTATGTTGAAAAACGCCGAGTGCTATTTGGACGGGTTAAAGAGATGGGAACATCGCTGGGAGAAGTGTATCGAGTTACAAGGGGACTAAGTTGAAAAACGCCGAGTGCTATTTGGACGGGTTACAGAGATGGGAACATCGCTGGGAGAAGTGTGTAGAGTTACAAGGGGACTATTTTGAAAAACGCCGAGTGCTATTTGGACGGGTTACAGAGCTGGGAACATCGCTGGGAGAAGTGTGTAGACTTCCAAGGAGACTATGTTGAAAAACGCCGAGTGCTATTTGGACGGGTTAAAGAGATGGGAACATCGCTGGGAGAAGTGTGTAGAGTTACAAGGAGACTATGTTGAAAAACGCCGAGTGCTATTTGGACGGGTTGCAGAGATGGGAGCATCGCTGGGAGAAGTGTGTAGAGTTACAAGGGCACTATGTTGAAAACCGCCGAGTAAAATTCGGTCGGGTTACAGAGATGGTAACATCGCTGGAGAGGAGTGTAGAGTTACAAGGAGACTGTTGACAAACGCCGAGTACAATTTGGACGGGTTACAGAGATGGGAACATCGCTGGGAGAAGTGTGTAGAGCTACAAGGAGGCTATGTTGAAAAACGCCGAGTACTATTTGGACGGGTTAAAGAGATGGGAACATCGCTGGGAGAAGTGTGTAGAGTTACAAGGAGACTATGTTGAAAAACGCCGAGTGCTATTTGGACGGGTTAAAGAGATGGGAGCATCGCTGGTAGAAGTGTGTAGAGTTACAAGGAGACTATGATGAAAAACGGCAAGTGCTATTTGGACGGGTTACAGAGATGGGAGCATCGCTGGAGAAGTGTGTAGAGTTACAGGGGGACTATGCTGAAAAACGCCAAGTACAATTTGGACGGGTTACAGAGATGGGAACATCGCTGGGAGAAGTGTGTAGAGCTACAGGGAGGCTATGTTGAAAAACGCCGAGTACAATTTGGACGGGTTACAGAGATGGGAACATCGGTGGGAGAAGTGTGTAGAGTTACAAGGGGACTATGTTGAAAAACGCTGAATACTATTTGGACGGGTACAGAGATGGGAGCATCGCTGGGAGAAGTGTGTAGAGTTACAAGGAGACTATGTTGAAAAACGCCGAGTACTATTTGGACGGGTTACAGAGATGGGAACATCGCTGGGAGAAGTGTGTAGAGTTACAAGGGGACTATGCTGAAAAACGCCGAGTGCTATTTGGACGGGTTACAGAGATGGGAACATCGCTGGGAGGAGTGTGTAGAGTTACAAGGGGACTATTTTGAAAAACGCCGAGTGCTATTTGGACGGGTTACAGAGATGGGAACAACGCTGGGAGAAGTGTGTAGACTTACAAGGAGACTATGTTGAAAAACGCCGAGTGCTATTTGGACGGGTTAAAGAGATGGGAACATCGCTGGGAGAAGTGTGTAGAGTTACAAGGAGACTATGTTGAAAAACGCCGAGTGCTATTTGGACAGGTTGCAGAGATGGGAGCATCGCTGGGAGAAGTGTGTAGAGTTACAAGGGCACTATGTTGAAAACCGCCGATAAAATTCGGACGGGTTACAGAGATGGGAACATCGCTGGAGATGAGTGTAGAGTTACAAGGAGACTGTTGAATAACGCCGAGTACAAATTGGACGGGTTACAGAGATGGGAACATCGCTGGGAGAAGTGTGTAGAGTTACAAGGAGACTATGTTGAAAAACGCCGAGTGCTATTTGGACGGGTTAAAGAGATGGGAACATCGCTGGGAGAAGTGTATAGAGTTACAAGGGGACTATGTTGAAAAACGCCGAGTGCTATTTGGACGGGTTACAGAGATGGGAACATCGCTGGTAGAAGTGTGTAGAGTTACAAGGAGACTATGTTGAAAAACGCCGAGTACTATTTGGACGGGTTACAGAGATGGGAACATCGCTGGGAGAAGTGTGTAGAGTTACAAGAGGACTATGTTGAAAAACGCCGAGTACTATTTGGACGGGTTACAGAGATGGGAGCATCGCTGGAGAAGTGTGTAGAGTTACAAGGAGACAATTTGAAAAACGCCGAGTGCTATTTGGACGGGTTACAGATATGGGAGCATTGCTGGGAGAAGTTTGTAGAGTTACAAGGGGACTATCTTGAAAAACGCCGAGTATTATTTGGACGGGTTACAGAGATGGGAGCATCGCTGGGAGAAGTGTGTAGAGTTACAAGGAGACTATGCTGAAAAACGCCGAATACTATTTGGACGGGTTACAGAGATTGGAACATCGCTGGGAGAAGTGTGTAGAGTTACAAGGTGACTATGTTGAAAAACGCCGAGTGCTATTTGGACGGGTTACAGAGATGGGAGCATCGCTGGTAGAAGTGTGTAGAGTTACAAGGAGACTATGTTGAAAAACGCCAAGTGCTATTTGGACGGGTTACAGAGATGGGAGCATCGCTGGAGAAGTGTGCAGAGTTACAGGAGGACTATGTTGAAAAACGCCCAGTGCTATTTGCACGGGTTACAGAGATGGGAACATCGCTGGGAGAAGTGTGTTGAGTTACAAGGAGACTATGTTGAAAAACGCCGAGTACTATTTGGACGGGTTATAGAGATGGGAGCATCGCTGGGAGAAGTGTGTAGAGTTACAAGGAGACTATGTTGAAAAACGCCGAGTGTTATTTGGACGGGTTAAAGAGATGGGAACATCGCTGGGAGAAGAGTATCGAGTTACAAGGGGACTAAGTTGAAAAACGCCGAGTGCTATATCGACGGGTTACAGAGATGGGAACATCGCTGGGAGAAGTGTGTAGAGTTACAAGGAGACTATGTTGAAAAACGCCGAGTGCTATTTGGACGGGTTACAGAGATGGGAACATCGCTGGGGAAGTGTGTAGAGTTACAAGGAGACTATGTTCAAAAACGCCGAGTGCTATTTGGACGGGTTACAGAGATGGGAACATCGCTGGTAGAAGTGTGTAGAGTTACAAGGGGACTATGCTGAAAAACGCCGAGTGCTATTTGGACGGGTTACAGAGATGGGAACATCGCTGGGAGAAGTGTGTAGAGTTACAAGGGGACTATTTTGAAAAACGCCGAGTGCTATTTGGACGGGTTACAGAGATGGAAACATCGCTGGGAGAAGTGTGTAGACTCACAAGGAGACTATGTTGAAAAACGCCGAGTGCTATTTGGACGGGTTAAAGCGATGGGAACATCGCTGGGAGTAGTGTGTAGAGTTACAAGGGGACTATGTTGAGAAACGCCGAGTGCTATTTGGACGGGTTGCAGAGATGGGAGCATCGCTGGGAGAAGTGTGTAGAGTTACAAGGGCACTATGTTGAAAACCGCCGAGTAAAATTCGGACGGGTTACAGAGATGGGAACATCGCTGGAGATGAGTGTAGAGTTACAAGGAGACTGTTGAAAAACGCCGAGTACAATTTGGACGGGTTACAGAGATGGGAACATCGCTGGGAGAAGTGTGTAGAGCTACAGGGAGGCTATGTTGAAAAACGCCGAGTACTATTTGGACGGGTTAAAGAGATGGGAACATCGCTGGGAGAAGTGTGTAGAGTTACAAGGGGACTATGTTGAAAAACGCCGAGTACAATTTGGACGGGTTACAGAGATGGGAACATCGCTGGAGAAGTGTGTAGAGTTACAAGGAGACTATGTTGAAAAACGCCGAGTACAATTTGGACGGGTTACAGAGATGCGAACATCGCTGGGAGAAGTGTGTAGACTTACAAGGAGACTATGTTGAAAAACGCCGAGTGCTATTTGGACGGGTTAAAGCGATGGGAACATCGCTGGGAGAAGTGTGTAGAGTTACAAGGGGACTATGTTGAGAAACGCTGAGGGCTATTTGGACGGGTTGCAGAGATGGGAGCATCGCTGGGAGAAGTGCGTAGAGTTACAAGGGCACTATGTTGAAAACCGCCGAGTAAAATTCGGACGGGTTACAGAGATGGGAACATCGCTGTAGATGAGTGTAGAGTTACAAGGAGACTGTTGAAAAACGCCAAGTACAAATTGGACGGGTTACAGAGATGGGAACATCGCTGGGAGAAGTGTGTAGAGCTACAGGGAGGCTATGTTGAAAAACGCCGAGTACAATTTGGACGGGTTACAGAGATGGGAACATCGGTGGGAGAAGTGTGTAGAGTTACAAGGGGACTATGTTGAAAAACGCCGAATACTATTTGGACGGGTACAGAGATGGGAGCATCGCTGGGAGAAGTGTGTAGAGTTACAAGGAGACTATGTTGAAAAACGACGAGTACTATTTGGACGGGTTACAGAGATGGGAACATCGCTGGGAGAAGTGTGTAGAGTTACAAGGGGACTATGCTGAAAAACGCCGAGTGCTATTTGGACGGGTTACAGAGATGGGAACATCGCTGGGAGAAGTGTGTAGAGTTACAAGGGGACTATTTTGAAAAACGCCGAGTGCTATTTGGACGGGTTACAGAGATGGGAACAACGCTGGGAGAAGTGTTTAGACTTACAAGGAGACTATGTTGAAAAACGCCGAGTGCTATTTGGACGGGTTAAAGAGATGGGAACATCGCTGGGAGAAGTGTGTAGAGTTACAAGGGGACTATGTTGAAAAACGCCGAGTGCTATTTGGACGGGTTGCAGAGATGGGAGCATCGCTGGGAGAAGTGTGTAGAGTTACAAGGGCACTATGTTGAAAACCGCCGAGTAAAATTCGGACGGGTTACAGAGATGGGAACATCGCTGGAGATGAGTGTAGAGTTACAAGGAGACTGTTGAAAAACGCCGAGTACAAATTGGACGGGTTACAGAGATGGGAACATCGCTGGGAGAAGTGTGTAGAGCTACAAGGAGGCTATGTTGAAAAACGACGAGTACTATTTGGACGGGTTATAGAGATGGGAGCATCGCTGGGAGAAGTGTGTAGAGTTACAAGGAGACTATGTTGAAAAACGCCGAGTGCTATTTGGACGGGTTAAAGAGATGGGAACATCGCTGGGAGAAGTGTATAGAGTTACAAGGGGACTATGTTGAAAAACGCCGAGTGCTATTTGGACGGGTTACAGAGATGGGAACATCGCTGGGAGAAGTGTATAGAGTTACAAGGAGCCTATGTTGAAAAACGCCGAGTGCTATTTGGACGGGTTACAGAGATGGGAACATCGCTGGTAGAAGTGTGTAGAGTTACAAGGAGACTATGTTGAAAAACGCCGAGTACTATTTGGACGGGTTACAGAGATGGGAACATCGCTGGGAGAAGTGTGTAGAGTTACAAGAGGACTATGTTGAAAAACGCCGAGTACTATTTGGACGGGTTACAGAGATGGGAGCATCGCTGGAGAAGTGTGTAGAGTTACAAGGAGACTATTTGAAAAACGCCGAGTGCTATTTGGACGGGTTACAGATATGGGAGCATTGCTGGGAGAAGTGTGTAGAGTTACAAGGGGACTATCTTGAAAAACGCCGAGTATTATTTGGACGGGTTACAGAGATGGGAGCATCGCTGGGAGAAGTGAGTCGAGTTACAAGGAGACTATGCTGAAAAACGCCGAATACTATTTGGACGGGTTACAGAGATGGGAACATCGCTGGGAGAAGTGTGTAGAGTTACAAGGTGACTATGTTGAAAAACGCCGAGTGCTATTTGGACGGGTTACAGAGATGGGAGCATCGCTGGTAGAAGTGTGTAGAGTTACAAGGAGACTATTTTGAAAAACGCCAAGGGCTATTTGGACGGGTTACAGAGATGGGAGCATCGCTGGAGAAGTGTGCAGAGTTACAGGGGGACTATGTTGAAAAACGCCGAGTGCTATATCGACGGGTTACAGAGATGGGAACATCGCTGGGAGAAGTGTGTAGAGTTACAAGGAGACTATGTTGAAAAACGCCGAGTGCTATTTGGACGGGTTACAGAGATGGGAACATCGCTGGGGAAATGTGTAGAGTTACAAGGAGACTATGTTCAAAAACGCCGAGTGCTATTTGGACGGGTTACAGAGATGGGAACATCGCTGGGAGAAGTGTGTAGAGTTACAAGGGGACTATTTTGAAAAACGCCGAGTGCTATTTGGACGGGTTACAGAGATGGAACCATCGCTGGGAGAAGTGTGTAGACTTACAAGGAGACTATGTTGAAAAACGCCGAGTGCTATTTGGACGGGTTAAAGCGATGGGAACATCGCTGGGAGTAGTGTGTAGAGTTACAAGGGGACTATGTTGAGAAACGCCGAGTGCTATTTGGACGGGTTGCAGAGATGGGAGCATCGCTGGGAGAAGTGTGTAGAGTTACAAGGGCACTATGTTGAAAACCGCCGAGTAAAATTCGGACGGGTTACAGAGATGGGAACATCGCTGGAGATGAGTGTAGAGTTACAAGGAGACTGTTGAAAAACGCCGAGTACAATTTGGACGGGATACAGAGATGGGAACATCGCTGGGAGAAGTGTGTAGAGCTACAGGGAGGCTATGTTGAAAAACGCCGAGTACTATTTGGACGGGTTAAAGAGATGGGAACATCGCTGGGAGAAGTGTGTAGAGTTACAAGGGGACTATGTTGAAAAACGCCGAGTACAATTTGGACGGGTTACAGAGATGGGAACATCGCTGGAGAAGTGTGTAGTGTTACAAGGAGACTATGTTGAAAAACGCCGAGTACAATTTGGACGGGTTACAGAGATGGGAACATCGGTGGGAGAAGTGTGTAGAGTTACAAGGAGACTATGTTGAAAAACGCCGAGTACTATTTGGGCGGGTTATAGAGATGGGAGCATCGCTGGTAGAAGTGTGTAGAGTTACAAGGAGACTATGTTGAAAAACGCCGAGTACTATTTGGACAGGTTACAGAGATGGGAACATCGCTGGAGAAGTGTGTAGAGTTACAAGGAGACTATGTTGAAAAACGCCGAGTACTATTTGGACGGGTTACAGAGATGGGAACATCGCTGGAGAAGTGTGTAGAATTACAAGGAGACTATGTTGAAAATCGCCGAGTACAATTTGGACGGGTTACAGAGATGGGAACATCGCTGGGGAAGTGTGTAGAGTTACAAGGAGACTATGTTGAAAATCGCCGAGTACTATCTGGACGGGTTACAGAGATGGGAACATCGCTGGAGAAGTGTGTAGAGTTACAAGGAGACTATGTTGAAAAACGCCGAGTACTATTTGGACGGGTTACAGAGATGGGAAGATCGCTGGAGAAGTGTGTAGAGTTACAAGGAGACTATGTTGAAAATCGCCGAGTACTATTTGGACGTGTTACACAGATGGGAACATCGCTGGAGAAGTGTGTAGAGTTACTAGGAGACTATGTTGAAAATCGCCGAGTACTATTTGGACGGGTTACAGAGATGCGAACATCGCTGGAGAAGTGTGTAGAGTTACAAGGAGACCATGTTGAAAATCGCCGAGTACTATTTGGACAGGTTACAGAGATGGGAACATCGCTGGAAAGTGTTTAGAGTTACAAGGAGACTATGTTGAAAATCGCCGAGTACTATTTGGACAGGTTACAGAGATGGGAACATCGCTGGAGAAGTGTGTAGAGTTACAAGGAGACTACGTTGAAAATCGCCGAGTACTATTTGGACGGGTTGCAGAGATGGGAACATCGCTGGAGAAGTGTGTAGTTACAAGGAGACTATGTTGAAAAACGCCGAGTAATATTTGGACAGGTTACAGAGATGGGAACATCGCTGGAGAAGTGTGTAGAGTTACAAGGAGACTATGTTGAAAATCGCCGAGTACTATTTGGACAGGTTACAGAGATGGGAACATCGCTGGAGAACTATGTAGAGTTACAAGGAGACTATGTTGAAAATCGCCGAGTACTACTTGGACGGGTTACAGAGATGGGAACATCGCTGGAGAAGTGTGTAGAGTTACAAGGAGACTATGTTGAAAAACGCCGAGTACTATTTGGACAGGTTACAGGGATGGGAACATCGCTGGAGAAGTGTGTATAGTTACAAGGGGACTATGTTGAAAATCGCCGAGTACTACTTGGACGGGTTACAGAGATGGGAACATCGCTGGAGAGTGTGTATAGTTACAAGGGGACTATGTTGAAAATCGCCGAGTACTACTTGGACGGGTTACAGAGATGGGAACATCGCTGGAGAAGTGTGTAGAGTTACAAGGAGACTATGTTGAAAACGCCGAGGACCATTTGGACGGGTTACAGAGATGGGAACATCGCTGGGAGAAGTGTGTAGCGTTACAAGGAGACTATGTTGAAAAACGCCGAGTACTATTTGGACGGGTTAAAGAGATGGGAACATCGCTGGGAGAAGTGTGTAGAGTTACAAGGGGACTATGTTGAAAAACGCCGAGTGCTATTTGGACGGGTTGCAGAGATGGGAGCATCGCTGGGAGAAGTGTGTAGAGTTACAAGGGGACTATGTTGAAAACCGCCGAGTAAAATTCGGACGGGTTACAGAGATGGGAACATCGCTGGAGATGAGTGTAGAGTTACAAGGAGACTGTTGAAAAACGCCGGGTACAATTTGGACGGGTTACAGAGATGGGAACATCGCTGGAGAAGTGTGTAGAGGTACAAGGAGACTATGTTGAAAAACGCCGAGTACTATTTGGACGGGTTATAGAGATGGGAGCATCGCTGGGAGAAGTGTGTAGAGTTACAAGGAGACTATGTTGAAAAACGCCGAGTGCTATTTGGACGGGTTAAAGCGATGGGAACATCGCTGGGAGAAGTGTGTAGAGTTACAAGGGGACTACGTTGAGAAACGCCGAGGGCTATTTGGACGGGTTGCAGAGATGGGAGCATCGCTGGGAGAAGTGTGTAGAGTTACAAGGGCACTATGTTGAAAACCGCCGAGTAAAATTCGGACGGGTTACAGAGATGGGAACATCGCTGTAGATGAGTGTAGAGTTACAAGGAGACTGTTGAAAAACGCATGGTACAATTTGGACGGGTTACAGAGAAGGGAACATCGCTGGGAGAAGTGTGTAGAGCTACAGGGAGGCTATGTTGAAAAACGCCGAGTACAATTTGGACGGGTTACAGAGAGGGGAACATCGGTGGGAGAAGTGTGTAGAGTTACAAGGGGACTATGTTGAAAAACGCCGAATACTATTTGGACGGGTACAGAGATGGGAGCATCGCTGGGAGAAGTGTGTAGAGTTACAAGGAGACTATGTTGAAAAACGCCGAGTACTATTTGGACAGGTTACAGAGATGGGAACATCGCTGGAGAACTATGTAGAGTTACAAGGAGACTATGTTGAAAACCGCCGAGTAAAATTCGGACGGGCTACAGAGATGGGAACATCGCTGGAGATGAGTGTAGAGTTACAAGGAGACTGTTGAATAACGCCGAGTACAAATTGGACGGGTTACAGAGATGGGAACATCGCTGGGAGAAGTGTGTAGAGCTACAAGGAGGCTATGTTGAAAAACGCTGAGTACTATTTGGACGGGTTATAGAGATGGGAGCATCGCTGGGAGAAGTGTGTAGAGTTACAAGGAGACTATGTTGAAAAACGCCGAGTGCTATTTGGACGGGTTAAAGAGATGGGAACATCGCTGGGAGAAGTGTATAGAGTTACAAGGGGACTATGTTGAAAAAAGCCGAGTGCTATTTGGACGGGTTACAGAGATGGGAACATCGCTGGGAGAAGTGTGTAGAGTTACAAGGAGCCTATGTTGAAAAACGCCGAGTGCTATTTGGACGGGTTACAGAGCTGGGAACATCGCTGGTAGAAGTGTGTAGAGTTACAAGGAGACTATGTTGAAAAACGCCGAGTGCTATTTGGACGGGTTGCAGAGATGGGAGCATCGCTGGGAGAAGTGTGTAGAGTTACAAGGGCACTATGTTGAAAACCGCCGAGTAAAATTCGGACGGGTTACAGAGATGGGAACATCGCTGGAGATGAGTGTAGAGTTACAAGGAGACTGTTGAAAAACGCCGGGTACAATTTGGACGGGTTACAGAGATGGGAACATCGCTGGAGAAGTGTGTAGAGGTACAAGGAGACTATGTTGAAAAACGCCGAGTACTATTTGGACGGGTTATAGAGATGGGAGCATCGCTGGGAGAAGTGTATAGAGTTACAAGGGGACTATGTTGAAAAACGCCGAGTGCTATTTGGACGGGTTACAGAGATGGGAACATCGCTGGGAGAAGTGTGTAGAGTTACAAGGAGTCTATGTTGAAAAACGCCGAGTGCTATTTGGACGGGTTACAGAGATGGGAACATCGCTGGGAGAAGTGTGTAGAGTTACAAGGAGACTATGTTGAAAAACGCCGAGTACTATTTGGACGGGTTACAGAGATGGGAACATCGCTGGGAGAAGTGTGTAGAGTTACAAGAGGACTATGTTGAAAAACGCCGAGTACTATTTGGACGGGTTACAGAGATGGGAGCTTCGCTGGAGAAGTGTGTAGAGTTACAAGGAGACTATTTGAAAAACGCCGAGTGCTATTTGGACGGGTTACAGATATGGGAGCATTGCTGGGAGAAGTGTGTAGAGTTACAAGGGGACTATGTTGAAAAACGCCGAGTATTATTTGGACGGGTTACAGAGATGGGAGCATCGCTGGGAGAAGTGTGTAGAGTTACAAGGAGACTATGCTGAAAAACGCCGAGTACTATTTGGACGGGTTACAGAGATTGGAACATCGCTGGGAGAACTGTGTAGAGTTACAAGGTGACTATGCTGAAAAACGCCGAGTGCTATATGGACGGGTTACAGAGATGGGAGCATCGCTGGTAGAAGTGTGTAGAGTTACAAGGAGACTATGTTGAAAAACGCCAAGTGCTATTTGGACGGGTTATAGAGATGGGAGCATCGCTGGAGAGGTGTGTAGAGTTACAGGGGGACTATGTTGAAAAACGCCGAGTGCTATTTGCACGGGTTACAGAGATGGGAACATCGCTGGGAGAAGTGTGTAGAGTTACAAGTAGACTATGTTGAAAAACGCCGAGTACTATTTGGACGGGTTATAGAGATGGGAGCATCGCTGGGAGAAGTGTGTAAAGTTACAAGGAGACTATGTTGATAAACGCCGAGTGCTATTTGGACGGGTTAAAGAGATGGGAACATCGCTGGGAGAAGTGTATCGAGTTACAAGGGGACTAAGTTGAAAAACGCCGAGTGCTATTTGGACGGGTTACAGAGATGGGAACATCGCTGGGAGAAGTGTGTAGAGTTACAAGGAGACTATGTTGAAAAACGCCGAGTGCTATTTGGACGGGTTACAGAGATGGGAACATCGCTGGGAGAAGTGTGTAGAGTTACAAGGAGACTATGTTGAAAAACGCCGAGTGCTATTTGGACGGGTTACAGAGATGGGAACATCGCTGGGAGAAGTGTGTAGAGTTACAAGGGGACTATGCTGAAAAACGCCGAGTGCTATTTGGACGGGTTACAGAGATGGGAACATCGCTGGGAGAAGTGTGTAGAGTTACAAGGGGACTATTTTGAATAACGCCGAGTGCTATTTGGACGGGTTACAGAGATGGGAACATCGCTGGGAGAAGTGTGTAGACTTACAAGGAGACTATGCTGAAAAACGCCGAGTGCTATTTGGACGGGTTAAAGCGATGGGAACATCGCTGGGAGAAGTGTGTAGAGTTACAAGGGGTTATGTTGAAAAACGCCGAGGGCTATTTGGACGGGTTAAAGAGATGGGAACATCGCTGGGAGAAGTGTATCGAGTTACAAGGGGACTAAGTTGAAAAACGCCGAGTGCTATTTGGACGGGTTACAGAGATGGGAACATCGCTGGGAGAAGTGTGTAGAGTTACAAGGAGACTATGTTGAAAAACGCCGAATGCTATTTGGACGGGTTACAGAGATGGGAACATCGCTGGGAGAAGTGTGTAGAGTTACAAGGAGACTATGTTGAAAAACGCCGAGTGCTATTTGGACGGGTTACAGAGATGGGAACATCGCTGGGAGAAGTGTGTAGAGTTACAAGGGGACTATGCTGAAAAACGCCGAGTGCTATTTGGACGGGTTACAGAGATGGGAACATCGCTGGGAGAAGTGTGTAGAGTTACAAGGGGACTATTTTGAAAAACGCCGAGTGCTATTTGGACGGGTTACAGAGATGGGAACATCGCTGGGAGAAGTGTGTAGACTTACAAGGAGACTATGCTGAAAAACGCCGAGTAAAATTCGGACGGGTTACAGAGATGGGAACATCGCTGGAGATGAGTGTAGAGTTACAAGGAGACTGTTGAAAAACGCCGAGTACAATTTGGACGGGTTACAGAGATGGGAACATCGCTGGGAGAAGTGTGTAGAGCTACAGGGAGGCTATGTTGAAAAACGCCGAGTACTATTTGGACGGGTTAAAGAGATGGGAACATCGCTGGGAGAAGTGTGTAGAGTTACAAGGGGACTATGTTGAAAAACGCCAAGTGCTATTTAAACGGGTTACAGAGATGGGAACATCGCTGGGAGAAGTGTGTAGAGTTACAAGGGCACTATGTTGAAAAACGCCGAGTACAATTTGGACGGGTTACAGAGATGGGAACATCGCTGGAGAAGTGTGTAGAGTTACAAGGAGACTATGTTGAAAAACGCCGAGTACAATTTGGACGGGTTACAGAGATGGGAATATCGGTGGGAGAAGTGTGTAGAGTTACAAGGGGACTTTGTTGAAAAACGGCGAATACTATTTGGACGGGTACAGAGATGGGAGCATCGCTGGGAGAAGTGTGTAGAGTTACAAGGAGACTATGTTGAAAAACGCCGAGTACTATTTGGACGGGTTACAGAGATGGGAACATCGCTGGGAGAAGTGTGTAGAGTTACAAGAGGACTATGTTGAAAAACGCCGAGTACTATTTGGACGGGTTACAGAGATGGGAGCATCGCTGGAGAAGTGTGTAGAGTTACAAGGAGACTAAGTTGAAAAACGCCGAGTGCTATTTGGACGGGTTACAGAGATGGGAACATCGCTGGGAGAAGTGTGTAGAGTTACAAGGAGACTATGTTGAAAAACGCCGAGTGCTATTTGGACGGGTTACAGAGATGGGAACATCGCTGGGAGAAGTGTGTAGAGTTACAAGGAGACTATGTTGAAAAACGCCGAGTGCTATTTGGACGGGTTACAGAGATGGGAACATCGCTGGGAGAAGTGTGTAGAGTTACAAGGGGACTATGCTGAAAAACGCCGAGTGCTATTTGGACGGGTTACAGAGATGGGAACATCGCTGGGAGAAGTGTGTAGAGTTACAAGGGGACTATTTTGAAAAACGCCGAGTGCTATTTGGACGGGTTACAGAGATGGGAACATCGCTGGGAGAAGTGTGTAGACTTACAAGGAGACTATGCTGAAAAACGCCGAGTGCTATTTGGACGGGTTAAAGCGATGGGAACATCGCTGGGAGAAGTGTGTAGAGTTACAAGGGGTTATGTTGAAAAACGCCGAGGGCTATTTGGACGGGTTAAAGAGATGGGAACATCGCTGGGAGAAGTGTATCGAGTTACAAGGGGACTAAGTTGAAAAACGCCGAGTGCTATTTGGACGGGTTACAGAGATGGTAACATCGCTGGAGAAGTGTGTAGAGTTACAAGGAGACTATGTTGAAAAACGCCGAGTGCTATTTGGACGGGTTACAGAGATGGGAACATCGCTGGGAGAAGTGTGTAGAGTTACAAGGAGACTATGTTGAAAAACGCCGAGTGCTATTTGGACGGGTTACAGAGATGGGAACATCGCTGGGAGAAGTGTGTAGAGTTACAAGGGGACTATGCTGAAAAACGCCGAGTGCTATTTGGACGGGTTACAGAGATGGGAACATCGCTGGGAGGAGTGTGTAGAGTTACAAGGGGACTATTTTGAAAAACGCCGAGTGCTATTTGGACGGGTTACAGAGATGGGAACATCGCTGGGAGAAGTGTGTAGACTTACAAGGAGACTATGCTGAAAAACGCCGAGTAAAATTCGGACGGGTCACAGAGATGGGAACATCGCTGGAGATGAGTGTAGAGTTACAAGGAGACTGTTGAAAAACGCCGAGTACAATTTGGACGGGTTACAGAGATGGGAACCTCGCTGGGAATAGTGTGTAGAGCTACAGGGAGGCTATGTTGAAAAACGCCGAGTACTATTTGGACGGGTTAAAGAGATGGGAACATCGCTGGGAGAAGTGTGTAGAGTTACAAGGGGACTATGTTGAAAAACGCCAAGTGCTATTTAAACGGGTTACAGAGATGGGAACATCGCTGGGAGAAGTGTGTAGAGTTACAAGGGCACTATGTTGAAAAACGCCGAGTACAATTTGGACGGGTTACAGAGATGGGAACATCGCTGGAGAAGTGTGTAGAGTTACAAGGAGACTATGTTGAAAAACGCCGAGTACAATTTGGACGGGTTACAGAGATGGGAACATCGGTGGGAGAAGTGTGTAGAGTTACAAGGGGACTATGTTGAAAAACGGCGAATACTATTTGGACGGGTACAGAGATGGGAGCATCGCTGGGAGAAGTGTGTAGAGTTACAAGGAGACTATGTTGAAAAACGCCGAGTACTATTTGGACGGGTTACAGAGATGGGAACATCGCTGGGAGAAGTGTGTAGAGTTACAAGAGGACTATGTTGAAAAACGCCGAGTGCTCTTTGGACGGGTTACAGAGATGGGAGCATCGCTGGTAGAAGTGTGTAGAGTTACAAGGAGACTATTTGAAAAACGCCGAGTGCTATTTGGACGGGTTACAGATATGGGAGCATTGCTGGGAGAAGTGTGTAGAGTTACAAGGGGACTATGTTGAAAAACGCCGAGTATTATTTGGACGGGTTACAGAGATGGGAGCATCGCTGGGAGAAGTGTGTAGAGTTACAAGGAGACTATGCTGAAAAACGCCGAGTACTATTTGGACGGGTTACAGAGATTGGAACATCGCTGGGAGAAGTGTGTAGAGTTACAAGGTGACTATGTTGAAAAACGCCGAGTGCTATTTGGACGGGTTACAGAGATGGGAGCATCGCTGGTAGAAGTGTGTAGAGTTACAAGGAGACTATGTTGAAAAACGCCAAGTGCTATTTGGACGGGTTACAGAGATGGGAGCATCGCTGGAGAAGTGTGTAGAGTTACAGGGGGACTATGTTGAAAAACGCCGAGTGCTATTTGCACGGGTTACAGAGATGGGAACATCGCTGGGAGAAGTGTGTAGAGTTACAAGGAGACTATGTTGAAAAACGCCGAGTACTATTTGGACGTGTTGTAGAGATGGGAGCATCGCTGGGAGAAGTGTGTAGAGTTACAAGGAGACTATGTTGAAAAACGCCGAGTGCTATTTGGACGGGTTAAAGAGATGGGAACATCGCTGGGAGAAATGTATCGAGTTACAAGGGGACTAAGTTGAAAAACGCCGAGTGCTATTTGGACGGGTTACAGAGATGGGAACATCGCTGGGAGAAGTGTGTAGAGTTACAAGAAGACTATGTTGAAAAACGCCGAGTGCTATTTGGACGGGTTACAGAGATGGGAACATCGCTGGGAGAAGTGTGTAGAGTTACAAGGGGACTATGCTGAAAAACGCCGAGTGCTATTTGGACGGGTTACAGAGATGGGAACATCGCTGGGAGAAGTGTGTAGAGTTACAAGGGGACTATTTTGAAAAACGCCGAGTGCTATTTGGACGGGTTACAGAGATGGGAACAACGCTGGGAGAAGTGTGTAGACTTACAAGGAGACTATGTTGAAAAACGCCGAGTGCTATTTGGACGGGTTAAAGAGATGGGAACATCGCTGGGAGAAGTGTGTAGAGTTACAAGGAGACTATGTTGAAAAACGCCGAGTGCTATTTGGACGGGTTGCAGAGATGGGAGCATCGCTGGAAGAAGTGTGTAGAGTTACAAGGAGACTATGTTGAAAACCGCCGAGTAAAATTCGGACGGGTTACAGAGATGGGAACATCGCTGGAGATGAGTGTAGAGTTACAAGGAGACTGTTGAAAAACGCCGAGTACAATTTGGACGGGTTACAGTGATGGGAACATCGCTGGGAGAAGTGTGTAGAGCTACAAGGAGGCTATGTTGAAAAACGCCGAGTGCTATTTGGACCGGTTAAAGAGATGGGAACATCGCTGGGAGAAGTGTGTAGAGTTACAAGGAGACTATGTTGAAAAACGCCGAGTGCTATTTGGACGGGTTACAGAGATGGGAACATCGCTGGGAGAAGTGTGTAGAGTTACAAGGGGACTATGTTGAAAAACGCCGAGTGCTATTTGGACGGGTTACAGAGATGGGAACATCGCTGGGAGAAGTGTGTAGAGTTACAAGGAGACTTAGTTGAAAAACGCCGAGTGCTATTTGGACGGGTTACAGAGATGGGAACATCGCTGGGAGAAGTGTGTAGAGTTACAAGGAGACTATGTTGAAAAACGCCGAGTACTATTTGGACGGGTTACAGAGATGGGAACATCGCTGGGAGAAGTGTGTAGAGTTACAAGAGGACTATGTTGAAAAACGCCGAATACTATTTGGACGGGTTACAGAGATGGGAGCATCGCTGGAGAAGTGTGTAGAGTTACAAGGAGACTATTTGAAAAACGCCGAGTGCTATTTGGACGGGTTACAGATATGGGAGCATTGCTGGGAGAAGTGTGTAGAGTTACAAGGGGACTATGTTGAAAAACGCCGAGTATTATTTGGACGGGTTACAGAGATGGGAGCATCGCTGGGAGAAGTGTGTAGAGTTACAAGGAGACTATGCTGAAAAACGCCGAGTACTATTTGGACGGGTTACAGAGATTGGAACATCGCTGGGAGAAGTGTGTATAGTTACAAGGTGACTATGTTGAAAAACGCCGAGTGCTCTTTGGACGGGTTACAGAGATGGGAGCATCGCTGGTAGAAGTGTGTAGAGTTACAAGGAGACTATGTTGAAAAACGCCAAGTGCTATTTGGACGGGTTACAGAGATCGGAGCATCGCTGGAGAAGTGTGCAGAGTTACAGGGGGACTATGTTGAAAAACGCCGAGTGCTATTTGCACGGGTTACAGAGATGGGAACATCGCTGGGAGAAGTGTGTAGAGTTACAAGGAGACTATGTTGAAAAACGCCGAGTACTATTTGGACGGGTTATAGAGATGGGAGCATCGCTGGGAGAAGTGTGTAGAGTTACAAGGAGACTATGTTGAAAAACGCCGAGTGCTATTTGGACGGGTTAAAGAGATGGGAACATCGCTGGGAGAAGTGTATCGAGTTACAAGGGGACTTAGTTGAAAAACGCCGAGTGCTATATGGACGGGTTACAGAGATGGGAACATCGCTGGGAGAAGTCTGTAGAGTTACAAGGAGACTATGTTGAAAAACGCCGAGTGCTATTTGGACGGGTTACAGAGATGGGAACTTCGCTGGGAGAAGTGTGTAGAGTTACAAGGAGACTATGTTCAAAAACGCCGAGTGCTATTTGGACGGGTTACAGAGATGGGAACATCGCTGGGAGAAGTGTGTACAGTTACAAGGGGACTATGCTGAAAAACGCCGAGTGCTATTTGGACGGGTTACAGAGATGGGAGCATCGCTGGGAGAAGTGTGTAGACTTACAAGGAGACTATGTTGAAAAACGCCGAGTGCTATTTGGACGGGTTAAAGCGATGGGAACATCGCTGGGAGTAGTGTGTAGAGTTACAAGGGGACTATGTTGAGAAACGCCGAGTGCTATTTGGACGGGTTGCAGAGATGGGAGCATCGCTGGGAGAAGTGTGTAGAGTTACAAGGGCACTATGTTGAAAACCGCCGAGTAAAATTCGGACGGGTTACAGAGATGGGAACATCGCTGGAGATGAGTGTAGAGTTACAAGGAGACTGTTGAAAAACGCCGAGTACAATTTGGACGGGTTACAGAGATGGGAACATCGCTGGGAGAAGTGTGTAGAGCTACAGGGAGGCTATGTTGAAAAACGCCGAGTACTATTTGGACGGGTTAAAGAGATGGGAACATCGCTGGGAGAAGTGTGTAGAGTTACAAGGGGACTATGTTGAAAAACGCCGAGTGCTATTTGGACGGGTTACAGAGATGGGAACATCGCTGGGAGAAGTGTGTAGAGTTACAAGGGCACTATGTTGAAAAAAACCGAGTACAATTTGGACGGGTTACAGAGATGGGAACATCGCTGGAGAAGTGTGTAGAGTTACAAGGAGAATATGTTGAAAAACGCCGAGTACAATTTGGACGGGTTACAGAGATGGGAACATCGGTGGGGGAAGTGTGTAGAGTTACAAGGAGACTATGTTGAAAAACGCCGAGTACTATTTGGACGGGTTACAGAGATGGGAGCATCGCTGGTAGAAGTGTGTAGAGTTACAAGGAGACTATGTTGAAAAACGCCGAGTACTATTTGGACAGGTTACAGAGATGGGAACATCGCTGGAGAAGTGTGTAGAGTTACAAGGAGACTATGTTGAAAAACGCCGAGTACTATTTGGACGGGTTACAGAGATGGGAACATCGCTGGAGAAGTGTGTAAAGTTACAAGGAGACTATGTTGAAAATCGCCGAGTACAATTTGGACGGGTTACAGAGATGGGAACATCGCTGTGGAAGTGTGTAGAGTTACAAGGAGACTATGTTGAAAATCGCCGAGTACTATTTGGACGGGTTACAGAGATGGGAACATTGCTGGAGAAGTGTGTAGAGTTACAAGGAGACTATGTTGAAAAACGCCGAGTACTATTTGGACAGGTTACAGAGATGGGAACATCGCTGGAGAAGTGTGTAGAGTTACAAGGAGACTATGTTGAAAATCGCCGAGTACTATTTGGACAGGTTACAGAGATGGGAACATCGCTGGAGAAGTGTGTAGAGTTACAAGGAGACTATGTTGAAAATCGCCGAGTACTATTTGGACGGGTTACAGAGATGGGAACATCGCTGGAGAAGTGTGTAGAGTTACAAGGAGACTATGTTGAAAAACGCCGAGTACTATTTGGACAGGTTACAGAGATGGGAACATCGCTGGAGAAGTGTGTAGAGTTACAAGGGGACTATGTTGAAAATCGCCGAGTACTACTTGGACGGGTTACAGAGATGGGAGCATCGCTGGGAGAAGTGTGTAGAGTTACAAGGAGACTATGTTGAAAAACGCCGAGTACAATTTGGACGGGTTACAGAGATGGGAACATCGCTGGGAGAAGTGTGTAGAGTTACAGGAGACTATGTTGAAAAACGCCGAGTACAATTCGGACGGGTTACAGAGATGGGAGCATCGCTGGGAGAAGTGTGTAGAGTTACAGGAGACTATGTTGAAAAACGCCGAGTACTATTTGGACGGGTTGCAGAGATGGGAGCATCGCTGGGAGAAGTGTGTAGAGTTACAAGGAGACTATGTTGGAAAACGCCGAGTACTATTTGGACGGGTTACAGAGATGGGAGCATCGCTGGGAGAAGTGTGTAGAGTTACAGGAGACTATGTTGAAAAATGCCGAGTACTATTTGGACGAGTTACAGAGATGGGAACATCGCTGGAGAAGTGTGTAGAGTTACAAGGGGACTATGTTGAAAATCGCCGACTACTATTTGGACAGGTTACAGAGATGGGAACATCGCTGGAGAAGTGTGTAGAGTTACAAGGAGCCTATGTTGAAAATCGCCGAGTACTATTTGGACAGGTTACAGAGATGGGAACATCGCTGGAGAAGTGTGTAGAGTTACAAGGAGACTATGTAGAAAATCGCCGAGTACTATTTGGACGTGTTACAGAGATGGGAACATCGCTGGAGAAGTGTGTAGAGTTACAAGGAGACTATGTTGAAAAACGCCGAGTACTATTTGGACGGGTTATAGAGATGGGAACATCGCTGGAGAAGTGTGTAGAGTTACTAGGAGACTATGTTGAAAATCTCCGAGTACTATTTGGACGTTTTA
Organism: Mantis religiosa; assembly: GCA_030765055.1. Taxonomy (NCBI): domain Eukaryota; kingdom Metazoa; phylum Arthropoda; class Insecta; order Mantodea; family Mantidae; genus Mantis; species Mantis religiosa. The sequence continues at coordinate 9,907,791 of CM060950.1, read as the reverse complement.
CAGAGATGGGAACATCGCTGGAGAAGTGTGTAGAGTTACAAGGAGACTATGTTGAAAATCGCCGAGTACTATTTGGACGTGTTACAGAGATGGGAACATCGCTGGAGAAGTGTGTAGAGTTACAAGGAGACTATGTTGAAAATCGCCGAGTACTATTTGGACAGGTTACAGAGATGGGAACATCGCTGGAGAAGTGTGTAGAGTTACAAGGAGACTATGTTGAAAATCGCCGAGTACTATTTGGACGTGTTACAGAGATGGGAACATCGCTGGAGAAGTGTGTAGAGTTACAAGGAGACTATGTTGAAAAACGCCGAGTACTATTTGGACGGGTTATAGAGATGGGAACATCGCTGGAGAAGTGTGTAGAGTTACTAGGAGACTATGTTGAAAATCTCCGAGTACTATTTGGACGTGTTACAGAGATGGGAACATCGCTGGAGAAGTGTGTAGAGTTACAAGGAGACTATGTTGAAAATCGCTGAGTACTATTTGGACGTGTTACAGAGATGGGAACATCGCTGGAGAAGTGTGTAGAGTTACAAGGAGACTATGTTGAAAATCGCCGAGTACTATTTGGACGGGTTACAGAGATGGGAACATCGCTGGAGAAGTGTGTAGAGTTACAAGGAGACTATGTTGAAAATCGCCGAGTACTATTTGGACAGGTTACAGAGATGGGAACATCGCTGGAGAAGTGTGTAGAGTTACAAGGAGACTATGTTGAAAATCGCCGAGTACTATTTGGACGGGTTACAGAGATGGGAACATCGCTGGAGAAGTGTTTAGAGTTACAAGGAGACTATGTTGAAAATCGCCGAGTACTATTTGGACGTGTTACAGAGATGGGAACATCGCTGGAGAAGTGTGTAGAGTTACAAGGAGACTATGTTGAAAATCGCCGAGTACTATTTGGACGGGTTACAGAGATGGGAACATCGCTGGAGAAGTGTGTAGAGTTACAAGGAGACTATGTTGAAAAACGCCGAGTAATATTTGGACAAGTTACAGAGATGGGAACATCGCTGGGGAAGTGTTTAGCGTTACAAGGAGACTATGTTGAAAAACGTCGAGTACTATTTGGACGGGTTACAGAGATGGGAGCATCGCTGGGAGAAGTGTGTAGAGTTACAGGAGACTATGTTGAAAAACGCCGTGTACTATTTGGACGGGTTGCAGAGATGGGAGCATCGCTGGGAGAAGTGTGTAGAGTTACAGGAGACTATGTTGAAAAACGCCGAGTACTATTTGGAAGGGTTACAGAGATGGGAGCATCGCTGGGAGAAGTGTGTAGAGTTACAGGAGACTATGTTCAAAAACGCCGAGTACTATTTGGACGGGTTGCAGAGATGGGAACTTTGCTGGGTGAAGTGTGTAGAGTTACAAGGAGACTATGTTGAAAAACGCCGAGTACTATTTGGACGGGTTACAGAGATGGGAGAATCGCTGGGAGAAGTGTGTAGAGTTACAGGAGACTATGTTGAAAAACGCCGAGTACTATTTGGACGAGTTACAGAGATGGGAACATTGCTGGAGAAGTGTGTAGAGTTACAAGGAGACTATGTTGAAAAACGCCGAGTACTATTTGGACGGGTTACAGAGATTGGAGCATCGCTGGGAGAAGTGTGTAGAGTTACAGGAGACTATGTTCAAAAACGCCGAGTACTATTTGGACGGGTTGCAGAGATGGGAGCTTTGCTGGGTGAAGTGTGTAGAGTTACAAGGAGACTATGTTGAAAAACGCCGAGTACTATTTGGACGGGTTACAGAGATGGGAGCATCGCTGGGAGAAGTGTGTAGAGTTACAAGGAGACTATGTTGAAAAACGCCGAGTACAATTTGGACGGGTTACAGAGATGGGAACATCGCTGGGAGAAGTGTGTAGAGTTACAAGGAGACTATGTTGAAAAACGCCGAGTACTATTTGGACGGGTTACAGAGATGGGAGCATCGCTGGGAGAAGTGTGTAGAGTTACAGGAGACTATGTTGAAAAACTCGAGTACTATTTGGACGGGTTGCAGAGATGGGAGCATCGCTGGGAGAAGTGTATAGAGTTACAGGAGACTATGTTGAAAAACGCCGAGTACTATTTGGACGGGTTACAGAGATGGGAACATCGCTGGAGAAGTGTGTAGAGTTACAAGGAGACTATGTTGAAAATCGCCGAGTACTATTTGGACAGGTTACAGAGATGGGAACATCGCTGGAGAAGTGTGTAGAGTTACAAGGAGACTATGTTGAAAATCGCCGAGTACTATTTGGACGTGTTACAGAGATGGGAACATCACTGGAGAAGTGTGTAGAGTTACAAGGAGACTATGTTGAAAATCGCCGAGTACTATTTGGACGGGTTACAGAGATGGGAACATCGCTGGAGAAGTGTGTAGAGTTACAAGGAGACTATGTTGAAAAACGCCGAGTAATATTTGGACAAGTTACAGAGATGGGAACATCGCTGGAGAAGTGTGTAGCGTTACAAGGAGACTATGTTGAAAAACGCCGAGTACTATTTGGACGGGTTACAGAGATGGGAGCATCGCTGGGAGAAGTGTGTAGAGTTACAGGAGACTATGTTGAAAAACGCCGTGTACTATTTGGACGGGTTGCAGAGATGGGAGCATCGCTGGGAGAAGTGTGTAGAGTTACAGGAGACTATGTTGAAAAACGCCGAGTAATATTTGGACGAGTTACAGAGATGGGAACATTGCTGGAGAAGTGTGTAGAGTTACAAGGGGACTATGTTGAAAATCGCCGAGTACTATTTGGACAGGTTACAGAGATGGGAACATCGCTGGAGAAGTGTGTAGAGTTACAAGGAGACTATGTTGAAAATCGCCGAGTACTATTTGGATGGGTTACAGAGATGGGAACATCGCTGGAGAAGTGTGTAGAGTTACAAGGAGACTATGTTGAAAATCGCCGAGTACTATTTGGACTTGTTACAGAGATGGGAACATCGCTGGAGAAGTGTGTAGAGTTACAAGGAGACTATGTTGAAAATCGCCGAGTACTATTTGGACGGGTTTTAGAGATGGGAACATCGCTGGAGAAGTGTGTAGAGTTACTAGGAGACTATGTTGAAAATCGCCGAGTACTATTTGGACGTGTTACAGAGATGGGAACATCGCTGGAGAAGTGTGTAGAGTTACAAGGAGACTATGTTGAAAATCGCCGAGTACTATTTGGACGTGTTACACAGATGGGAACATTGCTGGAGAAGTGTGTAGAGTTACAAGGAGACTATGTTGAAAATCGCCGAGTACTATTTGGACGGGTTACAGAGATGGGAACATCGCTGGAGTAGTGTGTAGAGTTACAAGGAGACTATGTTGAAAATCGCCGAGTACTATTTGGACAGGTTACAGAGATGGGAACATCGCTGGAGAAGTGTGTAGAGTTACAAGGAGACTATGTTGAAAATCGCCGAGTAATATTTGGACGGGTTACAGAGATGGGAACATCGCTGGAGATGTGTGTAGAGTTACAAGGAGACTATGTTGAAAAACGCCGAGTAATATTTGGACAGGTTACAGAGATGGGAACATCGCTGGAGAAGTGTGTAGAGTTACAAAGAGACTATGTTGAAAATCGCCGAGTACTATTTGGACAGGTTACAGAGATGGGAACATCGCTGGAGAAGTGTGTAGAGTTACAAGGAGACTATGTTGAAAATCGCCGAGTACTATTTGGACGGGTTACAGAGATGGGAGCATCGCTGGAGAAGTGTGTAGACTTACAAGGAGACTATGTTGAAAAACGCCGAGTACTATTTGGACAGGTTACAGAGATGGGACGATCGCTGGTGAAGTGTGTAGAGTTACAAGGAGAATATGTTGAAAATCGCCGAACACTATTTGGACGGGTTACAGAGATGGGAACAACGCTGGGAGAAGTGTGTAGAGATACAAGGAGACTATGTTGAAAAACGCCGAGTACTATTTGGACGGGTTACAGAGATGGGAACATCGCTGGAGAAGTGTGTAGAGTTACAAGGAGACTATGTTGAAAAACGCCGAGTACTATTTGGACAGGTTACAGAGATGGGAGCATCGCTGGGAGAAGTGTGTAGAGCTACAAGAGACTATGTTGAAAAACGCCGAGTACAATTTGGACGGGTTACAGAGATGGGAACATCGCTGGGAGAAGTGTGTAGCGTTAGAAGGAGACTATGTTGAAAAACGCCGAGTACTATTTGGACGGGTTACAGAGATGGGAACATCGCTGGGAGAAGTGTGTAGAGTTACAAGGAGACTATGTTGAAAAACGTCGAGTACTATATGGACGGGTTACAGAGATGGGAACATCGCTGGGAGAAGTGTGTAGAGTTACAAGGAGACTATGTTGAAAAACGTCGAGTACTATTTGGACAGGTTACAGAGATGGGAGCATCGCTGGGAGAAGTGTGTAGAGTTACAAGGAGACTATGTTGAAAAACGCCGAGTACAATTTGGACGGGTTACAGAGATGGGAACATCGCTGGGAGAAGTGTGTAGAGTTACAAGGAGACTATGTTGAAAAACGCCGAGTACTATTTGGACGGGTTACAGAGATGGGAGCATCGCTGGGAGAAGTGTGTAGAGTTACAGGAGACTATGTTGAAAAACTCGAGTACTATTTGGACGGGTTGCAGAGATGGGAGCATCGCTGGGAGAAGTGTATAGAGTTACAGGAGACTATGTTGAAAAACGCCGAGTACTATTTGGACGGGTTACAGAGATGGGAACATCGCTGGAGAAGTGTGTAGAGTTACAAGGAGACTATGTTGAAAAACGCCGAGTACTATTTGGACGGGTTACAGAGATGGGAGCATCGCTGGGAGAAGTGTGTAGAGCTACAAGAGACTATGTTGAAAAACGCCGAGTACAATTTGGACGGGTTACAGAGATGGGAACATCGCTGGGAGAAGTGTGTAGCGTTACAAGGAGACTATGTTGAAAAACGCCGAGTACTATTTGGACGGGTTACAGAGATGGGAACATCGCTGGGAGAAGTGTGTAGAGTTACAAGGAGACTATGTTGAAAAACGTCGAGTACTATATGGACGGGTTACAGAGATGGGAACATCGCTGGGAGAAGTGTGTAGAGTTACAAGGAGACTATGTTGAAAAACGTCGAGTACTATTTGGACAGGTTACAGAGATGGGAGCATCGCTGGGAGAAGTGTGTAGAGTTACAAGGAGACTATGTTGAAAAACGCCGAGTACAATTTGGACGGGTTAGAGAGATGGGAACATCGCTGGGAGAAGTGTGTAGAGTTACAAGGAGACTATGTTGAAAAACGCCGAGTACTATTTGGACGGGTTACAGAGATGGGAGCATCGCTGGGAGAAGTGTGTAGAGTTACAGGAGACTATGTTGAAAAACTCGAGTACTATTTGGACGGGTTGCAGAGATGGGAGCATCGCTGGGAGAAGTGTATAGAGTTACAGGAGACTATGTTGAAAAACGCCGAGTACTATTTGGACGGGTTACAGAGATGGGAACATCGCTGGAGAAGTGTGTAGAGTTACAAGGAGACTATGTTGAAAAACGCCGAGTAATATTTGGACAAGTTACAGAGATGGGAACATCGCTGGAGAAGTGTGTAGCGTTACAAGGAGACTATGTTGAAAAACGCCGAGTACTATTTGGACGGGTTACAGAGATGGGAGCATCGCTGGGAGAAGTGTGTAGAGTTACAAGGAGACTATGTTGAAAATCGCCGAGTAATATTTGGACGGGTTACAGAGATGGGAACATCGCTGGAGATGTGTGTAGAGTTACAAGGAGACTATGTTGAAAAACGCCGAGTAATATTTGGACAGGTTACAGAGATGGGAACATCGCTGGAGAAGTGTGTAGAGTTACAAAGAGACTATGTTGAAAATCGCCGAGTACTATTTGGACAGGTTACAGAGATGGGAACATCGCTGGAGAAGTGTGTAGAGTTACAAGGAGACTATGTTGAAAATCGCCGAGTACTATTTGGACGGGTTACAGAGATGGGAGCATCGCTGGAGAAGTGTGTAGACTTACAAGGAGACTATGTTGAAAAACGCCGAGTACTATTTGGACAGGTTACAGAGATGGGACGATCGCTGGTGAAGTGTGTAGAGTTACAAGGAGAATATGTTGAAAATCGCCGAGTACTATTTGGACGGGTTACAGAGATGGGAACATCGCTGGAGAAGTGTGTAGAGATACAAGGAGACTATGTTGAAAAACGCCGAGTACTATTTGGACGGGTTACAGAGATGGGAACATCGCTGGAGAAGTGTGTAGAGTTACAAGGAGACTATGTTGAAAAACGCCGAGTACTATTTGGACAGGTTACAGAGATGGGAGCATCGCTGGGAGAAGTGTGTAGAGCTACAAGAGACTATGTTGAAAAACGCCGAGTACAATTTGGACGGGTTACAGAGATGGGAACATCGCTGGGAGAAGTGTGTAGCGTTAGAAGGAGACTATGTTGAAAAACGCCGAGTACTATTTGGACGGGTTACAGAGATGGGAACATCGCTGGGAGAAGTGTGTAGAGTTACAAGGAGACTATGTTGAAAAACGTCGAGTACTATATGGACGGGTTACAGAGATGGGAACATCGCTGGGAGAAGTGTGTAGAGTTACAAGGAGACTATGTTGAAAAACGTCGAGTACTATTTGGACAGGTTACAGAGATGGGAGCATCGCTGGGAGAAGTGTGTAGAGTTACAAGGAGACTATGTTGAAAAACGCCGAGTACAATTTGGACGGGTTACAGAGATGGGAACATCGCTGGGAGAAGTGTGTAGAGTTACAAGGAGACTATGTTGAAAAACGCCGAGTACTATTTGGACGGGTTACAGAGATGGGAGCATCGCTGGGAGAAGTGTGTAGAGTTACAGGAGACTATGTTGAAAAACTCGAGTACTATTTGGACGGGTTGCAGAGATGGGAGCATCGCTGGGAGAAGTGTATAGAGTTACAGGAGACTATGTTGAAAAACGCCGAGTACTATTTGGACGGGTTACAGAGATGGGAACATCGCTGGAGAAGTGTGTAGAGTTACAAGGAGACTATGTTGAAAAACGCCGAGTACTATTTGGACGGGTTACAGAGATGGGAGCATCGCTGGGAGAAGTGTGTAGAGCTACAAGAGACTATGTTGAAAAACGCCGAGTACAATTTGGACGGGTTACAGAGATGGGAACATCGCTGGGAGAAGTGTGTAGCGTTACAAGGAGACTATGTTGAAAAACGCCGAGTACTATTTGGACGGGTTACAGAGATGGGAACATCGCTGGGAGAAGTGTGTAGAGTTACAAGGAGACTATGTTGAAAAACGTCGAGTACTATATGGACGGGTTACAGAGATGGGAACATCGCTGGGAGAAGTGTGTAGAGTTACAAGGAGACTATGTTGAAAAACGTCGAGTACTATTTGGACAGGTTACACAGATGGGAGCATCGCTGGGAGAAGTGTGTAGAGTTACAAGGAGACTATGTTGAAAAACGCCGAGTACAATTTGGACGGGTTAGAGAGATGGGAACATCGCTGGGAGAAGTGTGTAGAGTTACAAGGAGACTATGTTGAAAAACGCCGAGTACTATTTGGACGGGTTACAGAGATGGGAGCATCGCTGGGAGAAGTGTGTAGAGTTACAAGGAGACTATGTTGAAAAACTCGAGTACTATTTGGACGGGTTGCAGAGATGGGAGCATCGCTGGGAGAAGTGTATAGAGTTACAGGAGACTATGTTGAAAAACGCCGAGTACTATTTGGACGGGTTACAGAGATGGGAAAATCGCTGGAGAAGTGTGTAGAGTTACAAGGAGACTATGTTGAAAATCGCCGAGTACTATTTGGACAGGTTACAGAGATGGGAACATCGCTGGAGAAGTGTGTAGAGTTACAAGGAGACCTTGTTGAAAATCGCCGAGTACTATTTGGACGTGTTACAGAGATGGGAACATCGCTGGAGAAGTGTGTAGAGTTACAAGGAGACTATGTTGAAAATCGCCGAGTACTATTTGGACGGGTTACAGAGATGGGAACATTGCTGGAGAAGTGTGTAGAGTTACAAGGAGACTATGTTGAAAAACGCCGAGTAATATTTGGACAAGTTACAGAGATGGGAACATCGCTGGAGAAGTGTGTAGCGTTACAAGGAGACTATGTTGAAAAACGCCGAGTACTATTTGGACGGGTTACAGAGATGGGAGCATCGCTGGGAGAAGTGTGTAGAGTTACAGGAGACTATGTTGAAAAACGCCGTGTACTATTTGGACGGGTTGCAGAGATGGGAGCATCGCTGGGAGAAGTGTGTAGGGTTACAGGAGACTATGTTGAAAAACGCCGAGTACTATTTGGAAGGGTTACAGAGATGGGAGCATCGCTGGGAGAAGTGTGTAGAGTTACAGGAGACTATGTTGAAAAACGCCGAGTACTATTTGGACGGGTTACAGAGATCGGAACATTGCTGGAGAAGTGTGTAGAGTTACAAGGAGACTATGTTGAAAAACGCCGAGTAATATTTGGACGAGTTACAGAGATGGGACCATTGCTGGAGAAGTGTGTAGAGTTACAAGGGGACTATGTTGAAAATCGCCGAGTACTATTTGGACAGGTTACAGAGATGGGAACATCGCTGGAGAAGTGTGTAGAGTTACAAGGAGACTATGTTGAAAATCGCCGAGTACTATTTGGATGGGTTACAGAGATGGGAACATCGCTGGAGAAGTGTGTAGAGTTACAAGGAGACTATGTTGAAAATCGCCGAGTACTATTTGGACGTGTTACAGAGATGGGAACATCGCTGGAGAAGTGTGTAGAGTTACAAGGAGACTATGTTGAAAAACGCCGAGTACTATTTGGACGGGTTACAGAGATGGGAGCATCGCTGGGAGAAGTGTGTAGAGTTACAGGAGACTATTTTGAAAAACTCGAGTACTATTTGGACGGGTTGCAGAGATGGGAGCATCGCTGGGAGAAGTGTATAGAGTTACAGGAGACTATGTTGAAAAACGTCGAGTACTATTTGGACGGGTTACAGAGATGGGAACATCGCTGGAGAAGTGTGTAGAGTTACAAGGAGACTATGTTGAAAATCGCCGAGTACTATTTGGACAGGTTACAGAGATGGGAACATCGCTGGAGAAGTGTGTAGAGTTACAAGGAGACCTTGTTGAAAATCGCCGAGTACTATTTGGACGTGTTACAGAGATGGGAACATCGCTGGAGGAGTGTGTAGAGTTACAAGGAGACTATGTTGAAAATCGCCGAGTACTATTTGGACGGGTTACAGAGATCGGAACATTGCTGGAGAAGTGTGTAGAGTTACAAGGAGACTATGTTGAAAAACGCCGAGTAATATTTGGACAAGTTACAGAGATGGGAACATCGCTGGAGAAGTGTGTAGCGTTACAAGGAGACTATGTTGAAAAACGCCGAGTACTATTTGGACGGGTTACAGAGATGGGAGCATCGCTGGGAGAAGTGTGTAGAGTTACAGGAGACTATGTTGAAAAACGCCGTGTACTATTTGGACGGGTTGCAGAGATGGGAGCATCGCTGGGAGAAGTGTGTAGAGTTACAGGAGACTATGTTGAAAAACGCCGAGTACTATTTGGAAGGGTTACTGAGATGGGAGCATCGCTGGGAGAAGTGTGTAGAGTTACAGGAGACTATGTTGAAAAACGCCGAGTACTATTTGGACGGGTTGCAGAGATGGGAGCATTGCTGGGTGAAGTGTGTAGAGTTACAAGGAGACTATGTTGAAAAACGCCGAGTACTATTTGGACGGGTTACAGATATGGGAGCATCGCTGGGAGAAGTGTGTAGAGTTACAGGAGACTATGTTGAAAAACGCCGAGTACTATTTGGACGAGTTACAGAGATGGGACCATTGCTGGAGAAGTGTGTAGAGTTACAAGGGGACTATGTTGAAAATCGCCGAGTACTATTTGGACAGGTTACAGAGATGGGAACATCGCTGGAGAAGTGTGTAGAGTTACAGGGAGACTATGTTGAAAATCGCCGAGTACTATTTGGATGGGTTACAGAGATGGGAACATCGCTGGAGAAGTGTGTAGAGTTACAAGGAGACTATGCTGAAAATCGCCGAGTACTATTTGGACGTGTTACAGAGATGGGAACATCGCTGGAGAAGTGTGTAGGGTTACAAGGAGACTATGTTGAAAATCGCCGAGTACTATTTGGACGGGTTTTAGAGATGGGAACATCGCTGGAGAAGTGTGTAGAGTTACTAGGAGACTATGTTGAAAATCGCCGAGTACTATTTGGACGTGTTACAGAGATGGGAACATCGCTGGAGAAGTGTGTAGAGTTACAAGGAGACTATGTTGAAAATCGCCGAGTACTATTTGGACGAGTTACACAGATGGGAACATCGCTGGAGAAGTGTGTAGAGTTACAAGGAGACTATGTTGAAAATCGCCGAGTACTATTTGGACGGGTTACAGAGATGGGAACATCGCTGGAGTAGTGTGTAGAGTTACAAGGAGACTATGTTGATAATCGCCGAGTACTATTTGGACAGGTTACAGAGATGGGAACATCGCTGGAGAAGTGTTTGTAGAGTTACAAGGAGACTATGTTGAAAATCGCCGAGTAATATTTGGACGGGTTACAGAGATGGGAACATCGCTGGAGATGTGTGTAGAGTTACAAGGAGACTATGTTGAAAAACGCCGAGTAATATTTGGACAGGTTACAGAGATGGGAACATCGCTGGAGAAGTGTGTAGAGTTACAAGGAGACTATGTTGAAAATCGCCGAGTACTATTTGGACAGGTTACAGAGATGGGAACATCGCTGGAGAAGTGTGTAGAGTTACAAGGAGACTATGTTGAAAATCGCCGAGTACTATTTGGACGGGTTACAGAGATGGGAACATCGCTGTAGAAGTGTGTAGACTTACAAGGAGACTATGTTGAAAAACGCCGAGTACTATTTGGACAGGTTACAGAGATGGGAACATCGCTGGTGAAGTGTGTAGAGTTACAAGGAGAATATGTTGAAAATCGCCGAGTACTATTTGGACGGGTTACAGAGATGGGAACATCGCTGGAGAAGTGTGTAGAGATACAAGGAGACTATGTTGAAAAACGCCGAGTACAATTTGGACGGGTTACAGAGATGGGAACATCGCTGGGAGAAGTGTGTAGCGTTACAAGGAGACTATGTTGAAAAACGCCGAGTACTATTTGGACGGGTTACAGAGATGGGAACATCGCTGGGAGAAGTGTGTAGAGTTACAAGGAGACTATGTTGAAAAACGTCGAGTACTATATGGACGGGTTACAGAGATGGGAACATCGCTGGGAGAAGTGTGTAGAGTTACAAGGAGACTATGTTGAAAAACGTCGAGTACTATTTGGACAGGTTACAGAGATGGGAGCATCGCTGGGAGAAGTGTGTAGAGTTACAAGGAGACTATGTTGAAAAACGCCGAGTACAATTTGGACGGGTTACAGAGATGGGAACATCGCTGGGAGAAGTGTGTAGAGTTACAAGGAGACTATGTTGAAAAACGCCGAGTACTATTTGGACGGGTTACAGAGATGGGAGCATCGCTGGGAGAAGTGTGTAGAGTTACAGGAGACTATGTTGAAAAACTCGAGTACTATTTGGACGGGTTGCAGAGATGGGAGCATCGCTGGGAGAAGTGTATAGAGTTACAGGAGACTATGTTGAAAAACGCCGAGTACTATTTGGACGGGTTACAGAGATGGGAGCATCGCTGGGAGAAGTGTGTAGAGTTACAGGAGACTATGTTGAAAAACGCCGAGTACTATTTGGACGGGTTGCATAGATTGGAGCATCGCTGGGAGAAGTGTGTAGAGTTACAAGGAGACTATGTTGAAAAACGCCGAGTACTATTTGTACGGGTTACAGAGATGGGAGCATCGCTGGGAGAAGTGTGTAGAGTTACAGGAGACTATGTTGAAAAACGCCGAGTACTATTTGGACGAGTTACAGAGATGGGAACATCGCTGGGAGAAGTGTGTAGAGTTACAGGAGACTATGTTGAAAAACGCCGAGTACTATTTGGACGGGTTACAGAGATGGGAGCATCGCTGGGAGAAGTGTGTAGAGTTACAAGGAGACTATGTTGAAAAACGCCGAGTACTATTTGTACGGGTTACAGAGATGGGAGCATCGCTGGGAGAAGTGTGTAGAGTTACAGGAGACTATGTTGAAAAACGCCGAGTACTATTTGGACGGGTTACAGAGATGGGAACATCGCTGGAGAAGTGTGTAGAGTTACAAGGGGACTATGTTGAAAATCGCCGAGTACTATTTGGACAGGTTACAGAGATGGGAACATCGCTGGAGAAGTGTGTAGAGTTACAAGGAGACTATGTTGAAAATCGCCGAGTACTATTTGGACAGGTTACAGAGATGGGAACATCGCTGGAGAAGTGTATAAAGTTACAAGGAGACTATGTTGAAAATCGCCGAGTACTATTTGGACGTGTTACAGAGATGGGAACATCGCTGGAGAAGTGTGTAGAGTTACAAGGAGACTATGTTGAAAATCGCCGAGTACTATTTGGACGGGTTACAGAGATGGTAACATCGCTGGAGAAGTGTGTAGAGTTACTTGGAGACTATGTTGAAAATCGCCGAGTACTATTTGGACAGGTTACAGAGATGGGAACATCGCTGGAGAAGTGTGTAGAGTTACAAGGAGACTATGTTGAAAAATAAAAAAATAGTAAAATTACAAAAAATCTAAAAAATGTGTTGTACTTTTTTTAGGTCGGAACTTTTCAGGCCACCCTCGTATGTACAGCTAGTACATATATTAACGCCATTTAAATTTGGACTCGAAAGTGGCGCAGATAAAGATTAAAATTATGAACCATGTGCTTCTATATTTGCAGGTGAATCCCTTTTCAGTGCTTTCTAGTCCAAGAAAAGTGTCAACAAAGTTCTACCGAGAATACGAGGTGTGATAAGTTCCATGAAAGGTCAATTCTACGAAGTAAAGAGATCCCTGTAGTTTTCCTGAGATATCAAAGTACACTAAAAAAACTGCTTATACATTGTATTTTCAGTTTTTGTGGCAGATATCCATCTACAGCAGGATTTTTTTGGCTTTCGTAGACATATGTATGGTTATTCTAAGTACTTGAGTTGCCTTAGATGATGGCATAGGTCAACATCCATGTTTTTGGTCGGGTATTATATTTTGAGGAACACCGACATATTGGGAGCTGTCAGACATTCCATTTGATTTTTGAAACCTGGTGTAGATATGTTGATATTTTTGCTATTGTTCCTAATAAACAAATAAATGAAGCTTTAAAATTATCAAATTTACAAGATAAAGCTATAAAATTCACATTAGAAACTTAAATTGATCTTATTCCTTTTTTGGAATTGAAGATAAAAAGAAATAATAATAATAATAATAATAATAATAAATTGGATTTTGGTACTTATAGAAAGTCTACTCACATTGATAATTACATAAAAATGAAATTTGAACCTCTTTTACACATAAATTTGCTGTTTTAATAGTTTGATTTATAGATTAATAAATATACCGCTGAATGAAGGTGAATTTAATAAAGAATATAAACATATTAATACTGCTTTAATTAATGGTTTAATAAAGATTTTATACAAAAGAAGATTGTACAATTTAAATATCAAAAAACTGTTAATGATATTTCTACCCTTAAAAAATAAAAGACGATTATAATTTTAAAAGATTTACTTACCATCCTTTGTTTAATAAACCATTTCAAAAAGTTTTTAAAGTGTTTGCTATAACGTTGGTTCCTCAAAATAAATAGAGTATTTGAAATTTTTTACATTTCTCTAAAAAAGATTAATTTCTAATAATAAAAAATCCTGTATTATATCAATTTAATTGTCTAGATTGTGATAAAGTTTACATTGGTAGGACGAAACGTAATTTGGAAACCAGAACGAAGGAACATTTTCGTAACATTAAGTATAAACAAACTGATAAATCGGTTGTGGGTAGTCCGCTTCGCGATGGAAGTAAAGGATGAGATTGCGTTCTCCAGGGTGGGTATGTTTGTGATTCTGTAGTTTGGTGGGATGGAAGTGTGGAGACAATTCCTGACGCCCTCCCAATCGACCTCTCGCGTTTGAAGCGAGATGTCATGACTGGCATCCCTGGTGTTGATTTCTGTCGACACCGGATTATGGTCTGAGTGTAATGCATTTAAGGATGTTAGGGTGAGATGATATGGTAGACGCTTCGTGATGGCGAAGTCTATGACTGAAGGCAGTCCTCCTCCTCGCGGGTAATGAGTGGGCTGCCAGGGACCCTGCACTTGAAGTTGAGGGTCTGCGTCTTTCAGGCGTGTAATTTCAATGCCTCTTGCATCCGCCCGACGACCGCAATGCCAACGTTGATGTTTAGCATTGAGGTCGCCGGCCATGATGGCACTGGGACGTAGGGCTAGGATGGAGAGGTAGTCATTTGGGACAAACTGTCGGCGTGGTGGATGATACACGGAGACTACCAAGACCTCTAAACCGCCAAGGTCCACACTGATGGCCGTGGCCTCTAGGGTTTGCAGAGGTGGGAGCTGGATGGGATGGTGGACCACATTCTGCCTCACCAGGATCGCAGTTCCGCCTGCTGGGCGTCCCTGGCGATGCATGCGATGGCAGATGTAGCCCGGAAGGCGGAATCGGGAGTCCGGATGGAGATGCGTTTCGCTGACTAGGATGATGTCCAGGGCAAGAGTTCGAGCAAAGTGCAGCAGCTCGCTCCCCTGACCAGCTAGGCCGCGCGCATTCCAAAATGCGAATCTAAATGAGGTACGGGACCTAGTTCGATACGCCTTCACGGAGTTGCTGCGTACCGGCTGTCAGGAGGGCCATTGCCATCATTGCTACCAGCAACTTGCCGGCCGGGTCTGAGGAGGTGAGCTTCACGACGAGCTCGCAGATCTTCTGTCCATACGTCAGCAGCAGCTGCTGCAGCCACTTGAACACATCTGAGAGGTCGAGTGTAGCTGTGAAGGGAGTGGCTTGGAGTGTATCCGGCTGGGTCACCTAGTTGGATGGCGAGGATGTCCGTGAGCGAATGAGAGCCCGTCTTCCTCCCGCCCTCTCATCCCTTAGCTGTCTAGGAGGCATGGGTTTGCCATGCTTGTCCTGTTCAGCAGGATTTCGGGGCTCACGAGAAAGCCTCCCACCATTCCTGCACTGGTTGGCGTCGGCGTTTTTTGGGACTGGGGTAAGCTTTCGTTTGCGTGGCTGTGTGGGAGCATTGTGTGCCTCCCGCGACATCTTTGGTCCATCAGAGGCCCCTTGTGCTACATTAGCGTAGGACGGTCTCTCATGATCCTGCTGTTGCTGCCGATGAATGGGCCGGGCGCTGGTGGTCTTTCTAGGGAGTGGTCTTTGCTACACCCTGGTTGTAGATGGCTGCTGCTGTCTTGAAGAAGGGTTTCTTCGATTAGCAGCTATGACTGCCTTGCGGGCAGGACAGCCGCCGTAGCAAGCCACATGCTTGCCCTTGCAGTTTGCACACGTGGGATCATAGTCTCCTTGTAGCTCTACACACTTCTACCAGCGATGCTCCCATCTCTGTAACTCGTCCAAATAGTACTCGACGTTTTTCAACATAGTCTCCTTGTAACTCTACACACTTCTCCCAGCGATGCTCCCATCTCTGTAACCCGTCCAAATAGTACTCGGCGTTTTTCAACATAGTCTCCTTGTAACTCTACACACTTCTCCCAGCGATGTTCCCATCTCCGTAACCCGTCCAAATAGTATTCGGCGTTTTTCAACATAGTCTCCTTGTAACTCTACACACTTCTCCCAGCGATGTTTCCATCTCTTTAACCCGTCCAAATAGTACTCGGCGTTTTTCAACATAGTCTCCTTGTAACTCTACACACTTCTCCCAGCGATGCTCCCATCTCTGTAACCCGTCCAAATAGTATTCGGCGTTTTTCAACATAGTCTCCTTGTAACTCTACACACTTCTCCCAGCGATGCTCCCATCTCTGTAACCCGTCCAAATAGTATTCGGCGTTTTTCAACATAGTCTCCTTGTAACTCTACACACTTCTCCCAGTGATGCTCCCATCTCTGTAACCCGTCCAAATAGTATTCGGCGTTTTTCAACATAGTCTCCTTCTAACTCTACACACTTCTCCCAGCGATGCTCCCATCTCTGTAACCCGTCCAAATAGTATTCGGAATTTTTCTCTGCAAAATAATTGTTCACGAACGTGATTGCCTCTTCATTTGATGAAAATTCTCTCTTCTGAGCGCAACTATCAGATTAGGGAACAAAAAGAAGTCGCTTTGGGCTAGATCTGGTGAGTAAGGAGGGTGCTCAAGCAGCTCAAACCGTAATTCGTGGATTTTTGCCATTGCAACCGTTGAGGTTTGAGACGGTGAGCTGTTCTGGTGAAATAGGATTTTCAGTTTCTGCAAACGTGGCCACTGTTCCGCAAGTTCTGCCTTCGGCTTGTCATGTAATGATGCGTAGTGTGCTGCTGTAATGGTTTTTCGTTTTTGAAGATAACTCCATTGCTATCCATTACTATCCCAAAAACAGTGGGCATCACTTTCACAGCCGAAAGAAAAACAGTTTCTACATTATTTTGGAGCCGGTTCCCCCTTTGCAGTTCACTGTTTGGACTGTATTTTTGTTTTGGGCATATAATGGCATATCCAAGTTTCATATACAGTAATTAATCGCCGCCAAAACTTGGATTTATTCACCTAAAGTGCGCCAATAGAGCGTTGGAAATGTTCATTCGAACACGTTTTTGGTCTAACGTGAGCACACGCGGCACCAAACGCGCGGACGGCTTTCTCGTGTCTAAATATTGATTTAATATGTGACAAACACGTTCTTTTGACATGCTCATAGCTTCTGCTATCACTCTCAGTTTAATTCAGCGGTCGTCTAGCAACATTTGGCGAAATTTAGCGATGTTTTCATCGGTAGTTGCAGTTTTTGGACGTACCAAACGTTCATCGTCTTCCAAGCTCTTACGGCCACCTTTAAATTCGGCTGCCCAAAATTTCACTGTGGTAAAAGATGGTACATAGTCCCATACATAGAATGCAGCTCATCATTGATTTTCGTATACTTATTGCCTTTCAAAAGCAAATATTAAATGACAGCTCGATACTCTATTTTGTCCATTTTCATCAAATTGGATTTCATCATTTGGATTTTAAAATTTGATTTACTCAGTTATAGTTTTCAACATTTTTTGTCATTCAAAATGTTCCACGCAATGCATTTTTGAGTCACTCCCTCTAAAATGTTCAAAACATGTTCTTAGAAAGCAAACTAAGGTTTATATCATACGAATTTTTAAAATTATAACATTTTTAAAGTTATTGATATATAAAGTCAAAGGTTTAATCATTTTTCGGCTTTTTTTTGCTCCATACCTTACATTTTCCCCTGTGTAACTAAAGGCAGTATAAGAAATTAATATGATAGAGCTTTTCTTCATAATCATCTGAATATTTTAAGAAATCGAAAAATTAAAATTTTGTAAATGTTCATCACGTGGTGCGGTTTGAATTTTGCCCAAATTTTGATTTCACAAATTAATTACTCAAGAACTGTTAAAGATACAAAAACCAAATTTTGAATTCTGTATCCACTCTGCATCAGAGCTAAGTGGTAAAAATTTCCGCAAGATTGGTTACAAATTGCCGGATTAGAAGTTATCAGTTTTGCATCCCCTTAAAACGTGATTTGGAGCAAACAGAGACTTGAACACGATGCAGGGCATGCTAAGGAGTTCATATTCACTTCAAACTACTTTTCGATCGAGAGTGGACTTATCGCTTTTTGAAACGATGCTCCTCAATTATTGTTAACAGCGCAGTATAAAGCGACATCTTTGTAATACCCAGCTGCGAATGCATAAAGCGTGGGAAAGTGTAGCCAGAAATGCACACATAGGGTGGGCACGCAGGTGAGACTCGTAACACAAATACAAAGGGTGCGTCGCTGTCTTTGCACATTTAGAGCGTATAATTTAAACGTGTATATTGTTAATGTGCATTGATTTTTTGTGCTTTAAAGAGCGAATACAGAGGCGACTAGACGCTATGCCAGTGATTATAACTCTAAACATCTGCAACCCGCATTCGAAATGTGTCGATCAAAAAAGTGATTGGGTTTTATTCCCCGATTCCTCAGAGTAAAGTAACCCATGGTTATAGCCCAAAGTGGGCCTGAGCCAGCCAACCCAACTGCCGGCCTCACGCCCACATACGCAAGGCAGAGGTGGGCGATCATCCAACCGATATGGGGAGAAGATGTGGTCAGCATCTCGGTACCTCCATCCGGAAAGTTGGCTTTCTGCAGGGCAGGCCATTCCCTGCCTTCCCACGCCAAACACTTACTGCATGACGTCACTGAGAATACAACGCAAGAGCGCTTGCACGTGAATGTGCGTAATGCAATATTATGATTGCACATTGTAAAATAAGATAAGGCGCTGATGCATGCAAATTCCACAATCCTTCTGATGAAATAAACGAGATGCAGTTGCTTATGAGCTATTGTAGTTATTGGCTGTGTCTTTTGTCGTAAGATTATGAGTAAAAGTAGAAACCATGGCGCTGTTGCTGAATGCAAAAACGCCTCGTATAAAACTAGGGATGTGATTTTCCATTGTTTGCCTAAAGATCGAGAACTACAGTGCAAGTGGGTTTTACGCTGTAAAAGGGCTGATCCGGTTAATCTGAATAATGCAAGGATTTGTTCCGATCACCTCCTGCCCGAAAACTATGAACGCTTAGCGACAACTGAAGCGTCCGGTCGACCAGGACCAGCCAGTAGGCGCATTCCACCTGTAATCGTGGACGACTTCCGGGGTATGTTAGGCTTCCTGAAGGAAGTCATGCCGACCCTATCGGTGTCCTGCAGGGTTACCAGGCGGAAGAGGCGTTATGTCTTCCAAGCCAGCAACGCTGAAGATTACCAGCTTATCCTTAAGGCACTGGACAAGAAGTCTATCCCTTACTTCACCTTCAGCCTAGATAAGAGGTGCGACATCAAGAGGGCCTACCAGTGGACACACAGGTGTGTGTCATTGTGGATGACCTCAGCTGCCAGAGCATCCAGCCCCGCCTGGTCAGGCAGCTGACCAAACCAGCTCCCCAGGGCCAGCCTGGCCCTGTCCTCATCCCCTATTCCTAGTAATAGTGGAGCGCGCCAACGATCCGGAGGGGAAGCTAGATGGTGTCACAACCATCTGCTACCTCCGAGTGAGGATAGAGTCAGTCAGGAGCTCTGGCGCCCCCCCCCCCCCCCCCAATGTCACCGGTGTCTGGGATTTAACCATTCCAGTCACTTCTGCTTGAGGTGCAGTGGACCTCATGAGAAAGAGGTTTGTCCCAGGTCACGAATATTGCAGATATATTGTTTCATTCAGTGTTGATCTGCCTGACTTTTTTGCTATTGGTATTTAATTAGAATTTCAGCTCGTTTGGACATTCACTTCCCCTCTTATACATTCCTCGCAGTCATACGATCTTTGGATTTCTGCGACAAGTAACTAGGTATTTCGGAGGAAGTAATAAAGCAAACGGAACACGCAGAGTATGTGCCAAATACAATAGATCACAATAAGGAACGAAGTACCCAAAAAACATTTGTTCCGCCCGCTTCGGTAGCGTATATGGTAGCATGTCTGCCTCACGTTCAAGGGGTACCGAGTTCGAATCTCGCTCAGGGTGAGTTACCTAGATAAGGCTTTTAACGGGGTTTTCCCTTATCCTGAAAGAATAATGTCGGGTAACACTACGCGCCTTGGACCCCGGACACATTGAGGATCATTTCATCCAACTCATTCGTCGTCCGAAATGACAGAGTGTTAAAGGACGTATATTTCATAGAAAACGTGTGTTCCAATACATTTTGCACTGCAGGAGTTGCGCAAAGAGGACGGCGTCTGGCGCCGACGTAAAATAAGGACTTCTAGGAGCAAGCATCCGTACCATATTGCTAGTACATTCCGCACTGAACGTTTCAGCTGAGCCTTATTTCTTCTACTATATAGAATTATTCACAATTCCTTTGCAAGCTTTGGAAATGATTCCGTTTCACCAAAAGAGCTATCAATTTATGGAAATATATGTTCCATCATTATTCTTTCCTTGGGATTAGTGAAGGCTTAATTTCATAAACCGTCAACATATAAAGCTCAAAATAGAGGCCGGTAACATCATTCTCATTACTTTGATATGGGACTTTGTTCTAGCGCAAAATACCGGACTATTGCTTGTCTCGTCGGTTTACATTTCTGATCATCTTTTAATTAAAATTTTCCACGACGCGCAACATTGGCTGTTGTTAGTCCTCCTGATGCAGTTCAGCCTGGACATCAGCAACATTTTTGGATTAATATCTGTACTGTAATTGTACGTGATACTCCTCTCATCTCTATACATTTCTACGTTTCCCACATGAAGATCTGCTCCTGTAAGTAACAGAAAAGTTGTTTGTGCACGGCGGTTCTCCAGCACATTTGAGCAGCACTATTGTTGATGCGAGTTTCGTCACCTGGGGTTGTTAGATAGGCCCTCGGAGGATTTTGAACGTTAACGATTATTAAGATGCCCGATAATGAGCTTTGAAAGATCTGCTTCTATGACCTTTGGAAGAGGCTTTTGAAATCATTGATGAATTGCGGCCACATGCGCATGCATTACCTCGAAGCATTAAGTTGGGAGGCTATTCCGAACCAAATTTCTGATTGGACGATGCAACTATTGTGGCTATTCCAGCCGTGTGTGTCTAATTAGATTTGAATAGATAGAGCTGAAAGTGACCGGTAGCACCTGGATCGAAATCAAAACCATGGCATTGAATTTTTCTGTCTGTTCATTAGATCTTTACCGAGAATTGAAGACATGACCGGAAAAATTGGCTAAACCTGAAAATAAAATATTTTGCAATAAGTGCTGTCCTCTATTATAGCAGCAGAGAGCTATCTTTTCTAGTGCTCGTCTATCCTCCAGCAATCATATTACGCTAAATAGAGGTGAAGTTCTTGTGTTTTGTGATATGCTATTTGTATGATGACAAAAATGGGCTAACCTGTTCATACTCTCTGCCTGCCACCTGGTGGCCATTCATACATTCTTGCCTTGTGATCATGACTTCGGCATCATAGAGAAAAAAGAAGAGGCTAGCAGCTTACATTTATGTTCAAGATCAGTGGATGGAGTAAGTGATAAAATCCAGGGTAAGGATTTCTTTTCATGTTGTCAGAATGACAACTTAACATATTCATCTCTACAAAACCTGTTCTCGATAAAGTACAGGAAAGAACAGTTTCAGAATCTGGGCGAAAGGTACTCCAAGGTGACATGCATGAGAGTATCGCTTTAAGCTATATTTTAAATACACTTACGGTGGTATTGAGGGTTGACACTTTGGACATTAGCAGGAAAATATCTTGCAAACTGTCGCTTACTAATGTGCCATTTACTCCGAAATACAATGGTCCAAAGCCTATAAATCCTGTAAAATTAAAGGACCTACGGGATCAGATGAATTATATCCCACAAATTTTTTATGAGTATTATGAAACTCCTGATTTTGAGACTACGGCTTCTCAGAATATTACTGATGAAGCAACTTTTGATCAGCCTGAGTACAGCTAAAAGCTTGTACCTACTTTTCAAAATGATATAATTACTTAAAATTGGAATAATCCAACGTTTACCATGTTTTAGATGCTAAAAGACATATTTATTTATTAGTTTCAGCTAAAATGTAGTTAAAATGTATTTAGCATAAAACTTAAGTAATTGCTGACGAATGTTTTCACTTTATTGTCCTTATTATATTTTTATTGATGTTACTACATCAGTCATGTTTGGGGGTCTATTAAGGATGATAATGATAAAGTACACTGTATTCTGAGATCCATATTCTCAGAAATGAAATAAAATAACGTTAACAATTTCTTTCAGCCTCATTCATAAAACAATGTTTATTTTCCTTTTTAAAAAATGTGGATCAACCGTTTTTCCGGAGATGTCTTCAATTCAACATTTGGCTAATCCAAAGCCCTTTCAGAAGCAAAGACTCTGCTGAGAGACGGACCTAAGTTCTCTTTCACATGACAAGAAATACTCACACATGCGTAATTTATACAATGGGACTATCAGCAGTGTGACTGCAGCATTTTGTGAGATTAATAAACACTACCCAAGTGTACTCAACATTTTAATGGCATACAAGCTACAACAAACTTGACTGAAAAACCACAGAAGTCTACTATGTCCACGCACACATTTCCGAAATCCCCGACTAAATACTTCATGCAGGAGACATCTTCTCTGAAGCCTAAACATTTTATCTTTGTATATTGGTTCAGTTTTCACTGCGGCTGCTGGTTTTATTCCCTTCCTGGAAACACATTAAAATTAGCTAATTGCTAATAGTCAAAACTACAAATTCTCATCGAGGTCTGTAAGTATTAGAACCACTCCTTTGCAGCATAACGTACGACACGCGGCGCCATCTCTCGGCATCAATGCGCACTCTTTAGAAGAACGCTCCATTCTTTGTAAATCAACATTACCCTTTGGATAACGTTTAAAAACGGGGTACTTATGTGCCGTAACTTAAACTGCATGGCATTGCAACAAATAAAACAAAAGTCACACTAGGCATTCCGAAATTCTGATAAACGCCTCACGCAAATGCGAAGCCGAATTTTGATAATCTTATTCCTCTGATGACATGTAAGATAAAGCAAAAAGAGCTTCTAAAAATGTGGGGCATTTTATGTAGATACAACCAATTATAAATTGTCCTCCACGGGAGATATGTTGGTACAGAACCAAAAAAGAAAACAACCATTTTATCGACACTATCTTGTTGTCGAGAGATTGCTCTGCCTGTGGTTTTTTATTGCGATAAAGGTCTTAACATGGTCGGCTATTATATATAGACTTTTATGACCAACTCTAGTTATAATGTCCAGATATTTCGTAAATTTAATTGATTATTTTGAGCAAGACAAAACTGCAGCTACAGTGTGTACTGAAACATTATCAATCCAACAAATTGTAGTGTGGTAGAGTGGAACGTACGTAAAGAAGCTGCTCAGTTATGCGCAACTTTCGCAACCGAATATTTTATATGTATTGTTTCATTCAGTGTTGATCTGTTCGACTCTTTTCCTATTTGTATTTTATTAGAATGTCAGCACGTTTGGACATTCTCTTCCCCTCTTATAAACTCCCCGCAGGCATACGATCTTTGGCTTTCTGCGCTAGGTACCTAGGTGTTTCGGAGGAATTAATAAAGGAAACGAAACACGGGGTGTGTGTGCCAGATCCCATAGATCATAAAAACAGGCGAAGTACCTAAAGAACTTGTGTCCGCCCGCCTTGGTAGCGTAGATAGTAGTATGTCTGTGTCACGTTCAACAGGTCCCGAGTTCGAATCTCGGTCCGGGTGATTTACCTAGATACGCTTTTTCGGGGTATTTCCTTATCCTGAAAGACGAATGTCGGTAACTAAGAGCACCATGGACCCCGGATGCATTGAGGACCATTTCATCCATTTCATTTATCGTCCGATATGACTGAATGTTGAAGGACGTGAACTAAAAGAAAAACGTGTGCTCCAATACATTTTGCACTGCAGGAGTTGCGCAAAGAGGACGGCGTCTGGCGCCGACGTAAAATAACTTCTTGGAGCAAGCATCCGTGTCATATGTCTAGTACCCGCTTCGCCGATGGCCATTTAATCCCTTCAGGGGCCGGAAACAGATACTTAATAAACAGAACAAGACATTTAAATTGTTAGATGCTGACAAAATGCATCATAAGTACAATTCCGTATCTTCTGTATTTATTATATATTTAAACAAAACCAAAACTGGTTTAACCCCCATTAAAGGCAGTACACATCTACAGTAAGATAACGAAAATAAGCATTTGTTTAAGAGTGGGTTGCAAAAGTTGTATCAGTGATTTGACTTTCTATTAAAACAGATATTATATAAAAGCGATAGTTTTAGTTACACTGATTTTTCGCCATGAGGAAATGTTGGTTAAAAGGAATGGAGAGCTCTGTTACAAAGTGCGCCTTCGTGCCGAGACATGTGGACTAACAGCAATGTGACTGCAGACTTTTGGCACATTAATGAACACTTCCCAACTGTACTCATCATTATAACTGGATACAAGTTCCACCAAAAAACTGATAATACTCAACTTAAATCTAATATTTCAATGCACACAGTTCGGAAATCTCCGACTAAATACCTCACGCAGGAGACATCTCTGACTCAAAAATATTTCATCTTTGGTTATTGGTTTAGTTTTCATTATGACGCGCTACTTATCTTCACGTACTGGAAAATATTTAAACCTAACCAACTGATGAAAGCCTCAACTACAAACTGTTAGCCATCTCTGTAAATAGTAACACAACTCCCTCGCAGCAAAACAGATAACACGCGCTGCCATCTCTCGGCAACAAGGCGAACTGTGTAAAAGAACTCTCCATACTTTAGAACCAACATTTCCCCTTAGCGGATAATCCGTGTAACTACTACTATCGCTCTTATATAATATCTGTTTTAATAGAAAGTCAATGCATACATAATATTTTGCAACCAACTCTTAAACAAAAGCTTATTTTAGCTCCTGATCCAAGTTTAAAGAAAAAAAATCAAGCGATTACTTCAGCACACACTTCGTTGTAGATACAAGGTCTATACAGCAGAAGAATTGGTAGATAACGATTAAGAGGTCAGTACTTTTCTGCCGTCACTTAAATTACATGGCATTCCAATACATAAATTAAAAGTCGCAGTAGCCATTTCGAAATGCTGATAAACGCCTAACGCAAATGCAAGGAAGGGCTTTGATAATCTTATTCCGTTTTATGATATTAAAGGAAAGCAAAATAAAGCTTCTTAACATGTGATGTGTTATAATTAGATACAAATAATTATAATTGTCCTGCACGGGAGAGACGTTGATACAGAAGCCCAAAAGGAAACAATCTTTTTACCGATACCATCTTGTTTTCGCGAGATTTCTCTGCCTGTGGTTTTTTATTCCCATAAAGTTCTTCACATGGTTTGCTATTATTTATAGATTTTTATGATTAACTCTAGTCATTATGTACAGATATTCCTTACATTTAATTGATTATTTTGAGCAAGACAAGTCTGCAGCTGAAGTGTGTGCTGACAAAATATCAGTCTGAAAAGTTGTAGTGGTATAGTAGAACTTATCTAAAATACTCATTTATGCGCACCTTTAGCAAGCGAAAATTGCAGTTATATTGTTTTATTCAGTGTTGATCTGCCTGACTGTTTTGCTATTGGTATTTAATTAGAATTTCAGCTCGTTTGGACATTCCCTTCCCCTCTTATAAATTCCTCTGTCATACGATCTTTGGATTTCTGCGACAAGTAACTAGGTATTTCGGAGGAATTAATAAAGCAAACGAAACACGCGAGAGTATGTGCCAAATACAATAGATCACAATAAGGAGCGAAGTACCCAAAAAACAAGTATTCGCCCGCTTCGGTAGCGTATATGGTAGCATGTCTGCCTCACGTTCAAGGGGTACCGAGTTCGAATCTCGCTCAGGGTGAGTTACTTAGATAAGGCTTTTAACGGGGTTTTCCCTTATCCTGAAAGAATAATGTCGGGTAACTCTACGCGCCATAGACCCCGGACACATTGAGGATCATTTCATCCAACTCATTCGTCGTCCGAAATGACAGTGTTGAAGGACGTATATTTAATAGAAAACGAGTGTTCCAATACATTTTGCACTGCAGGAGTTGCGCAAAGAGGACGGCGTCCGGCGCCGAAATAAAATAAGAACTTCTCGGAGCAAGCATCCGTACCATATGGCTAGTACATACAGCAGTGAACGTTTCAGCTGTGCCTTATTTCTTCTACTATATAGAATTTTTCAAAATTTCTTTGCAAGCTTTGGGAATGATTCCGTTACATCAAAAGAGCAATAAATTTATGGAAATATATGTCCCATCATTATTCTTTCCTTTTGTTTTAATGAAGGCTTAAGTTCATAAACCGTCAACATATATAGCTTAAAATAGAGGCCGGTAACATCATTCTCATTACTTTGAAATGGGACTTTGTTCTAACGTAAAATACCGGACTATTGCTTGTCTCGTCAGTTTACATTTCGGATCATACTAAGTTTCTAATATTTTTAATTAAAATTTTCCACGACGCGCAACATGGGCTGCCGTTAGTCCTATTGCTGCAGTTCAGACTGGACGTCAGCAACAGTTTTGGATTAATATCTGTACTGTAATTGTACGTGAATCTCCGCCCGTCACTATACATTTCTACGTTTCCTACATGAAGATCTGCTCCTGTAAGTAACAGAAAAGAGGTTGTTTGTGCACGGCGGTTCTCCAGCACATTTTAGCAGCACTATTGATGATGGGAGTTTCCTCACCTGGAGTTGTTAGATTGGACCTCGGAGGATTTTGAACGTTAACGATTAAGATGCCTGATAATGAACATTGAAAGAACTGCTTCTATGAACTTTGGAACAGGCCTTTGAATGCATTGATGAATCGCGGCCACATGCGCATGCATTACCACGAAGCATTAACTTGGGAGGCTATTCGGAACCAAATTTCTGATTGGACGATGCAACTATTGTGGCGCTTCCAACCGTGTGTGTCTAATTAGTTGTCAATAGATAGAACGGAAGGTGACCGGTAGAACCTCGGTCGAAATCAAGGCCATGGCATCGAATTTTTCAATCTGTTCATTAGATCTTTACCGAGAATTGAAGACATGACCGTAAAAATAGGCTAAACCTGAAAATAAAATATTTTGCAATAAGTGCTGCCCTCTATTTTTATAGCAGAGAGCTATCTTTTCTAGTGCTTGTCTATCCTCCAGCAATAATATTACGCTAAATAGAGGTGAAGTTCTTGTGTTTTGTGATATGCTATTTGTATGATGACAAAAATGGGCTAACCTGTTCATACTCTCTGCCTGCCACCTGGTGGCCATTCATACATTCTTGCCTTGTGATCATGACTTCGGCATCATAGAGAAAAAAGAAGAGGCTAGCAGCTTACATTTATGTTCAAGATCAGTGGATGGAGTAAGTGATAAAATCCAGGGTAATGATTTCTTTTCATGTTGTCAGAATGACAACTTAACATATTCATCTCTACAAAACCTGTTCTCGATAAAGTACAGGAAAGAACAGTTTCAGAATCTGGGCGAAAGGTACTCCAAGGTGACATGCATGAGAGTACCGCTTTAAGCTATATTTTAAATACACTTACGGTGGTATTGAGGGTTGACACTTTGGACATTAGCAGGAAAATATCTTGCAAACTGTCGCTTACTAATGTGCCATTTACTCCGAAATACAATGGTCCAAAGCCTATAAATCCTGTAAAATTAAAGGACCTACGGGATCAGATGAATTATATCCCACAAATTTTTTATGAGTATTATGAAACTCCTGATTTTGAGACTACGGCTTCTCAGAATATTACTGATGAAGCAACTTTTGATCAGCCTGAGTACAGCTAAAAGCTTGTACCTACTTTTCAAAATGATATAATTACTTAAAATTGGAATAATCCAACGTTTACCATGTTTTAGATGCTAAAAGACATATTTATTTATTAGTTTCAGCTAAAATGTAGTTAAAATGTATTTAGCACTTAACTTAAGTAATTGCTGACGAATGTTTTCACTTTATTGTCCTTATTATATTTTTATTGATGTTACTACATCAGTCATATTTGGGGGTCTATTAAGGATGATAATGATAAAGTACACTGTATTCTGAGATCCATATTCTCAGAAATGAAATAAAATAACGTTAACAATTTCTTTCAGCCTCATTCATAAAACAATGTTTATCTTCCTTTTTAAAAAATGTGGATCAACCGTTTTTCCGGAGATGTCTTCAATTCAACATTTGGCTAATCCAAAGCCCTTTCAGAAGCAAAGACTCTGCTGAGAGACGGACCTAAGTTCTCTTTCACATGACAAGAAATACTCACACATGCGTAATTTATACAATGGGACTATCAGCAGTGTGACTGCAGCATTTTGTGAGATTAATAAACACTACCCAAGTGTACTCAACATTTTAATTGCATACAAGCTACAACAAACTTGACTGAAAAACCACAGAAGTCTACTATGTCCACGCACACATTTCCGAAATCTCCGACTAAATACTTCATGCAGGAGACATCTTCTCTGAAGCCTAAAAATTTTATCTTTGTATATTGGTTCAGTTTTCACTGCGGCTGCTGGTTTTATTCCCTTCCTGGAAACACATTAAAATTAGCTAATTGCTAATAGTCAAAACTACAAATTGTCATCGAGGTCTGTAAGTATTAGAACCACTCCTTTGCAGCATAACGTACGACACGCGGCGCCATCTCTCGGCATCAATGCGCACTCTTTAGAAGAACGCTCCATTCTTTGTAAATCAACATTACCCTTTGGATAACGTTTAAAAACGGGGTACTTATGTGCCGTAACTTAAACTGCATGGCATTGCAACAAATAAAACAAAAGTCACACTAGGCATTCCGAAATTCTGATAAACGCCTCACGCAAATGCGAAGCCGAATTTTGATAATCTTATTCCTTTGATGACATGTAAGATAAAGCAAAAAGAGCTTCTAAAAATGTGGGGCATTTTATGTAGATACAACCAATTATAAATTGTCCTCCACGGGAGATATGTTGGTACAGAACCAAAAAAGAAAACAACCATTTTATCGACACTATCTTGTTGTCGAGAGATTGCTCTGCCTGTGGTTTTTTATTGCGATAAAGGTCTTAACATGGTCGGCTATTATATATAGACTTTTATGACCAACTCTAGTTATAATGTCCAGATATTTCGTAAATTTAATTGATTATTTTGAGCAAGACAAAACTGCAGCTACAGTGTGTACTGAAACATTATCAATCCAACAAATTGTAGTGTGGTAGAGTGGAACGTACGTAAAGAAGCTGCTCAGTTATGCGCAACTTTCGCAACCGAATATTTTATATGTATTGTTTCATTCAGTGTTGATCTGTTCGACTCTTTTCCTATTTGTATTTTATTAGAATGTCAGCACGTTTGGACATTCTCTTCCCCTCTTATAAACTCCCCGCAGGCATACGATCTTTGGCTTTCTGCGCTAGGTACCTAGGTGTTTCGGAGGAATTAATAAAGGAAACGAAACACGGGGTGTGTGTGCCAGATCCCATAGATCATAAAAACAGGCGAAGTACCTAAAGAACTTGTGTCCGCCCGCCTTGGTAGCGTAGATAGTAGTATGTCTGTGTCACGTTCAACAGGTCCCGAGTTCGAATCTCGGTCCGGGTGATTTACCTAGATACGCTTTTTCGGGGTATTTCCTTATCCTGAAAGACGAATGTCGGTAACTAAGAGCACCATGGACCCCGGATGCATTGAGGACCATTTCATTCATCGTCCGATATGACTGAATGTTGAAGGACGTAAACTAAAAGAAAAACGTGTGCTCCAATACATTTTGCACTGCAGGAGTTGCGCAAAGAGGACGGCGTCTGGCGCCGACGTAAAATAACTTCTTGGAGCAAGCATCCGTGTCATATGTCTAGTACCCGCTTCGCCGATGGCCATTTAATCCCTTCAGGGGCCGGAAACAGATACTTAATAAACAGAACAAGACATTTAAATTGTTAGATGCTGACAAAATGCATCATAAGTACAATTCCGTATCTTCTGTATTTATTATATATTTAAACAAAACCAAAACTGGTTTAACCCCCATTAAAGGCAGTACACATCTACATTAAGATAACGAAAATAAGCATTTGTTTAAGAGTGGGTTGCAAAAGTTGTATCAGTGATTTGACTTTCTATTAAAACAGATATTATATAAAAGCGATAGTTTTAGTTACACTGATTTTTCGCCATGAGGAAATGTTGGTTAAAAGGAATGGAGAGCTCTGTTACAAAGTGCGCCTTCGTGCCGAGACATGTGGACTAACAGCAATGTGACTGCAGACTTTTGGCACATTAATGAACACTTCCCAACTGTACTCATCATTATAACTGGATACAAGTTCCACCAAAAAACTGATAATACTCAACTTAAATCTAATATTTCAATGCACACAGTTCGGAAATCTCCGACTAAATACCTCACGTAGGAGACATCTCTGACTCAAAAATATTTCATCTTTGGTTATTGGTTTAGTTTTCATTATGACGCGCTACTTATCTTCACGTACTGGAAAATATTTAAACCTAACCAACTGATGAAAGCCTCAACTACAAACTGTTAGCCATCTCTGTAAATAGTAACACAACTCCCTCGCAGCAAAACAGATAACACGCGCTGCCATCTCTCGGCAACAAGGCGAACTGTGTAAAAGAACTCTCCATACTTTAGAACCAACATTTCCCCTTAGCGGATAATCCGTGTAACTACTACTATCGCTCTTATATAATATCTGTTTTAATAGAAAGTCAATGCATACATAATATTTTGCAACCAACTCTTAAACAAAAGCTTATTTTAGCTCCTGATCCAAGTTTAAAGAAAAAAAATCAAGCGATTACTTCAGCACACACTTCGTTGTAGATACAAGGTCTATACAGCAGAAGAATTGGTAGATAACGATTAAGAGGTCAGTACTTTTCTGCCGTCACTTAAATTACATGGCATTCCAATACATAAATTAAAAGTCGCAGTAGCCATTTCGAAATGCTGATAAACGCCTAACGCAAATGCAAGGAAGGGCTTTGATAATCTTATTCCGTTTTATGATATTAAAGGAAAGCAAAATAAAGCTTCTTAACATGTGATGTGTTATAATTAGATACAAATAATTATAATTGTCCTGCACGGGAGAGACGTTGATACAGAAGCCCAAAAGGAAACAATCTTTTTACCGATACCATCTTGTTTTCGCGAGATTTCTCTGCCTGTGGTTTTTTATTCCCATAAAGTTCTTCACATGGTTTGCTATTATTTATAGATTTTTATGATTAACTCTAGTCATTATGTACAGATATTCCTTACATTTAATTGATTATTTTGAGCAAGACAAGTCTGCAGCTGAAGTGTGTGCTGACAAAATATCAGTCTGAAAAGTTGTAGTGGTATAGTAGAACTTATCTAAAATACTCATTTATGCGCACCTTAAGCAAGCGAAAATTGCAGTTATATTGTTTTATTCAGTGTTGATCTGCCTGACTGTTTTGCTATTGGTATTTAATTAGAATTTCAGCTCGTTTGGACATTCACTTCCCCTCTTATAAATTCCTCTGTCATACGATCTTTGGATTTCTGCGACAAGTAACTAGGTATTTCGGAGGAATTAATAAAGCAAACGAAACACGCGAGAGTATGTGCCAAATACAATAGATCACAATAAGGAGCGAAGTACCCAAAAAACAAGTATTCGCCCGCTTCGGTAGCGTATATGGTAGCATGTCTGCCTCACGTTCAAGGGGTACCGAGTTCGAATCTCGCTCAGGGTGAGTTACTTAGATAAGGCTTTTAACGGGGTTTTCCCTTATCCTGAAAGAATAATGTCGGGTAACTCTACGCGCCATAGACCCCGGACACATTGAGGATCATTTCATCCAACTCATTCGTCGTCCGAAATGACAGTGTTGAAGGACGTATATTTAATAGAAAACGAGTGTTCGAATACATTTTGCACTGCAGGAGTTGCGCAAAGAGGACGGCGTCCGGCGCCGAAGTAAAATAAGAACTTCTCGGAGCAAGCATCCGTACCATATGGCTAGTACATACAGCAGTGAACGTTTCAGCTGAGCCTTATTTCTTCTACTATATAGAATTTTTCAAAATTTCTTTGCAAGCTTTGGGAATGATTCCGTTACATCAAAAGAGCAATAAATTTATGGAAATATATGTCCCATCATTATTCTTTCCTTTTGTTTTAATGAAGGCTTAAGTTCATAAACCGTCAACATATATAGCTTAAAATAGAGGCCGGTAACATCATTCTCATTACTTTGAAATGGGACTTTGTTCTAACGTAAAATACCGGACTATTGCTTGTCTCGTCAGTTTACATTTCGGATCATACTAAGTTTCTAATATTTTTAATTAAAATTTTCCACGACGCGCAACATGGGCTGCCGTTAGTCCTATTGCTGCAGTTCAGACTGGACGTCAGCAACAGTTTTGGATTAATATCTGTACTGTAATTGTACGTGAATCTCCGCCCGTCACTATACATTTCTACGTTTCCTACATGAAGATCTGCTCCTGTAAGTAACAGAAAAGAGGCTGTTTGTGCACGGCGGTTCTCCAGCACATTTTAGCAGCACTATTGATGATGGGAGTTTCCTCACCTGGAGTTGTTAGATTGGACCTCGGAGGATTTTGAACGTTAACGATTAAGATGCCTGATAATGAACATTGAAAGAACTGCTTCTATGAACTTTGGAACAGGCCTTTGAATGCATTGATGAATCGCGGCCACATGCGCATGCATTACCACGAAGCATTAACTTGGGAGGCTATTCGGAACCAAATTTCTGATTGGACGATGCAACTATTGTGGCTCTTCCAACCGTGTGTGTCTAATTAGGTGTCAATAGATAGAACGGAAGGTGACCGGTAGAACCTCGGTCGAAATCAAGGCCATGGCATCGAATTTTTCAATCTGTTCATTAGATCTTTACCGAGAATTGAAGACATGACCGTAAAAATAGGCTAAACCTGAAAATAAAATATTTTGCAATAAGTGCTGCCCTCTATTTTTATAGCAGAGAGCTATCTTTTCTAGTGCTTGTCTATCCTCCAGCAATAATATTACGCTAAATAGAGGTGAAGTTCTTGCGTTTTGTGATATGCTATTTGTGTGATCACAAAAGTGGGCTAACCTGTTCATACTCTCTGCCTGCCACCTGGTGGCCATTCATACATTTTTGCCTTGTGATCATGACTTCGGCACCATAGAGAAAAAAGAAGAGGCTAGCAGCTTACGTTTATGTTCAAGATCAGTGGATGGAGCAAGTGATAAAATCCAGGGTAAGGAATCCTTTTCATGTTGTCAGAGTGACAACTAACATATTCATATCTACAAAACCTGTTCTTGATAAAGTACAGAAAAGAACAGATTCAGAATCTGGGCGAAAGGTACTCCAAGGTGACATGCATGAGAGTACCGCTTTAAGCTATATTTTAAATACACTTCCGGTGGTATTGAGGATTGTCACTTTGGACATTAGAAGGTAAATATCTTGCAAACTGTCGCTTACTAATGTGCCATTTAGTCCGAAATACAATGGTCCAAAGCCTATAAATCCTGTAAAATTAAAGGACCTACAGGATCAGATGAATTATATCCCACAAATTTTTTATGACTATTATGAAACTCCTCATTTTGAGACTACAGCTTCTCAGAATATTACGGATGAAGCAACTTTTGATCAGCCTGAGTACAGCTAAAAGCTTGTACCTACTTTTAAAATGATATACTTATTTAAAAATGGAATAATCCAAAGTTTACCATGTTTTAGATGCTAAAAGACATATTTATTTACTAGTTTCACCTAAAATGTACTTAAAATGTGTTTAGCATAAAATTTAAGTAATTGCTGACGAATGTTTTCACTTTATTCTCCTTATTTTATTTTTATTGATGTTACTACATCAGTCATGTTTGGGGGTCTATTAAGGATGATAATGATAAAGTACACTGTATTCTGAGATCCATATCCTCAGAAATGAAATAAAATAACGCTAACAATTTCTTTCAGCCTCATTCATAAAACAATGTTTTTCTTCCTTTTTAAAATATGTGGATTAACCATTTTTCCGTAGATCTCTTCAATTCAACATTTGGCTACTGCAAAGCCCGTTCGGAAGCAAAGACTCTGCTGAGAGACGGACCTAGGTTCTCTTTCACATGACAAGAAATACTCAAACATGCGTAATTTATAAAATGGGACTACCAGCAGTGTGACTGCAGCATTTTGTGAGATTAATAAACACTACCCAAGTGTACTCAAGATCTTAATTGCATACAAGCTACAACAAACTTGTCTGAAAAAGCCCAGAAGTCTAATATGTCCACGCCCACATTTCCGAAATCCCCGACTAAATACTTCATGCAGGAGACATCTTCTCTGAAGCCTAAATATTTTATCTTTGTCTATTGGTTCAGTTTTCACTGCGGCTGCTGGTTATATTCCCTTCCTGGAAACACATTAAAACTAAATAATTGCTAATAGTCAAAACTGCAAATTGTCATCCAGGTCTTTAAATATTAGAACCAATCCTTTGCAGCATAACGTACGACACCGGCGCCATCTCTCGGCATCAATGCGCACTCTTTAGAAGAACGCTCCATTCTTTGTAAATCAACATTACCCTTTGGATGACGTTTAAAAACAGGGTACTTATGTGCCGTAACTTAAATTGCATAGCATTGCAACAAATAAAACAAAAGCCACACTAGGCATTCCGAAATACTGATAAACGCCTCACGCAAAAGCAAGGCCGAATTTTGATAATCTTATTCCTTTGATGACATGTAAGATAAAGCAAAAAGAGCTTCTAAAAATGTGGGGCATTTTATTTAGGTACAACCAATTATAAATTGTCCTCCACGGGAGATATGTTGGTACAGAACCAAAAAAGAAAACAACCATTTTATCGACACTATCTTGGTGTCGAGAGATTGCTCTGCCTGTGGTTTTTTATTGCGATAAAGGTCTTAACATGGTCGGCTATTATATATAGACTTTTATGACCATCTCTAGTTATAATGTCCAGATATTTCGTAAATTTAATTGATTATTTTGAGCAAGACAAAACTGCAGCTACAGTGTGTACTGAAACATAATCAATCCAACAAATTGTAGTGTGGTAGAGTGGAACGTACGTAAAGAAGCTGCTCAGTTATGCGCAACTTTCGCAACCGAATATTTTATATGTATTGTTTCATTCAGTGTTGATCTGCCCGACTCTTTTCCTATTTGTATTTTATTAGAATTTCAGCTCGTTTGGACATTCTGTTCCCCTCTTATAAATTCCTCGCAGGCGTACGATCTTTGGCTTTCTGCGCTGTGTACCTAGGTGTTTCGGAGGAATTAATAAAGGAAACGAAACACGGAAGAGTAATGCCACATCCCATAGATCATAAAAACAGGCGAAGTACCTAAAGAACTTGTGTCCGCACGCCTTGGTAGCGTAGATGGTATCATGTCTGTGTCACGTTCAACAGGTCCCGAGTTCGAATCTCGGTCCGGGTGATTTACCTAGATACGCTTTTATCGGGGTATTTCCTTATCCTGAAAGACGAATGTCGGGTAACTAAAAGCGCCATGGACCCCGGATGCATTGAGGATCATTTCATCCATTTCATTCATCATCCGAAATGACTGAATGTTGGAGGACGTAAATTAAAAGAAAAACGTGTGTTCCAGTATATTTTGCACTACAGGAGTTGCGCAAAGAGGACGGCGTCTGGCGCCGACGTAAAATGAGAACCTCTTGGAGCAAGCATCTGTGCCATATGTCTAGTACCCGCTTCGCCGATGGCCATTTAATCCCTTCAGGGGCCGGAAACGGATACTTAATAAACAGAACAAGGCATTTAAATTGTTAGATGCTGACAAAATGCATCATAAGTACAACTCCGTATCTTCTGTATTTATTATATATTTAAACAAAACCAAAACTGGTTTAAAACCCATTAAAGGCAGTATACATCTACAGTAAGAATAAAGTAGAGACTACATTAATAAATCGTTGAAATTTCACTAATTTCTTACACTGCAGCAAAAGCCATTCTTTGAAAATAGCAAATACCAAAACAGTCAGACAGATCACCACTGAATCAAAAAATATATCTGCAATATTCAGTTGCGAAATTTGCGCATAAATGAGCAGCTTCTTTAGATAAGTTCCACTCTACCACACTACAACTTGTTGGATAGATATTGTGTCAGTACACGCTGTAGCTGCACTTTTGCCTTCCTCAAAATAATCAATTAAATGTAAGACATATCTGTAAATTATAACTAGAGTTGGTCAAAGAAATCTATAAATAAGAGCAAACTATGGTAAGACTTTTTCGCAATAAAAACCACAGGCAGAGCAATCTATCGATCACAAGGTAGTGTCGATAAAAGGATTGTTTCCTTTTGGCTTCTGTATCAACATTTCTCCCGTGGAGGACAATTTATAATTAGTTGTATGTAAATAAAATGCCTCACATTTTTAGAAGCTCTTTTTGCTTTATCTTGCATGTCATCAAGGGAATAAGATTATCAAAATTCGGGCTTGCATTTGCGTGAGGCGTTTATCAGTATTTTGGAATGACAAGTGTGACTTTCGTTTTATTTATTGCAATCCCATGCAATTTAAGTTATGGTACATAAGTACCCTGTTTTAAATGTTAACTACCACTTGTTCTGCTGTACAAACCTTGTGTCCACAGCGAAGTGTATACTAAAGCAATTTTTTGAAGGTTTTTACATTCAAGTTGGATCAGAAAGCAAAATAAGCATTTGTTTGAGAGTGGCTGGCGAAAGTGTTATGAGTGCATTGACTTTCTATTATAAACAGGTATTATAAAAGGTTTATAGTTTTACTTACTCTGATTTTCCGCGAAGGGGAAATGTTGGTTCTAAAGTATGGACAGTTCTTTTATAAAGTGCGCCTTCATGCCAAGAGATGGCACTTCCTGTCATTTGCTTTGCTGCGAAGGACTGGTGTTAATATTTACAGAGCTGGCTAACAGTTTGCAGTTGAAGTATGCCCAGGTGTGTGTGTGTGTGTGTGTGTGTGTGTGTGTGTGTGTGTGTGTGTGTGTGTGTGTGTGTGTGTGTGTGTGAGTAGGAGCAGAACTTCATGTGGGAAGATCCAAAGTACCCAAAAAACATGTGTTCCACCCGCTTCGGTAGCGCATATGGTAGCATGTCTGTCACACGTTCAAGGGGTACCGAGTTCGAATCTTGCTCAGGGTGAGTTACCTAGATAAGGATTTTAACGGGGTTTTCCCTTACCCTGAAAGAATAATGTTGGGTAACTCTCTGCGCCATCGACCGCGGACGCATTGAGGATCATTTCTTCCATGTCATTCATCGTCCGAAATGACAGAGTGTTCAAGGACGTATATTTAATAGAAAACGTGTGTTCCAATACATTTTGCACTTGAGGAGTTGCGCAAAGAGGACGGCGTCCGGCGCCGAAATAAAATAAGAACTTCTCGGAGCAAGCATCCGTGTCATATCGCTAGTACATACAGCACTGAACGTTTCAGCTGAACCTTATTTCTTCTACTATATAGAATTTTTCAAAATTTCTTTGCAAGCTTTGGGAATGATTCCGTTACATCAAAAGAGAAATAAATTTATGGAAATATATGTCCCATCATTATTCTTTCCTTTTGTTTCAATGAAGGCTTAAGTTCATAAACCGTCAACATATAATGTTAAAAATAGAGGACGGTAACATCATTCTCATTACTTTGAAATGGGACTTTGTTCTAACGCAAAATACCTGACTATTGCTTGTCTCGTCAGTTTACATTTCTGATAATACTAAGTTTCTAATATTTTTAATTAAAATTTTCCACGGCCCGCAACATGGGCTGCTGTTAGTCCTACTGCTGCAGCACAGCCTGGACATCAGCAACAGTTTTGGATTAATATCTGTACTGTAATTGTACGTGAATCTCCGCCCGTCACTATACATTTCTACGTTTCCTACATGAAGATCAGCTCCTGTAAGTAAAAGAAAAGAGGTTGTTTGTGCACGGCGGTTCTCCAGCAGCACTATTGATGATGGGAGTTTCCTCACCTGGAGTTGTTAGATTAGACCTCGGAGGATTTTGAACGTTAACGACTAAGATGCCTGATAATGAACTTTGAAAGATCTGCTTCTATGAACTTTGGAACAGGCCTTTGAATGCATTGATGAATCGCGGCCACAAGCGCATGCATTACCACGAAGCATTAACTTGGAAAGCTATTCGGAACCAAATTTCTGATTGGGCGATGCAGCTATTGTGGCTATTCCAGCCGTGTGTGTCTAATTAGGTGTCAATAGATAGAACGGAAGGTGACAGGTAGAACCTCGTTCGAAATCATGGTCATGGCTTTGAATTTTTCAATCTGTTCATTAGACCTTTGCCGAGAGTTGAAGACATGACCGGAAAAATAGGCTAAACCTGAAAATAAAATATTTTTCAATAAGTGCTGCCCTCTATTGTTGCAGCAGAGAGCTATCTTTTCTAGTGCTCGTCTATCCTCCAGCAATCATATTACGCTAAATAGAGGTGAAGTTCTTGCGTTTTGTGATATGCTATTTGTATGATGACAAAAATGGGCTAACCTGTTCATACTCTCTGCCTGCCACCTGGTGGTCATTCATACATTTTTGCCTTGTGATCATGACTTCGGCATCATAGAGAAAAAAGAAGAGGCTAGCAGTTTACATTTATGTTCAAGATCAGTGGATGGAGCGAGTAATAAAATCCATGGTAAGGAATCCTTTTCATGTTGTCAGAATGACAACTAACATATTCATCTCTACAAAGCCTGTTCTTGATAAAGTACAGGAAAGAACATTTTCAGAATCTGGGCGAAAGGTACTCCAAGGTGACATGCATGAGAGTACCGCTTTAAGCTATATTTTAAATACACTTACGGTGGTATTGAGCATTGACACTTTGGACATTAGGAAGGAAAATATCTTGCAAACTGTCGCTTACTAATGTGCCATTTACTCCGAAATATAATGGTCCAAAACCTATAAATCCTGTAAAATTAAAGGACCTACAGGTTCTGTTGAATTATATCCCACAAGTTTTTCATGAGTATTATAAAATTCTTGATTTTGAGACTACAGCTTCTCAGAATATTACTGATGAAGCAATTTTTGATCAGCCTGACTACAGCTAAGAGCTCGTACCTACTTTTCAAAATGATATACTTATTTAAAAATGGAATAATCCAAAGTTTACCATGTTTATGGATGCTAAAAGACATATTTAATTTATAGTTTCACCTAAAATGTACGTAAAATTTATTTAGCGTAAAACTTAAGTAAATGCTGACGAATGTATTCACTTTATTGTCCTTATTTTATTTTTATTGAAGTTATTACATTAGTCATGTTTTGGGGTCTATTAAGGATGACACTGATAAAATACACTGTATTCTGAGATCCATATTCTCAGTAATGAAGTAAAATAAATGTTAACAATTTCTTTAAGCCTGATTCAAAAACAATGTTTTACTTCATTTTTTAAAAATGTGGGTTAACCCGTTTTTCCGGACAAGTCTTCAATTCAACACTTGGATACTCCAAAGCCTGTTCGGGCACAAAGACTCCTCTGAGAGACAAACCTAGCTTCTCTTTCACATGACAAGAAAAACCTAGCCGTGGGTAATTTATACAATGGGACTAACAGCAGTTTCACTTCACCCTTTTGTGGGATCATTGAACACTTCCCAACTGTACTGATCATTATAATTGGATACAAGTTCCAACAAAAATATGATGAATTTCTCTAAAGTCTAATATTTCCACGTATACAGTTCCGAAATCTCGGTCTAAATAACTCCTGTGGAGATATCTTCTCTAACTCAAAAATATTTCATCTTTGGTTATTGGTTTAGTTTTCACTGT
Source organism: Mantis religiosa (assembly GCA_030765055.1). Classification (NCBI taxonomy): domain Eukaryota; kingdom Metazoa; phylum Arthropoda; class Insecta; order Mantodea; family Mantidae; genus Mantis; species Mantis religiosa. The sequence continues at coordinate 9,868,142 of CM060950.1, read as the reverse complement.
GACCCGCTAGTTATCTTCACGTACTGGAAAATATTTAAACTTAATCAACTGATGAAGGCCTCAACTACAAATTGTTAGCCAGCTCTGTAAATATTAACACAACTTCCTCGCAGCAAAACATGACAGGCGCTGCCATCTCTCGGCAACAAGGCACACTTTGTAAAAGAACCCTCCATACTTTGGAAACCACTTTTCCCCTTGGAGGAAAATCAGTGTAACTACAACTATCGCTCATATATATATATATATATATATATATATATATATATATATATATATGTTTGAATAGGAAGTCAATGCACTCATACCTATTTTGCGACCCACGCTTAAACAAAAGCTTATTTTAGCTTCTGATCCAAGTTTAAAGAAAAAAAAAATTCAAGCGATTGCTTCAGTACAAACTTCGTTGTAGATACAAGGTCTATATAGCAGAAGCATTGGTAGCTACCAATTAAGGGGTCAGTACTTATCTGCCGTCACTTAAATTACATGGCATTCCAATAAATAAATTAAAGGTCACACTAGGCGTTCCGAAATGCTGATAAGCGCCTACCGCAAATGCAAGGTAGGGTTTTGATAATCTTATTCCGTTTTATGATATTAAAGGGAAAGCAAAAAAAAAAAAACCTTATATACATGTAATGCATTATAATTGGATACAAATAATTATCATTGTCCTCCACGGGAGAGACGTTGATACAGAAGCCCAAAACGAAAAAATCTTTTTACCGATACCATCTTGCTTTCGCGAGATTTCTCTGCCTGTGATTTTTTATTCCCATCAAGTTCTTCACATGCTTTGCTATTATTATAGACCTTTATGATTAACTCTAGTCATAATGTACAGATATTCCTTACATTTAATTGATTATTTTGAGCAAGACATGTCTGCAGTTAAAGTGTGTGCTGAGAAAATATCAATCTGAAAATTTGTAATGTGGAAGAGTGGAACTTATCTAAAGAAACTGCTCATTTATGCGCAACTTTCGCAAAAGAATATTGCAGATATATTGTTTCATTCAGTGTTGATCTGCCTGACTGTAATGCTATTTGTATTTATTTAGAATTTCAGCTCGTTTGGACATTCTCTTCCCCTCTTATAAATTCCTCTGTCATACGATCTTTGGATTTCTGCGAGAAGTAACTAGGTATTTCGGAGGAATTATTAAAGCCAACGAAACACGCGAGAGTATGTTCCAATTACAGTAGATCACAATAAGGAGCCAAGTACCCAAAGAACAAGTATTCGCCCTTTTCGGTAGCGTATATGGTAGCATGTCTGCCTCACGTTCAAGGGGTACCGAGTTCAAATCTCGGTCAGGGTGAGTTACCCAGATAAGGCTTTTAACGGGGTTTTCCCTTATCCTGAAAGACGAATGTCAGGTAACTAAGCGCCATGGACCCCGGACACATTGCGGGTTATTTCATCCATCTCATACATCGTCCGAAATGACAGTGTTGCAGGACGTAAATTTAATAGAAAATGTGTGTTCCAATACATTTTGCACTGCAGGAGTTGCGCAAAGAGAACGGCGCCCGGCGCCAAAGTAAAATAAAAACTTCTCGGAGCAAGCATCCGTGCCATATTGCTAGTACATTCAGCACAGAACGTTTCAGCTGAGCCTTATTTCTTCTACTATACAGAATTATTTAAAATTACTTTGCAAGCTTTGGAAATGATTCCGTTACATCAAAAGTACTATCGATTTATGGAAATATATGTTCCATCATTATTCTTTCCTTGGGACTAGTGAAGGCTTAAGTTGATAAACCGTCAACATATAAAGCTCAAAATAGAGGCCGGTAACATCATTCTCATTACTTTGAAATGGGACTATCTTTTAGCGCAAAATACCGGACTATTGCTCGTCTCGTCAGTTTACATTTCTGATCATTTTTTAATTAAAATTTTCCACGACGCGCAGCATGGGCTGCCGTTAGTCCTCCTGATGCAGTTCAGCCTGGACATCAGCAACAGTTTTGGATTAATATCTGTACTGTAATTGTACGTGATACTCCTCTCATCTCTATACATTTCTACGTTTCCCACATGAAGATCTGCTCCTGTAAGTAACAGAAAAGAGGTTGTTTGTGCACGGCGGTTCTCCAGCACATTTTAGCAGCACTATTGATGATGGGAGTTTCCTCACCTGGAGTTGTTAGATTAGACCTCGGAGGATTTTGAACGTTAACGATTATTAAGATGCCTGATAATGAACTTTGAAAGATCTGCTTCTATGACCTTCGGAACAGGCTTTTGCATGCATTGATGAATCGCGGCCACATGCGCATGCATTACCTCGAAGCATTAAGTTGGGAAGCTATTCGGAACCATATTTCTGATTGGGCGATGCAGCTATTGTGGCTATTCCAGCCGTGTGTGTCTAATTAGGTGTGAATAGATAGAACGGAAGGTGACCGGGAGAACCTCTGTCGAAATCAAGGCCATGGCATCGAATTTTTCTATGTGTTCATTAGATCTTTACCGAGAATTGAAGACATGATCGGAAAAATGGGCTAAACCTGAAAATAAAATATTTTGCAAAAAGTGCTGCCTTCTGTTGTTGCAACAGCGAGCTATCTTTTCTAGAGCTGTTCTATCCTACAGCAATCATATTACGCTAAATAGAGGTGAAGGGTTTGCGTTTTGTGATATGCTATTTGTATGATGACAAAAATGGGTTAACCTGTTCATACTCTCTGCCTGCCACCTGGTGACCATTCATACATTTTTGTCTTGTGATCATGACTTCGGCATCATAGAGAAAAAAGAAGAGGCTAGCAGTTTACATTTATGTTCAAGATCAGTGGATGAAGCAAGTGATAAAATCCAGGGTAAGGATTCCTTTTCATGTTCTCAGAATGACAACTAACATATTCATCTCTAAAAAACCTGTTCTTGATAAAGTACAGGAAAGAACAGTTTCAGAATCTGGGCGAAAGGTACTCCAAGGTGACATGCATGAGAGTACCGCTTTAAGCTATATTTTAAATACACTTACGGTGATATTGAGGATTGACACTTTGGACATTAGGAAGGAAAATATCTTGCAAACTGTCGCTTACTAATGTGCCATTTGCTCCGAAATATAATGGTCCAAAGCCTATAAATCCTGTAAAATTAAAGGACCTACAGGATCTGATGAATTATATCCCACACATTTTTCATGAGTATTATAAAACTCTTGATTTTGAGACTACGGCTTCTCAGAATATTACTGGTGAAGCAACTTTTGATCAGCCTGACTACGGCTAGAAGCTTGTACCTACTTTTCAGAATGACATACTTATTTAAAAATGGAATAATCCAAAGTTTACCTTTTTATGGATGCTAAAAGAAATATTTAATTATTAGTTTCACCTAAAATGTATTTAGCATAAAACTTAAGTAATTGCTGACGAATGTTTTCACTTTATTCTCCTTATTTTATTTTTATTGATGTTACTACGTCAGTCATGTTTAGGGGTCTATTAAGGATGATACTGATAAAATACACTGTATTCTGAGTTCCATATTCTCAGAAGTGAAATGAAATAAAATAACGTTAACAATTTCTTTCAGCCTCATTCATAAAACAATGTTTTTCTTCCTTTTTAAAAAATGTGGATTAACCGTTTTTCCGGAGATGTCTTCAATTCAACATTTGGCTACTCCAAAGCCCGTTCGGAAGCAAAGACTCTGCTGAGAGACGGAGCTAAGTTCTCTTTCACATGAGCAGAAACACTCGCACATGTGTAATTTATAGAATGGGACTACCAGCAGTGTGACTGCAGCATTTTGTGAGATTAATAAACACTACCCAAGTGTACTCAACATTTTAATTGCATACAAGCTACAACAAACTTGTCTGAAAAACCACAGAAGTCTAATATGTCCACGCACACATTTCCGAAATCCCCGACTAAATTCTTCATGCAGGAGACATCTTCTCTGAAGCCTTAACATTTTATCTTTGTCTATTGCTTCAGTTTTCACTGCGGCTGCTGGTTTTATTCCCTTCCTGGAAACACATGAAAATTAACTAATTGCTAATAGTCAAAACTACAAATTGTCATCCAGGTCTGTAAATATTAGAACCAATCCTTTGCAGCATCACGTACGACACGCGGCGCCATCTCTCGGCATCAATGCGCACTCTATAGAAGAACGCTCCATTCTTTGTAAATCAACATTACCCTTTGGATAACGTTTAAAAACAGGGTACTTATGTGCCGTAACTTAAAGTGCATGGCATTGCTAAAAATAAAACAAAAGTCAGACTAGGCATTCCAAAATACTGATAAACGCCTCACGCAAATGCGAAGCCGAAATTTGATAACCTTATTCCTTTGATGACATGTAAGATAAAGCAAAAAGAGCTTCTAAAACTGTGGGGCATTTTATTTAGATACAAGCAAATATAAATTGTCCTCCACGGGAGATATGTTGGTATAGAACCAAAAAAGAAAACAACCTTTTTATCGCCACTATCTTGTTGTCGAGAGATTGCTCTGCCTGTGGTTTTTTATTGCGATAAAGGTCTCAACATGGTCGGCTATTATTTATAGACTTTTATGACCAACTCTAGTTATAATTTACAGATATTTCATAAATTTAATTGATTATTTTGAGCAAGAAAAACTGCAGCTACAGTGTGTACTGAAACATTATCAATCCAACAAATTGTAGTGTGGTAGAGTGGAACGTACGTAAAGAAGCTGCTCAGTTATGCGCAACTTTCGCAACCGAATATTTTATATGTATTGTTTCATTCAGTGTTGATCTGCTCGACTCTTTTCCTATTTGTATTTTATTAGAATGTCAGCACGTTTGGACATTCTCTTCCCCTCTTATAAACTCCCCGCCGGCATAACTAAAAGCTCCATGGACCCCGGATGCATTGAGGACCATTTCATCCATTTCATTCATCGTCCGATATGGCTGAATGTTGAAGGACGTAAATTAAAAGAAAAACGTGTGTTCCAATACATTTTGCAATGCAGGAGCTGCGCAAAAAGGACGGCGTCTGGCGCCGACGTAAAATAACTTCTTGGAGCAAGCATCCGTGTCGTATGTCCAGTACCCGCTTCGCCGATGGCCATTTAAAACCTTCAGGGCCGGAAACGGATACTTAATAAACAGAAGAAGGCATTTAAATTGTTAGATGCTGTAAAAATGCATCATAAACACAATTCCGTATCCTCTGTATTTATTAAGATATTTAAACAAAACCAAAACTGCTTTAAAACCCATTAAAGGCAGTATACAACTACAGTAAGAATAAAGTAGAGACTACATAAATAAATCGTTGAAATTTCACTAATTTCTTACACTGCAGCAAAAGCCATTCTTTGAAAATAGCAAATACCTAAAAAGCCAGACAGATTACCACTGAATAAAAAATATATCTGCAATATTCGGTTGCGAAATTTGCGCATAAATGAGCAGCTTCTTTAGATAAGTTCCACTCTACCACACTACAACTTGTTGGATTGATATTGTGTCAGTACACACTGTAGCTGCACTTTTGCCTTTCTCAAAATAATCAATTTAATGTAAGAACAATCTGTACATTATAACTAGAGTTGGTCAAAGAAATGTATAAATAACAGCAAACTATGGTAAGACTTTTTCGCAATAAAAACCACAGGCAGAGCAATCTATCGACCACAAGGTAGTGTCGATAAAAGGATTGTTTCCTTTTGGCTTCTGTATCAACATAACTCCTGTGGAGGACAATTTATAATTAGTTGTATGTAAATAAAATGCCTCACATTTTTAGAAGCTCTTTTTGCTTCATCTTACATGTCATCAAGGGAATAAGATTATCAAAATTCGGGCTTACATTTGCGTGAGGCGTTTATCAGTATTTTGGAATGAAAAGTGTGACTTCTGTTTTATTTATTGCGATGCCATGCAATTTATGTTATGGCACATATCTACCCTGCCTTTAAACGTTATCTACCACTTGCACTGCTGTATAAACCTTATGTCCACAGCGAAGTGTATACTAAAGCAATTTTTTGAAGATTTTTACATTCAAGTTGGATCAGAAAGGAAAATAAGCATTTGTTTAAGAGTGGCTCGCGAAAGTGTTATGAGTGCATTGACTTTCTTTTATAAACAGGTATTATAAAAGGTTTATAGTTTTACTTACGCGAAGGGGAAATGTTGGTTCTAAAGTATGGAGAGTTCTTTTATAAAGTGCGCCTTCATGCCAAGAGATGGCACTTCCTGTCATTTGCTTTGCTGCGAGGGACTGGTTTTAATATTTACAGAGCTGGCTAACAGTTTGCAGTTGAAGTTTTGAGTAGTTGGTTAGGATTTTAATGTACGTCCAGTACCTGAACATAACTAACAGCCACAGTGAAAACTGAGACAATAACCAAAGATGAAATATTCATGAGTCAGAGAAGAAGTCTCCTGCATGAGTTATTTAGTCGGTGATTTCGGAACTGTGTGCGTGGATATTTTAGACTTCTGATGTGTTTGGAATATTTTTTTTGGAACTTGTATCCAATTATAATGATGATAATTATTATTGTAATGGCAGAGGCCGCCATCATCGGCAGACTAGGAGTCAGCTACCCGCTGCCGCACAGCCTAACTGCGAACATTGTAAATATTGTACATAGCCAGGTCTGTACAGTGTAGTGCGTGTGATATTGGGACGTACGTGGTATGCCAAGGGGTGTGTGTGTGAGTAGGAGCAGATCTTCATGTGGGAAGATCCAAAGTACCCAAAAAACATGTGTTCCACCCGCTTCGGTAGCGCATATGGTAGCATGTCTGCCTCACGTTCTAGGGGTACCGAGTTCGAATCTTGGTCAGGGTGAATTACCTATATAAGGCTTTTAACGGGGTTTTCCCTTATCTTGAAAGAATAACGTCGGGTAACTCTACGCGCCATGAACCCCGCACGCATTGAGGATCATTTCTTCCATGTCATTCCTCGTCCGAAATGACAGTGTTGAAGGACGTATATTTAATAGAAAACGTGTGTTCCAATACATTTGGCACTGCAGGAGTTGCGCAAAGAGGTCGGCGTCCGGCGCCGAAGTAAAATAAGAACTTCTCGGAGCAAGCATCCGTGCCATATGGCTAGTACATACAGCAGTGAACGTTTCAGCTGAGCTTTATTTCTTCTACTATATAGAATTTTTCAAAATTTTTTGCAAGCTTTGGAAATGATTCCGTTACATCAAAAGAGCAATAAATTAATGGAAATATATGTCCCATCATTATTCTTTCCTTTTGCTTTAATGAAGGCTTAAGTTCATAAACCGTCAACATATAATGTTAAAAATAGTGGCCGGTAACACCATTCTCATTACTTTGAAATGGGACTTAGTTCTAACGCAAAATACCTGACTATTGCTTGTCTCGTCAGTTTACATTTCTGATCATACTAAGTTTCTAATATTTTTAATTAAAATTTTCCACGACGCGCAACATGGGCTGCTGTTAGTCCTCCTGCTGCAGCTCAGACTGCACATCAGCAACAGTTTTGGATTAATATCTGTACTGTAATTGTACGTGAATCTCCGCCCGTCACTATACATTTCTACGTTTCCCACATGAAGATCTGCTCCTGTAAGTAACAGAAAAGAGGTTGTTTGTGCACGGCGGTTCTCCAGCAGCACTATTGATGATGGGAGTTTCCTCACCTGGAGTTGTTAGATTGGACTTCGGAGGACTTTGAACGTTAACCATTAAGATGCCTGATAATGAACTTTGAAGGATCTGCTTCTATGAACTTTGGAACAGGCTTTTGAATGCATTGATGAATCGCGGCCACATGCGCATGCATTACCACGAAGCATAAACTGGGGAAGCTATTCGGAACCAAATTTCTGATTGGGCGATGCAGCTATTGTGGCTATTCCAGCCGTGTGTGTCTAATTAGGTGTGAATAGATAGAACGGAAGGTGACCGGTAGAACCTCGTTCGAAATCAAAACCATGGCATTGAATTTTTCAATCTGTTCATTAGATATTTACCGAGAATTGAAGACGACCGGAAAAATAGGCTAAACCTGAAAATAAAATATTTTGCAAAAAGTGCTGCCCTCTATTGTTGCAGCAGAGAGCTATCTTTTCTAGTGCTGCTCTATCCTCCAGCAATCATATTACGCTAAATAGAGGTGAAGTTCTTGCGTTTTGTGATATGCTATTTGTATGATGACAAAGATGGGCTAACCTGTTCATACTCTCTGCCTGCCATCTAGTGGTCATTCATACATTTTTGTCTTGTGATCATGACTTCGGCATCATAGAGAAAAAAGAAGAGGCTAGCAGTTTACATTTATGTTCAAGATCAGTGGATGAAGCAAGTGATAAAATCCAGTGTAAGGATTCCTTTTCATGTTCTCAGAATGACAACTAACATATTCATCTCTACAAAACCTGTTCTTGATAAAGTACAGGAAAGAACAGTTTCAGAATCTGGGCGAAAGGTACTCCAAGGTGACATGCATGAGAGTACCGCTTTAAGCTATATTTTAAATACACTCCGGTGGTATTGAGGATTGACTCTTTGGACATTAGAAGGAAAATATCTTGCAAACTGTCGCTTACTAATGTGCCATTTACTCCGAAATATAATGGTCCAAAACCTATAAATCCTGTAAAATTAAAGGACCTACAGATTCTGATGAATTATATCCCACGCATTTTTCATGAGTATTATTAAAAACTCTTGATTTTGAGACTACAGCTTCTTAGAATATTACTGATGAAGCAGTTTTTGATCAGACTGACTACAGCTAAGAGCTCGTACCCACTTTTCAAAATGATATACTTATTTAAAATGGAATAATCCAAAGTTTACCATGTTTAGGGATGCTAAAAGACATATTTAATTTATAGTTTCACCTAAAATGTACGTAAAATTTATTTAGCATAAAACTTAAGTAAATGCTGACGAATGTTTTCACTTTATTGTCCTTATTTTATTTTTATTGATGTTATTACATTAGTCATGTTTTGGGGTCTATTAAGGATGACACTGATAAAATACACTATATTCTGAGATACATATTCTCAGTAATGAAGTAAAATAAATGTTAACAATTTCTTTAAGCCTGATTCAAAAACAATGTTTTACTTCATTTTTAAAAAATGTATGTTAACCAGTTTTTCCGGACAAGTCTTCAATTCAACACTTGGATACTCCAAAGCCCGTTCGGGCAGAAAGACTCTTCTGAGAGACAAACCTAGCTTCTCTTTCACATGACAAGAAAAACCTAGCCGTGGGCAATTTATACAATGGGACTAACAGCAGTTTCACTGCAGCCTTTTGTGGGATTAATGAACACTTCCCAACTGTACTGATCATTATAATTGGATACAAGTTCCAACAAAAATATGATGAATTTCTCTAAAGTCTTATATATCCACGTATACAGTTCCGAAATCTCGGTCTAAATAACTCCTGTGGAGATATCTTCTCTAACTCAAAAATATTTCATCTGTGGTTATTGGTTTACCTTTCACTGTGACCCGCTAGTTATCTTCACGTACTGGAAAATATTTAAACCTAACCAACTGATGAAAGCCTCAACTACAAATTGTTAGCCAGCTCTGTAAATATTAACACAACTTCCTCGCAGCATAACGTATGACTCGCGGTGCCATCTCTCGGCATCAATGCGCATTCTTTAGAAGAACGTTCCATTCTTTGTAAATCAACATTACCCTTTGGCGGAAAATCAGAGTAAGTAAAACTATAAAACTTTTATAATACCTGTTTATAATAGAAAGTCAATGCACTCATACCACTTTCGTGAGCCGCTCTTAAACAGACTCTCATTCTGCTTTCTGATCCAACTTGAAAGTAAACATCTTCAAAAAATTGCTTTAGTACACATATCGTTGTGGATACAAGGTCTATACAGCAGTACAAGTGGTTGATAACGTTTAAAAAGCAGGGTACTTATGTGCCGTAACTTAAATTCCATGGCATTGCAATTAATAAAACAAAAGTCACACTATTCATTCCGAAATACTGATAAACGCCTCACGCAAATGCAAGGACGAATTTTGATAATCTTATTCCTTTGATGACATGTAAGATAAAGCAAAAAGGGCTTCTAAAATGTGAGGCATTGTATTTAGATACAAAAAATTATAAATTGTCCTCCACGGGAGATATGTTGGTACAGAACCAAAAAAGAAAAGAATCTTTTTACAGGCACTATCTTGTTTAGAGATTGCTCTGCCTGTGGTTTTTATTGCGATAAAGGTCTTAACATGGTTTGCTATTATATATATACTTTCATGACCAACTCTAGTTATAATGTACAGATATTTCGTAAATTTAATTGATTATTTTGAGCAAGACAAAACTGCAGCTACAGTGTGTACTGAAACATTATCAACACAACAAATTGTAGTGTGGTAGAGCGGAACGTATGTAAAGAAGCTGCTCAGTTATGCGCAACTTTCACAACCGAACATTGTATGTATGTATATATATATATATATATATATATATATATATATTGTTTCATTCAGTTTTGATCTGCCCGACCCTTTTCCTATTTGTATTTAATTAGAATTTCAGCTCGTTTGGACATTCTCTTCCCCTCTTATAAATTCCCCGCAGGCATACGATCTTTGGCTTTCTGCACTAAGTACCAAGGTATCTCGAAGGAATTAATAAAGGAAACGACACGGGAGGGTTTGTGCCAGATCCCATAGTTAACAAAAGGAGACGGAGTACCTAAAGAACGTGTGTTCCGCCCGTCTTGGTAGCGTAGATAGTAGCATGTCTGTGTCACGTTCAACAGGTCCCGAGTTTGAATCTCGGTCCGGGTGATTTACCTAAATACGCTGTTATCGGGGTATTTCCTTATCCTGAAAGACGAATGTCGGGTAACTCTAAGCGCCATTGACCCCGGACGCATTGAGGATCATTTCACCCATTTCATTCATCATCCGATATGACTGAGTGTTGGAGGACGTAAATTAAAAAAAAAAAATCGAGATCCAATACATTTTGCAATGCAGGAGTTGCGCAAAGAGGACGGCGTCTGGCGCCGACGTAAAATAAGAATTTCTTGGAGCAAGCATCCGTGCCACATGTCTAATACCAGCTTCGCCGATGGCAATTTAAACCCTTCAGGGCCCGGAAACGGATACTTAATAAACAGAACAAGGCATTTAAATTGTTAGATGCTGACAAAATGCATCATAAGTACAACTCCGTATCTTCTGTATTTATTATATATTTAAACAAAACCAAAACTGGTTTAAACCCCATTAAAGGCAGTATACATCTACAGTAAGAATAAAGTAGAGACTACATTAATAAATCGTTGAAATTTCACTAATTTGTTACACTGTAGCAAAAGGTATTCTTTGAAAATAGCAAATACCAAAACAGTCAGAGAGATCACCACTGAATCAAAAAATACATCTGCAATATTCGGTTGCGAAATTTGCGCATAAATAAGCAACTTGTTTAGATAAGTTCCACTCTACCACACTACAACTTGTTGGATTGATATTGTGTCAGTACACACTGTAACTGCACTTTTGCCTTCCTCAAAATAATTAATTTAATGAAAGAACAATCTGTACATTATGACTAAGGTTGGTCACAAAGGTCTCTAAATAATAGCAAAGCATGTTAAGACCTTTATTGCATTAAAAATCCTCAGGCAGAGCTATCTTTCGGCAACAAGATAAAGCTTGTAAAAACATAGGTTCCTTTGTTCGTTCTGTACCAATATATCTCTCGTGGAGGACAATTTATAATTAGTTGTATGCAATTATAATGCCTCACATGTTTACAAGCTTTTTTTGCTTTACCATAAATGTCATAAACGGAATAAGATTATCAAAACACTGCCTTGCATTTGCGTGAGGCGTTTATCAATTTTTCGAAGTGCCTATTCTGACATTTAGTTTATTTATTTATTAGAATGTCATGTAATTTAAGTGACGGCACATAATTACTCAATTATTGTTCGTTATCTACCACTTCTTCTGCTGTATAGACTTTGTATCCACAACGAAGTGTGTTCTGAAGCAAATACTTGACCTTTTTTTAACGAAAATAAGCATTTGTTTAAGAGTGGCTCGCAAAGTGGTATGAGTGATTTGACTTTCTATTAAAACAGATATTATATAAAAGCGATAGTTTTAGTTACACTGATTTTTCGCCATGAGGAAATGTTGGTTAAAAGGAATGGAGAGCTCTGTTACAAAGTGCGCCTTCGTGCCGAGACATGTGGACTAACAGCAATGTGACTGCAGACCTTTGGCACATTAATGAACACTTCCCAACTGTACTCATCATTATAATTGGATACAAGTTCCACCAAAAAACTGATAATACTGAACTAAATCTAATATTTCAATGCACACAGTTCCGAAATCTCCGACTAAATACCTCACGCAGGAGACATCTTCTCTGACTCAAAAATATTTCATCTTTGGTTATTGGTTTAGTTTTCACTGTGACCCGCTAGTTATCTTCACGTACTGGAAAATATTTAAACCTAACCAACTGGTGAAAGCCACAACTACAAACTGTTAGTCATCTCTGTAAATATTAACACAACTCCCTCGCAGCAAAACAGATGACACGCGCTGCCATCTCTCGGCAACAAGGCGAACTGTGTAAAAGAACTCTCAATACTTTAGAACCAACATTTTCCCTTGACGGAAAAGCCGTGTAACTAAAGCTATCGCTCTCATATAATATCTGTTTTAATAGAAAGGCAATGCATTCATAATACTTTTGCAACCCACTCTTAAACAAAAGCTTATTTTAGCTCCTGATCCAAGTTTAAAGAAAAAAATTCAAGCGATTGCTTCAGTACACACTTCGTTGTAGATACAAGGTCTATACAGCAGAAGAATTGCTAGATAACGTTTAAGAGGTCAGTACTTATGTGCTGTCACTTAAATTACATGGCACTCCAATACATAAATTAAAAGTCGCAGTAGCCATTTCGAAATGCTGATAAACGCCTACCGCAAATGCAAGGCAGGGCTTTGATAATCTTATTCCGTTTTATGATATTAAAGGGAAAGCAAAATAAAGCTTCTTAACATGTGATGCATTATAATTGGATACAAATGATTATAAGTGTCCTCCACGGGATAGATGTTGATACAGAACCCCAAAAGGAAACAATCTTTTTACCGATACCATCTTGTTTTCGCGAGATTTCTCTGCCTGTGGTTTTTTATTCCCATAAAGTTCTTCACATGGTTTGCTATTATTTATAGATCTTTATGATTGACTCTAGTCATAATGTACAGATATTCCTTACATTTAATTGATTATTTTGAGCAAGACAAGTCTGCAACTAAAGTGTGTGCTGACAAAATATCAGTCTGAAAAGTTGTAGTTGTATAGTAGAACTTATCTAAAAAACTCATTTATGCGCACCTTAAGCAAGCGAAAATTGCAGATATATTGTTTTATTCAGTGTTGATCTGCCTTACTGTTTTGCTATTGGTATTTAATTAGAATTTCAGCTCGTTTGGACATTCACTTCCCCTCTTATAAATTCCTCGCAGTCATACGATCTTTGGATTTCTGCGAGAAGTAACTAGGTATTTCGGAGGAATTAATAAAGCAAACGAAACACGCGAACGTATGTGCCAAATACAATAGATCACAATAAGGAACGAAGTACCCAAAAAAACAAGTATTCGCCCGCTTCGGTAGCGTATATGGCAGCACGTCTGCCTCACGTTCAAGGGGTACCGAGTTCGAATCTCACTCAGGTTGAGTTACTTAGATAAGGCTTTTAACGCGGTTTTCCCTTATCCTGAAAGAATAATGTCGGGTAACTCTACGCACCATGGACCCCGGACACATTGAGGATCATTTCATCCAACTCAATCGTCGTCCGAATTGACAGAGTGTTGAAGGACGTATATTTCATAGAAAACGTGTGTTCCAATACATTTTGCACTGCAGGAGTTGCGCAAAGAGCACGCGTCTGGCGCCGACGTAAAATAAGGACTTCTAGGAGCAAATATCCGTGCCATCTGTCTAGTACATACCGCACTGAACGTTTCAGCTGAGCCTTATTTCTTCTACTATATAGAATTATTCACAATTACTTTGCAAGCTTTGGAAATGATTCCGTTACATCAAAAGAGCTATCAATTTATGCAAATATATGTCCCATCATTATTCTTTCCTTGGGATTAGTGAAGGTTTAAGTTCATAAACCGTCAACATATAAAGCTCAAAATAGAGGCCGGTAACATCATTCTCATTACTTTGAAATGGGACTTTGTTCTAGCGCAAAATACCGGACTATTGCTTGTCTCGTCAGTTTACATTTCTGATCATTTTTTAATTAAAATTTTCCACGACGCGCAACATGGGCTGCCGTTAGTCCTCCTGATGCAGTTCAGCCTGGACATCAGCAACAGTTTTGGAATAATATCTGTACTGTAATTGTACGTGAACCTACACTCGTCTCTGTACATTTCTACGTAGCATAACGTACGACACGCGGCGCCATCTCTCGGCATCAATGCGCACTCTTTAGAAGAACGCTCCATTCTTTGTAAATCAACATTACCCTTTGGATAACGTTTAAAAACAGGGTACTTATGTGCCGTAACTTACAGTGCCTGGCATTGCAACAAATAAAACAAAAGTCACACTAGGCATTCCGAAATTCTGATAAACGCCTCACGCAAATGCAAGGCAGAATTTTCATAATCTTATTCCTTTGATGACATGTAAGATAAAGAAAAAAGTGCTTCTAAAAATGTGAGGCATTGTATTTAGATACAACCAATTATAAATTGTCCTCCACGGGAGATATGTTGGTACAGAACCAAAAAAGAAAACAATCTTTTTACAGGCACTATCTTGTTGAGAGATTGCTCTGCCTGTGGTTTTTATTGCGATAAAGGTCTTAATATGGTTTGCTATTATTTATAGACTTTTATGACCAACTCTAGTTATAATGTACAGATATTTCGTAAATTTAATTGATTATTTTGAGCGAGACAAAACTGCAGCTACAGTTTGTACTGAAACATTATCAATCCAACAAATTGTAGTGTAGTAGATTGGAACGTATGTAAAGAACCTGCTCAGTTATGCGCAACTTTCGCAACCGAATATTTTATATGTATTGTTTCATTCAGTGTTGATCTGCCCGACCCTTTTCCTATTTCTATTTTATTAGAATTTCAGCTCGTTTGGACATTCTGTTCCCCTCTTATAAATTCCTCGCAGGCGCACGATCTTTGGCTTCCTGCGCTAAGTACCTAGGTATCTCGGAGGAATTAATAAAGGAAACGAAACACGGGAGAGTATGTGCCAGATCCCATAGATCATAAAAACAGGCGAAGTACCTAAAGAACTTGTGTCCGCCCGCCTTGGTAGCGTAGATGGTATCATGTCTGTGTCACGTTCAACAGGTCCCGAGTTCGAATCTCGGTCCGGGTGATTTACCTAGATACGCTTTTATCGGGGTATTTCCTTATCCTGAAAGACGAATGTCGGGTAACTAAAAGCGCCATGGACGCCGGATGCATTGAGGACCATTTCATCCATTTCATTCATCGTCCGATATGACTGAATGTTGGAGGACGTAAATTAAAAGAAAAACGTGTGTTCCAATGCATTTTGCAATGCAGGAGTTGCGCAAAGAGGACGGCGTCTGGCGCCGACGTAAAATAAGAATTTCTTGGAGCAAGCATCCGTGCCACATGTCTAATACCAGCTTCGCCGATGGCAATTTAAACCCTTCAGGGCCCGGAAACGGATACTTAATAAACAGAACAAGGCATTTAAATTGTTAGATGCTGACAAAATGCATCATAAGTCCAACTCCGTATCTTCTGTATTTATTATATATTTAAACAAAACCAAAACTGGTTTAAACCCCATTAAAGGCAGTATACATCTACAGTAAGAATAAAGTAGAGACTACATTAATAAATCGTTGAAATTTCACTAATTTGTTACACTGTAGCAAAAGGTATTCTTTGAAAATAGCAAATACCAAAACAGTCAGACAGATCACCACTGAATCAAAAAATATATCTGCAATATTCGGTTGCGAAATTTGCGCATAAATAAGCAACTTGTTTAGATAAGTTCCACTCTACCACTCTACAACTTGTTGGATTGATATTGTGTCAGTACACACTGTAACTGCACTTTTGCCTTCCTCAAAATAATTAATTTAATGAAAGAACAATTTGTACATTATGACTAAGGTTGGTCACAAAGATCTCTAAATAATAGCAAAGCATGTTAAGACCTTTATTGCATTAAACATCCTCAGGCAGAGCTATCTTTCGGCAACAAGATAAAGCTTGTAAAAACATAGGTTCCTTTGTTCGTTCTGTACCAATATATCTCTCGTGGAGGACAATTTATAATTAGTTGTATGCAATTATAATGCCTCACATGTTTACAAGCTTTTTTTGCTTTACCATAAATGTCATAAACGGAATAAGATTATCAAAACACTGCCTTGCATTTGCGTGAGGCGTTTATCAATTTTTCGAAGTGCCTATTCTGACATTTAGTTTATTTATTTATTAGAATGTCATGTAATTTAAGTGACGGCACATAATTACTCAATTATTGTTCGTTATCTACCACTTCTTCTGCTGTATAGACTTTGTATCCACAACGAAGTGTGTTCTGAAGCAAATACTTGACCTTTTTTTAACGAAAATAAGCATTTGTTTAAGAGTGGCTCGCAAAGTGGTATGAGTGATTTGACTTTCTATTAAAACAGATATTATATAAAAGCGATAGTTTTAGTTACACTGATTTTTCGCCATGAGGAAATGTTGGTTAAAAGGAATGGAGAGCTCTGTTACAAAGTGCGCCTTCGTGCCGAGACATGTGGACTAACAGCAATGTGACTGCAGACTTTTGGCACATTAATGAACACTTCCCAACTGTACTCATCATTATAATTGGATACAAGCTCCACCAAAAAACTGATAATACTGAACTAAATCTAATATTTCAATGCACACAGTTCCGAAATCTCCGACTAAATACCTCACGCAGGAGACATCTTCTCTGACTCAAAAATATTTCATCTTTGGTTATTGGTTTAGTTTTCACTGTGACCCGCTAGTTATCTTCACGTACTGGAAAATATTTAAACCTAACCAACTGGTGAAAGCCACAACTACAAACTGTTAGTCATCTCTGTAAATATTAACACAACTCCCTCGCAGCAAAACAGATGACACGCGCTGCCATCTCTCGGCAACAAGGCGAACTGTGTAAAAGAACTCTCAATACTTTAGAACCAACATTTTCCCTTGACGGAAAAGCCGTGTAACTAAAGCTATCGCTCTCATATAATATCTGTTTTAATAGAAAGGCAATGCATTCATAATACTTTTGCAACCCACTCTTAAACAAAAGCTTATTTTAGCTCCTGATCCAAGTTTAAAGAAAAAAATTCAAGCGATTGCTTCAGTACACACTTCGTTGTAGATACAAGGTCTATACAGCAGAAGAATTGCTAGATAACGTTTAAGAGGTCAGTACTTATGTGCTGTCACTTAAATTACATGGCACTCCAATACATAAATTAAAAGTCGCAGTAGCCATTTCGAAATGCTGATAAACGCCTACCGCAAATGCAAGGCAGGGCTTTGATAATCTTATTCCGTTTTATGATATTAAAGGGAAAGCAAAATAAAGCTTCTTAACATGTGATGCATTATAATTGGATACAAATGATTATAAGTGTCCTCCACGGGATAGATGTTGATACAGAACCCCAAAAGGAAACAATCTTTTTACCGATACCATCTTGTTTTCGCGAGATTTCTCTGCCTGTGGTTTTTTATTCCCATAAAGTTCTTCACATGGTTTGCTATTATTTATAGATCTTTATGATTGACTCTAGTCATAATGTACAGATATTCCTTACATTTAATTGATTATTTTGAGCAAGACAAGTCTGCAACTAAAGTGTGTGCTGACAAAATATCAGTCTGAAAAGTTGTAGTTGTATAGTAGAACTTATCTAAAAAACTCATTTATGCGCACCTTAAGCAAGCGAAAATTGCAGATATATTGTTTTATTCAGTGTTGATCTGCCTTACTGTTTTGCTATTGGTATTTAATTAGAATTTCAGCTCGTTTGGACATTCACTTCCCCTCTTATAAATTCCTCGCAGTCATACGATCTTTGGATTTCTGCGAGAAGTAACTAGGTATTTCGGAGGAATTAATAAAGCAAACGAAACACGCGAACGTATGTGCCAAATACAATAGATCACAATAAGGAACGAAGTACCCAAAAAAACAAGTATTCGCCCGCTTCGGTAGCGTATATGGCAGCACGTCTGCCTCACGTTCAAGGGGTACCGAGTTCGAATCTCACTCAGGTTGAGTTACTTAGATAAGGCTTTTAACGCGGTTTTCCCTTATCCTGAAAGAATAATGTCGGGTAACTCTACGCACCATGGACCCCGGACACATTGAGGATCATTTCATCCAACTCAATCGTCGTCCGAATTGACAGAGTGTTGAAGGACGTATATTTCATAGAAAACGTGTGTTCCAATACATTTTGCACTGCAGGAGTTGCGCAAAGAGGACGGCGTCTGGCGCCGACGTAAAATAAGGACTTCTAGGAGCAAATATCCGTGCCATCTGTCTAGTACATACCGCACTGAACGTTTCAGCTGAGCCTTATTTCTTCTACTATATAGAATTATTCACAATTACTTTGCAAGCTTTGGAAATGATTCCGTTACATCAAAAGAGCTATCAATTTATGCAAATATATGTCCCATCATTATTCTTTCCTTGGGATTAGTGAAGGTTTAAGTTCATAAACCGTCAACATATAAAGCTCAAAATAGAGGCCGGTAACATCATTCTCATTACTTTGAAATGGGACTTTGTTCTAGCGCAAAATACCGGACTATTGCTTGTCTCGTCAGTTTACATTTCTGATCATTTTTTAATTAAAATTTTCCACGACGCGCAACATGGGCTGCCGTTAGTCCTCCTGATGCAGTTCAGCCTGGACATCAGCAACAGTTTTGGAATAATATCTGTACTGTAATTGTACGTGAACCTACACTCGTCTCTGTACATTTCTACGTAGCATAACGTACGACACGCGGCGCCATCTCTCGGCATCAATGCGCACTCTTTAGAAGAACGCTCCATTCTTTGTAAATCAACATTACCCTTTGGATAACGTTTAAAAACAGGGTACTTATGTGCCGTAACTTACAGTGCCTGGCATTGCAACAAATAAAACAAAAGTCACACTAGGCATTCCGAAATTCTGATAAACGCCTCACGCAAATGCAAGGCAGAATTTTCATAATCTTATTCCTTTGATGACATGTAAGATAAAGAAAAAAGTGCTTCTAAAAATGTGAGGCATTGTATTTAGATACAACCAATTATAAATTGTCCTCCACGGGAGATATGTTGGTACAGAACCAAAAAAGAAAACAATCTTTTTACAGGCACTATCTTGTTGAGAGATTGCTCTGCCTGTGGTTTTTATTGCGATAAAGGTCTTAATATGGTTTGCTATTATTTATAGACTTTTATGACCAACTCTAGTTATAATGTACAGATATTTCGTAAATTTAATTGATTATTTTGAGCGAGACAAAACTGCAGCTACAGTTTGTACTGAAACATTATCAATCCAACAAATTGTAGTGTAGTAGATTGGAACGTATGTAAAGAACCTGCTCAGTTATGCGCAACTTTCGCAACCGAATATTTTATATGTATTGTTTCATTCAGTGTTGATCTGCCCGACCCTTTTCCTATTTCTATTTTATTAGAATTTCAGCTCGTTTGGACATTCTGTTCCCCTCTTATAAATTCCTCGCAGGCGCACGATCTTTGGCTTCCTGCGCTAAGTACCTAGGTATCTCGGAGGAATTAATAAAGGAAACGAAACACGGGAGAGTATGTGCCAGATCCCATAGATCATAAAAACAGGCGAAGTACCTAAAGAACTTGTGTCCGCCCGCCTTGGTAGCGTAGATGGTATCATGTCTGTGTCACGTTCAACAGGTCCCGAGTTCGAATCTCGGTCCGGGTGATTTACCTAGATACGCTTTTATCGGGGTATTTCCTTATCCTGAAAGACGAATGTCGGGTAACTAAAAGCGCCATGGACGCCGGATGCATTGAGGACCATTTCATCCATTTCATTCATCGTCCGATATGACTGAATGTTGGAGGACGTAAATTAAAAGAAAAACGTGTGTTCCAATGCATTTTGCAATGCAGGAGTTGCGCAAAGAGGACGGCGTCTGGCGCCGACGTAAAATAAGAATTTCTTGGAGCAAGCATCCGTGCCACATGTCTAATACCAGCTTCGCCGATGGCAATTTAAACCCTTCAGGGCCCGGAAACGGATACTTAATAAACAGAACAAGGCATTTAAATTGTTAGATGCTGACAAAATGCATCATAAGTACAACTCCGTATCTTCTGTATTTATTATATATTTAAACAAAACCAAAACTGGTTTAAACCCCATTAAAGGCAGTATACATCTACAGTAAGAATAAAGTAGAGACTACATTAATAAATCGTTGAAATTTCACTAATTTGTTACACTGTAGCAAAAGGTATTCTTTGAAAATAGCAAATACCAAAACAGTCAGACAGATCACCACTGAATCAAAAAATATATCTGCAATATTCGGTTGCGAAATTTGCGCATAAATAAGCAACTTGTTTAGATAAGTTCCACTCTACCACTCTACAACTTGTTGGATTGATATTGTGTCAGTACACACTGTAACTGCACTTTTGCCTTCCTCAAAATAATTAATTTAATGAAAGAACAATTTGTACATTATGACTAAGGTTGGTCACAAAGATCTCTAAATAATAGCAAAGCATGTTAAGACCTTTATTGCATTAAACATCCTCAGGCAGAGCTATCTTTCGGCAACAAGATAAAGCTTGTAAAAACATAGGTTCCTTTGTTCGTTCTGTACCAATATATCTCTCGTGGAGGACAATTTATAATTAGTTGTATGCAATTATAATGCCTCACATGTTTACAAGCTTTTTTTGCTTTACCATAAATGTCATAAACGGAATAAGATTATCAAAACACTGCCTTGCATTTGCGTGAGGCGTTTATCAATTTTTCGAAGTGCCTATTCTGACATTTAGTTTATTTATTTATTAGAATGTCATGTAATTTAAGTGACGGCACATAATTACTCAATTATTGTTCGTTATCTACCACTTCTTCTGCTGTATAGACTTTGTATCCACAACGAAGTGTGTTCTGAAGCAAATACTTGACCTTTTTTTTAACGAAAATAAGCATTTGTTTAAGAGTGGCTCGCAAAGTGGTATGAGTGATATGACTTTCTATTAAAACAGATATTATATAAAAGCGATAGTTTTAGTTACACTGATTTTTCGCCATGAGGAAATGTTGGTTAAAAGGAATGGAGAGCTCTGTTACAAAGTGCGCCTTCGTGCCGAGACATGTGGACTAACAGCAATGTGACTGCAGACTTTTGGCACATTAATGAACACTTCCCAACTGTACTCATCATTATAATTGGATACAAGTTCCACCAAAAAACTGATAATACTGAACTTAAATCTAATATTTCAATGCACACAGTTCCGAAATCTCCGACTAAATACCTCACGCAGGAGACATCTTCTCTGACTCAAAAATATTTCATCTTTGGTTATTGGTTTAGTTTTCACTGTGACCCGCTAGTTATCTTCACGTACTGGAAAATATTTAAACCTAACCAACTGGTGAAAGCCTCAACTACAAACTGTTAGTCATCTCTGTAAATATTAACACAACTCCCTCGCAGCAAAACAGATGACACGCGCTGCCATCTCTCGGCAACAAGGCGAACTGTGTAAAAGAACTCTCATTACTTTAGAACCAACATTTCCCCTTGACGGAAAAGCCGTGTAACTAAAGCTATCGCTCTCATATAATATCTGTTTTAATAGAAAGGCAATGCATTCATAATACTTTTGCAACCCACTCTTAAACAAAAGCTTATTTTAGCTCCTGATCCAAGTTTAAAGAAAAAAATTCAAGCGATTGCTTCAGTACACACTTCGTTGTAGATACAAGGTCTATACAGCAGAAGAATTGCTAGATAACGTTTAAGAGGTCAGTACTTATGTGCTGTCACTTAAATTACATGGCACTCCAATACATAAATTAAAAGTCGCAGTAGCCATTTCGAAATGCTGATAAACGCCTACCGCAAATGCAAGGCAGGGCTTTGATAATCTTATTCCGTTTTATGATATTAAAGGGAAAGCAAAATAAAGCTTCTTAACATGTGATGCATTATAATTGGATACAAATGATTATAAGTGTCCTCCACGGGATAGATGTTGATACAGAACCCCAAAAGGAAACAATCTTTTTACCGATACCATCTTGTTTTCGCGAGATTTCTCTGCCTGTGGTTTTTTATTCCCATAAAGTTCTTCACATGCTTTGCTATCATTTATAGATCTTTATGATTGACTCTAGTCATAATGTACAGATATTCCTTACATTTAATTGATTATTTTGAGCAAGACAAGTCTGCAACTAAAGTGTGTGCTGACAAAATATCAGTCTGAAATGTTGTAGTGGTATAGTAGAACTTATCTAAAAAACTCATTTATGCGCACCTTAAGCAAGCGAAAATTGCAGATATATTGTTTTATTCAGTGTTGATCTGCCTTACTGTTTTGCTATTGGTATTTAATTAGAATTTCAGCTCGTTTGGACATTCACTTCCCCTCTTATAAATTCCTCGCAGTCATACGATCTTTGGATTTCTGCGAGAAGTAACTAGGTATTTCGGAGGAATTAATAAAGCAAACGAAACACGCGAGAGTATGTGCCAAATACAATAGATCACAATAAGGAACGAAGTACCCAAAAAACAAGTATTCGCCCGCTTCGGTAGCGTATATGGCAGCACGTCTGCCTCACGTTCAAGGGGTACCGAGTTCGAATCTCACTCAGGTTGAGTTACTTAGATAAGGCTTTTAACGGGGTTTTCCCTTATCCTGAAAGAATAATGTCGGGTAACTCTACGCGCCATGGACCCCGGACACATTGAGGATCATTTCATCCAACTCAATCGTCGTCCGAATTGACAGAGTGTTGAAGGACGTATATTTCATAGAAAACGTGTGTTCCAATACATTTTGCACTGCAGGAGTTGCGCAAAGAGGACGGCGTCTGGCGCCGACGTAAAATAAGGACTTCTAGGAGCAAGCATCCGTGCCATCTGTCTAGTACATACCGCACTGAACGTTTCAGCTGAGCCTTATTTCTTCTACTATATAGAATTATTCACAATTACTTTGCAAGCTTTGGAAATGATTCCGTTACATCAAAAGAGCTATCAATTTATACAAATATATGTCCCATCATTATTCTTTCCTTGGGATTAGTGAAGGCTTAAGTTCATAAACCGTCAACATATAAAGCTCAAAATAGAGGCCGGTAACATCATTCTCATTACTTTGAAATGGGACTTTGTTCTAGCGCAAAATACCGGACTATTGCTTGTCTCGTCAGTTTACATTTCTGATCATTTTTTAATTAAAATTTTCCACGACGCGCAACATGGGCTGCCGTTAGTCCTCCTGATGCAGTTCAGCCTGGACATCAGCAACAGTTTTGGAATAATATCTGTACTGTAAGTGTACGTGAACCTACACTCGTCTCTGTACATTTCTACGTAGCATAACGTACGACACGCGGCGCCATCTCTCGGCATCAATGCGCACTCTTTAGAAGAACGCTCCATTCTTTGTAAATCAACATTACCCTTTGGATAACGTTTAAAAACAGGGTACTTATGTGCCGTAACTTACAGTGCCTGGCATTGCAACAAATAAAACAAAAGTCACACTAGGCATTCCGAAATTCTGATAAACGCCTCACGCAAATGCAAGGCAGAATTTTCATAATCTTATTCCTTTGATGACATGTAAGATAAAGCAAAAAGTGCTTCTAAAAATGTGAGGCATTGTATTTAGATACAACCAATTATAAATTGTCCTCCACGGGAGATATGTTGGTACAGAACCAAAAAAGAAAACAATCTTTTTACAGGCACTATCTTGTTGAGAGATTGCTCTGCCTGTGGTTTTTATTGCGATAAAGGTCTTAATATGGTTTGCTATTATTTATAGACTTTTATGACCAACTCTAGTTATAATGTACAGATATTTCGTAAATTTAATTGATTATTTTGAGCGAGACAAAACTGCAGCTACAGTTTGTACTGAAACATTATCAATCCAACAAATTGTAGTGTAGTAGATTGGAACGTATGTAAAGAACCTGCTCAGTTATGCGCAACTTTCGCAACCGAATATTTTATATGTATTGTTTCATTCAGTGTTGATCTGCCCGACCCTTTTCCTATTTGTATTTTATTAGAATTTCAGCTCGTTTGGACAACCTGTTCCCCTCTTATAAATTCCTCGCAGGCGTACGATCTTTGGCTTCCTGCGCTAAGTACCTAGGTATCTCGGAGGAATTAATAAAGGAAACGAAACACGGGAGAGTATGTGCCAGATCCCATAGATCATAAAAACAGGCGAAGTACCTAAAGAACTTGTGTCCGCCCGTCTTGGTAGCGTAGATGGTATCATGTCTGTGTCACGTTCAACAGGTCCCGAGTTCGAATCTCGGTCCGGGTGATTTACCTAGATACGCTTTTATCGGGGTATTTCCTTATCCTGAAAGACGAATGTCGGGTAACTAAAAGCGCCATGGACGCCGGATGCATTGTGGACCATTTCATCCATTTCATTCATCGTCCGATATGACTGAATGTTGGAGGACGTAAATTAAAAGAAAAACGTGTGTTCCAATACATTTTGCAATGCAGGAGTTGCGCAAAGCGGACGGCGTCTGGCGCCGACGTAAAATAACTTCTTGGAGCAAGCATCCGTGCCATATGTCTAGTACCGGCTTCGCCGATGGCCATTTAATCCCTTCAGGGGCCGGAAACGGATACTTAAAAAACAGAATAAGGCATTTAAATTGTTAGATGCTGTAAAAATGCCTCATATATACAATTCCGTATCCTCTGTATTTATTATATATTTAAACAAAACCAAAACTGCTTTAAACCCCATTAAAGGCAGTATACATCTACAGCAAGAATAAAGTAGAGACTACATTAATAAATCGTTGAAATTTCACTAATTTCTTACACTATAGCAAAAGCCATTCTTTGAAAATAGCAAATACCAAAACAGTCAGACAGATTACCACTGAATAAAAAATATATCTGCAATATTCGGCTGTGAAATTTGCGCATAAATGAGCAGCTTCATTAGATAAGTTCCACTCTACCACACTACAACTTGTTGGATTGATATTGTGTCAGTACACACGGTAGCTGCAGTTTTGTCTTGCTCAAAATAACCAATTAAATTTAAGACATATCTGTTAATTATAACTAGAGTTGGTCAAAGAAATCTATAAATAATAGCAAACTATGGTAAGAATTTTTCGCAATAAAAGCCACAGGCGGAGCAATCTATCGACCGCAAGGTAATGTGCCTAAAAGGACTGTTTCCTTTTGGCCTCTGTATCAACATTTCTACCGTGGAGGACAATTTATAATTAGTTGTATGTAAATAAAATGCCTCACATTTTTAGAAGCTCTTTTTGCTTTATCTTACATGTCATCAAGGGAATAAGATTATTAAAATTCGGGCTTGCACTTGCGTGAGGCGTTTATCAGTATTTTGGAATGACAAGTGTGACTTTTGTTTGTTTATTGCAATCCCATGCAATTTAAGTTATGGCACATATCTACCCTGCCTTTAAACGTTATCTACCACTTGCACTGCTGTATAAACCTTATGTCCACAGCGAAGTGTATACTAAAGCAATTTTTTGAAGATTTTAACATTCAAGTTGGATCAGAAAGCAAAAGAAGCATTTGTTTAAGAGTGGCTCATGAAAGTGTTATGAGTGCATTGACTTTCTATTATAAACAGGTATTATAAAAGGTTTATAGTTTTACTTACTCTGATTTTCCGCGAAGGGGAAATGTTGGTTCTAAAGTATGGAGAGTTCTTTTATAAAGTGCGCCTTCATGCCAAGAGATGGCACTTCCTGGATTTGCTTTACTGCGAGGGACTGGTGTTAATATTTACAGAGCTGGCTAACAGTTTGCAGTTAAAGTTTTGAGCAGTTGGCTAGGATTTTAATGTACGTCCAGCACCTGAATATAACTAACAGCCACAAAGAAAACTGAGGCAACAAGCAAAGATGAAATATTCATGAGTCAGAGAAGAAGTCTCCTGCATGAGTTATTTATTCGGTGATTTCGGAACTGTGTGCGTTGATATTTTAGACTTCTATGCGTTTACAATATTTTTGTTGGAACTTGTATCCAATTATAATTATGATAATTATTATTATAATGGCAGAGGCCGCCATCATCGGCAGACTAGGAGTCAGCTACCCGTTGCCGCACAGCCTAACTGCGAACATTGTACATATGCAGGTCTGTACAGTGTAGTGCGTGTGATATTGGGACGTACGTGGTATGCCCAGGGCTGTGTGTGTGTGTGAGTAGGAGCAGATCTTCATGTGGGAAGATCCAAAGTACCCAAAAAACATGTGTTCCGCCCGCTTCGGTAGCGCATATGGTAGCATGTCTGTCACACGTTCAAGGGGTACCGAGATCGAATCTTGCTCAGGGTGAGTTACCTAGATAAGGATTTTAACGGGGTTTCCCCTTATCCTGAAAGAATAATGTTGGGTAACTCTAAGCGCCATGGACCCCGGACGCATTGAGGATCATTTCTTCCATGTCATTCATCGTCCGAAATGACAGAGTGTTGAAGGACGTATATTTAATAGAAAACGAGTGTTCCAATACATATTGCACTGCAGGAGTTGCGCAAAGAGGTCGGCGTCCGGCGCCGAAGTAAAATAAGAACATCTCGGAGCAATCATCCGTGCCATATCGCTAGTACATACAGCAGTGGACGTTTCAGCTGAGCCTTATTTTTTCTACTATAAGGAATTTTTCAAAATTTCTTTGCAAACTTTAGGAATGATTCCGTTACATCAAAAGAGCAATAAATTTATGGAAATATATGTCCCATCATTATTCTTTCCTTTTGCTTTAATGAAGGCTTAAGCTCATAAACCGTCAACATATAATGTTAAAAATAGAGGCCGGTAACATCATTCTCATTACTTTGAAATGGGACTTTGTTCTAACGCATAATACCTGACTATTGCTTGTCTCGTCAGTTTACATTTCTGATCATACTAAGTTTCTAATATTTTTAATTAAAATTTTCCACGACGCGCAACATGGGCTGCTGTCAGTCCTACTGCTGCAGCACAGCCTGGACATCAGCAACAGTTTTGGATTAATATCTGTACTGTAATTGTACGTGAATCTCCGCCCGTCACTATACATTTCTACGTTTCCCACATGATGATCTGCTCCTGTAAGTAACAGAAAAGGGGTTGTTTGTGCACGGCGGTTCGCCAGCACAATTTAAGCAGCACTATTGATGATGGAAGTTTCCTCACCTGGAGTTGTTAGATAAGACCTCGGAGGATTTTGAACGTTAACGATTAAGATGCCTGATAATGAACTTTGAAGGATCTGCTTCTATGAACTTTGGAACAGGCTTTTGTATGCATTGATGAATCGCGGCCACATGCGCATGCATTACCACGAAGCATTAACTTGGGAGGCTATTCGGAACCAAATTTCTGATTGGGCGATGCAGCTATTGTGGCTGTTCCAGCCGTGTGTGTCTAATTAGGTGTGAATAGATAGAGCTGAAGGTGACCGGTAGAACCTCGTTCGAAATCAAGGTCATGGCTTTGAATTTTTCAATCTGTTCATTAGATATTTACCGAGAATTGAAGACGACCGGAAAAATAGGCTAAACCTGAAAATAAAATATTTTGCAATAAGTGCTGCCCTCTATTGTTGCAGCAGAGAGCTAACTTTTCAGTACTGGTCTATCGTCCAGCAAGCATATTACGCTAAATAGAGGTGAAGTTCTTGCGTTTTGTGATATGCTATTTGTATGATGACAAAAATGGGCTAACCTGTTCATACTCTCTGCCTGACACCTGGTGGCCATTCATACATTTTTGCCTTGTGATCATGACTTCGGCATCATAGAGAAAAAAGAAGAGGCTAGCAGTTTACATTTATGTTCAAGATCAGTGGATGAAGCAAGTGATAAAATCCAGGGTAAGGAATCCTTTTCATGTTGTCAGAATGACAACTAACATATTCATCTCTACAAAACCTGTTCTTGATAAAGTACAGGAAAGAACAGTTTCAGAATCTGGGCGAAATGTACTCCAAGGTGACATGCATGAGAGTACCGCTTTAAGCTATATTTTAAATACACTTACGGTGGTATTGAGGATTGACACTTTGGACATTAGGAGGAAAATATCTTGCAAACTGTCGCTTACTTATGTGACATTTACTCCGAAATACATTGGTCCAAAACCTATAAATCCTGTAAAATTAAAGGAGCTACAGTTTCTGTTGAATTATATCCCGCAAGTTTTTCATGAGTATTATAAAACTCTTGATTTTGAGACTACGGCTTCGCAGAATATTACTGATGAAGCAATTTTTGATCAGCCTGACTACAGCTAAGAGCTCGTATCTACTTTTCAAAATGATATACTTATTTAAAAATGGAATAATCCAAAGTTTACCATGTTTACGGATGCTAAAAGACATGTTTAATTTATAGTTTCACCTAAAATGTACGTAAAATTTATTTAGCATAAAGCTTAAGTAAATGCTGACGAATGTTTTCACTTTATTGTTCTTATTTTATTTTTATTGATGTTATTACATTAGTCATGTTTTGCGGTCTATTAAGGATGACACTGATAAAATACACTGTATTCTGAGATCCATATTCTCAGTAATGAAGGAAAATAAATGTTAACAATTTCTTTAAGCCTGATTCAAAAACAATGGTTTACTTCATTTTTAAAAAATGTGGGTTAACCCGTTTTTCCGGACAAGTCTTCAATTCAACATTTGGCTACTCCAAAGCCCGTTCGGGCAGAAAGACTCTTCTGAGAGACAAACCTAGCTTCTCTTTGGCATGACAAGAAAAACCTAGCCGTGGGCAATTTATACAATGGGACTATCAGCAGTTTCACTGCAGCCTTTTGTGGGGTTAATGAACACTTCCCAACTGTACTGATCATTATAATTGGATACAAGTTCCAACAAAAATATGATGAATTTCTCTAAAGTCTAAAATGTCCACGTATACAGTTCCGAAATCTCGGTCTAAATAACTCCTGTGGAGATATCTTCTCTAACTCAAAAATATTTCATCCTTGGTTATTGGTTTAGTTTTCACTGTGACCCGCTAGTTATCTTCACGTACTGGAAAATATTTAAACCTAACCAACTGATGAAAGCCTCAACTACAAATTGTTAGCCACCTCTGTAAATATTAACACAACTTTCTCGCAGCAAAACATATGACAGGCGCTGCCATCTCTCGGCAACAAGGCACACTTTGTAAAATAACCCTCCATACTTTAGCAACAACTTTTCCCCTTCGAGGAAAATCAGTGTAACTACAACTATCGCACATATATAATATCTGTTTGAATAGGAAGTCAATGCACTCATACCACTTTTGCGACCCACTCTTAAACAAAAGCTTATTTTAGCTTCTGATCCAAGTTTAAAGAAAAAAAATTCAAGCGATTGCTTCAGTACACACTTCGTTGTAGATACAAGGTAGCAGAAGAATTGGTAGATACCAATTAAGAGGTCAGTACTTATCTGCCGTCACTTAAATTACATGGCATTCCAATAAATAAATTAAAGATCACACTAGGCGTTCCGAAATACTGATAAGCGCCTACCGCAAATGCAAGGCAGGGTTGATAATCTTATTCCGTTTTATGATATTAAAGGGAAAGCAAAAAAACCTTCTAAACATGTAATGCATTATAATTGGATACAAATAACTATAAGTGTCCTCCACGGAAGAGACGTTGATACCGAACCCCAAAGGAAGCGATCTTTTTACCGATACCATCTTGTTTTCGCGAGATTTCTCTGCCTGTGGTTTTTTATTCCCATAAAGTTCTTCACATGGTTTGCTATTATTATAGACCTTTATGATTAACTCTAGTCATAATGTACAGATATTCCTTACATTTAATTGATTATTTTGAGCAAGACATGTCTGCAGTTAAAGTGTGTGCTGACAAAATATCAATCTGAAAATTTGTAATGTGGGAGAGTGGAACTTATCTAAAGAAACTGCTCATTTATGCGCAACTTTCGCAAACGATAACTGCAGATATATTGTTTCCTTCAGTGTTGATCTGCCTGACTGTTATGCTATTTGAATTTATTTAGAATTTCAGGTCCTTTGGACATTCTCTTCCCCTCTTATAAATTCCTCGCAGTCATACGATCCTTGGATTTCTGCGACAAGTAACTAGGTATTTCGGAGGAATTAATAAAGCAAACGAAACACGCGAGAGTATGTGCCAAATACAGTAGATCATAATAAGGAGCAAAGTACCCAAAGAACAAGTATTCGCCCGCTTCGGTAGCATAGTTGGTAGCATGTCTGCCACACGTTCAAGGGGTACCGAGTTCAATGGGACTATCAGCAGTTTGACTGCAGACTTTTGTGAGATTAATAAACACTACCCAACTGTACTCAACATGTTAATAGCATTCATGTTACAACAAATTTTTCTAAAAAATCTTCAGAAGTCTAGTAGACTGCTCCATGCACACTTTAGGGCTTTAAGGATTTATATTTGTAACTTATTTGCCTGGTGCCGGTACATTGGTCCAGGCTTACAGGCTCTAAATTTACGTGGGTTTATAATTCTGGGTATGGTTTTTTTATGTCTTTGGGGTTCTTCTAAAACCCATACGGCAACCTGTTCTGAGACCGCCGAGAACCAGTTTTATCTCGTTATTTGTCTCTGTCTTTCTTTTTCTTGTTTTTATATTTACATACTTACACTGCGCTTATCTTGCGCGCGCGCACACACACACACGCACGCACACACACACACACACCTGGGCATACCACGTACGTCCCAATATCACACGCACTACACTGTACAGATCTGGCTATGTACAATATTTACAATGTTCGCAGTTAGGCTGTGCGACAGCGGGTAGCTGACTCCTAGGCTGCCGATGATGGCGGCCTCTGCCATTATAATAATAATAATTATCATCATTATAATTGGATACAAGTTCCAACAAAAATATTCCAAACACATCAGAAGTCTAAAATATCCACGCACACAGTTCCGAAATCACCGACTAAATAACTCATGCAGAAGACTTCTTCTCTGACTAATGAATATTTAATCTTTGGTTATTGTCTCAGTTTTCACTGTGGCTGTTAGTTATCTTCAGGTACTGGACGTACATTAAAATCCTAACCAACTGCTCAAAACTTCAACTGCAAACTGTTAGCCAGCTCTGTATATATTAACACTAGTTCCTCGCAGCGTAGCAAATGAGAGGAAGTGCCATCTCTTGGCGTGAGGTTTCAGAAGGTCTATACACCTTCCCTTCAACGCGGTTCTGTTCCTAACTAGGATTTTCAGCATGTGCCTCACCCTTGGGTACTTTCCACGAGAGTGGAGAGAGGTCCGGGTGATTTGCATATTGAAACCTGGGAAAGTTCCGTTTCACCCCTCCAGGTACCGATCCATTAGCCTCCTTTCCACCCTCTCGAAAGTTCTCGAGAGGTTGATTCTCACCCGCTTGTCCCCAATATTGGGAGACATTCAAGCCATTCCCGCACATCAGTTTGGTTTTCGTCCTGGGCACTCGACAATCCAACAGTTGCTGTGAGTGGTGGAGACTGCTGCCCTGGGTTTCCAGGAAGGCGCCTTCACTGCTGCCGTTTCTCTGGATGTCGAGAAGGCATTCTCCACAACATGGCACGCCGGGCTCCTTTAAAATTGATCCACCTGAAGCTACCAACACAAATAGCCAGCATAATACACAGCTTCTTGCGACACCGCTCATTCCAAGTCACATTCGCGGGGAAAACACCTACACTCAGACCAGTAAGATGCGGAGTCCCCGAAGGCTCTGTACTATCCGCCACCCTATTCAACGTCTTTATGGCAGATTTCCCAACAGAGCCACGAGTTGAAATGGCACAATACGCTGACGACGTGCTTCTGTTCTGCAGAAGCTGGGGTCAACCTCGATGCCAGTTGGCATAAAGTTATACCTCTTCCGAGCGCTGGTAATCCCGGTTATGCTTTATGCCTGCGAGATCTGTGGCATGGCCGCAGACAAGCGTGCTAGCATGACTCCAACGTGCACAGAATAGAGGACTCAGGTGTATATATTTTGTGGGATGTTATTTTCCTACCAGGTTGCTTCACGAGGCCTCGAGTCTTCCATACGTGGAGGATGAAATCAGGCGCCGGGTATTAAAATTGTACGCAAGTTTACCCAACCACAGAAGCGCCCTTGTCAGACCCCTGGGAGATTATGACCACACTAGACGTCGCTCTAGACAGCACCGGTTAATCCGCATGGCTTGCGGGCATCCGAGATAACCTAGGAGCAAATCCGAACAGCAGCTAAAGCTGAGCTCCACACAATCCTTACAAGCTGCTTGGCATCAAAATTATTTCCCCAAAGTTACACAAATAAAACACCAGGGTGTAAGGTGTTGCATCCTGTCCTTCAACCCCCAGGTACATACTTGTAACCTCATAAAAATTACCATTCTAAAAACCTATATTTCACCCTACAATATCCCGAAATCTACCTTACCTGCGGTAAAACCCTTAACGGGTGAGCACGCAGCAAAAACCTCCCGGCTGTATTCAGCCAGTCAGCACCACATGGCATGGCATGGTATATACACCTGCCCCATCCACGGCACCCAAGGCCTGGCCTATGAACCTCACGCCAAAGCAAATGCGTTCGCTGACTACCTTGAACGTTCCTTGTGTCCAACAGACGACACCCAGGACGACATCTTTGCCGAACGTGTCCGTCAAGAGGTGCGACGTTTCTTACGTCGTCTTCCTGAGGATGCGACCCAGTGAAGTCCAAGGCGCACTCCAATGTCTCAAACCAAAAAAGGCGGGGGGGGGGTCCTGACGGGCTGTCACCCTTCATGCTCCGCCATCTTCCTCTCA
Organism: Mantis religiosa; assembly: GCA_030765055.1. Lineage (NCBI taxonomy): Eukaryota > Metazoa > Arthropoda > Insecta > Mantodea > Mantidae > Mantis > Mantis religiosa. The sequence continues at coordinate 9,834,978 of CM060950.1, read as the reverse complement.
ACGCGGTTCTCTTCCTAACTAGGGTCTTCAATATGTGCCTCACCTTTGGGTACTTTCCACGCGAGTGGAGGGAGGCCCGGGTGATATGCATATTGAAACCAACCTGGGAAGAATCCGGTATACCCTTCCAGATACCGTTCCATCAGTCTCCTCTCCACTCTCTCGAAAGTGCTTGAGAGATTGATTCCTTCCCGCTTGACCCCATTTTGGGAGACATTCAAGTCATTCCCGACTATCAGTTTGGATTTCGTCCGGGGCACTCGACAGTCCACCAGTTACTGCGTGTGGTGGAGACCGCCGCCTGGGCTTCCAGGAAGGCGCCTTCACGGCTGCGGTTTCGCTGGATGTCGAGAAGGCCTTCTCTACGGTATGGCATGCCGGGCTACTGTATAAGTTGATCCAACTGGGGCTCCAACGCAGATGATCAACATGCTACACAGCTTCCTAGGACACCGCACCTTTAAAGTCACAGTCGCGGGGTAAACATCAACACTCAGAACAGTGAGAGGCGGAGTCCCCGAAGGCTCTGTAATATCTCCCACATTATTCAACGTCTTTATGGCAGATCTCCCCACAGAACCACGAGTCGTAATGGCACAATACGCTGACGACGTGCTTCTGTTCTGCAAAGACAGACACATACTCAGAGCCTTCAACCCCATACAGAGACACCTCCGTCTCACACAGCAGTGGTTGGCGTTGGCGGATGTCCTTAAATCCGTGCAAAAGCCACGCTATACTTTTCACAAAGCGCCACACCCCCGCAGACTGCCCCAACTTCAGCTTCCGAAGTCGAAGGATAGAGTGAAGTAACTCTGTCCGATACGTTGGAGTAACATTGGATAGAGGCCTAACCTTTCGCCAGCACATCAGAGACCTAGCGGCAAGGGTACAGGGAGCTATTGCTTCCCTGTATCCTATGCTGGGGTCGAGCTCGATGCCGCTTGGCCAGAGGTTATACATCTTCCGAGCGCTGGTAATCCCCTTGATGCTATATGCCTGTGAGATCTGGGGCATGGCCGCAGATAGCTGGTTGGCATGGCTTCAACGTGCACAGAATAGAGGGCTACGGTCTACCTATTCTGTGGGTCGCTATTTTCCTAACAGGTTGCTTCACGAAGCCTCGGGACTTCCATATGGACGAAGTTAGGCGTCGGGCATCAGAATTCTACGCAACTTTACCAACTCACAGAAGCGCCCTTGTTACCTCACTGGGAGATTATGACCTCACTAGACGCCGTTCTAGACAACATCGGGTCCCCTGCATGGCATGCGGGCACCCAAGATAACCCAGGGGCTAATCCTAACAGCAGCAAAAGCTGAGCTCCACATAATCTCCTAAGTTGTTTGGCAACAAAGTTCTCCCCAACCCATAACAAAATTAAAAACAGCAGGGTGCAGGGAATTGCATCCTGTCCTTTCATCCCGAAGGTACAAATTCTAACCTCACAAAATTTTTCAAATCTAAAAACCCACACCCCATCCTACAAAATCCCGTTCAAATACCTCACCTGCGGTAAAACCCTTAACAGGTGGGCACGCAGCAAAAACCTTCTGGCTATATACAGCCAGCCAGCACGTCATGGTCATGGTGGTGTGAACATTGCAAATATTATCCTGGATACGTATCCGCTTGTGATTTTTGTAAATGTTATCCAATTATAATGATGAGTTCAGTTGGTGTTAATTAATCACACACAAGGCTGCAGTCACAGTGCTGTTAGTTCACATGTATAAATTGACCATGGGTGGGTAGGTATATCTTGTAATTTGAAAGAAAACATGGTTTGTCTGTCTTTCAGCGGAGTCCTAGTTCCTGAACGGACAACTTTATAATTCACTATATCCAATTATAATTCCTCACATATTTCTTTACCTTAAATGTCATAAAGGGAAGAAAATTTACAAAACCCTGCCTCGCATTTGCGTGAGGCGTTTATCAGTATTTGGAAATGGATAGTGTAACTTTTAATTTATATAATTATTATAATGCCATGTAATTTAAGTGACGGCACATAAGTACTGACCTTTTATACGTTGTTCAGTGCTAGACATATGGCACGGAGCCATATGTCATAAATTGTGAGCTGTATAGGTTGACGGTTTATGAACCTAATCCTTCACTAGTACTAGGGAATCAATAATGATAGGACATCTTCCATAAATTTATTGCTCTTTTGGTCTAACGAAATCATTTCCAAAGCTTACAAAGGTATTTTGAATAATCCTATATAATAGAAGAAATAAGACTCAGCTGAAAATTTCAGTGCTGAATATCAGTGTTAGACATATGGAACGGATGCTTGCTCTAAGAAGTTCTTATTTTACTTTGGCGCCAGAAGTCGCCCTCTTTGCGCAGCTCCTGCAGTGCAAAATGTATTGGAGCACACGTTCTTTAGGTACTTCGCTCCTTTTTGTGATCTATTGTATCTGGCACATACTCTCCCGTGTATTGTTACCGTTATTAATTCCTCCGAAACACCTAGTTACTTCTCCAAGAAATCCAATAACCGTATGACTGCGAGGAATTTATAAGGGCGGAAGAGAATCTCCAAATGAGCTGAAATATTAATTAAATACACATAGCAAAATGTTGGGCAGATCAACAACGAATAAGAACATATATCTACAATATTCGGTTGCAGGTGCGCATAAATGAGCAGCTTCTTTAGATAAGTTCCATTCCACCACACTACAATTTGTTAGATTGGTATTGTGTCAATACACACTGCAGCTGCAGTTTATCTTTATCAAAACAATCAATTAAATGTAAGAAATATATGCACATTATAACTAGAGTTGGTTATAAAAGTCTATAAATAATAGCAAACCATTAAGAACTACAGGCAGAGCAATCTCTCGACAACAAGGTGGTTTCGCGAGAAGTTTTGGTCCAATTATTGTTTGTGTAACAACATATCCCTAATGGAGGAAAATTTAATAGTTAGCAGTATCCAGTTATAATGTTTAACATGTTTGGGAACTCCTTTTGGTTTCCCTTTAAATGTCATAAATGGTATAAGATTATCAAAACCCGGGCTAGAATTTGCGTGGGGCGTTTATCAGTATTCCGAAATACCTAGTTTGATGTTTATTTTATTTATCGGAATTCCATATAATATAAGTGACTGCACATAACTACCAACCATTTAGACGTTATCTACCACCTTTTCTGCTGTATATATCTTGTGTACACAACGAGGTGTGTAGTGAAGCAATTGCTTGAACTTTTTTTTTAAACTTGGATCAAAAACTAAAATAAGCATTCGTTTAAAAGTGGGTTGCAAAAGTGGTATGAGTGCATTGACTTCCTATTCAAACAGATATTATATAAGAGCGATAGTTTTAGTTGCACTGTTTCTCCGCCAAGGGGAAATGATGGTTCAAAAGTATGGGGAGTTCTTTTACAAAGTGTGCCTTGGTGCCGAGAGATGGCACTGCCTGTCATATGTTTTGCTGCGAAGGAGTGGTGTTAATATTTACAGACCTGGCTACCAATTTGTAGTTTTGGCTTTCAGCAGTTGGTTAGGTTTAAATTGTTTCCAGTACCATTCTTTGATATACATGGAATGGTTTATCAGCATGTTATACCTGCACACACATCAGTAACTGGACAACACTACATGGATGTCCTGAAAACATTGCAAGTCCATATCAGGTGCAAAAGACCACATTTCCGTGAAGCAGGCTGGCGGCTGCAACACGATAATGCGCTGCCGCATATTGCCAATGATGTTGCTGAATATCTTGCAAAAATTAACGTGAAGTGCATGCCTCACCCTCCATATTGTCCGGAATTAGCCCCATGTGACTTTTTTTTATTCCCTAACTTGAAGAAACGCCTTCGTGGGAGGCATTATCCATCATCAGAAGCAGTATTGAAGGCTGCGGAGGCGATTTTGAAGGATCTCTCAAAAAATTGTTTCCAGCATGTCTTTGAAGACTGGCAGAAACGCTGGGACAAGTGCATCCCATTAAGGGGAGACAATTTTGAGAAGGGCCATCAAAATTATGAGGATGAGTAGAGGTACGTTGTCAAAATAAAAATTGTGATCATTCTTTTTTGAACATCCCTCGTATGTTGCATTCTACGATGTTCATCGCTTATTCGACTATAATCTTTTACTTTTCAGCTGTGCTCAGAAAATTTTAACATACAAGAAGACCACTATAGTGCCTAGTGTATCTATATAGGAGCACTAAAGGGATTTAAAGCTTACGTTAATCATCGATTTTCTTTGCTAAGAAAATAAGGTAGTCCTTAAATGTCTGAATTGTGTCAATAATCTGGACAAAACAGAGTTTTGCTGGCGGGTCAGTGTGAGTAACGGATTTCAGAGGTTCAGCTATTTCTGCTAACATTTTCATGCAAAAGAACTGGAAAGTAAGTCTTTACGATCATGCCTTTCATCTATATCCTGTAATATGTTAAATAAAAATGATACTATTACTGCATCCGTGCATTATCTGGGGCAATATGACTCATGTTTTATAACTAATCTACTGGGCGACACAAGCACGCTCGTGCCCGCGCGCACACACATACTTACACAAACACTGACAATGTTTCTGGAAATCACAACAGCAAGAAATAATCGCATGGGTGTAATGAATTTAAGACCACTGGGTATTCAGTGCAGCCTTCATACGCTATAGTTAGAGCTGATATACGCCGTAGCACGGTATCGGAAAGGTTTTCAATAATTTTCTTGGGGATGCCCCTCCCCGCAGTTTATATGCGATTCCACAGATTTTTCGACGCTGGCTACAGGAGGTCCATGACGAGGAAGTTGCCGACCATAAATATTCCATTAACGAGTATGTTAAATGAACCTGCAGGCCCAAGCCGCGCCGAGGCCGAGTGGTTAGACCACTCGACTCTCACCAGAGCGGCCCTGGTTCGATCCCTAGTGACCGAATGTGAGATCTGTGGTGGTGAAAGCGGCGTAGGAGCGGGTTTCTTCCGGGTGCTCCGGTTTCCTGCGACATCTCAGACCATCGGTGTCCCTTCTTCATTTCATGTATCACCAGTCTCACCGTCCGCGATGCCACAGGTAGTAAAAGCGGATATTAAACTAAACTGGAAGGCAAGAGAAGCAATGGTACGCATCGTTCTTTGAAGAAAACATGTACATTGCTCGTAATGTGTGCCCCGGGATTGTCCTGCTGAAATGCGTCCTGTGGAGATGCCTGAACAGGAGAGTATCTAGGGGAGTACCTTGGGCTCTTCAAGATCTTTTAGATACCTTTTGCTTTTCACCATTTGTAGAAGGTAAGATCGATTGCTTTTTAAATTTACGTACTCTAACATTAAGTTATCTCGGACAATGAACGAAATGGGTAAAATGATCCGTTCATATAGCTTAGACTTACTCGACATTCATGTTTCAGGATAAGGGAAAACACAGGTAAAGACCTAACTTGATAATTCACCCTGACGAGATTCGAATTCTGGACCGCACGTGAGGCAGACACGCTACCACCTACGCTGCAGATCGGTTGATGTAACCATTGGTACTCGAAGGATCAAACTGAGGACTGTTGAGGACGTTTGCCCTCGACAAATGCCGTTCAACAATACGGGTCTCCAGATTGCACTAACCGCGGTACCTTCGAACATGGATGCTTCACCGGTGACTAGCTGAAGCTGGACGCGTCCAAGAGGACTGTATTTTGCCACTCAACTCATTAGTGAAAACGTTCACGTGCCCATTGCAATGGAAGGGTGCGTGTGATTTTTGGAAAATGGAGGCCGACGTAATGACATGTGCCATCAGTTTAATCCGCAACATACGGTGACGAATCATCGATGCAGACATTTTCACATCTGTTGCAGTGCTCCAGCGTCGAGCCAACAGTATATGCGAAGCTGTGGTCGTTGGGGTTATGTGGATAAGATGGTGGTCATTTGGTGCTGTGGTCATCCTGCGTGGTTAATTGTGGTACCTACTGTTCACTGCGTATGACATTCCTCTGTCCACTGCTTCAACACACGCACCTCACTGTCGCAGTAGTAATCCCTGTACGAGCCGAAAACACGCTAAGCTGATGTAGTTTCTCTCCTAATATCAGGGTAGCGTCCTTGCGCCTCTTCTTCACAGTATATATACTGCCGACATGCCTGAATTCCCTGCAACAAGTACTGCACTATTTGCTGACGATACAGTCATCTTTACCTCGCATTTCTCTATTGAAACTGCCATTGCAACCCTACAATCCTCCCTGGATATTTTCCTGTACTGATTATCTCGCTGGCGTATCGCATTTAATCCAAGCAAATATCTTCTTAAGCTTTTCACCTTACGCAGGCCTGCTGCTCCGGCGAATATACGATTCTATAACACAGAATTCCCCTGGTTACCTTCTGATTGTACAGTCAAATATCTTGGCGTCCATCTTGATCGTCGGCTGATATGGAGTACACATATCAAAAGCAAACTAAATCAAGCCTATGCTCGTCTTCACAAGTTGTATCCATTCTCAACCGCAAATCCTCTTTACGAGTCGAATGTACGTTGCTACTATACAAGAGTATTCTACGACCACTTCTTCTATATGCCAGTCCTGTATGGGGATGTGCTTCACCTACTCATATTCACCAACTCCAGGTGTTTCAAAACAGGATATTACGATTGTCTGTGAACGCCCCGTTGTACATCCGGAATGCACAGCTGCATATAGAATTGGACATAGCATTAATGAGTACATCTCTACAACGACAAGCAGATTCTTTGGCTGCGTTCCTTATGTATCAGGTGCTTTATTCTTCCAACTACGACTTCGCCTTGATGCTGCACCAAGACTGAAGGCAAGCTTGCCACGTGCCATTTTCTTTCGATAATATTTATTTATTCTGTAATGAAGAAGTTATTTAATTTATACTCACACTAATCAGATCAGTTTGCTTGAGGACTCTAATATGAGTATCCTCTTTCCCTGTATACTTTAATGTTATTATGTATATTATGTATATAGCTCCACAATTTGTACAGCACCAACTGTGCTGAGCAATTGAAATAAAAATTCAACAAAAGATCTCCTAATACACCTCTTAGAGAGTAACGCTACAATTAAACAGATGAAGCGAATGCTAGAAGTATTCACTGCTTTGTTGGCCTTAAACAAAACACAACTTTGGCGGAGGTGTAAGAAAAATGTTAAAGGCAGACTAAGACAGCTTCTGGTTGTGTGACGGTTGGAACGAAAAACAAGGCTGTTTGTTCCTGTGGCGTAAGTTGGGAGCCGTGTAAAATTTTACACAAATGCATCCATGTTCGAAGGTTAGTGCAGTCTGGAGACCCGTATTGTTGAACGGCATATGTCGAGGATAAACGTCCTCAACAGTCATCAGTTTGATCCTTTGAGTGCCAATGGTTACAACAACCGATCTGTAGCGTGGGTGGTAGCGCGTCTGCCTCACGTGCGGTCCAGAATGCGAATCTTGTCAGGGTGAGTTATCAGGGTAAGGTCTTTTCCTGTGTTTTCCCTTATCGTGAAACATGAATGTCGACTAAGTCTAAGCTATATGAGCGGATCATTTTACCCATTTCTTTAATTGTCCGAGATGACTTAATGTTAGAGTACGTAAATTTAAAAAGCAATCGATCTCACCTTCTACAAATGGTGAAAAGCAACAGGTATCTAAGAGATCTTGAAGAGCCTCCGTCTCCTGTTCAGGCATCTCCACAGGCCACATTTCAGTAGAACAGTCCCGGGGCACATATTACGAGCAATGTATAAGCCTTCTTCAAAGAACGATGGGCACCATTGCTTCTCTGGCCTGCAAGTTTTGTTTAATACCCGCTTTACATCTAGAAGAACCCCGCTTCTACACCGCTTTCTCCCCCCCCCCCCCCCCCCAGATCTCACATTCGGTCACTTGGGATCGAACCCGGGCCGCTCTGGTGAGATTCGAGTGGTTTAACCACTCGGCCACGGCAAGGCCTGGGCCTGCAGGTTCACTTAACATACTGGTATATGGGATATTTATGGGCGGCAAGTTCCTCGTCATGGACCTCCATGTGCCCGCGTCGAAAATCTGTGGAATCGCATATAAACTGCGGGGAGGGGCATCCCCAAGTAAATTATTGAAAACTTTTCCGATACCGTGCTACGGCGCATATCAGCTCTAACTATAGCGTATGAAAGCTGCACTGAATACCCAGTGGTCTTAAATTCATTACACCCATGCGATTATTTCTTGCTGTTGTGATTTCCAGAAACATTGTCAGTGTTTGTGTAAGTATGTGTGTGCGCGCGGGCACGAGCGTGCTTGTGTCGCCCAGTAGATTAATTATAAAACATGAGTCATGGTGCCCCAGATAATGCATGGATGCTCCAATAGTATCATTTTTATTAAAAATATTACAGGATATTGATGAAAGGCATGATCGTAGAGACTTACTTTCTGGTTCTTTTGCATGAAAATTTTAGCACAAGTAGCTGAACCTCTGAAATCCGTTACTCTCGCTGATCCACCGGACAAACTCTCTTTTATCCAGGTTATGACACAATTGAGACGTTTAGGGATCACCTTATTTTATTAGCAATGGAAATCTATGATTTACGTAAGTCTTAAATCCCTTTAGCGCTCCTAGATAGGCACACTAGAAAGTTTCGAAGCCACTATAGCGATCTTCTTGCATGTTAAAATTCTCTGAGCACAGCTGAAAATTAAAAGATTATAATCGAGTGAGTGATGAACATCGTAGAATGCCACATATATTTTTGTCTATGCCACATATGCCTATAACCATACTTGCGAAAAAGCTGATCATATCATTGTGCCCAGTGACAGTTTCAACAGTTATGCTTGATATTTTATGAATTAATTTCCAGGTTTCCCCAGTGTGATACCGAAATTAAGGGATGCAATAAATAAAGAATCGTAATTGATTTCAAAAAAACATTGTATATTTCTTAAAACGCGAGCATGTGCATTTGGGGTGAGTAGTTTAACAAAGTGATGAGAGAAAGCGCGTTCTTAGCAGGGATTCTAAGTGGATAACACTTGACTCCGTTTGAAAAGGCATTGTTCGGACCCTTAATAATGGCATGACCGATACTAATAACACTGGGGAGCAAAACATAATTTTTTAATGTTTCGAACACTTCATAAGGCAATTCCTACAAATTTTGTGTTCAGAAAAACAAATATCACATTTAAAAATGTTTATTAGCTCTAGTTTTTATGATATACATGAGGTGGAAGTATTACATATTAACGGATTGAGAGAAACGGATACATTTAATTACATACATGCTAAAAATAATGAAAGTGCATTTGAGTTTTTAACTGGTAATTACATGCTAAGAGTTCTAAATTGCTGGAAAAATACTTCGCAGATAGTCGTGTCTGAAGAGAATAATGTGGTGACCTATTGACTTCGTCGTCTTTTAGCTTACCTTTTGTGATGGAGTTCCGCAGAATCCCTATACAAAGACAAACAGCAATCCGCAAGCATTACTTCATTCCAACGTCCCTGATATCTTTGTTCCATAACAGAAATGTCGTGATGGAATCTCTCCCCATGTTCATCACTAACAGCTCCACAACTAGGAGGGAAAAAGTCTAGGTGGGAGTGGAGAAAATGGATCTTAAGGGACATGTTGCATCAAAGGTTAGGTATTTTTGCAGGAGCACTGTCACCAAATGCTTGTAGTTGTCATCTACAGTATTTTGACAGGTATGCCAACTCCCAAAAAAATCCCCAAATTTAAAATCTTCGTTCTAAAAAGTGAAATTTCACTTTATCTTCAACAGAGCTAATCTATCATTGTTATGTAATTTCTGAATTCAGCAGTTGGAAATACATGTAAATTCACTATTAAGCCCGAAACATTTTCATTGTCGCCCAGTGCATCGCAATGGACAAAATAGTCACAAAACGAATTTTGATGTGAATAAAGACAGGCTTTGAGAGGTGAAAGTCACATGCAGTTGCAGTGTCCCAGTGAACAAGACACACAACTGGGCTGGCAGTCCATTAAGAAAGACACAATTGGTTCGGTCTTCAGAGAAGGCACACCAGAACCCAGGAGAAAAGGCAACTCCGAACAATGATATTGGTAACCCTTGGTGGGCAACTTCGCGATTGATGTGATAATAAAAAGGAATCATTCATTGAACCAGTCTGAAACTTGCATTCCAGTGTCATTATAATCATCCTTACTCTCATACATATCCACGCGTACCCTTTGACGGAACTCTTGCTCTATCCTGAGGATAGGCCACACTGCTTCAAAATTTACAACGTAAGAATAAGCTGTATCAAACTGTCTACCAATGCGTGGAGCAACATTTTCCAGTGTATAAGTAATTTTTGTGATAATGAGTCGCATCAAGTCAGAGAGTAAATGTAATTTGCAAGAAAGGTAGAGTAACAAGGGGCAAGAGTACTAACGGGGCAAAAGTCCAATAGCTGCAATTTTCGTTTTGGGATTTTATGTTGGCAACAGTTTTGTATCAGTGAAGGCGTCTAATATCTGCCGTTCACCTCGTGTAGTTTCGTTGCTCCTGTAACAAAACGGTTTCAACAATGAGGTACGTTATGCATTTAAACCCTTTGATGTCATTTTTAACGTTCGGGAAACGTGCTTCCTTGCTCGTGCAGACTGTGACAGATATTAACTTCATGTGGCTTTAAAGTATGGAATATAAGCTTCGATTTGCAATTCTTACTAATCTGCTAGTGGGCGCGTGATGATAGCACAAGTCAGAACAGTCGGAGTAAAAGTCCGCCTGCAGCTTGGGGCAAGAGTCTGGAGCTGTTTGCGAAGGCTTATTTAAAAAGTTGCATTACTGAGAAAGCTGTGAGAGCTGATACCGTCCCTGTTAGACATAAAATTGGCATAATAACCGCGAAAGTCATATTAAATGCATAATTAAGGGCGGATAGATACCACAATATGATTTAAGCAAAATTATGACAAATATAGATGATAGTGATTTAATATACAGGTGCAGAAACTAAACAGGCAATCCCAATACATATATTTTATTGCATGCACGTGAACACAACGTGTAAAGAGAGCCGGAAAAATGAACACTTACGCTCACAGAAATGTTCCTTGTGTTGAGCCGACAAGGGGGCATTGTTCGAGAATCGCCCGAGAGGTAGACCCAAGCGACAACGATTTGCCTGCCGATCCATTGGTCTGCACATGATACGTGATGAGAGATTAGACACCGAGGATTTAAGCTACACTTTTGCAAACGCGCTTCTGCATTAATTACCTAGACCTTGGGGAAGTGAAATTTGCGTGGAATACATGCCTCAGAAACTCGAAATTGCTATGAAATTTAAGACTAGGGAATGAAACACAACCTATAAGGAACGAGTAACAGGGGACATGACCACCAAGGTGTCCAAAATTTGGCGAAAGGAAGGAGAAATTTGTGCAATGGTAAAGTTTGATGTTTGCTAGGAAAAACACTCTGTATTGGCGAGCGAAGGGGGCAACAACTACTAAAGGTTCATCAAAGTCCGTGTTCGTGGATGGACGGAGCAACACATATTAGGTGGCCATCAAACAATCTGTGTTAGCGAGTAAGAGAAACAGCACACATTACAACATCATCAAGATTTTACCAAACACTTTAGTGCGCGAAGTAATGCTCCCGCGACGTCCAGAAACAACAACGCGTACACCGCTTCATACATCACTCGGCGCGTTCTAGAAATTTACGAGTTCACTCGCGACTGTGATTCAAACTAGCCCTCATGTCACGCGCACAGCAACGGGAAAATCCTAAATCTCGCGCCTAGGGTGCGAGTTACACCTACATTACAGTGACGAGTGGAGAGGGTGACTTATAAAAAAAAATTGCCATTCAACGGTCGTGGTGTCTTCTATATGATAATACCCATACACTGTCAGGACGCGCCCACTCCCTGAGACGCAAAGGAAAGAATCCCTGCAGACCTACCTTGAGAAAAACCCCGACCTGTTGTAAACCTCCCATCCGTAGCCCTCACCCGTCACTTATCCTACCATATGTGGTGTTGAGTTCCGGGAGGGCTCAAAGAGGTAATTAACGGCCAAGTACCGCCTCAGAGCTTATGATATCTATGGAATAATGTCCCTCGACACATTCAAGCTCAGTGATGAGGATTTTCTGCGTTCATAGGTAACAGACGAAAATCCAGCTCCTGAGAATGAACCACAGGAACAAAACAACTGTCAGGAGGAGCAACTAGCGGTACCATCTACTTCTAGGCATAGTAGTTTAATATAACATTCTCCACAGCATAATGGGAACGCAGAGGCCAACACTTCTTATTACTCTCCGTCCGATTTCACACCTGATCCTAGCCCCCTCGGTAGCGTAGAGGGTAGCGTGTCTGCCTCACGTTCAGAAGCTCCCGAGTTTGAATCTCAGTCCAGGTGAGTTACCTGGATAAGGTGTTTTCCAGGATTTTCCCTTATCCTGAAACACGAATGTAAGTTAACTCTAAGCTCTATGTAACCTGGTCTCATTTGAGCATCGTTTCACCCATTGCATTCATTATCCGATATGACTTAACGTTGGAAGACCTAAATTACAAGAAAAAACACTTATCCTAAAACGCAAGTGCAGAGGAAAAGAATGTTTTAATGTCAGGTCGACACGTTGGCCATAGTAGCTCAGTGGTTTAGAGCAAACACACGGAGAGCGGGATATCCGTAGTTCAAATCCCGGCTATGGCATTAAATTTTTCAGTCTGACTCTACTCATTCAAACCATAGCCTACATACGGCTAGTGTGGAAGAAATGATTATTTCCAATATTTTTATGTCTCCCTTCCCCTCCAATACTGGTGTTAGGAGTCGCTGGGGTTCCCTCAGAGCGAGGGAGCTGAAGCATATTGATCTGATAGATGAGATTAAGGTTGGAAGTTTCGGCCCAACGCCTGGGATAAATGAATGATGGAGCAATTGGCGGAATGATGGTGGAGGAAACTGGAGGACCCGGAGGAAAACCGCCCCAACGACATGTTGTCCATCACAAATCTCACTTTGCGGTCGCCTGGGATCAAACCCGGACCGCCTAGGTGAGAGACAAGCGGTCTAACCACTCAGGCATGCCGCGACGGGAAAAGTACATCAGGGGGCAAAAAGTAAGCAATTCTGACTTCATCTCCATACAAGACGGCTCTTGAGAAAGATCCGAAAAAGCAAGTAGAAAACTTTCTTTTCCTTTAAATAGCCAGAAAGAGCTATCTGCTATATCAGCTATTCTAGCTGTCCCCTTGGCTTTACTGTATAACTTGCAGTACATAACAACTCACTATGCTGCTCGTTCAGTTCTTTCTCTTTCCCCCACTACTTGCAACATTGTTTGAGGAAACGTACTGAATCGAGGATCGTGGGGGGAATTGGGCTTGCAGTCATATACACATGTTAAACTTTCTTTAATATATTTAAGACCAGAGAATTGTATATAACACATAAATCACAAAGGTTCAAACAATTGAAAAAAAACTGCTTCTATTGATCGTCCCTGACGTGACAATGGTAATAATGCTACAATCATAGCAGAGTAAACATCCACGATCACACTCGAACCTGAGTGAATCGACACTTGGTTTAAGAATACCAGAACTTTGTCTAGCATGGAAAACATCAATACATATATTCCGCAAAGCATACCCCTTTTCACTTTTTATATATTCAATTGTGGTATGGATACCAATATGGTTTCAGTCCACCTTTACCAATGGCTCAGAAGAAACATTCAGTGATTTTTTTTTTTCAGTAGAGGCGGCCCCACAACCGCCGTCCGCGGTGACGATCGTCCGCCTGGAGGCTCCATCATCTCCCCATGCATACGATGGAGAGGTGCGTGGTTAATATCGGTCGTGCTGTTGCGTAATAAGAGGGTAAAGAGATAATCGGGTTCCGCTGTCGCACCCCGGTTAGTATAGGTTAGTTCTGCTATTGCCAGCCAACATGCATGCTAGCGTGTCAAGAGTGGTAACCGGCGTCAGCCATGTCTGGGCCCGGACTGGCACCCGGTGGTTAGTATGTGCAGTTAGCTAATTTGGGTTAAAGGTGAACATTAGAAATATGCTACGGCTTGGCTACAATATTAGTTAGCGAGATTATTAAGCATGCATGAACAAAATGAATGGTGTGGCGGGATTTTACCGGTAATATCGGCGGTCGTTGTCGTTCTCCTTTCTCGTCAAGTCACGTGTGTGGTGAAGTGAGCTACTCATCTGATTTGGGATGTCATCCTGGTGTGGCTGTGTGATTATTATACTAGTTTCTGTAGGTATTGGAAGACTTCAGCTATGGAGGTATCGTTAGTAATGTCTCGGTCAAATAGGGAAAGAGGGCGTTTGCGCTTATTGGTTGTGGTGTCATAGGTGCCAAGATTTCGTATCAGTGGATTGCGACTTTTGGTACAGTTTACATATAGGTCAGATGCGTGGTTTTTAATAAACTGCTCAATGAAATGCATTCGCAGTTTTGTTGGTGCTACGGGCGCTGCTTTTACAATTATACGGAGAATTTTGTTTTGGAGTTTCTGTAGTTTATGAATGTGGCTTTTAGCTGCATATCCCCAAACTGGAGTAGCGTCGGTAAATATGGGACGAAGCAGTGTTTTATAAGGTGTAAGCCCAGTAGAGCTGCAATTCATTGCTGTAGTTGATTAGTGGGTACAATCTGCATAATTGCGTGTTGGTTTTTGCACGAATGTTATGGACATGTTGATTTCAGGTCAGACCCTGATCCATTAATACGCCCAGGCAGGTAGCTGTGTCTGACCAGGGTACTGTTTGGCCGAAAAATTGTAACTGTGGCAGGTTGCGTGCCGGTGCTTGACCCGCCTATTGAATATTATGGCCTATGATTTAGTAGGGTTTACCTTGATTCGTCATATGGTCAGCCAGTTCGCGTGTTCGTTAAGCGCTGTTTGCAGACGCGCATGGATGAACTTAGTGTCACCGGATCGCGCCATCAAAGCGGTGTCGTCTGCATATAGGGACAGTGTGATGTGAGTTTTGGGTATATCATTCATGTAGATAGTGAAGAGAACTGGGCCGAGGACACTCCCTTGGGGGACCCCGGCCAGCATCGGGCGAATGGTAGAGGAGGAGAAGTTAACATATGATGTACATTTTCGGTTGTGCAAGTAATTTGCGATAGGTTTTATCGTGGTGTCTTGGAAGATGTACCAGCTGAGTTCGCGCAGTGAACCCTCATGTCATACCCCGTCAAACGCGCGCTCCATATCTAGAAATACGGCGCCTGTAGTTTTACGAGTGAGAGAGAGAGCATGTTGGCAGGCTGAGGAACAGCCCGAAGGGGGTCGTGTACCTGCTCAGGAAAAGAGCTTAACCACGTAGTGACGGGATGTGGATGTTGCAGGATATCGGGTGAAAATTATGTAGGTTGACAGAAAGGAGGTAGCATGTTACTCCTCGACGACTGAAGAATCGGGTGCTACGGCCATCTGCACTGCTGGTGGATAAGTTAATTAACTAAAAGGTGGATAAGCAGAATTTAAGTATCCAGACGAGAATTTTGGGTGATTGGAGTTTTGTTTAGGCAGGAATGGGGGTCTTATGGCTACCGGTAGTGTCCGCAAGCCTTGCGGGTTAGCCGGTATCGCTTTAAGCGACGCCCCAAAGGGATCTGACTAGAGCGCTCTGGTGTTGAGGTAAACTCTCGTAAAATCCTGAGGCCCAGCGCCTAATTTCATCCTCCACATAACGGAGGGCTGAAGCCTCGTGAAGTAATCTCACAGGGAGCCTTCTGAAAACAGAATAAATAATCCGAAGACATTTATTATGCGCACGCTGGAGCAGTATCAGATTTGTGCCTGTGACCATGCCCCAGACTTCACACGCGTAGAGCATGAGAGGGCGGACCAGAGCCTAAAAGAGGCGCAACTTCAGGGGAAGACATCGCAGACCGTCACACAGGGCATAGCGATGCCGAGGTACCGCACGGCTGATGCGCTAACTCCCGTATGTGTTCCCGAAAAGATAGGCCCTTATCCAGCTTGACTCCCAATTATTTGATTGAATTCTCCCACCGTATCCTTTGCCCAAAATAGGTGAATGTGGGGAAGTTGGCGGATTTTTACGAGTGAGCGAGAGAACAGGCCTTATATAGTAGACTGAGGTGGGCGTCACCAAGCCGTACAGGATTGCGGCAACTTAACGGGACCAAATATCTCCGGGCCGCCCTCTTCCAGATATATCTTTGGGCAAGGTAACGTCCATAACGTTACATAGTGAAACTGCAATGTGTACAGGGTGTTAAATTGCATATGATGATAACCCTACTGAAGACAGAATACAGTGTCACTCTTTTAAAGGGTAGTGTCATAGAAAGTGTACAGCATATGAGGGAAGACATGTTGTTTGTGATAGGTGGTAGATTTTATCCTTTAATGACAAACGTTTTCCGCATTTCAGCGGACTACACAATCAGAAACGTTTGTTTTCTTGTGTGTGTGTGTGTGTGTGTGTGTGTGTGTGTGTGTGTGTGTGTGTGTGTGTGTGCGCGCGTCTGTGTGTGTTATATTGTTTCTACAGGAACGAAGGCTTTCAACATATCTATCCGATTTCTTTTCCGGTTGTGATTTCTCACTGTATTAAAATATTTTCTTAATCACGCTTTTATTATTCTATAATTTGATGCTTTCTAATATATTGGGACTTTTGCCCCACAACAACAGAACTTTAGCCCTATGCTAGCGGTAAAAGTCTGAATTTAACACAGTTTAATTACAGATAACTACCACATATTTAACAATGCGGTACAGAAATGTTGTTTGCCATCTTGGTGAATAAACATGTAGCATACCACAGAGGAAGACCCAGAAGTATCTATCACTTATAGGGAGAGTAATAGATGTTCATCCGAACATTTTATTACCGAAGTGAATTACGGTATGAAAATCGGGTTTCGTATAAAAATTTGTTTCGTCAGCAGAAACTTGGAGAAACTAGTGAAAATCTGACACCATATTCTGTAAGAATGGACTTTTGTAACCAATCCAGTCATCCACCGATCGGAATGGCTCAGACGTTAACGTTTGTGGTCTGTATTCGGAAGGTCGCTGGTTTCATTCTAGCGGCCAGATTTTCGAGCGTTTTTCCGTGCAATTAAGGTGAATTATGGAAAGGTATTTTTTTCTTACATTCCCGTTTCTTTTCCTTTCGTGTGATTCGTTTCATTCTCTCCATTTGGTATTCCAAGGCATAAAAAATGAACAAGGTCAAATATGGTCTGTTCACTGTGGCGCTTGTGTTGTATGAAAATACGGTGCTTGGTTGAGGAAAAACGCTGTAGTCCACCGACCAACTTTCCACGGGGACTTACAGATCAGTCGTAACAGTTGGGTTGAAGAATCTGCTTGCACCTCTTACGGACCCATTGTGCTATGGCGATATAGGGATAACTTTTTGCCCCCCGTTAGGGTACTTTCATCTCGTCTTTTCTCTCGAGGTCTGACCTACAAGAAGCCGTCATTTTGGCTAAAATGCCAAAAGCGCTTTTGTGATAGAGAGAAGTCAGAATAAGTATCCATCCTCTATCTGTTATTCACTCATCCATCCATACATCCATCTATTGCTCAAGAAGTCCCGATTTCGAATCTTGGTCAGGTTCGGTTACCTGGATAAGGTTTTATCCGCGTTTTTTCATTGTCCTAAAAGACGAATTCCGGGTAACTCTAATTTCCATGGACCCTGGGCTCATTTGAACATAATTTCACCCATTCCATTCATTGTCCGATATGACTTAATGTTGGATGACGTAAATTACCACCAAAAAATTCATCTATTGATCCAGCTATCCATTTATCCAACTGTCTAATTATCCAGTCGTTTATCAATCCAATGTATACGTTAATCACGTCCATCCGGTCTTTTCAGTTCACTCGTCCATTCAGTATCTATCAAATCCCTCCAATCCATTCATTCCCACGAATACAACAATAACAATTCATTCAACCCAATCACTCCATCCCTCAAACCCATCTGCTCGACCCGTCTCATCCATCTACCCATCCGTCAATCCGTACCATCCTTCCATTCATCTATCCATTCTTCTCATCCATTCACCCAATTACTCAGATGTGTACATTAAAACCACGCGTTCATCACGTCCATCCCGTCCTTTCTGTTCAGTCCGTCCAAACAATACACTAATCCAATCATTATTTTGCATCCGTCCATCTGATCAGTCCCAGTCATCCTTTTCATCCATCCCTCTATTTGTTAATCCGTCCATCCAGTTCCCCAATATATAATTTGTCCGTCCATCAAGAGCGTCTAATCGGTTCATTCCGTTTATCCCGTCCAAACCGTTCGATTCGTCCAAACTATGTTAGCAGCCTATTCGTCCCTTCCGTCCAATTTATGCATCGAAAGCATTCATGCAATTCGTCCATTCTAGCCGTCTGTTATATCCAATCCACTCAATTCTATCCATCCGTCATTCCATTCATCCATACTTCTATACATGTTTATTCACAAAATGTCAAATAAAGGAGGATACCAGGATTGCGTACACTTCCTGCAGCAGCTAGATGTCTCTGAATCACCTGCAACTCAAACATATGAATCTACAAAACGTCTTCTGTGAAATATAAAGAGTAGCCTAATGACTAATTCATTCTAGGCGTTGTCGGACTCTAGCCTAATATATATTTCCTCGATGGTAATACAGGTTGTGTTGAAAACATTCTATTAAAACGACATCACTTAAGTAAATTCATGAAATTAGAATAGATCCAGTACATCTGATCCAGACTCAACTGCATATTTTTTCTTATCTTCAAGTTAATTAAATGGCTTTATTTCTTAACGGTGTCAGCTGGAGCTTTGCAAAGGATAGGTTTTCTACAGATGCTTGTGTATATTAGAAATTTGTCAACAGCACAATAGAAAATGTTACACAGATCATAGCATATGGACTTTCACCGTAAATTTTCATATGCATAGTAGAATTCTATTCTCTATCTTTCTCACACACAAAACGTTTGATGAAGAAGGAAGGAATGTCGTTGGTAACTCTGTCACTAGGTGTCCCTTCTAGTTCTGGTCTCAAGCGCAGATGAAAGAGGAGAGACGCCAGCCAAAATCCTGGAATTGAGGTCAAAATAGCTGTAACAAAGGATTATAACTTGACGTGAAGTAATTCAAAATGTTGAAAATGAGCTCAAATCTTGTAACAATAAGTATACAATGTTTTACGAAAATTGAACATAAATAAACCAAGAAATACCTCCAAACAAAATTCAGATTTTCTTGAGGTTGAGTTATTTGAGAGTGTCAGATTAGATTGTATTGTATTACATTTGGTGGAGGTCAGTGTCTCGCCCGGAAATCAGGCTAGGTTGTATGTAAAATCAGGTTGTTAGATGCTGCCTTAGAGTTTAAACTATATTGTGTTAAAAGATTAAATTCAGATTAAGTTTAGGTCCTCCAGTATTTGTCCAGGTTAATCGGATGGTGTTACGTTAGGTTACATATTAAATAAGAATGGATTAGATTAGTTTAAATTAATTTAGGCGTTGCTAGGTTAAGTGAGGCTGTTTTGGTTACATGTTAAGGGACAATTAGTTCGGTACTCTCGGTACTGTCTATTTTGCATTTGTTGAAAATGAAGTTAGGTGAAATAATTTAAATGCTGTCAGCTTAGGTTAGATGTAAGGTTCTGTTACGTAGAGATCAGAAGTTACCAAACCAGGTGACATAGATGGTGTCAGTTGACTAGATCAAGTTGAGGTCAGAGTGTGTGAGAGTAGGTAACCTAGGTACTTACAGACTACATTAGATGCATTCATCACAGAAGCCGGGTGCACATCCTATACACTGAACCTCTCTGATACCTTCAGCCTAACTAAATTTCTATCCTCTCGTAATATTTCTTTCCGGCGTTAGGCTGATCACTCATCCTGGAATCTCTCTGATCAGGACACCTCTGATTCTCAACCTGTTGCCTACGGGCCTCGAGGTTTCGCGGTTCAACAGGCCCTATGTTCCACTTAAAGGAAATACAAGAATTCATTCATTCATTCCCAATATTTCTATCTTCCACAAGATCGACTAGCCAATTTGTATTAAAAATGTTAATGTTATATGGAATTTAATGCATCAGGTATTATACTTCTTCTCCATAAGGTATTAAACTGTTGACAGTTTTAACATAGGAAAGTTTAAAAATCAATAGGAGCTAAATGTTCAATTACTGTAAATGTTCCATAAAAATGTCTGTATGCTAGTGGACACAATTAAAGGAGAGTGCTGCTACTCCAAGAATAGTACATTGGTTCGGCTCAGTGGTAATGCTGTCAAATCATTCGTTATTAAATTATGTATGCCCTATGCTGCAGAAATTACAGTGGGCACTCGCAAATTTCTTCAGTTGACCTTACAGAACAGGTTGTGTAGCATGGCGATACAATTAAACGAAAATTGAGTACTAAAAATGCAGGTTTACTTTTGAAAGCAGTATAATGTTGAGCTGAACCTGTTCCCTTTTGGCAATCTTTCTCTCCCACTCCATATGGGGAGTCGTTCCAAGGTGGTGGTAGTTCACTGAGAATTCTAATTTTATTCCAGGTAAATAGTTTGCTTGGAAATTCTTCCAGAAAGCCAATTCATATGACTTCAGAAATTACTACTTTTAACATATGTTTACCCCATAATGTGCAATAAAAACCACTAATATAACTATGTAAACCTAAGATAAAGTTAGCACCATATTCTGACAATCACGACAAATTAAAACATAGATTTTGTGTGTGTATGTGTGTGTGTGTGTGTGTGTGTGTGTGTGTGTGTGTGTGTGTGTGTGTGTGTGTGTGTGTGTGTGTGTGTGTGTGTGTGTGTGTGTGTGTGTTGTGCATGTGTTCATAATAAGGGCGAGGACTATCTAGTCAGCTAAATGAGCTTGAACTCACACAACAGCAATAGGCCTAAGTCATCATTCATTCTTCTGAAGATATAAACATTTATTGAAATATATATTAATAAATTGGCTTCAAACTTTCACTGAAATCAGCGAATCTGAAGGGAAGAATTGGTCACCTACAGAAGTATGCAAATAATCCAAAGTGAAATTCCCTCCAAAATTGGATAGCTTTTATGCTTGATACAGATGTAAAACTGAACTCTTGGAGCGCAAAATCCTCTGCAATTAAAACTTGTGTTTACGGCAATACTAGTAATAGCATCGAGCAATGCGAATGCGTGCATTAAGAGAAAAATGGCACAAGTATCTATAATAACTATGTATGTCAATATTTACATGTTGCATATAACACAAAGCTTCCTAGCACTTTAACATTTAAATATTTCCTAAATATTACAGAATGTTTTGTGGTGTACCTAGTGTTGTGGTCAAGACAAGGTCACAGAAGCATGAGGGAAAGACTTCCCTTCTGTCAAATAATCGGAGGCACACACGGGGGCGAGTTGGTGCATCCACTGCATGTGACAGAGAGGGAGGATTGGAGAATGTATCTTTCTTTCATTCTGTTTCGTTAAGCACTTGCATGCTACATGACTTAAAGCAATGCCATCGGCAACCTGTACACACCTGCCTACGTCTTTACTAAGAATAAACAGAATTAAAACGAAACCTAAATATTTATGTCTGCCACTTTACACACAATATTGCTGCTTAACTATACACCCATTTTATTAATTTACCTGTCTTTGTTAACAAACAAACATGAAAGGGCAAATAATTCACGTTAAAGAAATAATTGTGTAAACAAATGCAAGTTAATAAGCAATTTGCCTTTCTTTGTAAGTCCAACATGTTCCTCGTTGCAGAAATTATCACAACTATAAGTCCTCGCATGTCTGTTCCATAATTGGCTCAATCCCAGCTATTTCCTCTCCCTTTTAACAGAAACCGTTAAATTTGCTTTTGTTGATGTATATGCGCAACAAAACACAAATGTAGCTGAACCAGCCTCCTGGGGAACCTTCGTGTCCTTTGTTAGTGCTCTGGTAGGAAAATGTCCGTCACCTAATCAAAGAGTTCACGTAAAAGCACTTCGAGCTTCAGCATATTATACTGAGTGATTAACTCGTGTTTAACCGAGCTAGGTGGCTCCGAAGTAATAGTGTGGTTCGCATTTGGAAAATCTTGTGCTCGATTACCAACGGTAACTTTTGACATTGGTTTTCTGGTGACTTTTCCGGATCTATAGGTACATGCTGGAGTGATTTCCGTTCTACCACGAATTGTATGACTCCTTCAGTTCATTTCATCTCATTCTTCTGATATGTTTTAGGACCAGGTAACGACAGCGGTTGTGTTTCTGTAGGAGAGTGTAATGTGTACTCCGGAAGGATTTCTCCCTGGCATTTGATGGAGCTGCTGACGCCCCCATTCATCTCATAAAATGTTTCTTGTATTCCTGAGATATCAAGATTGCGGAGCACTAAGACAGAGTTAGTTGGCGTTAGGACTTGTGTCCTGTTGAAATTGGTAGGGAGCCTCATTGTCCTTTGGATCTGCACCCCATCCATTCCTCACAGGGGCCGTTTTGGAAGCACAACTGTCCCAGTTCTACTTCAGTTAGTAGAAGTCCCTTCATATTAATACTGTGACAATCTGACCATGGATGGTAATGAATAAAGATACTACATGGCCGGATCTTGCACGGAGGGAGGATAACTCTTAAGATTGGATTCACATGCATTGCGGACAGGTTGGGATTTTCTGTATTAAGGTTCAATTACATTACAAAATACTGAAACTACAATTTAGACATGAAAGGTTTACTACAATAATAGGAAATACAGAATTGGCCACATGGCCGATTATTTTACAGTGAGCGGACCTAGGTTCTTCCTTGTCCATAGTTGGCACACGAGAGAGAGGGAAGAGTTCCTGTGCATGCTTCACTAGAGAGAGAGGGAGAGGTCGCGTGACAATACTATATATAAAGCCTTTATTGCAGTCCCTGTTCTTAAATTGCTACACCTACGTGTGCCCATGAGCACGTTAGTATATTCCGTCAAAATGATTTTCACACTAGAAGGACCGGCGAGTATGGTCTACCGAGAAAGACCAGCCCGTCATTTTCACGGGTGCAGTTTTATTTGCCCGTTTTAAAATAGTAAATAAATTTGAATGTACACCAGTTTATTTAATATTATGTATACAGCTTGCAGTATATGATTTTACTTTTGTCTGAAGAATTACATGGTTAAATTAACATTATTAACCTAAAATTAATCCAAATATACACGATAACCAAATGTAAAATGGACAACTTCCCTTAGCAAACACATGTGTTTCAACATAAAATTTTCAATACCACAGAAAATAGTAGAAAAAACGCTTATAAAGCTGTTTTCGCTCATTCAAAGCCCCTGCAGTAACGTAGCACCTAACACACGTGTATTCAGCGTTGCCTAAACATGGTCCACAAACATACTTGCTGCAATTGTTATATAAATGCTTTATCCTATTCCTCCCTCTGCATCCGCCAATTTGGCAAGTCTTCCTAATGTTGCTCTGCTGAGGTACTGTGTTAGGAAGTGCATTTTGTACCCTTGTGGATTTATATGCCGAAGGCAACTCTCTGCTAAGTTGTATATGAACTGACGTCTGCTTACTTTTTCACCTGTTACTTCCTTATAGAGTACCCATGCATTAATAGCTGCTAAGGTCAACACATTAAAAAAAAGCATGCATAGGCCACCTTCTGCATACATATTTCTCTGTGTACAGTCGAGCCATTTGATCGACGACGTCAACGCCGTACTTGGTGTTATTGTAGTACGCCACTGATTCTGATAGCTTTTTAGGAATGTTTATCATTTATAGTAACTGTGTCATGTATTGAACTCAAAAGAAGCACATTTTTGTTCTTTTTCCCCTGATAGCATGTCAGAGTTATGTCACCTGACTTATAAAGTACAGTTATGTGCAAAGGTGCTGTAGCACATTTTGCTGATTGAGGGATTTCCCTTCTACATTTCTTTACTTTGCCAACAATGCTTGTACTTTTACGCTTCAAACTTTCTGCGAGGCATCTGGTTGTGGAAAGGTTGTCACATGTAATATTTCTTCCTGCAAAAACAAAGGGCTGTATAAGAGGCGTTACAGCATACTCTGCAAGAGGAACACCTGTGGGACACTGATCTTCTTTGTCCAGGCACCATTCTCCAGATACTTTGAATTTGCATCAACTGCAAGACAAAACTTTATTCCAAATTTGCCCGGCTTATTGCTCATATACTGAATAAATGATCATCTAGCCTTGTAAGGAAACAGTTGCTCATCCACTGTGATATTTTCACTTGGAATGTAACACTGCAAGGAATTGACAATAAAAGGATTCCAGACAGGAGTAGCAGCTGCAAAGCGATCTGTATCTAGTCTTTTAGAACGTGTGTCCTTGCCATCAAATCGCATAATGCACAAAAATTCAGCGAATTTGTTTCTGCTCATTGTATTCCTGAAAAATGGTGTTCCCCAGGTATTCGGCCCTAACAAATTCAACGGAAATTTTTTTGCCCCAACACTTCGTAAATGCATAAGTGGTAGCACGAATTGCGCCACTTGGGCAACAAAGCTTTCTTACTCTTCGACAAAGGGTCTACAGAGTGCCATAAGCCAATCAGGAAGGACACCACAACAGCAGATGTGGACAGATCACACTTCCATACCCGTCAAAATGACGGATGGTGGTCCTTCTAGTAGGAGTTGTTTGTACTAGTTTTTAGAAAGTTCCAAAATGCTTAATTCTTTGTGGACGTGTTTTTCATAAGTATGTATTAAAATTCGTAGAACATGGGAAGTGTAGAAAGAAACATACGCAAGAAATAAGTCTTCTAAAGCAGCGCATCCGCCAAAATGACGGGTTCGGTCCTTCTAGTGTTATAACATCATATGACAGTTTTGGTACCCATTTTAGAGGATTGTTTTTATAACTATTTTAGAAAATGGTAATGTATGTCAGTTTAATTTATTTAGATCATTTTAAACTGTGCAGTATGGTCGAGGTCATTTCGAACCATTTAAGCGGCAATTCAACTCCTCTCTGATCTGTTTCGCCAATTGAACACTGCCAGTAGTTTCCGTTCTAAGCTTTGACATGGATGTTTCCTGCCATATGCAACTACTTAACTCGTCTTCTAAATTATTTTTCGTTACCATAACTATGAATATAACAGTCAGGGATGATTACGCTCAAAAGGTTTCCAGATGTATTCGCTTTGCTGTAAACATTCTTAGAAAGTTTTTTTTTTTTTTTTCAAAAATACCACTTCAAAACTGAACCAGATGAAACAAGCAAGTGATACCGGAATACAAATTGTGATAAAAAATAACGGGAATGTTTGTATTTTGGGAACTTTATACATTCAATTTACAAAACATTTTAGCTTTTTGGTATGCTTGCTCCCGATATGTTTCTACATTTTTTCTACGCAAGAAAAAATATATATTCGCCGTGTTACGTTCACTGTGTCTATGTTTTGATGGTCAAACACACTCTCGCCTTCTGTGATCGCTGTAAACCAAGTCATACTACACCTGCGGCCTCCCCAAATAACTGCACTCATTCGTCTAATGCAGCCGTCACGTGTTTACATATTTAATCTTGATAAACCACTCGGCTAAGGGAGCGTTGGCAGCTGACAAGATCTCGTAGTACATAGACATCTTGTGGTTACCGCTACACGCCTACTAGTTGTGATACACGCTGTGTTGTAAATATGGTAGAAAGCATAGGTATTTGCTCGTAATCAACGAAATTTTAGTGAGTATTTGTTATCGTACCTAGTAATTTCTGAAATTGGTATGTTTCATTCTGCATACTTGATTACTGAAAATGAATGTTTTTGACTGTAATGCTTGCCGTAAACTGGACAGAAATGTGAATTCGTGTTCCCAAATTTCTACTAGCTTACTATTTTCTGTTTCAGGCCATACACTCAATGGACAGACGCTTCTCGAGTTCACGCACGCTCATGATAGCGAGGGTGGTGGAGCAGGTGGTGCAGGAATAGAGCTCAGGGTCAAAGCTGCCACGCTCTGGGTGCGCGTTGACTTCCGTTCGTCCCTGCCCCGTGCCTTCCGGCGCTTTGTGCCTGATAGGAACCTTACTCTCTGGGTCTTCCGGGTCACGCAGCACCTTCACACCAATACCACACACTTAAGTGGTAAGGTATGTTGTTGCTTTAGCTCTACCCATTTTTATATACTGAAGGTCTCAAATATTGCTTTTTGAGGTGAAAATGTGCATTCCATTAATTACACTGGGCAACAAAAAAATAATTTTTGCATGTTTCGAGCACTTCATGAGGCAATTCCTGCTAATTTTGGGCTGAGAAAAACAAATATGACAGTGAAGAATTTTTTTTAGCTCTAGTTTCTATGATATACACAAGGTGGAAGTATTACATATTAACGGATTGAGAAAAAAGGATACATTTTAATTACATACATGCTAACAACAATGACAGTGCATTTGAATTTTTTAACTGGTAATTACATGCTAAGAGTTCTAAATTGCTGTAAAAATACTTCGCAGATAATCGTGTCTGAAGAGAATCTTGTGATGGCCTATTGACTTCGTCGTCTTTTAGCTTGCCTCTTGTGATGGAGTTTCACAGAATCCCTATACAAAGACCAACAGTAATCCGCAAGAATTACTTCATTCCCACGACCCTGATATCTTTGTTCCATAACAGAAATGTCCTGATGGAATCTCTCCCCATGTTCATCACTAACAACTCCACAACTAGGAGGGAAAAAGTCTAGGTGGGAATGGAGAAAATGGATCTTAAGGGACATGTTGCATCCAAGGTTACGGTATTTCTGCCACCAAATGCTTGTAGGTGTCATCTCTTTTGTTGCCTAACACCCTTGAAGTCTTCCAAGTTTCCTTTTCTTTCCCCTCCAAAATTTGGTCAAATGCAGGATCCTTTACAAGTTCTCTTATTTGTGGTCAGACAAAAATGCCTTCCTTAACTTTTGCGTCACTTAGTTTCCAAAATTTCTCTCTAATTGTGTTTTGTTATTTAACACGTGTACCAACTCCCCAAAAAATTCCCCCAAATTTAAAATATTCACTCAAAAAAATGTAATATCACTTTATGTTCAAAACAAGGGCTAAGCCATCATTTTTATCGTGATGGAAATACATGTAAATTCACTATTTTTAAGCCCGAAACATTTTCATTGTTGCCCAGTGTTATTCATCTATTAGGGTGCTGAATGTGTTTTAATTAAGGGTAATCAAGGCATGAAAATTGATCTCTGAGGTGAACATCACTCCTGATGTATGCTTTGATGCTGTCACATTCTTGGCAATGAGAAAATTGTTGAAACTACTGCAAATAGATTGTAACTTTGAATACCTACGTACTGATGTGGTAGCAAGGCTACTAGTTTCAATTCCCGATAACAGAATGGATATATTTTCCGCTCAAATCTGTAGAACGGAAAGGCACATGGGAACCAGCATAGTTCTGTTTGATAAACGATTCACTGAATATAAAAACGTGGATCATAAACGACAAAAGGCTCCATCCCCAATATGCTCTTTGACCCAAGATGGTTAAAGAATGCAGCTGCTGTGCTGCTTCACATCGAATTGGCTCATAAGCAGTAGAGCGATGTGAAGATTATTATGCTTACAGAAATATGGTGGTCATTTACTGCCTCCAAAATGTTGAAGCCCTTACATGTTTAACCAATTAGATTTAGATGACTGTATATATAAAAAATTAGAGTAGATAGAACCACAGATCATTTTCATGTTTTACTACCCATAAGATGATTGAAAATAGTTTTTCGTTCATAAAATGTAGGCTTATGTACTGTCAGATCTGTGGATTGGTAAGTTAAGTTACCGAGAAATCCTGCTAAGGCATATATGTTATTCTCGTGGAGTGTTAATTTGATTTTAGATATTAGCAAATTATTGTCAAACTCAGAATTGGAATCAGTTTTATCCAAAATGAACTTCAGTCAAATCATTTTCACGTCTCTGTACAAGGATGGACCCAGAAATAGGAGAGTCTAGCAGCTACAAAATTGTGTAAGTAAAAAGGAAAATAGGATATTCTCGAAGTGTTGACAGTCCTCTGATGTATTTCTGTGTGCTTTATAAGTAAGTATGATAAAAGCATTTTCTACAAGCCAATTTAACAGTATCTGTAGTCTTTACTTTCCACTGTTTCATTTGCTGCTTCTAATTTCATCCTTTCGCACCTATCACCTCCGAGGAGTTCACTGAACCGGCATCCATTAGTCGACAACAGCTGATGATGTTAGGAAGATCCTAACGAAACGTGTTCTAGGCAAATACTAGCAATAAATGGAGCACTGAGTATTAGTTCGACTCAAAATTGTATTAATTTTGTGCTTCATTGTATCATAGTCCTTAAACAATGGAATACGTCATTTCCTGTTAGCCTGTGGAATGCTGTATGCTTATGTTTATGAATGAATGCTGGATAAGAAGTGTTTATTTACTCTGGAAAGTTCTATCAATATCATTCAGTTGTTCTTTACACAACAGTAGAGTAAGAGTTAAATAGTGCAATGGCTTCTTGTAGTGAATTTAGTGACGAGTCAAAAAGACAATTATTGTGAAGTCACTATCGAAGTATTGTTTTTAAGGTGTACACGTTCTTCAAAAAATTAGGCAATGAGGAATATAGAAATCAGCTCCATTTCAAAAGCGCTTAACGGCTTACTGCTGAAGCGTGTAGTGTAGGTAAAAAAGTGTGTCCCACATTTGGATTAGAAAAGCAAGATTAGAAAATTATAGTTATAGTATTTAAAAATATACATAATTTGCGAAAATGCTTTTTCCAATTTTGATTTTGGCAACTGCATCATTGTGAAAGTTTGTAAAATATAATTCGCTTACCCTTACGTTTAGGCGGTCCTTGCCCGTTGGGTACCTCGTTGAGCCCTCCCGGTACTCAACACCTCTTATGAGAAGATATGTGATGGGTGAGGATAACGAATGGGAGGTTTCCAACAGGTCGGGGGTTTTCTCAGGGTAGATCTGCATGAATTATCTCTTTTTAGTTTCAGGGAGTGGGTGCATCCGGACAGGGTATGGGTATTATCATATAGAAGACACCACGACCGTTGAATGTCAAGTTTATTGATATAAGTAGTCCTCTCCACTCGTCACCGTTATCTTGATGTTATGTATGCATCTGTGTACGCATTGTTTGTGAACGTCGAGGGCATTACTTCATGCATTCGCGAACACGGACTTTGATGAATTTTCAGTACTTGTGGCCCCCTTCACTCGCCGAAACAGAGTGTTTTTTCTAGCAAATATCAAACGTCGCCATTGCACAAATTTCCCCTTCCTTTCGCCGAACTTTGGACACTTTAGGGGTCATGTGACCTGTTACTTGTTCCTGATAGGTTGTGTTTCATCCCTACTCTTAAATCTAA
This sequence comes from Mantis religiosa, assembly GCA_030765055.1. NCBI lineage: Eukaryota > Metazoa > Arthropoda > Insecta > Mantodea > Mantidae > Mantis > Mantis religiosa. Next base: position 9,805,572 of record CM060950.1, on the reverse strand, counting down.
AAGTAATTTCTCGTGTCTGAAACGTGTATTCTATGCAATTTTCACTTTCCCACAGTCAAGCTAATTAATGCATAAGCATGTTTAAAAATTTGTATCTTAAACCCCGGTGCCTATTCTATCATCACGTACCATGTGCAGGTCAAGACATGGGCTGGCGACTAGGGTCTAACCTTGGACAATGCCACCTTTGTCGGCAAGAAACTCAAAGAAAGTACCTGTGAGGAAAGGTGTTCATTCACCTCGCTATTTGGGTTCTCGTGCTTTCGATAATATATATATATACATATATATATATATATATATATATATCGGGATTGCCTGTTTAGTATCTGCACTTGTATATTTAATCATTTTCCTGTATATTTATTATAACTTTGTTTAATTCATATTGTGGAATCTATCCGCCCTTAATTATGCATGTAATAAGACTTTCGGGGTTATTATGACAATGTTATCCCTAACATGGACGGTATCAACGTCTGCGCCAAGCAGACCTGCATGTTGTATGAATGTGCGAGAAAGAGGGAAATATAAGAAGAGTGGGGTAACAAGCTGGCAACGCTGAGTGTGATACGGCATCTGATTAGCTAGACTCCAGAACCCTTCCCATTTGAAACACATAATAGTAAAGGAATTCAAGTATTGTTGGAAATATACACGGTGTTAATTTTTATTCGTTATTTCCCGCCCTCCGAATTAGCAAGAATGACGTCATAGTTGACTGGTGAGTTTATCTTGAAATAACGGTGCCCTCTACGGAGAAGAAGCGGTAATTTTGGCGGAACAGTAAGAAAATTACAGCGCCCTCAGTGTAGTTGTCCTGGTAACTAATACAACCAGCTTACCTTGGATATGAACACAGACCACCGCGTCTTCATGGTTGAATGCTACTTTCGTACCGCCATTAAAATACGTGTGACATATAAATATAATTTAAACCGCTGCATAGAGGAGTTTATGTAACGCTATCCAGCATTTAGATAAGTCCCTCGGAGCGTAATTTTGTCAAACGTGTGCAGGTACCGTCAAATTGACATACTTTTGTTTCCAACATAAACGTCTTAAGTTTTATCAGTATACGATATCATTCTTTTTGTCATTCTCATGCTTAATTAAAATGTCTATTAGTGTTGGTATCCTTATGTATTTTAAAACCAATATTTGCATCAAACATTTCCAAGATACAGGATCAGTTACTCGCAAAAAGAGAGACACTGGACGCTATAAAGTGAGTGGTCCAATCTAGAAGCAATAAATGATGTTATGACAGAAAGGCCTCAAGCATACCTTCTCGCAATACAGATAGTGTTTAAGGGGAAGGGAGAAAGGAAATATAAGAAAATGGAGACATAAGACTATGTACTAGAGTTATTTTCTTGTTTAGTCTTGAATAAAAGCTTTGTGCATATTGTAACACTAATTTATTTTTCGTTCCTAGAACATGTTCTGCTCATTTTCTGGTTTGTAATGGAGTTACATTGTAGAAAACTGTGGATGATAGAAAAGAATTGAGATCAAATTGAAATATTTCTATTTTATGTGACATTTTTATAATATGCATATATGTCTACTATAACAGAGAAACATATATTCATTGTGGAATAAGTGTTCATTGACTTATCGTTTCGTATGTTCTTCATGGTATACTTTTATGGCTGCACAATTAGCTTTCCAGTGCATTGCATTGCAGTATATAGTTTTTTATAAACAGTTATCGCATCTATGCACCAGGCGAAATTACGCAACTTTATATTACGCGGGCAGATCCACCTCTCAAATAGTATATTTACCTGCCGGTAGAGGGAGGCCTCAAAGCTGCTGTCAACACATCTAATACGATCGCAAGCCGCTAGGGGAATCGTATATAAGCGCGCTCCATCAGACATGCTATTGATAACGTCAAATTTTTGCAGCAAAATTACAGATAAAAATGAACATCATGTATATGTTGTCTCTAATATTTTAGTATTTTTACGAGCCACAATTTTTGTATTACACGTCTCCACATCACACTTTACACCCTCTCATAATTGCATATCATGTAAGTCGATGTTTTCAGTTACTTCCGCTTCTTGGGGTTGCGAAGTAACTTACGTTCTCTCACTTACGTATTCACCTCTGTGGTTAAGCCCCACTTTTAAGATTAGAAAAGGAGGGCAAAATGTTTGTACCCAGTAATTATGTAGAATGATATGTATCTCAAATCTTTGCTTAAGATGTACATATTTCTGGAGCACAAAGTATGCCGTCACCAACCTAACCCTTTGTATTGCATAACCTCAGAGTACAAAGAAAGGCCTCCAATTTAATTTGCATAAAATATAGGTCAATACAGGAGGCTTGTAGCTCAAATCTCCTAGGACCATCTTATCTGGCTGAGAATGTTTACGTCTTTCTCGGACTTCATAATCAGAAAAGGCAGTGGAGCTATGCTGCTCTTAGGTCTTAAACGTTTTCTTCATAGATTTTCCTCCCCAGTTTACATTTCATTGCTTGTATCAGGAATATCACCGCCTGTGGTACCGCATGAAATAAGAATGGGCGCTAGAGACCACTTAATGCTAGAGATAGACAAAAAGTTTCCATGGCTGCGTTTGCAGTATCTGAAGGATAGAAAGGTTTAAAGTCATCTTTAAGTAATATGAAAATAACAAGTATAATAATAAGTGTTCAAATACTTAGTGATAAGTAGCCTATACGTTTGAATTTGGTTAAAATACTAGCTTTCGTGCTTCGAGTTGTTAGGGGAATATTTTCCTCACCAACTTTCAGTAAGAATACTTCGCTATTCTTGTCACCTTTGCGTTTTTCACAAAATCCTATTCTCATAAAGCATTTGAAAGACAGACGAAAAATGAATGAAATAACTGTTGTATGTGAGATTCCAAAATTGCTATTGTTAACGTAGGAATGTGGTGCCTATTAGTCGCAAACTTTCCAGGTTGCACAAGTTCCCGTTGTTCAACAATAGATCAAAGCCGAAAACTCAGAATTGTGTCAAGAAAAGTAAATAACTTACATGCCCAAGCAACACATTGAGTACCTGGAAAAACAAATTATGTTCTTTTCAGAGAAAATATTGTACTTTTTGAAAAGCATGTAATCTTCTGTAGCTGATAAACCATGGCCATAAGATTTTAACATAGAACACAAAAGTATTGGTTTTAAAAATGATTAGTATATATTAGAACCTTCTTTAACAAATATTAGGGATGCATACCTTGCCCAGTTCTTAGAAAAAGAAGCTTTTTCTAAATCTTTTGTAAATAAAAATTTTTGCAGCTTCTTCGAAATTGGGTATATAAATATCTTGGTGAGTCTATTTGGTCTTGCTGTAGATAGACTAATAGGAATCAGAACGACGTTTAACCATTGGTAGGATTGAACTATGTCCAAACAGTTCTTTTTATTGAGAAAAAACTGAGCAGCATGCCCCATTACAATTTAATACTACATGATTTATCTTCCGAGACATCAGTTCAGAACGACTTGCATTACATTAGCCAGAGTACATTGTTCTATTGTTAAGCCTACAACTTTTATAATACTGTTGACCATTTATTTTAGGTGTTAAGTATAATAATTTCTCAGCACTTTGCCTCTGAACTGATGTGTTGTTCACAATGATTCATTAACTTGAACATAACATTTTGTTAGTAATGTCTTTACAAGATAACTTCATTTATATTGATATTTTGCAATCGCAATATCACAGAATTATCACAATGTGCGTCACAATTATTATTATAATTCTTTGAACTCTATTGCATTCACAAATCTGCTGAACTGTTTTATGAATCTTCTTGTGAGATCCTTCTATGTAGTCGGCCATTTCCCGCCGTGGTGAATTATGGCTGCTGCAAGATCCTTCCTTTGTTTGTCGAGGATAGGACAGTGAAGCAAGAGATGATCCACAATCTGTTCTCCTGTATTACATGGACAAATTGATTCGTACATGATTTTAAATCTGTGCAGGTAAATTCGTATATTGCCGTGTCCAGATGTTATACAAGTGAAATTTGGCGTGATTCTTATATTGCTCTTGATACGCTCGATGATGCTTGGGAAGAATTCTTTTACTGTCGCTCCTTTGGATGTTTTGTCACAGTTTATTTGCCACCTTCTGATTCCATCTTCTTTCACTCTTGTAGTAATTATGTCCTTGGATATTTTCTGGTAGACTGCTTCTCCCTCCTCTGTAGCTGCTTCATCTGCTAATCGATCGCCTAGTTCATTGCCTTCTATCCCAGCGTGTCCTTGAACCCAGCCAAAGTGGAGTATCCATTTTTGTTCTGTCAATTCGATTATTTTCCTTCTGATAGATTCTATTAATCTAATATTCCTCCAAGGTAAATTAATAATGATACATAAGAAAATCAAATCTGGGATGTTTCAATTTATTCTTCAATGAATCTAGACTTATTTGGCTGTCAGTGTATATTGCTACTCTTTTCCAGTTTTCTTCAATATCCTGTAATTCTTGGAGTTTTTATAAGATTTTCAATATAGCGATTTGCTCTGCCTGGTTATTTGTGCAATTTTCACCCAATTTAAACTTAAATGTATGAGTTACTTCTCCATTTGTGTATATGATTGCTGCCGCTCCGACCTTTCCTCCGGTTTTACTGCCGTCTGTATATATTTCAGTCTTGTAGAGAGTGTGTTTTTCAACTTCGTGGGTGACTGCAGTTTCCGCGGGGTGCCGCCAATACTTCACTTCTAATGGAGCTTCGTATTCTGGGTTTTGGGATTTCATTGCTGTATATATTTAATTTTTCTCTTCTATTGTTTTCATTATAGGTTTTACTCCTGCTAACACGCACGAGGCCTGGTATGATACTCTTCTGTACGCTTTGGCTATCTTTATATTCATGAGTCTTTGTACACGCTTGAATTTTGCAATAGTTTTTGCTTCTGCACTGATTCCTTCCAAACGATTTTATTTTATAGTGACGAAAGATCGGCGTAAATTAATAACTGAACAGCGGCTTCTTCAGACGAAATAATCATCTCCAATATTTCAGATTAGATAACTAATCGTGGATGATGTGGACAGACCTTCTGACGTATGAAATCATATGTCAAACTAACATGATCGGAGTGAGGGGTGTAAGGGCCCGTCAACAGCTAAGTCACTTGGGCCCGAACATAATTGGTATTCACTCTATGGCTAGAAGAACTCATTGAACGTTTCCACATTACTTACAATCAAGGTATATGAACAAAGTTTATTTCCTTTGAATGCATATCTACGAGGGCCATTTCTTTTAAACCTCCGATAGGCTATAAATAAAAGACAATTTCATAGAAAATAATTATTTTATTACCAAATGTTTTGTAAACTTATGGTTACTTTTCAATATAATCACCTCGAGATAGAAACATTTATGGTACCTGTGGCAACATTTGCAATATCGTCAAGTGCTACCAATGATTTCAAATGAAAATGCATCCATTGTTGTGATTTTCGTTTTGTTTCCGGTGTGTCGTATTGGATCCAAGTTTCATCTTCAGTAACAATTGATTTCAAGAAGTTCTCTCCTTCATCGTGATAACGGTATTCAGAATGAACCAGGAACTTCATTTGAAGAAGTTACTCCTGTCCTGTTGAAATCTAAATACAAGAAGAAGCTTGCTGAAGTTCTCACAGAACAGAATCGCATAGAAGAGGCCAAAATTAGATTGGAGCGAATTAAACTCACGAAATCTGCAGCAAGTGAGTCAAAGATTAGAGAAGCAAACAGGTCAGAAAATGACAAGTGATTGTGTTGAGTGCGCTCTTAATTACTGCGATAAAACTGGACCACAGGTTAATTGGATTCATTGTGTCGTTTGCAGCAGATGGTTGCCTGAAACCTGTACAAAAGAAAAGGTGTGAAACAAATGTGCCAAAGAACTTTGATTTCAGTTGCATCTAATCATGTCATTTGTTTATTCTTACACACATTATGACCTTTCTTTAGTATTTTATTCTTTATAATACGAATAAATATGCTTTCTAAAAGAAGTATTTGTATCACAAAATGCACAAAAATAGTACTCCATTTTTCTTATGATATGATTGCCATCTCACCCCGATGTTCGGGGTGAAACGCCTAAACTACACTTTTGACTTAAAGAAATCAAAACACAATTAATTAACAATAATAACGTAACACAAACTTGCACATATGTAGAGAAGGCTCCTCAGTGAATGCCAGTTTAGTGCTGAACCTAAACTCTCAATTAAACTCAACTTTTGATCCCTAAAACGTTAAGTATGGCATCTCCTCCCGATCCACTCTATACAAACTATTGGAGTTTTCAGAATCCATGTACTACTTGAAAGACTCCCGCAAGTAATGTGGAATTTGATTTGAATTTAAAAGCTGTAGGCGATCGAGTTGTGTAGTATGAAAAAAGCGTATGTAAACTGAACGGTAGATAGGGCCCCAAAAGGAGCTCCTATAGACTCAAATTTCTTTATGCCAGATGAAAGTCTTGCAGACCCTGTGTTTTACCTATTCGAACTAAAACTAATGATCTTATTTTCTGTTATAAGCACAGATATGCTTAAAGTATGTTGATTTTAGGCAAACAGCTGGCTTAAAAATAGCAAAGAAATCAATACTTCACGGAATACTTGGAAGGGTTTTTAATGTTAGTACTTCAGCCTTACCTATAATGAATACGTCCCTTTTATTCCATAGTGTAATATACTTTAACCATTATTTCAGGCATAATTAATACATTTAACGCTTCAGCATGTTCTTCTCTTCTTTTGCACTTCAAGTATTAGGCATTACACCTGTTCCGCCTTCGACTTCTCTCTATTCCAATCTTTTTTAGGACCCCGATGTGTCTTTGGAATAAGCAGCAAATACAAACCGCAGACTGCGATGGATGGATGACTGTCATTGTAACATTTTCCTGCGTGAATTGCGTTGTGCAACATACGGTAAGCTTTTGGAATAAATATGTCGATAAATATATAATCGTAGTGCTTTTGTAGTAAATACAATTCATTCATGGTCCACTCACGTATATTAATCTCATTTTCATAATATTATTATTCCATTTACTTTATTAGTGCCCAAGCATAATGTTACAAATTATAATCACATATTTCTTTCATGTTACAGTTCAGTATGAACCGCTGGATGTGACTGCCATACCGAACCAGCATTTCTGAACCAGTGATTGTGACTGACGCTGTATCTGCTACATTGAAACCTACTTACCATAGTACAGTTGGCCGTTAAACCAAGCAATGCTGCCAGAAGCACGAAAAATAGAGGGCAGTGTGTCACTTCACAGCCTGCGTTTAGAGTACAACACACCATTTAGTCTACAGGAGCAATAGCACTAGCAACAACACCATCATCGAGCTGCAGGATCCATGACCATCCAGGAAAACCCTCCATACCCAAGACAGCAGCAGGGCAACTCAGGCTGTAAACATACTTCAACAAATTGTCATCACAATCAAACAGAGCAATTCAGGCATCAAGAAACAAAGGAAGGATCATCCACAACACAATGTTGTTGAAAAAGAAAAGTTAAATGGAGAAGGCTGCCATTAGACCACTATATAACTTAGCTTAGAATTGTTTGCACATATGAAGCGAGAATACTCAAAATCATCACAAAGTACGTATACGGTCTTCCAGTATATTCTCCACTTTTATGTTAAATGATAGACGCCTCCTTTCTCTGTACAATAGAAGCCTGGCAATAGCATGGTAGCTAAAATGTTCTGTGTTTCTCAGTTTTTCTGCTCCTTTTCGAACATTTTGAATGACAAAATAATTGAAATAGTGTTGTTGTGTGGACATTCATTCTTTGTTGTTTGTTTTCTGATCTCAAAAGCGTTTATCAAAACGCTTAATATAACATGCTTCTAAAGAGTTGAATACAAGACTTTAAAGGGAAGTTCATCAATATTCCAGATTAGATTAGATTAGATTGCTTTACGTTCAGTAGGTTCACTTGTAGCCAGAAAGCGCTGTTAACATTGATCATGTGCAGAGGTATAAAGTTTAATAGCATATACGACGGCTGTTCAATAAAGAATGATCATAATTTTTTACGGTCATAATTTTCGCATAAACATTCAACCTTATTATATTTTGTTAGCTTAATGTAAAACAAACATGCCGTAATAGTTTCATTGTTGGTGCTCCTGGTTCCCGCCTGTGAGAACCAGGCAAGGTCAGACATGTTCAATATCGCCTACCACTGCAATGGAGGTAACACGCGAGGAACAATATGCGGCTTTGAAATTCTGCTTTCGTCTGAAAAAATCCTCAGTTAAGGTCTATACAATGTTACAGGAGGTCTATGGAGAGTCTATTCTTCCCTACAGCACAGCTCGGAGGTGGTTTAAAATGTTTAAAGAGAGGAGACAATCAATTTCAGAGGAAGGTGTACCCGGTGCTCCAGTTACTGCTCTTACGGAAGAAAAGATCAACACAGCTGCTGCCATTGTGACAGAGGATCGATTAATTAATTACCTTAAGATCATTTTCTGAAATACTGAACATTTCATTGGGTGCCACCCACACGTTGGTGACAGAAACATTACACATAAGACGTGTTTGTGCGCGATGGGTTCCAAGACTGTTGATTCCCGAACAAAAGGACATTCAAAGTTTATGCTAGAGGAAGATTTGGAGTTTCCTTCAAACGTAAACACTGCTGATGAAACCTGGCTACATCATTCTGATACTGAGAGCAAACAGCAAAGCTCAGTGTGGAAACCTCCTTCATCACATAGCAAAAGTGGTTGCTTCTGCTGGGATAGTTATGGTCATCTCATTCTTTGATATTCATGGAATGGTTTATCAGCATGTTCTACCTGCACACACATCATTAACTGGACAATATTATAGGGATGTCCTGAAAACATTGCAAGTCTATTTCAGGCGCAAAAGACCACATTTTCGTGAAGCAGGCTGGATGCTGCACCACGGTAATGCGCGGCCGCATATTGCCAATGTTGTTGCTGAATATCCTGCAAAAATCAACGTGAAGTGCATCCCTTACCCTCCCTGTAGTCCGGATTTAGCCCCATGTGACATTTTCTATTCCCTAACTTGAAGAAACGCCTTCGTGGAAGTCATTATCCATCATCAGAAGCATTAGTAAAGGCTGCGGAAGCTATTTTGAAGGATCTCTCAAAAATGGTTTCCAGTACAGCAACGCTGGGACAAGTGCATGACATTCAGGGGAGACTTTTTTGAAAAAGACCATCAAAATTATGAGGATGAGTAAAGGTACGTTGTCAAAAAAATTGTGATCATTCTTTATTGAGCAGCTCTCGTATATGTACTTGAAATGTTAACCCAAGACACATATTATAGTATAAAGGCAATATGAACAGCAATATGGGGAACAAAGCAGGGATAACTATATATGATACAAAATCAAACACTTTTTAAATCAGCTTTCACTTGGCTAATGTCAGTACGTCCCAACCTTTTTGCAATGGATACTGTCGCGACGACGCGCACAAAAGGTTCGGTGCAGAGAGATAAGCGTGGCTTATGTACACAAAGAGCCTGCAGATAAAGGCTGGCCGTCACAGATAAAGTTACGCTTCTGGAAGGTTCGGGTTTCGTCTGGTGATAGAACATTCGATTTCTTGATTGTTACAGAACAGTCTGGAATTATCAATGAGGTATTTTAGGAAGCGACGACTCGCCAAGAGTCAGTCGTAACAAGAGTACTAAACAGCTGTAAGGTGTTGTAACGAGAGTTGATGTTGTAAACAGATGTAAACAGATCGCTGTTTGTTGTGGTTATCGACCTTTGTAGACTGTAATTGTGTATGTAACGTAATTCTGCTGTAATCTGGAAGTGTATTTCTACGGAATAAAGAACATTTAGAATTTCTGTAAATTGGACTTTTAATTCTACGAACCCACAAAGTCACAATACCGTTCATTGTTATTTCTTAAATACATATAAATTAAAAATAAACTTTCTACATGCATCAAAGATTTATTGGTAATGATTTGTCTTTGGAACTGTTAGATACTACTTACAGAGTTACAAAAACGTTATCAGGAGTGAGTGAGTGAGTGTGTGGTGTTTTAGGGCCCGTCGACTCGCTGATTTGTCACTCAGATAATCTTGTACAGATTTTGAGCAAAGGTACTCTCTAACAGCATTTTTAAAAGCACCGAAATTAATATTTTCTTTAAGAACATTAGGAAGTGCGCCAAATATTTTGATAGTTTCATAATGCACACCTTTCTGGAAGCAAGAAAGTTTAGCATTGGGGTAATGGATATTATACTTTTGTCTAAACATGCATTACTTTAGAGTGGATTAGATGTCCTTAATCCAATATATTATTCCTGATATTTTACTTTCTTCAGTTCGTAAGATTACTTCTGTGGTTGTGGTAAGGAAAGAAGTGAATAACTGTTCTTTTCTTGCAACATCATAGCCAAAATGTTATTACGATTGCATTTACAACAATTTTCATGAAGAAATTCGTGATTAGCTTCCACAGCTGACGGTTCAGGAATACAGGAGCTGCGTTTTGTGAAATGGATGAACATGTCTTTATACAGGCAGGTGATTGTTATAGATGAACTGCATAAAGATAGCAGATGAACCTAAATTTCTGATCATTAAAATTCTTTGTGTCGGCACATACTTTCTGAGCTTCCACAGCCGATGGAAGCTATAGCATTGTAAATTGTGAGGTGCATGAAAAGTTGAACTTTCATTCAATGTATTTCTATTTTCTGACCTGTGGTTTACTTACAACGAAATTTGTGTGGACTGCTTATATACATTTCTTATTAATGAGGTAATGACAATTTATGCAGGTTATTTCTCCAAAGCCTGATGCTAGAGAAATACAGGAGCTATAATGAGGTTGATAGTACTCACATTGGACAAGCGACTGGTAATGCCCATTTTCTAACTTGAACTTTCATCTTTGAAACCACTGCATATTGTCCTAAACGTTATTTCCAACAGAAAGTCGTAAATCAGCCTGATGAAGTACGTTTTGCCTGTGCCATTTAAAGGATTTGACTGTGGTATCAACATGGGTATCACCATAATGCCATTCGAGCACGATGTTAACCTTAGAAGAGTTGTAATACCTCAATTGTTACTAAACATCTAAAGTATAACGTGCTTTGGCTCCTTAAGTATAATTTTTAGCTCTACTTGTAGAACGCTGGATACCTATGATTTCAGGTGTCCTTCAACATTCATATTCATCTTTAATGGGAAAATATTAACAATAATTAACGTTTTGTACCTTCCATATTGATGTTTTACATTTATACGAGGGTGAGTCAAATCAAAACCTTAAATTTGTAACAACAAATCGAAATTTAGCACCATTATCCTGTAAGTTGGTAAGCGTGCTACAAGCAGCGTACATAATGGCCTGTAGTTGGCAGCATAGTGCAGATGCAGACATATCGTGGCAGTATCAGTATAAAGGTGGCCGCCCCACTTGCGACTTGCACCAGGGAAGTACAGCGTTCTTTTATTCGGTTTTTGCATAGTGAAGGTGTGACACCTATTGAAATTCATTGACAAATGAAGGTTCAGTACGGTGATGCATGTTTGTCACAGTAGCAAGTCCACGAAAGGAGTAGGAAGTTCGCAAATGGTGTGACTTCAGTGGAAGATGCTTCACGTCCAGGTCAGGCACAACGAGCTGTGACTCCACAGGACATTGCAGCAGTTGAAGCCATAGTGAAGGAAAACCGCTGAGTGACACTGAATGACATTGCAGCATGTTTACAGATTAGCCATGAGTCAGGACACCACATTGTGTATCGTGCTCCAGTTTCACAAAGTGTCTGCAAGATGGATGCCACGGCAGCTGACTGCTGAAATGAGAGAACGACGTGTTGATGCTTGTGAAGAACTTCTTCGGCGCTTCCAACGGGAAGGTAATGGCTTCCATGTAAGAATCGTTACTGGGAACGAAACCTGGGTTCACTTCCACCAACCGGAAACGAAGAGAGCGAGCAAGGATCTGCGGCTTCCCTCATCACCAAAACCAAATAAGTTTCGAGCAGAACCATCAGCAGGGAAGGTTATGCTGACTCTGTTTTGGGACGAATAAGACGTCATTTTGGAGCATTGCATGCCTTGAGGGACCACGGTCACCAGTGCATCATACTTAGATCCCCTAAAAATGATCTGCGGCCTGCAATCAAATCAAAGCGACGTGGATTGCTGTCAACAGGTGTCCTTTTGCTACATGACAATGCAAGGCCCCACACTGCCCGTACAACTGTAGCAACAATCACAGACCTGCATTTTTGAATGTCCTCCTCATTCACCATACTCACCAGACCTTGCCCCAACTGATTTCCATATATTTGGGCCACTCAAAGACGCAATGGGAGAAAATAAGTTCCGTTCCGATGAAGAGGTACGCCAGGCGGTGCATGAGTGGTTGTGCAGACTACCAAAAGATTTTTTTTCTAAAGGCATTTATGCACTTTGTAAGCGCTGGAGGACTTTCACTGAGCGTGGGGAGATTATGTGGAAAAGTGATACAGCTTTGTACCACTTCTTTGCAATAAATAATATTTAAAAAATATTTAAGTTTTTCATTTGACTCACCCACGTAGATCAACCCTAAACATCATCATATCGCTCACTGCCACAAACTGTCTACATGTATTTTCAATTATGCATCCATTATAATTTCTCAGGATGCTCTTTTGCCACTTACTGAAGAGATATCATTAAATGTTAACTTATATCAGGGACTTCAGTATGAAAAGTAATTAAATTTAGGCTAAACACGTCATGTAGGATAGTGGAACTTCTAATGTACTTTTCTTGTATATATGTTAAACATGTAAACACTGAAACTGTGAATAAAGTACAAGAAAACCAGTTACCTTTATGTTTTAGAATATCTGTCTTACACACATATATAAGGCTTAAATATTGGCTTACAGGCAGAGTGTGTAAATAATATCATACTGGAACAAGAGGTAATTCACAGAGAAGGAACTTGAGGAAAGAGGCAATCGCCTTGTATTTGCAGCTTTATGCTGATCTCATTCAATGTCAACTGACATTAATGCGTTCATTAGTTCATAAAGTTGTATTTGCTGTTATATTTCCTTACATCCAAACAACTTTAATGACATTCCTGGCTTTTACTCAGGTATTACACTATCGCCTATCTAGTGTTCACATTTGTGTCCATTAAGCCTCAATAATTCAACTAATTCCTGACATGCTGTTTATTGCCTCAGTTGTGCAAACAGCAGAATTCTCAGGAACTTATTTGGGATTTCTGGTGACGTTGCAAGAAATTATATGCACGAAAACCTGTATCCCAGTAGTTATGATTCACAACTACAGAGGAAGAGGCTATTGTAATAGTTTCTGATTGTCACACCGTATTGTATCGAAGAATTCTTGGTCACATAGAAGATTGCTAGCTATTGTATTGTGTGTATCAGAAGAAGACAGCTTCGAGAGTCGTGACGTGTTTCAGTCGCGAGCGAGGCCTGCACTGCGAGGCTAACGAAAGAGATAGGCTTCGGCGCGACAGGAAAACTTTCGTGTGACGTCACACAGGCAGTCTGAGAGAGTGGACAGCGTAGCGCAGAAGTTACATTGTTTTGTTAGTGAACTGAATGATTATGAATAAACAGTATTTCACATATGTTCATCATTCTAGACAATTATACTTTAATAAACATAATTATACAAGCAATATTATATTAGAAGGGATTTTATGTCTCGGAACTGATTTTTGGTATGCTCGTACTACTAAGCTATATTACGTTTCTTATAATTACTTACGTATTTATAATATATACCACTTATGTTGTTATACTTTTTAGATCTATAAACATAATACTTTAAAGAATAAAGAAATAATGTATAAATGATAAGATACAGTATATCGCTCACCTTCAAATAAAGTTTTCAGAAGACATTTTGAATCCCTTTTTCCTAAAAAAATTACTTATATTTCTCGCACAATAATTTCAGTTTAATTGTTTATCGAATCAGGAACTATGAATGTAAAATGTTAGGATAATACCTAGAAAAAAGGTGAGGTAATTAAATAAACAAATGAGAGTTACATGCAATTACACCACTATATGGAGATATTTATACATACCAAACGTATGAGGTGATCCTTGTATTCTGTCAAACTCCATACTTTAGCATAATTATTTTTACAGATGTTAGTGATAAATCCACAGGTTTAACACTGATATATACACTGAGTATATACAAAGTACAGAATGTAATGTAATCCATCAAAACAGTTTATGGAACAAGTCTTATGATCACAAATAATGCCAAAATAATTGTTTATCGAATCAGGAACTATGAATGTAAAATGTTAGGATAATACCTAGAAAAAAAAGGTGAGGTAATGAAATAAACAAATGAGAGTTATATGCAATTACACCACTATATGAAGATATTTATACGTACCAAACGAATGAGGTGATCCTTGTATTCTGTCAAACTCCATACTTTAGCATAATTATTTTTACAGATATTAGTGATAAATCCACAGGTTTAATACTGATATATACACTGAGTATATACAAAGTACAGAATGTAATGTAATCCATCAAAACAGTTTATGGAACAAGTCTTATCATCACAAATAATGCCAAAATTTATGTTTTCAGTTTTTTCACTTTTCTTGTAGTGTCTGAATCACAAGATTTCTCATTGGTCATTTTCACAAAATTACTAATCAATATTTTGTTAACACAAAGAGCAACACTATCCAGTTTCTCAAATAGGGTCTTCTTATGTAAACATTTACATTCAGTACCAGTATTGTGTACATCTGATCTCAGAAGTTTAATTTTACAAATTTTCTGAACTACAGAGAGCTGTTTCCCAGAGGTTAAGAAATTTTGAGAGTCTCTTGCTAATAATGACATTGTATGCCATGCCAAACCAACAGTGAATACCACTTTGTCTGTGGGTAATGTTAATTTTCCTCTGTCCAAGTCCTTTACAAAGTCATATGAAGAATCCACTTCCACTTGTTTATTTAATTGGAGCCATGAACTGCATATATTACACTTAGATTTACGTAGCACTTGTCTAGATGCAAATCCCCCCAAATATGTCAGTATTGGCACTGTATCATTAGGAATTACTTGCATTTCAAACTCTTCATCCAAAATATCAGAAAAACCATTCAGGTCAATATCATTATCATAATTTTGTTGGGTAGGTAACAGTTCTTTCAAATTTACACTACCATTATGAGCAGCAAACAACACAGTATTTTTAAATCTTAATTTCCTCTCATTTTCCAATACCTGTAAGTAAGTTATATAGTAATTTGCACCACTTAGCTGTCTGTATGATCCAAAACGACCCTCCAAATTATCACTCTGAAATTTGCTTAGCAAAATGTAATCTATGTTGTATTTCTCAAATAGATATGGAATGATTTCCAGGAAAGATTCCAGCGTAGTAATCAAGGACTGAAATGTCTGCGGAGTTAAAGCATTTACTGATGGAACAGACACCCTCCAAATTTTTAGCCAATGACACATTTTACTTAGAAATTCAAATTGAATATCTCTTTGGCTTTTAATGGCCTCTCTGTATGGATCATTGAATCGTTTCCCTTCGAACACACTTTTAACATTAACTATTTTCCACCAGTTAACAATGATATTTAAGAAATTTGCAGTCTCATCAATATTTTCAGAAACACCAAGATCTTTTGTGACATGTTTCAAGGCCACAATGTTATTGTCATTGAAAATTTTCAATGCCAAGCTCACATTCTGCTTCTGAATTGACGATGGATATAACACTTTGGTGGAAAGTGTGTGCCCATACTTAACTAGGTTTTTCTTTTCTTTTTCATACATCAACTCTAAGTGCCTGTATTGAGCTGAAAGTATATTGGAGTGATGATTGAAATCAGGAAAATATAAGGTCTTATTTGCATTTCTTTTGGTCTCCCAATTATTTCTGATACATTTTAAAATGTGGACGGTGTCAAATATAAAGAAAAGCCTTCTTGATGAGTCTAGTGGGTGAGTAATGCTAGGCTGCAAAATTTTATTTGGGGTCATAAGTTCATATGCTTTTCTGTTCACAATATTATTGTCTGCAATTAAACTAATAACTTTAAAACCAATTCTTTCCAACATACCCAGAACTTCTATAATGTATGTCTTCAGCTGTTCACTTGTTAAATTGATAACTGGTATAATGGAAACGACATCAACATATTTAGAAAGTATTGAGGATATCATGAAGACTTGAGCAGTTTTTGCACATTTCTGAGGATCAGTTGCACTACTGCCATAAATAGCACCTCCTTTAAATGACAGTTGTGGCTGAATATATATTTCATCCATCACGAGAGATACTAAGTGTTCATGACTTTTTAAATGTTTAAATCTGTTTTCCAAGTAAGAACTACTTTCCAAGGACAATTCATAGAATGAAATTAGTTTCTGCAGTGTACGTGGGTGTGGCAAAATCAACATATCGCATTTTCTTAGTGCATTGTAGGCAGATGATGAATGGACATACAGAGTGGAAGCAAGAATCATGCATTTGTTGCCATAACGCCTGTTATTCTTTGGAGTCTGTGACAGATTTAATTGCTCTACAATAAACTTCATATGCTCATTCTCATCATGGTATGGTAGAGACTGTAGCAGCTGGATAGCAGATTCTATTTTATCTCTAACTGTGGGTAATATTTCACCATTTTCAATTTGTGTCATAATACTATCCAAAACATTTAATGAATTCAATTTTTTCACATTATTAGTACTAGAAGCATTGATGCAAACGTTGTCCAATACAACAGTATAAGTTAAATCATCTTTGACTGTTATAAAAGAAATGACACAAGGTGTGCCATTGTTTATACCCATTAAACAAATATAAATTGTTCCCTCGTCCTTAATTACTGTCCAATTAGCCTTACTGGAATTGAGTTTTCTTATATCTACAAAAGAAATAATGCTATCTACATTATTTATTAAATCCCTTTCCACATGCTGTTTATTTGATTGAATACTGTCTCGAAATGCCTGGCCCAAATTTTCGTCTTCTTTATCAGCAAGACGTTTTATTTTGGGAATCGTTTTAGAACAGTAAGAGGGTGTATTAGGAAATATTGTTGGTACAGCATTTTCTGTGAGTTTAGGGATTTTTCTTTCATATTCTATCAACTCTCCCTTTGAAGTAGAAATCCTGTCTATTCTTATAACACACGACTCCTCAAAATGCTTTATGCACACAAAAGGATTTTTTAATTTTGAAAAATCCGTCGGAATATGCCGTAGCCAGATCTTACGAAGATTTTCGTCTTTTGGTAGTGAAAATGTTGTAGTTTTTTCACTTTCTGTGTCATAATTTGATCTACACCCAAAGACACTACAACGTCGAGGCATCTTTTACAACTCTGAGTACCTAAAAAGGAAAATAATAGTAATAGTAACATTAACTTGTATCCACCATGTGGTTGAACACAGAAGTTATTATTTTGTTTAATAATGGAGATAATTTTTCTGTACGTTTAAACAAAGATAGAACTATGTAATATCACACGTATAATAAAAGAATAAGCAGAATTTACTAAAATAAATGCTTCAATCTAGATTCAAATGAGAAGATGCAATATGGCATCGAAGCCGTTAGAACGTTCCCAGAGGTTAACTTACAGCCTACTTGAAAACACTACTAAATACATAAAATTTACGAACAAACTGGAATATGTGTTAACTACATGATAATATAACACTTTTTCACTAACCTGAACCACTAAATATTATTAATTTCACTAGTTAAAAAAGTAAAACAAACGTAATATCACACAGACCACACGAACGACATACAGTTCAAAGCCTATACTGTAGAGGTTAGGACTGCTGTTATCAGCTGATTCAAACGCGCCATAGCCTGTCTCTTTCGTTAGCCTCGCTGCACTGCATGTGACGTCAGGCAAGAGCCGTGTAAAGTCTGTCTACCCAACGCAAGTGCACGGCGGCCGCTTTCTTTGACAAACCCTCATAATCGTTTTACAACATGGACCCTCCTCCTGACGGTCCTTTCTACAATGTTGCAACATTTTAACATCACCGTCTTGCACCTAATGAAACAGAACAACTGGAAGTTGGAAATTTGGCAACTGAGACTCCACGCGGAGTAGACATGCAACTGTCATTTTCAACAAATGGGGGCTGCTATTGGTCCCCAACGTCAGTGTTCCATTTCTGAAGTGTGGAGATAGATTTATGACGGTCATTAGTGGGCGGGGAGGTCCCGTCCTTTGAGGTCCCTTTGACTGGGAACTGCACACGCGTTGGGTAAACAGACTTTAGTACCAAGTTGCCTATATAAATGGCGCTATGAGTACAGACAGAATCTGAGGGTTCAGTCAGGTTTAGCACACTCGATGACAACAATGTAGTTGCCGCGTACCTAATGGAACTGTTAAATTTACAATGTAACGATTTATTGAAAGACAACTACACACACAAGAAAGATTTGGCTGATTTTTACAGGAATGTCCCCCAATGTCCCCGAGGCTGTATTCACTTGCCGCATGAACATTGTATGTGTTTGACTCGACATATGTGTGCGAACAATTTTTTTCTGTTATGAAATTAGCTAGGTCAAAACCCCAAAGTACGTTGTCGGATCACAATCTGCCCGCCTCGGTAGCGTAGATGGTAGCGTGCCTGCGTCACGTTCAAGAGGTTACGAGTTCGAATCTCGGGCCGGACGACTTACCTGGATAAGGTTTTTCTGGGGTTTTCCCTTATCCTGATAGACAAATGTCGTCTAACTCTAAGCTCCATGGACCCCGGACTCATTTGGGCATCATTTCACCCATTTCATTTCGATATGACTTAACGTTGGAGGACGTAAACTGCAACAGCAACAAAAAGTTACAATCTTTGATTACAGCTTTCCCAGACATTACGTCCTGACATTGACAAACTAGTCAAAGAAAAACGAAACAGAAAATTTCGGAAAATGTCCACCTGATTTTGTTCTGAATGGGTCTCCTCCAATTTGCAGAGAAAATTACTTGATATTTTATTTTATTTACTTTATAACATACCTGACTTTCAGATAAAGTACGAGTTTGAACTTTTATATATTTTCTCATAACACAGAGCCAAAATGTAATTGTTTATAAACTGTGACCAATTGTGTAATTAAAACATTCAGCAATAATATTACAACACCCAAGATGTGAGTTGTACATATTATTAATACCCGATACGTTTCCTGTCTTTCCTTCCCCTTCGACAGCAGTAATCAGCACGGTGACGTCACACGCTAACCTGCCTTTCGTTCGGGAGCATATTTTGCGGTGAGAGCTGGCAGAGCTGACGTCACGCCGCTACTATCTGTCTTCCCCTGGCTTAGGAAACATCCCAAGGCGGCACTTAAAATTTGTTTTGGAATATCGTTACTAGTAATGAATCTTGAATTTGTTGCTATTATGCCAAAAAGAATAGTTAAGTCTTTCGAACGGAACCCAAAACTCAGGCGAATTCGCAGCGCTGCTGTGAAGATGGTTGCTAGTTTCTTTGGTTCGCTTTTCTTAAACCGGGCCAAAAGTGTCTACTTTTACCTTGAATTTTTAAACAGCTTGTGAAAAAGGTCTTAAAGGTAAAACAATTTTACATCTCAACGTCTCGTTCCATACAGAACTTAACAAACGAGAATCTGGATGTTCTAACGGTTGCCACCATAGCCTCTCAACCGTACCACCCTGAGCTTTAGGTCGACAACTTAGAAAACAATGTTTGGAGGGGAACTTACTATTGCTTCTTGAAGGACTTGCACCCACATTTGCCTCTACCTTCTTCCTTGCTTGCTGTCCGCCCGCCCCTCCTTGAGTAGCGGAAAGAAGGGGAAACGTCTCCACTGCTCATGCGCATGCGCCTACGGGCCACTGTCCAGAATTCGAGGAAGAAGGAACACAGTGGGGGAAGCGTTCTTCCTACCTAAGCGCGCGCCTGCGCAGATGAACATCTTTTTCTAAGTTGTCGACCTATAGCACGTTGTTATATTTCTTTTTGTTTCCAAAAATTAAAGATATAATGCGTAGTACCACGACTTCATTAGCGGATGAAGTAATGGAACATTATACAATAAAGTGCCTCAGGAAGAATGGCAACATTGCTTTAAAAATTGCTTTCATTGAATGTATAAATGTGATGATATTGTTATTAAAGAGAAATATTTTGAAAAATAAAAAAAAAATAATATTTTAGCCCAATCTTTGTTGGTGTATTTAAAGTATTCAGTTTCACCCTCATATAACGTATACTCAGTGATTTAGTTGGAACAAAAATATTTACAGGAATTCACCTTATTAATTCAGAAACTTCCGAATGGAAAAAGTTGTACGCCATTCTAAAGCAGGAAAAATTTTCCGGAACGGCGTTCCGGCCCGTTCCGGTCCAACTAAACCACTGCGTATACTACATAAGCAATCAAAAGTTCACATTATTAAATATCAGAAACGGTTAAACAGATTCTCACGCTAAAAAAGCAACCGCTTTAGGAATTCGTCTTCCAAACTGACTATATTTGAATTCGGTAGAGATTACAAGAGTACATGTACTGTTTAATGTAACATGATAAAATGCTTTAATATTTCGTAAACACAAAAATGATGAAATATATGCATAGACATGAGAATTTGAAATTATGCAAAACATAGCTACCAATATGAGCTTTTCCGGTATTAATCACAGCTAATTATTGTTTTTTCTAGGAATTCGACGAGTATACGTCCCTAGCCGCCTCACTGCCTGTAACGTTGTCAACACTGGGCTGGCAGAAGTTCGACCTTACCAGCACAGTGCGTAGCTGGTATACCTCCTCCTCACCAAGGACACGCCTCCGACTCCTGGTGGACTGTTCTGGTTGTGGTGATTTGGTTGAGGCTGTACTTTTTCGAACGAAAGATTCAACTTCAACTTCGGATCACGCATCCAGTGATCCACAACGTCCATTCCTAGTCGTCCATACGGATCCCACAGCATCTCGCAGAGTACGACGTCGAGCACTTGACTGTTCTGGTGCTATCAAAGGTCAATGCTGCAAACAGAGATTTTTCGTCAGCTTTAAGCAGTTGGGCTGGGAAGACTGGATCATTGCTCCAAGTGGCTATTATGCTAACTACTGTCGTGGAGACTGTGGGGGAATACACCGGACCCCGGATACTTTCCTCAACTACTATACGCATGTAATAGAAGAATATAGAAAAATGGATAGGCTGTCTGGTATGCAGCCATGCTGTGCACCACTCAAGTTTTCCTCAATGTCACTCATATATTTTGGACCTGACAGCAACATTATTAAGCGAGATTTGCCTAAAATGGTCGTTGATGAGTGTGGGTGTCCCTAGAAAGGGATAACAAGGACCAAATTCCTAATTTGCTATTGTAAGTTTATGTAAATGAAATAATTGCTTATGGTTAAAACAATGGTGCAGAAAATTTTCAGAGAGAAGGAAACTCTCTTTTGTTATAACCTCCAGTGAGAAAATGTGTGTTAAACTAATTGACAAGCTGACCATTTGCTGTTGGAAACTATATATCTTTTGTGGATATAACTGGATCACTTAATTTTAACTTAAATGCAGTTCACTAACTAAATTCTCGTTGCTTAAAATGTAAGTAATGCCACAGTAGTCAAGTATTCACAGATATAATACTTATGAGATCGTCCTGATTTAACTGTTATGATATGCATTTTATGCAGCTTTTTATATTCATTAAAAGAGGTATTTGCTTATAAAGAACTTACTTGTTCCTATAACTCACTGTGACAGCACACAGTGCATGTTTGCTTTCACTGCTCACCTACATTAAAATGTAAATACTACTAATTTTCTATTACAATTTTAAACTTTGCAAGTTTTTGTTTTAAGGTTATTCCAGTTTAGTTTTACACCAAAACTGCTATCCTTGGACTCTAAATATAGAGGTTTATATTCATTAAAAATATGCAAAAATATACCTTCAGCTTTGATTCAGTATAATTTGGAACAGGTTATTTTGAAAGGCTACATTGATTTGAGAGAGACAATACACCTCCAAGATAGCATAAACAAACGTCATTGTTATTACTTTCATAAATGTATGTTATGCGAAGTGGATTAATGCTGCTATAATTTTCTTTGGTAATATGATAGGGGAATTAAGCTTTAAAGGTACAACTGTTATTTCCTGAAACAGTATTATAAAACTATGAAGGTACTTTAAATACAGTTAAACAGTTTAGAAACCTGGGTGGCAGCAATTATGGAACAATATATGCACATTAAAATATTTTAATAATTTTCATTACTGAATTTAATTAAAGTAGAGCTAATGCTAACAAGTTGAAATATATCTCATAATACATTCTTCTGATAGCTCTACCAGATTTACATACTTGTTATAATAAAGTAGCTCTCACTGTGTTACCAGATTTAAATTTAAGAAAAGGAAATCACTATCTTGCCTGGCAAATGGTTGAAAATTCATGGATACTCTTATACTATCATTGTTAATTTGTCTAATGTTTAAATATGGATAATCATTAAGCAGAATGCCCTCCCGATCCAAACAATGAAAAGAAAAAAAAAGTAAACTTTGCAGTGTTCAACTTGTTCTTACAGTTAACTAACATTTTGCATGTGTGTTTGGAGGAATTTAGTAGCAGTGTCGTCAAAATTAATCATAAAAACTATTTGTAGTTGGTTTATTGACACTCGTCACTTACTTTTTTATATTATTAAGGGACTAGTTTCAAAGGACATTGCCGCCATTTTCAACCTCTCCCCAACTAGCATCTGTTGTTGTTTGCTCTCCTCTCTCTAGTGGGGTAACTATGAACTTCTTTGTCAAATTACCTACTGTTGATATTTCAAAGTTCATTACACGATCCTTATTTTTTCATATGAATACGTTCTCCCAAGTTGTTAGTTTATTTTGGTTTATCACTCCTTTTAATAATTTAGGATTTGGATCTATGTCATGATTTTCGTTCCAAAAATGAAATGCTACTGCTGACGTTTCTTTTTGTTTCAATCTGATGTTTCCAAAGTGCTCTTTGACTCTGGTTTTTAGATTTCTTTTAGTTTGACCTATGTAGCATTTTTCACAATTCTTACAACTTATTTGGTATATTCCGGATCTGTTTAACTGATGGAATTTCATCTTTTGTTTTTGAATCTAGCAATTTTAAAATTGAGTGTCCATTAGTAGGTGCCAAGATTATATTTTCTTCCTTAAGGATCTTTTTAAATTTATTACATGTTTTAGGGTGATATGTGAATGAACTGAATATGCTGTTGCTTTCTTTTTCTTTTGTAAATGTGGTTGCTTCCTTAATGACTTTCTTTAGTTTAGCTTTTCTAATTTTCTTCAACACCAAACTTTTTTTGTATCCATTTTATTCTGCTGTGTGTAGTGTGGCTTTTTGTTTTTTGATGTATTCTTCTTTATTCATGGGAACGTTGACTAGTCAACATAGAATACGTCAAAGAACAGAAAGCCATACTACATATAGCAGAAGAAAATGGATACAACAAAAGTCTGGTGTTAATATTTTGCAAAATTTAATGCCGTTAGGTGTTCTGTATTATTTTACTTGGCATGAATTCTAAAAGTGCTGCTAAAAATGTTATGCAGTGATTAATTTTCTCCTAAATTTACATCCAACTGCTTATAAGTATTGGATTTAGCCTGCATAATTAACGTTGACATCATACATTTCGGAGAAGTTATTGGTCAAAAGATCTGTAAACTGATGTTATCATTTCATATATGACCCACTTCTCTATCCATCTTTCTTTTGCTGTTTGACTGCCTTCCTGTTTGTCTTTGTATCCGTTGACCTGCATACCTATCTGGCTGTCTGTCCTTAATACATTTTTATTTCATAGTATCTGTAAGTTTCATTATTCATAGGCTTATCCTTGGTATGCAATTAAATAAGGAAAGGTATTTTCAAACAAATTACTGTCTATAAATGTCACAGAAATCCAAATATGTATCAGAAAAAGATGTTTTCATGTTTTACAAGATTAGGCTTTTCAGCTGCTTGCAAAAGCATGACAACACGTATACTTCACACAGATATATATGCTTACATCATTTCAGCGGCAGTGCTAGTGTCAAATAAAGGTGAGAAAATGAATATTCTCTGATTACAATAGCTAATACCCTTTCAATGCTGTACTTCACAGTATGTATAGTTTTATTTATAGTTAATTACTAGAGTTAGGATTTCTAGGACTCGACTTGTACGTGTGCATGTTGTGAGTATAGGAGGAGGGGCGTGGTTTAACTCCAGTAGTAAACAAGGTCGGCCGCCTTAGGGGTATACAAATGTGCTAACAAACTGTTTTAATAAAAGAATATATAAATCATATCACTGATTTCAGAATCATTCAGTAGAAGTAGATGTATAACAAAGCACATTTTGAATAATAAAGTAAAATAAATTACTTCTACAATACAAAATAAATGCCTATTCTTCAATTGTTCAACTTATTAAAGTGTGTAACAGCATACGTTTTATACTTTTCGAAGGCGAATCTCCTTCTGTCACTTAAGCAATATTTGTAGTTTGAAAAAGTTCTCTCGACATCAGATGTTGTAACAGGTGCTGACATAAAATACTGCAGATCACATTGTCTGGTAAGCGCTGTTTCCTTGTGTGCTTGAAAATTATTTTTAATGTTTGCCATTTTAAAATAGCCTGGGTTTTTCTCAAGTACGGCTTTCATTTTGTTTTTTATTTTATGCATGACAGGCCCAACAGCTGCTGAGTCTATCTGTTGAGCTAGTTCTTCTATGAGCCTTATGGCATGAGGCATTTTATTACCTCTCTTTTCTAGCTGAACAATGGTTTTAGACAGGTGTGAAAAACTGTTACTGATTACCGTCGTGTAATTTGCTTGAAATGACGGACTGAGCGGCTCGTACTACAGAACTATGCTCGTTATCTCACACACTAAGAATTTCAATAACTATGTCCTAATGTTCCACATAATACAGAGCAGTTACACGATCTTACACAAGTCCTGAAAAAATCGGACTGAGACGGTGAAGTTACACTTGGCCCTCATTGTTCCTCAACCTCTATTGTTGCTAAAAATCCTTGCTTGATGTTTCTTAGTGTTACAGTGCTGTCTCAGCCATTTGAGTTTAGTGCCATTAATTTCTACATAGCATACTTTGTATTGGATATTTTCTCCTATCTGTGTGAAAATATCACATCTTGCTAACTCTTCCTCCATCGTGCGTTTACGTGCTTCTGACATTTATGTTCTTCACTCTCAGCGAACAAATCACTGTCTCCAAACACCGCCACTCTGCCACTAATGGCAATGGGTGCAGTGTTTCTACGGCCCTGAGCGTTTTGACGCATGACGTAGTAGGTTGTATTACGTCACGTAGCATTTAACTGTGTTCTCCCGCGGGGTCCTAAAAGTCCTAACTCTGTTAATCAGTCACACAGACCTAATTCACACAAATTTCATCTGCAACACGCAGAAAGAAGCAACTTCCATTTTTGTGTCAAGTTCACCTGACTACGTGTTTAGTAAAAACATTTTGAGCTGAATTTTCTAAAAGATCAGAACCCTTGTTTCAACTAGTTCAATGCAGCTGTCATTGTCATCATAATATAGCAAGACATTGGCAACACAGTCACTATCTATAGAAAATTTAGCCCTAGCTAGCAATAGTTAGAAGGGATATACAGAAAAAGGCCCTCAAATAGACCAAGTAATTTATATTATGTTACATCAAAATTTGGAATGAATAATAAGAGGTAAATGTCTCACTGCTCCTTCTTACTGCTTAGAAGGAGAAACCCTAACATATAACACTCACAGAAACATTTTTTCTTGTTCTCCCCTCCCCCTGTTCTGGCCATTAGCATGGAAGAATTCAAATTTATACTACAATCACTCTAACATTACTAATTGCAGATATTTTTAGAATGCTCTCTTGTAGAAATCTCTTCACTTGCAGTTGCATAAAATAACTTAATGCTGGCAATTGATTAGTGAAATATTCAGAATGATTTCTGCTTTGTTTAGTGTTAAAGAAATTCATACATTTCATTTCAAATAATAGAATTTTGCTGTTGTTTTTTCAGTGAGATATCTTTTACCTTTCTACTTAATATACTTATTTCAATATAATGCAATCACTCAGGATTTTGTGATTAATTGGAGTTTCCTACTTTATCATATTTAATAATTTATTAGGTCATTTGGCTGCAATAAAGGTTTATTAAAATTTGTTAGACTTATAGTATTTTAGTTTAATAACCCACTTTTAAGCATTTATCTCCTTCACTGTTATAACTGTTAACCCTCCGTTAGGCATGTGCCTTGGCAGAACACCGTTGGTCGCATGGGGCCTGAGAGGCCTGCGCTATATTTATGCGCTATATTTCTTTTTGTTTTCATTTTTCTTATTCCCCCAATTTTTATCTTTATTTAGGTTAAATATAAATGACTTTTATTAGTATAGTCATATTAAATACACCAGCTAAAATAGAGTGTACATTGTAATTTGCATCAAGTATATGTAAAGAGAATAACCTAGTCTTTTAAAATACATCTTATCATTGGAAATGTTCAGTTACTCAGAGTCATCAGCTATTCCATCTGCTTTTCCTGACTAAGTAGTTATTCGCAAATAATTTTGGCATGTTTTCTCAAACGGAGAGGAGCGTTGCATTTCCCACTTGCATATTTAGTTTTGCTGTTCTTTTTGTCTTTACTGCAGGTTGTTCAGCTTTATATATCTTTAGAAGCTCTTTCAGATCATTGGGTAGCGTCGATGCTGTTGCACTTCTCTGTAGCTGTTGCGACAGTAGAGCGCTTTCAAATATTTCTGTCTTGTGGAATATTTGTTTTGGTTTCCAAGAACGATAAACCTAGAATTAATACGTGCATTATTCAACATATGGTTAAAAATTACCATTGGCCACCTTCACGTTGTTGTGGCTACATTGTACGTAGCACACAATTTATCTATTACATCAAATCCAGATTAAGTATCGTTATACATGATTATTTCAGGCTTTTTTTTTGACACCTTCTGACAGTTGTTCCATTGGAACATATAGACTTGAGATCAAAATACTGTTTTACCCTTTCAGAACATGCGAATCATGTGTTTCGTATTTTGTGAAACCAAATATGCTTTCATATTGGTGGTGACCTTTTGGAGAAGCGAAATTACAGAGCAAGTCCTTCTTGTTCTTTTTTTCCTTGTTTCATTTATACCTTGCCTATAACTCCAATGGTCATATCAGCAGCCGCTCTTGTTCTTGAATCTTATACCAACAAAAGAAAGTTGTCTTTTGCCCAACTCATTTACCAGGGATACATTAATGAACCAATTACTCTCCTCCACAGGAGAGATAGTCTCCGAGGGCTGAGACGCAGGGGGTTTGGCAAAGGTACCCACACCCTCCCTGGACAGATTTATGACACCCCATGTCAGTACAGTTACAAACCATTCAAAAAAAATTCTGACAGCTTCTACTTTTGTGAATGAATCTTCTCGGTTTTAGTGTACAGAGTGAATAGGGCGCATGTTTTTTAATGGTCCGCTCCTTGTGTAGCAGGCATTCTCTGTCACACACATTCGCTGTCCTTGTCCCTCTGTGTAAGGTAGCACATACCTTTCAGGAACCTTCTTTTTGTTGCTGGACAGTATCTGCTGTAACATTTCTGCCAGTGTTATGGAATGGTTCAGTTAGTCTTCGCACTACAGCCTCTGTAGAATTATTTTGTAAATGTGGCCCATCCGGCTACTGGCCATAATAAATTTCCATATTAGTGGTGTAAAACATTTTGCATCACTCGAACAATATTTTTGTGCCATACTCGTTTGACTTAGATGGTATATACTGTCTAAAACCACATCCAACACAAAATGCAGGTAATTGCTCTTCAACTGTGAAGTTTTGTCCTAAGAGAATAATGCTTCTGACATTTATTTACAAACATTGTAAATATTTGTCTAACATCAGCCAATTTGTCCAATATCAATAAATACCATTTGGTACTCACGACAAAGTACTAATGGCTCCTTCCACTGGCAAAGCAATATTCCACTACTTACTATAGAGGAAAAACATGTCATCAACATGTAACGGGAGTAGGCACAAGGGGCCCGCAGACCTCTACGACACCTAACTGCTGATCTGCCATTCTTGCAGCTACAATATTAAACAGAAAAAGTTGTTGCTGTAGCAAACATTCAAGTGAGCTATAATGTTAGATCTCTTAGACAATTACATAGGTGCATTTGTTTGTAAAATAAACATTTAAATAAAGCTAGGGGCCTCCCAGACCCCATGCGACTAATGGAGGGTTAAGATAGTTGACTTGGAATGAATATTAATTATTACTGGACAATTTTTTTTTCCAATTTCATTCTGTTACTTGGTTGTTTTACAATATACTTTTAAAATTCCATTATTGTTGCAATTTTCAGTTCTTTATTTTTTTGGCTCTTTTTAACATTCTTATCCACAAATGTTTAAAAATATATTTCAAATTTAAAAATGTTAAACATTTTTTAATACTTTATGAAGAGCAATCAGATATACATGTTTATTTTTAAGCTTAATGCTTTAATACATAATCATTGCTTTGTACTCCACTAATTAACGTATTAAAAAATTTAGAGCTCTGGATGTCCTTCCCCACAGCACATGGTTCATGAAAATAAAATAAACAAAAGCTTAATAAAATGAAGGAATGGGAAACTAAAACCGAAACTATATTGGAACTTATAATTATTCCATGAACAGAACTTTGCCATTTTGAATTTTAAATCTTCCCTAAACTGCACTGTTTTTGAACATCATTAAAGAGTAAAGCATAAAGTACACCTCAGGATTCGTACCAAAGAAATTGCTTATAAAAGAATGCACAATTCAAAATATTGGGAACTTTGACTGAAGGAAAGTAGTCAAGCAATTTAGCTATGTCCTTACCCTTCTCAAATGAAACTAGGGGGCAAATTTTGCCCTATTTGCCTATTTTATTCCTTTGTTCAGAAACATAGGCTTTTAAGTTATAAGCACATTTCCTACAATTATTAGCCTAATTTCTTAGTTTTATAGTGCCTACAAATACATATTTCATACGTTTGTGCCTATTCTGCTTATTAGTACCTAAAACTGCCTTTTTAGTCAATTTCTTCAGCTTGTAATTTGTGATAACAACTTTTGCATTTGTTGGTTTCAATGTGAAGTTTTCGGGGAAGAGCAATTTCTTACTGCTGTACATTGGATATGCAAAAAGGGTTTATTAGAGAAACACATCTGTGCAAATTGGCCCAAAACTTACAATTATCCCAAATTCAGTTTCATGGCTCCGAATTAATATACACATACTTCAATAATATAAAGTTTTTTTTTTTTCTAGAGGCACTACAGGAAACGTCACATAACTATTTAAATAACCCTAAACCTGTATTGTAGCTCCTGTTACGTAATTTTAACCTCAGATTTCTCAGATTCCATATTTTCTACATTTTTCTAAATTCAAAATGTTCCACGGGATGCAGTTTTCTTTCAATCCGTATGACATTCTAAACATCTCTGTAAGGGCAACTGCATATTAAGTGTACCCATTTACATTTGTTGTGTTTTTGTTATTTGTATTGAAAAGGATTATAATGCTTATTTCCTACTGAAAACGCTTAGGAAAATAAATATTGTTAAATAGGTATGATATATCCTTTCGTTGATATAGCGAAGGTAAATATTTCACATAATTGCAAGTTATTAATAGGTTAAAATGGGTGCAGAAACGTATACCCCAAGCATTAATTTTTAAAAGTACAATGTGTGGGACATTTTGAAAATCGTCTGTAATTTAGATATAAACTGTTAATTCCTCAGAAACTATTGTAACTAGAAAGCTGAAACTTCCATACCATGTTTCTGTTTTTTGATGTAGTTAATTACTTCACACCTTTCTGCACATTATGGTTCTTACTTAGTGAAGTGAATTTATATGTATTTTAATTATACGACAATATCTATTATTTTAACTTGCTGTGGAGCCATTTATGAAATTTGGAATAAATGTAGAATTATTTCGACTAGGGAACCACAAAATAGTATGTGTTTAGCCAATTTGTTGCAGCATATGTTGCAATGATTGTCATTTTGTTATAATGCATTTATAGTGCATTTTAAGAGCCATTTTACTAACATTCTGTATTTCTAAGTGTTTACTTAGCAAATTTTTAGTGCCTATTTATGTGCCTATTTTGCCCATTTTAGTGCCTTTTTGCCTTCCTATTTCACACATTTTTAGTGCCTATAAATCCGCTCCCTAAATATGAATCTGTTCATTATTAGTAGTGTTCATGCTAGTAATTTAGTGGATATTATTTATATATTAATACCTTTTATGTAACTTCTTTCATTATTACACAAATACATATAACTATCTTAACAAAAAACTTCAGTTATCTAAAGAAAATGATGTCAAATTTTTCTTATTAGTTGAGATTGATTTCACGAACCCTTACTCGCATCATAAGTCAACACACTTAGTTGTAGTGGAGAAAGGTTACTATATTACTATGTTTTTTCAGTATTACTAAAATCTGAAAACGAAACAAATTTAAAAATGGAATCAACTGTCTGTATTTCAAAATTCATTAAGCAGTGTTTATTTTTTAAAATAAATATTTTTTCCCAAACTATTAAATCTATCGGACCATTTAATTGTTTTAATAATTTAACTTCAGGATTTATTTCATGGTTAAATGACCAAAAATGATCTGCTATGGCTGATTTATCAGTTTGTTTGTACTTAATGTTACGAAAATTTTCTTTCGTTCTGGTTTCCAAATTACGTTTTGTCTTACCGATATAAACCCGATCACAATCTAAACAATTATATTGGTAAATACCAGATATCTTACTATCAGGGATTTTATCTTTTTAGAGAAATGTAGTAAATTTTTAATCCTATATTTATTTTGAGGAACTAAAGTTATACCAAACACTTTAAAAACTTTTTAAAAATGTTTATTAACCCAAGGATGGTAAGTAAATTTTTTAAAATTATAATTAAATGGGTCAATAGATTTAATAGTTTGGGAAAATATATTTATTTTAAAAAATAAACATAGTGTAATGAATTTTGAAATACCACCAGTTGATTCTGTTTTTAGGTTTGTTTCGTTTTCAGATTTTGGTAATACTGAAAAATCAGAGTAACATGGTGACCTTTATCCGTGATGACGAAGTGTGTTGACTGATGATGTGAGCAAGGGTTAATGAAATCGATCTCAACTAATAAGAAAAATTGACATCATGTTCTTAAGATAAGTGAACTTTTTTTACAAATAGTTATATTTGTGTAATACTTATTGCTTCACCATAGCTAGCTTCATTTTCTAGTAATTCTTTCTTTATGTTTATCCTTTTTAACTAATCCTAGAAAACCAAGAGAATTAACAGATATATGGTGAGAAAATTAAAATTTGATTTATCTGATGAATGAGGTTACTTTTTAAAGACTAAGTTTAAGGTGCTTTTCCTTTTGAGACTCGATCTATAGGAGGCACCTATCTTAAAAATTAAAGTTTCACTCCTAAAAGGATGGAGTATGATGGTGGTAGTTGTTATGTAAATAAATGGCCTACAAAATAGATTGTATCTTATAGAAAACAAATTAGAAGCTAGCAACAATTTATAACTTTTTTTTTTTTTTTTAAATTGCCAATTAGTTCTTTCTACCAAAGCAATTTCTTAGTTCCACAATTAACCATAAATTACTTAAATTTTTGCAATTTTTATTTGAGTTGGATTCCACATATCAAAAAATTAATTGAGGTGAGCAACCAATCAGAGTCTTACGGTGTTGTCATATTGCACTCCCTGTAAATGGTGTGTGACAACTGCCAGCTGAATTCTTCTCTAATAAATACTATTTGCGCTAAGACAAAAATTCAAATTTTGCAAAAAGTGATCCACGAGGAAGGTAGGGAATAGTGAGTCTAACATAATCATAAAAGTCCATCTTTACCTCAAACAGCTTTCCTAATACAAATAAAACTAAATAAAGCTCCATTGTATTATAACAATACATTTTGATTTGACCACTCTAGTGATCATCATTATTGGTTAGCATGCATTTGTGTACATATATTGTATTTACTCAGAACTGAAATGTAAACATTTCATATGATGTGATAAAAGAATTACTTTGAATAAGCCAAGGTGTTACATTTGAGTGACAGCAAACAGTATACTTCCTTCTACCCTGGTAGAACGTGAATTGTCACATTATATATTTTTTTTATAAATGATTTGTAATCTCTATTTACTCTAGAGAGTTCAAAGTAATATTATTTAGCTTTTCTTTCATTGAAAACCAGGGAAAATTGTGTCAGCTAGATCAACTTGCAATTGAAGTCAGACACCAAGAAATTGCCTTCCCCTTGCCAATGTCATGTATAATTCAATTTAATTAATGTGGGCTCAAATTATGTTACAAATAGAAACAATAATTTTAAATTGACTGATGTTGAATGACTTATTCACTGTGTGAGACATGCAGATAAACTACAAGAAGATGACTTTTGGAAAGAAAAAGCATGTGACAAGATTTTGGTACATATCATCATAAATTTGCAATACTCGGATGATGAAGACTGACTGACAATGACGAATTGTCTTTTGACGTAAGTGATATTCACAGCTATATCAATGCATCACTTGCAGTTCCATTGGATTAGTAAAATAGGAATTCATAAACTATAATTATAATTAAACCATTTAAAATATGTGCATAATATGCAATTATTCATGTTGAAATTTTGATTTCAACAACTACATTGTTACAAAAGTTGGGAAAATTCAGTTTGAGTTCCCTTATGTTTAGCACCAAGGTTTAGGATAATGTGCGAGATAGAGGGAAATATGAAAAGAGTGAAGGTAATGAGGTAACAATGCTGAGTGCTCTAACACATCTAATTGGTAGCAGTCCAGAACTCTTCCAATTTGGAACACATAATAAACTGGGGTTATCGTAAATAACGCTATGAAATGATCGTAAGTGGTATACTGAACAACTAATCATAGCAGTGACATTATGGTTTAGGATAACTAAGTGTAATTATGATTTAAGACTACTCTTGCAATGACAGTGTCTAGCTGCAAAATGGCTGTTACAGATACAATAATTGCAAATGACATGAAACATCTGTATATAATATGACAATTTGCACCTTCCTTACTCCATATTAAACAGAATTCTTTAAAAAATTCAGAGCTAGCTAGCTGCCAAATATGAGTATCAATCCCACATGAAAAAAATTAGTTCAAAGTAGTGTCATAAGATAGAAACTGAACTTTGAAGACAGCCATAATCAAAAGATCTGGCATCATTCGCACAACATATTTTTAACACTAGTAACTTGTTTATTTGTTCCTGGTGTTCCTAAAATCTCTTTAAGCCTAATGGAACTTCAGGAACAAAGAAATAGATAAATCGGGGGTAGCGTACCATTTTTGTAAGGAGAATCATGATATAGAACGAGAAATCCACTTATTAAAAATTGTCCAAAGTCCAGCTGCATTAACCATGTAGGAAAATATCTTCATAAAGAAATATGAAAGCAAATTGTTTAATTTCGACACTACCTTTGAAGAAAACCCAAACTTCAAGTTCATCAAGATACCGACAGAGACGTACCTATCGCCTCCAATGAGCTCACCAAACCAACGTCCATTAGTCGACAACAGCTGATGATGTTAGGACGATCCTAACGAAACGCGTTCTAGGTAAATACTAGCAATAAGTGGAGCATTGAGTATTAGTTCGACTCAAAATTATGTTAATTTTGTGCTTCATTGTATCATAGTCCTTAAACATTGGAAGATGGATTTATTTGGTTTATTTTTATTATGTTTCCTTTGTTGGTGTCCAAAAAGAATTCCCCCAACATTCCTACACAAAAGGAAGCCTGTTTCTATCTTAAATAACACGTATTTGTGGGTATGAATGAAAAGAGATGCAAATACTGATGTCACAGTGTTGAATGCAAAATTTTAAGGATCATTAATCATAATTAAGGTCAAGTAATTTGAAGATCAGTTTTAAAAAAAGTATTATTTCTATACAAAAGATGTATTATCACACATTTCATGTAATCAAAGCATGGTTAAAGCAATCATATGACCCACAAATTCTCAAATGAACTAAAATTATAGCTTTCTGAAAAAAAATATACAAAATGTGATACCAAGGTCCTTTAGGTTGCTCGTTAAATCTTTGTGGTCTAAGAGTGAAGCATTGATAAATGGATATCTACGTGTCATTGGCATTTGGAATGCATAGTTTAATAAAGTCAACTAAAATTGACTTATGCTGAATGATAAACATTCAGGTGCAGTTATTAATGAAGCACTGGATCTTGTTAAGCATACAATATAATTTCTTCTATACACCATCTGATGCAACTGCTAAAAGCTGAAAGATATGAAACAGATTATGGTGCTTAAATATCAGTTCTACATCTTGTACACCGTTAAGTAAGCAAAAAATGTAGTCAATACTTATGAATAAGTTCTTGTAGTGTATAAGCATTCTGAATATCAACTTCAAATATTAATTTAAGTTATTGAAATGAAATTCTGCGCTACAGCATCTATCCAAATTTGCACCGTTACTACCAGCATTTTGTTTCTACAGCTACATTGATCTGATTTTATCCGTCAATCCGTAAATGACATCAAGGTGTTGGTGAGAGAGTAAACTGTTTTTGTTATTAATCTACTTATATTCTTTGTTCTGCCTGCTTCACTAAGTGCACAAATTATTTTATGCTAATCATAAAACATAGGGGCTGCAATGTGGCTGAGTGGTTAGACCGCTCAACTCTCACCAATGCGGTCCAGGTTCGATCCCGGGTAACTGAAAATTGGGATTTGTTGCGGACAACACAGCACTGGGGCAGGTTTTCTACCAGATCTCCAGTTTTCTGTGCCATCATTCCAAGGTGTCCCTTGTTAGCGTGCACTTGGGAAAATAATCCTGGAATATTCTATTTTTTCAAAGTCTTTCCCAGATCAATTCTAATCTGTAAGTTACTATACAGAAGGTGGTGATATTAAAAGGTGCTATTGTTTATGATAAAGCTGTTAGGTTCTTTGTGGTATATAACTGCTCTTGCGGCTGTTGTAGTTCTTTCTTGTTTATGGCATCCAAACAACATTATTGTTTTCTGTATTGTTATTCTGAAGTATCTGAAATTATGAACAAGAGTATCCTTCCCTTTGTTCTTCTTTCTCTTAACTAAAATGCTATTTTTACTTAAATTCTACATTCAAACTTGCAGCATAACATAATTTACAGGAATGTTTGCAGCTTATGCAGTTCTAGCTCTAGCCAAGGTTTTCTTCATAAATTTAATACTTTCTCTTTCAATAACCGTTCAGTGGCTCTTACATCTCAAACGCTAACAAGAAACCTGTTTACATAGTTTCAGTATGTTCTAGAAAATGAAACTATGAAAATGGCTGAGTAACAACCTGGTTTTCACTAAAATTAGGCAAGTGAGTCAACCTTGTATATACTTTTCTCCACTTACAAGTTTTTATGAAGACTAGTTTCTGGGGACTTCTCCCCTATCGTCAGCTCTGTGGTAGACTGATGATGCATCCGGTGTCTGCATCTGGCTTGGTGTTGTGCTGCCATCTAACGTCCTGGCAGCCATCTAACGTGGATGCAGACACCGGATGCATCATCAGTCTACCACAGAGCTGACGATAGGGGAGAAGTCCCCAGAAACTAGTCTTCATAAAAACTTGTAAGTGGAGAAAAGTATATACAAGGTTGACTCACTTGCCTAATTTTAGTAACAATGGCACTTGACTTTCTGAAATACTTCTTTTTATTCTATATAACCTGGTTTTCATTTATTTGCTACCCACTAGCATGTCTATCACGTGGTGTTTACAAAGATATTACACAGTATGCCTAACAAGCTCTATTACATCATGAAAACAATGACAGTGCAGTGTTTATCAGTGCATCCCAGATCTTCACAATCTAACTAGAATTCTTGTTAAGTGACAGAGTTAATTAAAAGCATATGATACAGAACTTGCATTTCACTTGTTATAGGCTATATGTAGCTAAGAATGTTACTCACAGATGAAAATACAAACTTCTAACTATAAAAAAATGTATTAATGGGCGCTTTTCATTATTACCCAATATGAAACATAAACTTATATCGCTATTATTAAATTTTAGATGAGTCGCGTTTTTTACACATCTGCTTCACTTTCGTACCTATTTTGAGGACATGTTTCGCAAATCTTCGCTTGCATCTACGGCTCTTGTGCGACTGACGCTAGATCCAGCGGTGTGGGTAATTCTGGGGTTGTTGCTGCCATCTGTTGATTTAGTGATGAACTGAAATGTGGGATTCTCTTCTAGCGGGATTTCAAAGTTCATTAGTTGGTTTTTATGTTTTTCTATGTATATCCTCTCCCATATGACGAGTTCACTATGTTTTTGTACGTATTTTAGTAATTTTGTGCTATCTTCAATTTCATGATTTTCAGACCAGAAATGAGCTGCTATTGCGGACTTATCAATATTTTTGTATCTTAAGTGCCTGAAGTGTTCTTTCTTTCTAGTGCCTATGTTCCTTTTTGTCCTTCCTATGTAAATTTTTTCACAGTCTTTACACTTGATTTTGTAAATGCCTGACTTTTCCTCTGGTTTTATCTTATCAGTATTATTACTGTGAAGTAGGTTTTTAATGTTGTAATTGTTTTTTGGTGCCAATGTTATATTGTATTTCTTGAATATTTTTTGGAACTTTTTTGTGGCCCAGGGGTGGTAAGTAAATTTAGCAAATCTAGTTTCTTGTTTTATTGGTGTGAGAGCTGTGATCTGTTTTAATTTCTTTTGAAGTTTGAATAATTTTAGTTTTTTATCTACAAGGTTTTTTCCATATCCATTTTTGATTGCAGTTTTTAAGATTTGATGGTATTCGTTTTGATATTCTTGTTGGCTGAGAGGTAGATTTACTAATCTGTGTGTTAGACTGTTGATGGTTGCATGTTTGTGTGGAATTGGGTTGAAACTATTTGCTTTGATGTAATTATCTGTGTGTGTTGCTTTTCTATGAATGCCAAATTCTAGTTTTTCATTGCCTTTTTTGATTTTAAGGTCTAAAAAAGGTAGAGTACAGTCCTCTTCAGTTTCTACTGTGAATTGTATGCTGGGTTCTTGCAGGTTGAGTAGTTTCAAAGCATCATCTATTAGTTTGTAGGGCACTATTGCAAAGATGTCGTCTACGTATCTGTACCATGTTTTAAACATATGAGGGAAGGCTTTAGTAATATGTGTTTCGAAAAAGCTCATGTATAGATTGGCCAAAAATGGTGATAATGGGCTTCCCATAGCTAGTCCTGAAATTTGTTTATAATATTTTCCATCGAAGACAAAATAATTTTGATGTATACATAATTCAGTCATTGCCACATATTCTTCTATTGCATTGGCATCCAGGTTTATAGAATTTAGCCATTTTTTCAGTTGAATCAAAAGTTTGTCTAATGGAATGCTAGGGAAGAGGGAGCGGACATCAAAGGATACTAAAGTGTCATGAGGTTTAAGTTTAAGATTTTGAATTTTTTCTACCAGGTCTAAAGAGTTTTTTATACTCTGAGTATGGAATTGTGGAAAGGACTGAAATTTTTTGGTTAGCCATTTTGCCAGAAGGTAAGTAGGAGTGTTTATATTATTTACAATGGGTCTCATGGGTATGTTGGGTTTGTGTATTTTAGGCAAACCATATATTCTTGCAAGGGTAGGGTTGTCTGGTTTGATAGTTTTTTGTTCTGTAGTTGTTAAAATTTTACTATTAATGATGGTTTTTTGTACATCTTTTATGCATCGGTTGAGTGGATTAGAATCTATTTCCTGGAATTCTTTTTGTTGTAGTAACTCTAACATTTTTTCTTTGTATGTAGCTGTATCTAAGATTACTATTTTGTTTCCTTTATCAGCCCTTGAGAAGATTACATCCTTTTTCCTTAAAATTTACATAGGAAGGACAAAAAGGAACATAGGCACTAGAAAGAAAGAACACTTCAGGCACTTAAGATACAAAAATATTGATAAGTCCGCAATAGCAGCTCATTTCTGGTCTGAAAATCATGAAATTGAAGATAGCACAAAATTACTAAAATACGTACAAAAACATAGTGAACTCGTCATATGGGAGAGGATATACATAGAAAAACATAAAAACCAACTAATGAACTTTGAAATCCCGCTAGAAGAGAATCCCACATTTCAGTTCATCACTAAATCAACAGATGGCAGCAACAACCCCAGAATTACCCACACCGCTGGATCTAGCGTCAGTCGCACAAGAGCCGTAGATGCAAGCGAAGATTTGCGAAACATGTCCTCAAAATAGGTACGAAAGTGAAGCAGATGTGTAAAAAACGCGACTCATCTAAAATTTAATAATTTTTCGCTTCACTGTGGTGTTCCAATACAGTTGAATCTCGTTATATCGCTATATTCAAATATTGATTCTCTTTAGATTAGATTAGATTTTACTGTGCATATTTCAAAATTTTACAATTTACAACATTTGGTTACATTTATTTGTCTTTACCTTGTTGCTTCCTTGGTTTACATGACACCCTGGTCTTCTGCTCTTAAACTCCATACCTCCTTGTTACTTAATTAGTTCCATTCTTCCCTCTCATCTTCCTTTCTTATATTCTTTACATTTCTGGCCCATTTTTCATTTACTTTCTGCAAGAACTCACCAATACTTCTTACCTTCTTTTCCTTCTTGCCCGTTAACATTTTTATAGCAATTATCCTCTTATCTACTTTCTCCCATTTTTCCTCCCAAACCTTTTTTTCTCTACATTGCCCATTTTTCATTTACTTTCTGCAAGAACTCACCAATACTTCTTACCTTCTTTTCCTTCTTGCCTGTTAACATTTTTATAGCAGTTATCCTCTTATCTACTTTCTCCCATTTTTCCTCCCAAACCCTTTTTCTCCGCATTGCAACCTCCTCGCATTCTGTTACGTAGTGTTCTATGCTTTTTTTCCCGCCACACAATCCAAAAATTCCCTTTTCCCTACCTCTTATCCCTCTTAGAAATATTATTCCTGTTCTCATCCATGCTAACCCTTCTCTCTCTTGCCTATTGCAGTAATCTACATATGCTTCTCGTCCCCAGTTTCTTTTTATTTTCTTGTAAAACTGTAATGATTTCATATTTTCCCCATATTTCCTGTCTTTCTATATCTCGAGTTCCAAGCTCGAATCTCGGTGAGGGTGAGTTACCCGGATAAGGTTTTTCCAGGGTTTTCCCTTATCCTGAAAGATGAATGTCGGGTAACTCTAAGCTCCATGGACCCCGGACACATTGAGCATCATTTCACCCAGTTCATTCATCGTCCCATATGACTAAATATTGGAGGACGTAAATTACAAAAGAAGAAAAAGAAGTTTCTATATCTACTATTCTGCATTTTACCAATCTACCCACATCACTTATATTCCTTTCCTCTAATCTCCATATATTTCCCTTTCCTATTTTTTCCATAATTCCTCCTATTTCTGCCCACCAACTATTTGAGTTCACTAATCTTTTGGCTGTCTCCAGCATAATTTCATAATTTCCACTTCTTCTTTGGCTAAACACCTATACCAAAATCATATTGATTCTCTTAGGATTTACCTGAGAATTTACACATGAGTTTCTTGTAATAATTTCATAATTATCATAGAATAAATTATGGAAACTCAATAGATAATGCTTCCTTGGAAATAAAACTACCTTTAAAATATATTTATTTATTGCAGATTTCATACTGTTCCTTGTTAAACTATTCTTGACACTCAAAATATCAACCTTATTTATCTTTATATTATAACCAGTTGCTTGCTTAGAAGTTCATGTTCTTTATAAATTTAGATCACTCTAGGCTGTAGCGCAATTTTAAATATGTAGTTAATCCTAAAACTTTCTTAACTGTTTTCACATATTAGTAATTTTGGATATTAAGGGGAATATAGGAGTATCAGTTAAATAGTAATTATTCTGGTGGTTCTGATAAAGAACATGGTGATGGTGTAGTGGTGGCGGTGGTGGTGGTAGTGCTGGCAGCAGCATTGGTAGTAATGTCAATTAAATTTACAGAAAAATCACAAAATTGGCTATTGTGATTGCAAGATTATATGAGAAGTATATGATATGCAAACTTTAATGTTCGTGATATGACTTCTAATTAAAATGTGGAGATATTTAATGGTGTTTACTATATTTTATGACTTAAATCCCATCAACTGCCAGTCTTTTACCAAATGCTGAGTTAAATAAATGAAGTGATAGCACAAATAAGTCCCTAGTCCTATTGCACACATCTCTATGTGCCACTTGCAATTTCATGATAAGTGGAATTTTTGAAATTTTATGAATTGAAACCTTGTGTCTGATTTCTACCATAAGTGCTTACTTCAGAACCTGTTTTGATTGAATAATGTGGAGGTATATCTTCCACTGTCAAGTTTTCATTATGGAATGAAGGTTAGGTTAAGTAAAACGGTCAGATGCAGTTAAGCAGAATCATTGAAATACCAATATTTTATTTGCATCCAGGTATAAGAACTACTAAACAATGAGCTTCAAATTCATTAGATGCAAACTACATATTTGGCAGTACAAAGAATATAAAAGGTTCAATTTCTTCTCGGGCAGCAATCCAGATGAACAGACAATTAGAATTCCGTTGTTTAAGAACTATGATACAATGAAGCACAAAATTAATACAATTTTGAGTCGAACTAATACTCAATGCTCCATTTATTGCTAGTATTTACCTGGAACGTGTTTCGTTAGGATCTTCCTAACATCATCAGCTGTTGTCGACTAATGGATGCCGGTTCAGTGAACTCCTCGGAGGTGATAGGTGCGTCTCTGTCGGTATTTTGATGAACTTGAAATTTGGATTTTCTTCAAAGGTAGTATCGAAATTAAACAATTTACTTTCATATTTCTTTATAAAGATTTTTTCCCACGTGGTTAATGCAGCTGGACCTTGGACACTTTTTAGTAAGTGAATTTCTCGTTCTATGTCATGATTTTCCTTCCAAAAATGGTACGCTACCGCCAATTTATCTATTTCTTTATTCCTGATGTTCCTAAAGTGCTCTTTAAGCCTAATGTTTACGTTCCTTTTTGTTTTTCCAATGTAGAATTTGTCACAGTCCTTGCAATTTATCCGGTACACTCCTGATTTTTTGCCTGTGGGTATCTCCTTTGTATTATGTGATTTCAAAAGGTGTTGTACACTAAATTTGTTCTGTGGGGCCAAAGTAATATTGTGTTCTTTGAGGACTTTTTGGAAAAGGTGTGTAGCTCTGGGATGATAAGTAAATTTTCTGTATGAGGTTTCATTGCTAATTGGGGAGAGAGTAGTTACTTGTTTGCATCTTAGTTGTCTTTTGAATTTATCTATTTTCTTGTTGACCAATTCAGCACTGTATCCATTGTATTCTGCAATGTGAATGATATTATTGTACTGTTTGTTATATTCTATCTTGTTTAAAGGTACATTAACCAGCCTGTAAGTTAAACTGTTGATAACAGCATGCTTGTGTTGTCTTGGGTTATATCCATCTGATTTTATGAAATTTTCTGTGTGTGTTTCCTTTCTGTGTATGCCAAATTCAAGTTTATTATGTTTTCTGGTAAGTTTCAAATCTAAGAAAGGGATTTCATTGTTTGTCTCTTTTTATATGGAGAATTTTATTGCAGGGTTTTGTAAATTAAGTAGTTTTAATGCATCATCCACTTGTTTCTTATTTATTATTGCCCAAATGTCATCCACATATCTGTACCAATGCTTAAAAATTAGTGGGAATGCCTTGTGATGTGCGTTTCCGAAAAGCTCATGAAGAGGTCTGCCAAAAATGGGGACAATGGGTTGCCCATAGATAGTCCTGATTTTTGTTTGAAAAAAATGTTTATTGAATGTAAAAAAGGACTGTTCAATGCAAATATTGGTTAATTGAAGGTATTCCTCTATGACGTTTTGGTCTATTTGTAGGGACTGAAGCCATGTTTGCATGTGCTCTATGAGTTTGTCTCTCGGAACACTTGGGAACAAGGAGATAGAAATTGATGTTTTGGGAGTGTGCATCACTCCCAACATAAGGAAATTTATTAAATGTTATAACCACAAATGAAACACTGGATATAACACTAATATAAACAAAGACAAAACACTATCAAAATTCACATTACTGAACAAAAGACTTTTGCCTTTTCTTTACTCATCATCACTTACTCTGCTTGCCTGAGTTTCACACACACACACACACATACACACACACACACACACACACACACACACACACACACACACACACACACACACACACACACGCGCGCGCGCTCGCTTTTCTCACACGCATCGCTTTGAGCTCGCCATCCTACCCCAGTGTGTCCATCGACATTCTGAACAAGAGTGCCTCCAGGTAGAGTATTCACTTGTCTCCTGGTTTTCCAGCTGGCACTACCCCTTCCCTCTTGTGGGTAATGCCCAACCCTTCCTTACCTGTCTTTGTTCGCCTAGTGGTACTTCTTCCTGTACACTTACAAACTGAGTGTACTGTTTCAAAATCTATAATATATAGTGTGTGAAGTGCTTACATTCAGGCATGCTCTGAGCAGTTAGTTGCTCATATGTTGCAAATGTGTTACAAAATCCGAAAGCTATACTAAAATTATGTGTGGTTACAGCTAGCACAATATCAAAATAAAGGGCCAAATGATAAATGATAAAATGAAGAGGAAGATGATGATGATGATGATGATTAATTTGCAATAAATCTGATTAAATGTGGTCATAAAGAGAAAATCCAGCATAATTCTTTAGCATTAAGGAATTAATATAGGAGTGAAACTTCAATATGTTAGCTTATCTATATTCTTTAAATTCACGGCATAAATATGTGTACGAAAGATCTTCAAAAGTTGCTAGAGTGTCTGTGTTTAGTTTTCTAAACGTATGGTTTTTAAGTTTCAGTGGTTTTGCTTATGTACTAAATTTTCACTACGCCATGTGGTAATGGCAAGGGCTGTTCCGTCATGCTTTCAGACATAACCTAATTTTTACTTTAAACGTCAATTCTTCATGACTACCCACTTATTGACAAGCATATTTATGATTAAAAGCAACATGATATGCAAAATAGAAACATACTTGGTATTTTCACTGCTTTATTTAAAATCATCTTTGTGAGTACTCCACTATTGTGGTGTCACATAATTTATTACGTAATGCTTTCCCTACAGGCTTTAAATGTTAGGTTACATCTTGCAACATAGCTCTTTACCTCATTCCAAATTAGTTCTTTGGAGTTGAAATGGAAATGTTATTGGAGCCATATGATGATTTGCAGTGACAAAGTGTGCAATGAATCGCTGAAAGTGCCACTTGCCCAAGAATTTTAGGAGAAAAAGAATAACATAAAATGCATGCCAAACAATATTTTATTTACTCTGGATACATATTCAAATTTGATTTGCAAACATTCGCAGTGCTGAGGACAATAGGACAGCTGCTGCTTAATTCTCGAGTGAACATTTCCACGAGCTCATTCAATAGTGAATATTTCTCCACTCTCGCTTTCATAACCTTGAATACCATGCTTCGTAGGTTACCGGAAGCAATTTTGACTCTTTAATGGTTAGGAAGCACTGACAGATTTTGTCACATGAGGTCTCTGTAGAATGTGAAGAAAAGTTTATTTTGTTGTGTTTTCAGCGATGCTTTTAAATACAATTCTAAGTATATTTTAATAACATTATCAATATATCGAGATTTAACTGTATTGGAACACCACAGTGAAGCGAAAAATTATTAAATTTTAGATGAGTCGTAAGACTCATGAGATGTGTAAGAAATAC
Organism: Mantis religiosa; assembly: GCA_030765055.1. Lineage (NCBI taxonomy): Eukaryota > Metazoa > Arthropoda > Insecta > Mantodea > Mantidae > Mantis > Mantis religiosa. The sequence goes on along the minus strand of CM060950.1, from coordinate 9,761,565 downwards.
GACTCATCTAAAATTTAATAACATTATCAATGATATTTTACATAGATTGGTATTTGGTTTAGACAAATAGGAAATTCTTGTGAAGTTTTAAGTTATTAGCAAAAGTGTGTGAATTGCATACTTTCTCCATGTTGGATTAACAATTCCTGTGGTGTGGGCCAGCTCTTGGTAAAATTGGAACATCTGAGTGGAGAGGGAAAGCAGGAATATGTCTGCTTTTAGTGTGAGCAGTCTTGCAATGCAAGAAGGGGTTATGTGTAACTGTACAGTAGAAAGAGTACTGAAGAGTAGCCTTAATTCTTTGAGTTATAAGGAAGAATTTAAAATAATTAAAAGGAACAAGACTAAAAAATTTCTTAATAATGATATTGGCAGGCAAAGCAAAGGGTTAAAATGTTTTTCCACCACTTTAATGAACATATGTATGATACAGTTCCATGGTTTTGTGGGTGTCATATATTGCAAAAATTGTTTAGTTGGCCATGCTTGCTATTTTAGATGCCTGTGCATATATAAAATTCATTATTCTCTCTTATTTTAATGAAAATTATTACTTACAGCTTCTCTTGCTTTGAAAGCCATGCCTTGCCACTGATGGTTTGGGTATGTTCCTGCAGACATTCATGTGTCATAGTGCAAGATTCTAGTTCATCACATTTTCTTTGGACTGGACCTTGTTTTTATGTATATGCAAGAAAGTATATCATAAAAACATCCACTTTTTCATTCTAACATTGTGTGGTACTTTAGTGGAAATGAGGCACTCTGCCATAATGATACTGTTGTGTTGGTAGTCTATTTGAACTGTATACTATGGCCAGTGTCCATATTATTAACTGGGATGTTAAGCAGTAACTGACCCTTAAACTTCTGTAGAATAACTGCAAAATTTACATGTTGACAATAATAGGATAACAAAAAGAATCAATTTTCGATCCTTCAAACTTAATTGCAAATTTGATATCAATCTTGGGTGAAGATTACGTTTAAGCAACTGCTTAACTTCAAGTAAAAATAATAAGTAAGTGCTTCTGTGTTATATTGAATTTTGCAACAAAGTCTAACCCAGGCTCCGCCAACTGACATGCACGGTGTGCCTATACAGTCCGCACGGTGCCGGCATACCTGGTTGTTGCTAGCGAGTGCTAGGGAGATACGCCAATCCCTACCTCGCTCAGTGGCGTTGTGCAATTTGCACTTGCGTTACCATTAAATAATTAAAGACATGTTAGTAGTGAAGGAACAATCCAGAAACTGTATAATACGTGGTTTAATATCTCTGTGGTACTTGTTATTAAATTATATATATAACAACCCAATACTAGTAAGATTATTATAGCCTTCAATCCTATACAACCAAATGATGGCATATAAAAGAAATATTTTTAATTATAAGAGAGAAACAGTGCTTTGTGAAAATTACCACAATTTTGATCCTGAGACAATTGAAAAATACCAAATAACAAAATAATATTTACTATATTGTGATAATATTACACAGAATACTTCATATTGAATTTGATACATTCAGTTTTTGGTAGATGCTCTTGCCTTCGGACATCCTTTAGTTTTCACAATATTTGTTACATTTGGAGACAGTGAAACCAACTCTGGACCCTTAATGTACACTTCAAGTTATGATCATAGATGTTGGCTTTCTGAGGGGTTTTACTGCATTTCATAGCTGAAAATAAGGATTCACATACATAGGTAGAACCAAACATTGCAATCATAGATGCTGCAAGCCTGTTTAATCGAGGGAAACTTGATTTAGGAAATCTCCTGTAGATATCTAGCAAACTTCCTCTGTTTCTGTACCTGTCAGCTAACTCAGTGTCACATTTCAAGGTGATTCCTGTTGTGCCTTTTATTGGCACCAGATCGGGCATTTCTTCCAGAACTTCCAAATGTTCATTTACTCCACAAATAAAAGTACATAATTGAGCCATACTTGATAAGTCAGTGCTCTTATCAATGGCAATAGAGAATGTAACAAATTCTCTTAATTTTTAAATAATTGTGTGTAAATGTAGTCTGCCAGATCTTGAATTCTGCGGTAAATAGTATGAGGTTACAGACTGACACTCTCGAATTGGTGATCACTGACAGGGGTGAATTTACTTGCAGCTATAAGCATGCATCATTTCATAAGTGGACCATCAGAAAAACTAATAGAAAATCTGACAATTTCTAGTGCTATTTCATAACTCACATAAACTGAGGTTTCTGCCATTCCGCCATCCCATTCTTCCTGTTCCTCTTCCTGCGTTGTGATCTTTTCTCTGAGATTTTGTATCTCTGCAGTGCATTCCTCTTTTCATAGGACCGAATAATCATTAGCATGCAATGTATTAAAATGTCACTGAAGATTAAATCATTTCAGCACTTGAAATTTTTTCCAGCAAAGTAAACAAATATCCCCTCCGCTAAATTCCATGAAGAAGTACTCTTAGTACAAAATTGAATCGAGAATATATTGACACATTGCTTCACTCACACTGTTTATTCACAGGACATGTTTCAAGAGCTCTTGCTCCTATCAAAGTACATCATGCCATCTATTGACAACACGGAGAAAGAAGAAACCACTACAACTTGCACTAGTCGAGTATCAGCTGAGGATAGGAGCAAGAGCTCTTGAAACATGTCCTGTGAATAAACAGTGTGAGTGAAGCAATGTGTCAATATATTCTCGATTCAATTTTGTACTAATTTGTGCTTCACTGTCCCTACACTTCTTTCAAGTTTATACTTTGAGAAGTACTCTTACCCATTGGGGATTGAAATAATTTGTCGGCATGGGTACCCTTCACTTTAACGAGTGCCCTTCCATATTAAACTGGCACTGAAGTATGGATCGCCACTGCTATGGAAGACAAACCGTGGGAAGCATGCACTGAGGCAACACGTTTGTAGCCCAGCACATGCACTGTGGCAAGTGAGTTGGCTGTGGCTGGTCTAACATATGTATCTAGCAGGTTATGAAGCTAATGTACTGCATATTTGTGGACATTTAGAGCTAGAGGTAACTAGTGTCATAAATCTATAAGCTATCTATTCCAGCATTAAGATTCACATCGAATGTAAAAGTGAAACTTTCCTCTTGCAATGTAATCTATTAATTAATGACAAGATCTTCATTGGCCCAAAAGCATTCTGATTTGTTGCGTATTGCAGTTTTTTGTTTCAGAATAAACAGTTGGACTAAATTATATTTAATTCATTATTCCCAACCTTTGAAAAATGACCTCTATATCCATTAAACTTTGCATGAATTTTTGCGGTATTAATATGGTTGGTTAGTATCTAATTTTAATCAGTTGGCAATGAAGCTATTTGATCTCTTGCTTTCCAGTATTTTGATCTCATGTTAGGGGTATTAATATTGAATTCCTGAAATAATGTATGGAGTATTTGTAGTGTATAAGATAAATGTATCTTTTTTTTGTCTAAACAAACCCCTAAGTCAGGTACTGTATGAACCATTTATATATTTTGCATCTATTTTTCATAGAATTATTATAAACATTTGTTGCATTATTAACAGGAGAATGCAATACTTCAAAAATTGAATAAAAATTCTTTAAAAAATTGTGACACAAACAAAATGTACACCTGGCCAGGGTTAATTCTTCATGGTACTGCTCAGATCTGCAATTGGAGAGCTGTAGCTGCCCATAAAATATGTTATGTTATATAAGATAATGAAGTCATGCAGGTGACTTAATGAATGCCATCATTCAAGTCCTTTCAAAGAGCTTTGCAGCATTTAACCTTGTCCCTCATATTCTTATTTTGTATTCCTCTGAAAAATATTGCTCTCAGTACGGCAATAGTGGGCATTTTTCTTCTCAAATCTGAGACTGTGGAGGACTTTATTCACAGAACTAAGGCTTTGCTGAATTAGCTCTTCTTCTTTGAGAGAGGAAATAATTTTGCATGTGGCGGGATCCTCATTTAGCATGCACTAGCAATAGATGTGCCCTCCTGTTGCATTTAATTCAAACTTGTCTGATTACTGTAAAAACTATTTGTAGTCGGTTTTTAAATTATTAAACAAACAATTAAATGGTTTGATAGATTTAATGGTTTGGGAAAAGATTTTTATTTTAAAAACCAAACATCACGTAATGAATTTTGAAATACTGGAAGTTGATTCTGTTTTTAAATATGTTTTATTTTCAGATTTTGGTAATACTAACAAGAACATATTAACATCTAGCATTCGTAATAATGGTGACAGCTTTGTTGTTTCCGGCTGAGGATGTGCAAAAGTTTTACATGAAATCATGATCCCAGAAAATTTATAAGAAAAGTATCATCATTTCTTATAAGATAAGTGAAGTTTTAAGTTACAAATTGTTATATTTGCATATATTTGTTTGCTTCACTGTTAATAACTTCATATTTTACGTATTTGCAAGCTATTTATATTAGTTCCCAGAACCATGGTATTGCATTTGCCTTTGGCAGAGTCTCTTGAAGTTGTTTGAATTTCATAGCATCTGTCAATAACTTATTAAAATGATTAATATAAGTTAACCAACCTGCACTTAATGACTTGGTATCAGATTATATCGTGAGAAACCAAGAAGGGCATGCAGAATTTCTTGAGTAGCTATTAGGTACAGTACTTATATGTTTAAAGACTTCATTATGTTTAGAGAAATGGAGAAATTATTAGTAGCATTAATTTCCAAAGTAAAGGATTGACTTACCGGGATCATAAGCTTATTTGAACATTAAAGAACTTCTAACAAAATGGTCCAATGAATAGCAGTTCCTTTTGCAATATATTCCTTCATACTAGAATGCAACATGCTTGAATAATCAGAAAAACAAAGACTTGTTTGATAGTAACCTTAAGACTTTTAGCACTAATATGGATAATCAGATTCTTACAACACACATAATAATTCCTAAATAAACAAAATTTCCTATGCCATAAAATTAAACAAAGCATACAAACTTCATTGTTTTTCTTTTTTTTTTTTTAACTTATGAAATACTTCCTGAAACTATATTATAAAGATTAAAATTAAAAAATCATCCCCTAATGTTGAACACAATGATGTATACTCCTGCTGTCTTAAGAAGCACACTTTCCTGTGAGCAATTCCGCAAATAAAATCTACTGGTAAGCTACTCTTGTGCATACAACTTGTTTGAATGTAATATGGCGTAACACATGGGCAAAAATGTCACTGTCATCTGTCTCGCTTGTGCACATGGGCGCGGGGTAATACAAAAAGTGTGTTTCTTAAGACGGATGCAGTATAGTATAGCAATCCCTATTCGTTAAATGAACCTTAATACTAAAAGGAAGTACAGAAATCTGTAGACTTTTGGCTTGGAAAGGATTTAGTCATTTATTTTTCACTTTCATAATTCCATCTACCTAATAATATGGATAAAAGGCTGCATAAAATAGTTATTTATGGTTTGCCATACTAACATAATTCATATTAATTTTTAATTGCTGACTTTACTGATTTGCTTCAGTTACATGCAACAACCTGAACTAGGCCAAGAATTCTATAGCATGCCCTCTAAATCCATCTAGCATTGCACCACTGGTAAAATACAGTCAGTTAATTGTAAGTACCACAGCATTGTACAGCAAGCAAATGGACTGCAGTGTATAGGACTCTCAGATAGGTATGGACTAACTTTTAAGTGATGACCAATAAATAGCATTGCTTTGAGACTGTTAGCTTATAAAGTGCTTAACCAATAATTAGCATTTGGGATTTATTGCTTAAATGTCATGAAAACATTAATGTTGCAAACAGCATTTCTTTGTAAACATCAATATTTATTCAGACATGTACATATAATGACCATAATTGTATATCAGAACTGTAAAACACACATGTTTAATTATTCCTCTATTCTTTTTATTCCTTCTTGTTTTTATAAATTTCTCGTATCTTTTTCTTCCTATTTCTTTCTCTGATTTATTTCTGCAATTCATTTTATACTATGACTCTTCTTTCATTAGGGTAGTATTTCTTTCTGTTACTCATTGCTCTTATGTCCAGTGTTATATATTAATAGATCATGTAAAAAGAAGCCCTTGAAAATATTTAATTTTTAAATATTTAATTTTTAAAATGACATTGTCAAAATCTTAATAAAGATACTATATCAGAAGAGCTGTAAAATGGTTGTAGCTGATGACATTTAATTAGGGTTCTTTGAACACAGCATATATACTTGGAATAGGAAAAAGATGAAACTGTTTTTCAAAGCTTTTGTATTAGGTAGTCAAATAATCACTGCCAAAACAGTATTTCTGATGTGAGATGGTGCATTGTATTAAATTTGTGTCTGTATCTTCTTTTTTTATCGATGTTAGTGTCTGCAAAGTAAACCAATGAATTTATTGGTATAAAGAAAGAATGTATAAAAAGTAAACATTACATTCCATTCACTTGTTTTCTTTTTCTTGGCAGCATTGAAAGTACCCAATAATGATGAGCAATGTGTAGTTCCACTTATTTCAAATATTGTTGGTGTCACTCAATCTGTGTCAAATATTACTGCAGTTAATGGCAGCTAACAGTATATCTCTAAAGTGATTTGTTGTTTGGAGTTTTCTTGTTCACACACAGGATGTAAATGATTACATGGCCAAAATTTGCATATATGATAAAGGAGGCCTGTCATCAAAACAAAGTATTACCATATTTTTCTGACTGTCACGTTTGCTACTGCAATGTTTGGTTTTCAAGCAGAAAGTTCAGCACGGATATAGAAGTAGTAATGAAGTGTATACTAAAAGACTTGCAGATCAAGTTTGTTTGGATGTGATCTACAAAAACACAAGGCTTTATAAAATTACAGGTGTTTATAACAATGAGATAGGGATGATGAAGATAATGATGACATTGGTATCTGTTTTTGAAGAAGAAAAAAATCACATATAAACAAAGAAATGAAGACTTTATTTGGGGCCTCTAAGCTATAACCTAAGAATTTTGGTTCATACATTGTTTACAGCCTGTATATTATTATAGAATCCATGTTCAAAACAGCCAATGGAAGAACATTAAACTCTTACAAGTTAAACTGTGATTGGACAAATAATCTGCCTAGTGTTGAACATGGGTGAAGCATGGTATGACATTTATTGAAGCACTACCTGTATACAAATTTCTTTTTTTTTGGGGGGGGGGGGGTAATTTACGTCCTCCAACGTTAAATCCTATCAAATGATCAGTGGAGTGAATGAAATCATGCTCAAATGAGCCAGTATCCGTAGAGCTTAGAGTTACCCAACATTCGTCTCTCAGAATAATGGAAAACCCTGGTAAAAACCTTATCCAGTTAACTCACCCTGACCGAGATTGGAACTCGGGGCATCTTGAACGTGAAGCAGACACGCTACCGAGGCAGGTTACCTTTATACAACCAACAAGTTTCAAATCCAGAACACAAGTTACAGATATACAGTTGCTGCTTGCCTAAATGTCACACCATGCTTTGCTACTGGTGTTGAAAATAGCAAAGGAAATATATCACATTATTAGTTCAATTTTTTTAGCCAAAATGTTTTAATATAATAGAACATTAATTCAGTACCATAAAATATTACTTAATTCTCTTAAAGAAAGATATTCTTCAAATATATAGTTATTTTACTAGCATTTTATGATTTAATGGTAAACACTTATCATCCCAAGGCTAAAATTCTTATATATTCAATGCCTTTAGGTGGAATTTGTTTAAGGTATATAAATGATGGGCTTTTGATAACTATGAAAAGATAATAAGGCCAAGTTTAGTATTTTATTAAATTTCAGTTCTTCCAATTGTTCTACATACTATTTTAGGGTGCAAAAGTCTCCTTTTCTAATATGAGTGTGACAAACAGCTATATTTCTATAATGACTATATTTGTATTAGATACATTACACTAACAGTTGTAATTAAGCAAGTAAATAAGTAATTTATTCATCCAATTAATTGTTTGAAATAAAGAAGTACAGAGAATGTTGGACAAATTAGTTAATGACATTAGGCAAATGTGTCAACCTTGTATATACTTTTCTCCACTTACAAGTTTTTTGATGAAGACTAGTTTCTGGGAACCTCTTTCCTATCGTCAGTTCTGTGGTCAACCACAACTAGTCAACTGGTCAACTAGTCCTCATCAAAAAACTTGTAAGTGGAGAAAAGTATATACAAGGTTGACTCATTTGCCTAATTTTAGTAACAATGGCACTCAACTTTCTGAAATACTTCTTTTTATTCTATATAGTTAATGACATATTTACTTTGAAGTTAATGCACCCTGGTACCAGTCACAGTCTCTATTATAAAGACTGCTAATAAAATTGTAACCCATGGTATAATAGCCCAAAGTGGGCCTGAGCCTACCAACCTGACTGCAGAATTCACACCCACATATGCAAGGCAGAGGTGGGCAATTGTCCAACCGATACAGGGAGGAGATGTGTTCAGTGTTCAGCATCTCAGCACCCCTAGCCAGAAAGTTAGCTTTCTAGACCAGAGTTTGCTACCTAGCGTAGCTCCTCAGTTTCCTCACAATGAAGAGTGGGCACCAGTCCTATACCTCAAATATGTCTAATATTTCTATTATAATGATGGTTGTCACTTGTATGTAAATTTGTAGTAAATATTTTTGCCTATTGCTTGCTTTATCCCTGATTGAGTAGAACTGTACACATCATAAATGCACCTTTGCTGAGAACAAAATATAACCTCGAATGAAGTACCACAAAATCTGTAGTAATGAAATTAACTTTTGGATGATTTCTTGTTGAAGCCATATCTGAGATACTAGGTTAGCTAATTTTGTTAACTATGCCAGCTCTTGCATAACAAGGATAAATGCTCACAATAATAAACCCAAAGGAATAGTAAGCTATATGGTATATAACTTCATATGGCTTAACCAATTAGGATGCTTAAAATTTTACATATCCTTCAGAAATTTGTTAAGTTAAGAAAAAGAGAAAATCTCCTTTTACATACACAGAGTACTGCTTTTTTTACACTAGAAGTTTCTTCTTCTCAACATTACAGCAAAGATGCTGGAGTTCTGAGGTGACCATGTATTATGCATTACTTACACACAATGTACACGGTGTTCATTTTTATCTGTGATTTACCGCGCAAAATTTGACGTCATCAATAACATTGCTGATGGAGCAAGTTTATATACCATTCCCCTAGTGGCTTGCGATCGTATTGGATGTGGTGTCATGTACTTCTAAACAGTGCCTAAAGTAGCAGTGGAGCTATCTGAAGTCTTTACTCTTGATTCAGTTGACAGAAGACAAACACTTCAGTATGTCCTTCAGCTAGTTCTAGAAGGTTTGTGGAATGCAAAAATAGATGTAAATGTTATACACATTAGTCTACTTCTGTCAATAAACAAACATTAATATTTGGAATTGCTTTTCTAAAATTTGATACTATAGCCATTAAATAGTGTATTACAGTTTAAAAGGTATAAAGTAAATCTGGTGCACAAGTGTGTGTTACACATTTTCGAGGTCATATGAATCATTTGATACATTTTATTAAAATTTCATTCACCATACAATGATTAGCATATTCTGCATTGGGTGTAAAAATAGAACATAAGTATTAAAGGGAGTTGATTAATGACACTAAACAACACTTACTTTCAAATTTTCCCAGAACATGTTTCAGAGACTTTGCCTCCATCGTCAACTGGACATCAACTGGTTCTCAGTGGTGTAGCTGGCAATATTTTGTCATAGATCTCCTCTGGTGGTGGTTCAAAGAACTTGTTGAACAAATCATTCTGGGGGATGTCGAAATTGAAGACTTTGTTCCTATTTTTTGAAATGAAGATTTGTTCTCATGTGGACAGTTCTTGTTTTCCTCATGTATGTTTTAGTAGTTTGGATTCTGGATTTATGTTGTGGTTTTTTTCCCAAAAATGCGTGGCAACTGCTGATTTTTCTAATTGTTTATATTTTATGTTCCTAAAGTGTTCCTTTGCTCTTGTTTCTAAATTTCTTTTGGTTTTTCCAATATAAATTTGACTACTGTTTTCAACACTTCCAAGAAAGAAATTATAAGTATATTATTTTAAATTGATAACCCTCTTAGCATCATTTAACCCTAGAGGAGGCACGCTGATGTGTTTTATACACAAATTTGTGCTTTGCTCTCTATTGAAAAAATGCCAATTTTTAGATAACTAACTGTAGATAATTTTTGGGGTTCTGTTTACCTTCTGTTCAGTTGTTACAGAAAATTAACAGAATCAAGAGGTCAAGGGCAAAAATCAGTTTTTCTTGGAACTGCAGCAGCAGATAATTATGTACACCACGTACATGGTCATGTATTAAATTTTGATCTTATTCTTTATACTTTTATTCAATCTGGTGTGGTCAAAATATGTAATGTTTAGAGAGTGGGTTATACTTTGGTATTGCTAGTAACATATATTTCTAACTTTAGAGCCAAAAGAGAATATTTGAGTGAGGGGGAAGTAGAAAGCAAATGCGTGCTTTTAAGAAGACAGTGACTGCGGGGGACATTCGTGTTTTTATTGAAGAAGAGGATGAAGATTTCATGACAGTAACTTTGATATTGAGAATAATGAAAGAGAAATTTAATGTCATGACGGCACGTTGCCCATGGTAGCTCAATGGGCAAGAGCAAATGGATGGAAACCAGGAGATCCATGGTTCAAATCCTGGCCATGGCATTGAATTTTTCAGTTTGACTCTCTGTCCAAAACTTTAGCCTATACATGGCTAGTGTGAAGGAACAATTAATTTCCATCAATTAACATATTTCATACTTAGTTTGCATTTTTAAAATATCCATTGAGCATTTATAAACTAAAATTTGTCATTATTTCTTATAATCTATAATTAGATTACGATTTAGTGCAGTAAGTGGTAAATATACAGCAAATTTGTCTGCTCTGTGTTCAGAATACATCATGGGCTGACTCTAGGTTTAAATAGTATATCACAATGATTATCTTCACCAACAACCATCATCTTAACGTTTTCTTTACTTATATATGTTACTCTCTCTGTGCCATAATAATTATCTGGTACATGTATCTCATTTGTCCCATATTAATTATCCATTATGTATCTTCCCAATATTAATTGTCCAAAAGGCATATATATTTTGTCCCACAGTAATTTTTTGATCTGCATACTGTGATGATGGTGGTTAGGAATATATAGGATGCAAATGAAACAAGCAAATGATTCACACAATTATGTTGTTCCAGTAGAAATTGAAAATACCGTACCATAGAGTAGATTTATTGCTCCAGGATGGGTACAAAATGACAAGAAATCTAAAACAACAAACAAAATGGAGTACTCCACTCCTACCGTACTGTAGACTTTGTGTTAGTTTGGGAAGGCTGCCAATCCAACAGTTTGCCTTGCCCCGATGGATCTACTGCTGCAGTGTAGCTGAAGCCTCATTGTAAATGTTTCGAGGACACTCCAAGTGAGATGCTAGTACATTGTGGCAATCCAAGCGTGCCTTATACATATGGGCAATTTTGTAACTGTTCCCACCATGCATTTTCATTAATTGAACAAAACTGGACTGCAAAGATATTCAGCTTGTCATTACCTACTGCTACTCCTATTTACAGACCTACTCACTGTAGAGTTGTGCTCAACTAATGATTTGCAGCATGCTTTGCTTCACTGGACTGCATACAGCGCCACACCAGTGTTATGAAAATCAACGGCCCCTATCGGTAATTGTCTTGACAGTGTTGTGATAAGATTGCGTGAGTTCTCTTCACAGTCATGTTCACTGAACTACTCTGCAACTCTGCACATAAGTAAATCCAAAACATTCCCTTGTCAGTAATTTCTGTAATGCTCTTTCAGCAGATCCGAGAATTATTATGGGATGGAGGGAGTACATCTTTAGCACTCCCAGTCTCGTAATTTCCATACCTTTCATAGATATTCAGGAATGTTTTCCTCCTTCATATCTTCTTACACTCTATAAACCCATGTTTTATTTGGTCTGCCTGTCCTGTTTCTATCCAGAGGATTCTATTACAAAATATTCTGTAATAATCTCTCCTCACCAGTCCTGCTCACATGAACATACCATACAAGATGTTTCTCTTTCATGTCATGAATTATAGCGTGTTGCTCTTCCATTTGTTCCTAAATCATGTCAGTTCTAATACTTCTCGAACTTATTTTTGTTGTTATCCAAAAAGTCCATTTCTGTTGCTAATGAGCAACTTCCTTCCTTCTGATCATGAATAATTGATCATGAATATACAACTTTTAAATGGTACAGATGCAATGTATATTACCATTGTGTATAACAAGTCTGTTTTTCAATTCTGTTTAAACATTTTGGATAAAATTAAACTATAGGCATTCCTTCACCTGTCATTTTGACTGATGATTTAATACTGTTCTTTTTCTTTCCTCTTTCTGTTCTATAGCTTGCTATGTATAACAAAAATTACACTACAGACAGAAGAATTGCTAACTAACTTTGTAAGATTTGCTGTCTTTGATTGGCTGTTTCTCAAGAAATGAATATTCTTGAAGAATTAGTTTATGCTGTACTCCTGATAAATGTTAAATATTGAACTTATTTCTTAATTTTGTAAATTAAAATAAGCTAATATATATTTAATGTAATACTATCAAAAATTTGAAGATTTGCCTGGATTTCTTACTCAGTAAGAAATAACTTCAGATATAGTAATAAGGTAACACTGTAATATAAACATATGAAATAAATTTCACAAAATGTGTTATGTTTGTCACACGAGAACTCTTCCAAAGCACAAGAAGTGGTTCTTTATACATTAATGTATTTTAAGTAGAATAAGACTATTTAATGATGTAAGTAAAATAATTTTTCTTGACTTGACATGCAGGTAAGCATTCATTAGATATTCATGCATTTACCAGACAGACACTATCCTGTTCCTAAAGCCACTGGAAATATTTCTACTCTCACTAGTACAGTGACCTAAATGAAACAATTTCTGTATGCATCCTGTTTACTTACAACTATTGTGAACTTTATTAAGCAATAATTTCTTACTTTAATGGAATATGTGTGCGTTCTATTTTATAATGTTTGCAAGTTTAATACATTTCTTGTAGGAAACATAATTATGATAGGCAATGTTCTAGTGACAGTAAAATCTTTCCTCCAGTTTTGAATCATGACTGTATTTAGTGAAAATTTCAGGTCTCCTTGGTAAAGGTATTTAATATAAAGCCAACATTTTATTTGTTATTCTTTTCCTTCTCTCCATGTTTCTTTCTTCCTTACTTCATTTTTTCCTTATATTTTATTTGTTGTTGTTGTTGTTCTTCATCCATCCTCTCCTAACCTCATTTTTTTTAATGGTCGTCTTCACTAAATGCATTTGAAGTTTCCTGTAGCTTCATAATACTCAACTGTAACTAGGAGTATTACAGTGAATTTGGATTATAATGGATATTTCAAGCTGTTTTTTATTATATCCGAATCCTAGATTTACTTTATTTATTTTTAAGATACAAACCTATGTTCTTGGTTATAGTAATAATAAATGATAGTTGTTATTTTTTCATTTCCATTTGTTTGTTTTTATGTACATTAAGTGCTTCTTTCAAGTTTGCTTTAAATATTTTGTAAATGTAAAATTTCCTGCTATTATTTGTACTCAGTGAACATGTATATAGTATCTTCATAGGTTCATCTTGTGGATATATAGTGAGCAGTTAATCAAAAAAAGAAAAAAAAAATTGCTGGAGATACACATAACTCATATTTCTCTAAGTATCTCCATACATAATGTAATATCAGTGTTTACAGAAAGTATTATTTAAATTTTCACATAGTAGCACGCACAAATTCAAGATTTTGTAAGAACATTATAATCAATTTGAAAACTGAGTATTGAGCTGAATATAAATGGTAATTCAAAAAAAAAAAAAATAATAATAATAATACCAGTGTGGTTTGCTTTATTCAGTGATCTATCAAATGTTCTGAACCGAAGATGAGAATAATCTGTATTTGCTTCATGCTACCATAAGATGATGCCCCCATCGAGGTGATAATAAGCCTTTTCCATGCTATAAAAGTACAGCTTATTTTGAATTATTGTCCATTAGGTAGGAAAAACTTAAGTGCCAGAATGTACTATGTTGTTTAAACGATAAAGGTGTTGCGAGTGTTAGCCAAGACTAACGAGCTGTGATCCATTTTTAACAATAAAAATTGTGATTTTTTTCTCTGCCACTGCCTCTATACATGCTGTAACTGTTGTTATGTGAAAAAAAAATGTATTGAAATGGCCATAAAGTTTTAAGAAAATAAATATATATAAGACCCTCCCACACATACAAACACACATACACACACAAACACACACACACACACACAAATTCAAATACATACATGCGTGCACGTGCGCATATACACACATGCACACGCCACACCACACAAACAGTCACAGAGAAACACAGTGAAGAGAAAAGAGGCTGAAATGTTTATATAGATTAAAAAGAAATTTAAAAATGCTGTCAGAGTGTGAGATGTGGTGTACTTTAAAATATATCTTGTGATTAAAATAATGTGCACATGGTATGCACAGTTCATGATTTCATGCCTTTCATATGTATATGATTTTGATGCATTTAAATAGAAAAAGTACAGTTTGTTTTTGTATGTATTGTTAAACCATAATTTACTGTTAATGTCCTGCTAAGTTTCAAAATCTTATTGTGTAATGTAGAAATCAAGCAATAGTTAATTTAGTGCTGAAAAATACCTCCCACTTTATAGTAAAACTATGGCTTAATGTGCAAGCTTCCCCAGTATGTGGAGAAAGAATTAATGAACATTATAAAAACTACAGAGTGAATGCGTAATAAATCAGTGTTCTGCCTTAAATGTTTGTAAGTTTGAAAATTTAAAGAGTAAAGTGGTAAACAATTCTGTTGCATAACTTTATACTTTTAGTTATTATCATATGTTGTGAATAAAAATACATTAATTTCATCATATCACTAAGAGCCCTCCTATACACTGTGCTTCAAGTATTGTATCAATGTATCAGAATGATTTAGGTCCTGAAAAGTGTGACCTAAATTTCACAGTGCAATATACACTAATACTCAAAGTATGTCCAGGGTTCTATTGTGTTTCCTGTAATAATTAAATGAGTGAGATAGAGTGAAAACAAAACATGAAGCTTTGTACATTTTCTATTTAGCTGCAGTCCTACAATTTTCTTCCTTTCCTACCTTGTGATTTTAATTTCCTCTAAAGAATAAGTGTAATATATCCTAAAGGACTTAGATATTGATAACACCACTGTGAGAAATAAACCTGAAAGCAGCAGAAAATATAATTAATCTATAACCTAGATTTTAATGCAAAGTGATATTAATATTTAAGTTCAGTTGGTTGTTAATATTTTAAAAATAGAGCATTCCATGCATATTATATAGTTATCTTAAAACAGGGATGCAGTGAATAAAGCATAAACTTGATTTCCATTTTTTTAATGTTGGTTTATAAGCATTTGGAGCATCAAAGAACAAAAAGCTTTGACAATAATGAGTATACATGCATATGACCACTGATGTTAAAAGCAGGATTACTAACATTCCTATCAGCTTAGAAGTAAATTAAGATCCTAAAGGCATGTTATTTTAAAATAATTAAACCAAAAGTTCATATTGTAATATGCAATATTTCTGATTTGCAGAGAACATTTCTTATGTCTGTTATACACAAAACCAAAAAGTAAAGTTAATACATTAATTAAATCCTGGGTTCATAAGGTCATTGTGCAGCAATGAATTGATACAGTGCCTCCATTTCTGAATGGTATGCCATGATGCTAAATAGATATTGAAAAAAAATAGGTTACACACACACACATTTGTGTAATTGTTCCCAAAAGGTTGATATTTGAGAAATGTAGGTACGCACTACAGTGTGTTGTGAAGATAAGGCTAATACAACTGAATTACATAAAATCACATTTCTGATATATTTTTGTGTGTATTTTATTTAACCCTCTCTTAATTTCCTTTTCCAATTTCAAAATTTCCAAATAGTATTATAGTGCTCTAATATCCATTACATTGTTTCAGGAATTGTATGTTATGTATATAATCTGCTACATTAATTAAAACAGATTGCATATATAATTATCATTGCAATTGAAAAGAAGTTTTATAAATATTGATGTTGCACCAAGCTGCAGCGATGGGCGTCTGCTTCACATTTTAGCAGAGACCTATCTTAAGGTATGCATGGATGTACCTATGCTCAAAGAAAGGATGACACAGGAATATGACTTTGTAAAGTTTAGTAACAATGTTCACTTTTAACGCAGAAGCTGCTGACCAATGTCCTGAATTGAAGTACTGTTTTGCTCTATTCAGGCGATAACGCGCAATTCTACCCTTGAGGCAAGAATGACGCCTAATCCAGCTACGTCTTGTTCTGCCTGCGATACGAGCAGAAGTGTTAGGAATATATCCAGAATGTCCTACTCTTCTTCAATAACCTGCTAATCACCTTCCCTTTTGCTAATGATTCTAAAATACCCAGTACTAGCTTCTAATACAATGCTGCCACCTCATTTCTAAATCTATTAAATTAGCTTCTTTTCAAACTAAACTCTCTCTATAAATTTCTAAGAAATACTCTAATATATTCCAAGAACTTCAAGCTAGCCTGCCATACCTAATCTGGAAACTTTAGATACTTTCACCCACCTCGTCGCACAACTGACCGAATAACTTCTATGAATTTTTCTGAAAACCAGCTGTCGCTAATTACAGTACTTAATGTCATCTTACCCTGAACCAAACTGTACTCTTCATCTATTGCCAAACCTAGTTCCTCCTAACATTTAACACAAATGCATAAAATATTCACATTTCAGTTTATTATAAGTACTAATTTATTCAGCTGATACATAATTTCTGTATAGAGTTGAGTTTACTTAAAAAATGCATTGATCGCTATTATCTGAGGATTAAACTAAATGGGGACCGAACTGTTATTAGCTCCAAATTGTTGTTAACTGTGATAAGGACGAGAATTATGGCTACTATCATATTGCTTTCCCTTCCTTCAAATTGCCCTATAGCTAACTTGTGGCACATAACGCATATATTTGGATGTTTGCTGCAATCCTAGGAAATAACGAGATGCGGAACAGGGTTCGCAATTTACTTATCGAAAGCTGCTGGTGCTTACAGTACACAAGTTTCAGGTAGGTGAGGAGTAGGGCCCGGATTTTGATGAAAAGTCATCTTTTTTCTGAGTAGTCATAGACGATGCTCATTGGAAATTATGTGCATTCTAGAACAAATACATTAGATAGACATGGTTTTTATAGGTAATCAATATGCATTTTTCCAGCATTCTATAATAAAGTCATTTTTTAACATTTAAATGCATTTTCCGGTCATTTTATTTCTTTTTCACGAATTTATAGGGCATTTTCATCTGTAGCCTGCATTCGACAGATCGAGAAACTAAATTAACTGAAATCATCAATGAATTTGCAACAGATTATCAGTCAACTAAATCTTGTTTTACGGGACATAGAATGAAATTTTCATTTGAATGGCTTCAGAGGTACATTATTGTGTTTAATAATACGGCCGCAGATGAGTAAACAGGTAGTAAAATTCCTGCTTTGGCATTTTGTCTACTAAGAGTCTTCAGATATATAAGAAATTAATTTTATTATTTGGATATTATTTTACATTCGATCAGGAAATGTTACAACCCGCGTTATAATTGCTTGGGTGTTGCCACAATGTGCCTATTTAAATAAAGAGATCAGCCAGAGACAAGCCGGTATGTAGGACTATATAAGAATTTGTATGTTTTACATAATGATATAAATTGACGTGCATTTAGGAATGTCTAATAAGTCTTTTTTTCTGGGTAACTGGTTTCAATGCCTCTCCGCTGTGCGTTTCTTGTCTATGACTTGTTTTGATGCTGGAAGAGGGTCGGTCGAGCTTTCATAGCGAACGGCAAGCGGTACGAACTTCTTAGATCTGATTATGACCCTCGTGGGAAAGGAAAATGTTCGTTAGGATGAGTAGGATATTTGTAAATTACTGCATTTAAATTCTATCCGTTTCTTTTATAAGCTTGTTAAGCATTTGTTACATAATAGTCTGTAAGTCGCCATACTTTATTAATGCTCGATAACTTGACAGAATAAATTATTTTGTCATTACATAAGAGGTATGAGGCATGCTTTTTAAGTCAGTACCGTTTTGTGATTCCGGTCAGGGTGAGTTATCTGGCTAAGGTTTTTCCGGGGTTTCCCTTATCCTTCAAGACGAATTTCGGGTAACTCTAAGCTCCGTGGACCCTAGACTCATTTGCGCATCTTTTCACTCATTTCATTCTCCGTCCGATATGACTTAACGTTGGAGGGCTCTTACTTATCTTGATAAAGGAAGGCAGGAGTGTTACATAACAGTGGTGGAACCTACAGAGACTGACAGAATTTTTCGGACAGTTATAGATGTTGTATGTTCAACAACAAAAGATTAACAACAAACCTATTTCATTCCATTTTGCTCTCTCCATGAAATGAAATGTGTAGTGTTTATCGCCCGCTTTTACTACATACGGCACGGCAGGTGGTGACACTGATGATACATGAGATGAAGATGGAGCACCGGTGGAATGAGATGGCGGGGGAAACCGGAGATCCCGGAGAAAACCCGCCCCAGCGCCGTGTTGTCCACCACTAATCTCACTTTGCGGTCGCCTGGGATCGAACCCGGGCCGCCTTGGTGAGAGCCAAGCGGTCTAACCACTGAGCCACGGCGCGGCCCTTGTTCTCTCCAGATTTTACAGCTACACATACAGGTAACAAAAATAAAGTTTAATTTCATTTCATGGAGCACAAAATATAAAAACCGTGAGTGTATTTATAGTAATACAAAATTTCCTATTCAAAATTATTCGTACAAAAAATATAAGTACAAAACAAATAGAAAGAATGGAGGTCATGTAGGAATATTAATACTTGGTGATTCTTCCCTTCCTCCATAGCACTTCAGTCAGCCTTCTCGGTATGCTCTCCACCCGTTTGCTAGTGGTAGAACGGGGAAATTTGTTCCATTCCTCTTGCAGTCGCTTCCTCACTTCAGCTTTAGAACCTGTAGGAAATTTTCTACGTCCTTTTCGAGTATATTCTCAATCGGATTGATGTCGGGACTCTGAGGGGTAAGATTCACAACTTCAAGACATTTGTACAACAACCATAGCCGTACATTATGTTTTGGGTCATTGTCCTGAAAAAATTTCTAACAATCTCCTATTCCCATATTTTCTGCACTTTGCTCCAGGTTATCTTCTGAAATCTGAAGATACTGGCGGTGATTCATGTGATTCATCTATAAAAGCTCCCCACCTGTTCTTTCACCAAACCATAACATGTGTCCTCCATGCACAGTGCCCTCTACGGAGAAGAAACGTAATTTTTGCGGAACAGTAAGCAAATTACAGCGCTCTCAGTATGGTTGCTCTGGTAACTAATATATACAACCAGCTTACCCTAGATATGAGCACACAACACCGCGTCTTCATGGTTGAATGCTGCTTTCGTACTGGAATTTAAATTGGTGTGATATATAAATACAGTTTAAACCGCTGCATAGAGGAGTTTATGCCACGCTATCCAGCATTCAGACAAGTTCCTCGGAGCGTAATGTTATCAAAAGTGTGCAGGTAACGTCAAATTGACATACTTCTGTTTGCAACATAAACGTCTGACCTTTTATCAGTATACGATATAAATTTTTTGCCATTCTCTCGCTTAATTAAAATGTCTGTTAATGTTGGTATCCTTATGTCTTTTAAAACCAATAAGTGCATCAAACGTTTCCAAGATACACGATCAGTTACTCGCGGAAAGAAAAACACTGGACGCTATAAAGAGACTCCAATCTAGAAGCAATAAATAATGTTATGACAGAAAGACCTCAACACTAATTTAATTTTCACTCCTAGAACATGTTCTGCTAATTTTCTGGTTTTTAATGAAGTTAAATTGTGAGGAAACTGCGGGTGATAGAAAAGAATTGAGATCAAATTGAAATATTTCTATTTTATGTGGCATATATAAACAGCTATCGCATCTACGTAACAAGGCGAAATTACGCACCTTTATGTTACGCGGGCAGACCCACCTCTCAAATAGTATATATACCAGCATGTAAAGAGAGACCTCAAAGCTGCTGTCAACACATCAAATACGATCGCAAGCCGATAGGGGAATCACATATAAACTCGCTCCATCAGCGATGCTATTGATGACGTCAAATTTTGCGCGGTAAAATTACAGATAAAGATGAACGCCGTGTATAAGACAATAAGGCTACCTCACTAAACACAAGCGAATTATCTGAAAACAGTAACTCTCAGCACGTCTGTATGTATGTCGGTAAGGGTCGGTGTTGGACCTCTATAAGCCTAGTTTCTGGTTAGATCTTCCCGTACATGTCGTGTGGTACTGTGTTATAAAACATTTTCACATTTAGCATACCTAAATATAACAAGACATTTAAACATGAGAATAGCACAAAAGGTGTGGAGCTGATTCACATGTTTGCAATTCATTTCACCCCATGAACTAGTGTCAGAAGCAAGCATAAAATGAGAGATTAGTAGTTCCTTTCGCTACGTGGGAATACAAGCTCCACAAGTTAGGGACCACGTAGAAAGTAAATAGGTCGTTTATAAAGAGAACTACTTACTGCTTTGGGCTTATAGGCTTAATTAGCATGTATGGTAAGAAATTATTTAAAATCGGAGAATATTTTCATGTGCAGCTCTGGTGACATATAAAATTATTTAATCTGACTCTTGCATTTAAGGATCTTATTCAACAAAAAATAGATTCTGCCGAGTGAGTTCCCAACCCGACGGACGAAACATAAGCTCCGTTAAAATCTCAGGTAACTATAACTTTCAGGTATTGCACTAACGTATGATACCGAAATTAAGGGATGCAATAAGTAAAGAATCGTAATGAATTTCAAAGGAATATTGTATCTTTGTTACAACACGTGCAGGTGCATTGGGTTGAATAGTTTTAACAAAAGAAACGGGAGAAAGAAGGTTCTTATCAGGAATTCTCAGTCGATAATACTTGACTCCGTTTGAAAAGGCATTGTTCGGATCCTTAATAATGGCATGACCAAAACTAATAATTACAATAGACAAAGTAGTCACAAATGGAATTTTGGTGTGAATAAAGACACGACTCCGAGAGGTGAAAGTGACACACACGCAGCTGTAGTGAAGACAAGCAGACCGTGGGTGGCAGCCCATTAAGACGGTCATCTGTTTCTGTCTTGGGCGAAGGCAGACCAGAAGCGATGAGAGAAGATATCTGTTGGTTCATACGTGTATAACGAATTAAGTGTTATCATGTACTAAACATTCTACATACGGTCATTCTGAACAATGATATATTGATAACCCTTGGTCAGCAACTTCGAGTTTGATGTGATGATAAACAGAAGCAGTCATTAAACCAGTCTGAAACTTGCATTCCAGTGTCATTAGAACCATCCTTACTACCATACATATCCACGCATACCCTTTGACGAAACTCATTGCTCTACCCTGAGAAAAGGTCACAATGTTTCAAAATACACAACGCAAAAATAAGGTGCATCAATATTGACAACCTTTGGTCGAGGAAAGAACTTGCATCGAAGCATTTCCTCAATTTGCATCACGGAAAGGTTGAAGATCAGGTTCTCTAAAGAAACCAAGCCGGCGCTTGTTTACAATAGCCGCGGTATCATTAACTGCTTAGCAAGGCTCATTATTACCATGAAACTTTATCCACCGACTGTTTTCTTATTTGTGCCGAAACTTTTATGCCTGTTGCCGTGACAATATTGTTGCATTGATATGCCCATAAATTTGAATTACTCCGTTCTTCTAAAACTATAAAATGATTGAAATTGCAATTAAAAGGTCTTCCATTGATTCTTCCTTCGCTCCTCAAGTCGTGCTGGATCGCAAGGAGAACAAGGTTTACAGCTACAGCATCCTCCTTCTGATCGATGAAATGTTATTTCTAGGAGTGTATTCTGACTGAAAAAAGTAATTGTTCACAAAGATACACTGTCATATTGTCACAAGTGACTATTTTGTTTAATTCAAATATGTTGGGTGATCATTTCACTAGACTTGCGCGTGTGACGTCATGTCACGTGACCTCCCTCTATAGTGGAACTTGTACAATTCCTTGTGTTCTCGCTCTCTTGTGAGCTAGCTGTGAACCTAGGTCAGCTGTATGTAAGGTAACCGGCCATGTGGCCACTTGTGTATTTTCTATTATTGTAGTAAACCTTTCATGTCTAAATTGTAGTTTCAGTATTTTTTAATGTAATTGAAGCTTTATGCAGAAAATCCCAAGCTCTCCGCAAAGAATGTGAATCCTATCCTAGGAGCTCCCCCGTGCAAGATCTGGCCATGTGATGTCATCCATTAACATCCCTGGCTAGGTCTTCACAATATCATTATTGTCAATTAGTATTCAGCATCAGTATAGGCAGGTACAAGAACAAATATGAATTGAATATCCCTCTGCTGATGGTTTTTAAAATTGTGTCCTTTCTTTAATATTTGTAATCAAGAAGTACTGGATTAATAAATTTGTGCATAAAAGAAATAGTGTTACAACTGAAAACATGTTTCGATAACATCGAAAAGCTTGATATTGTTAGCTTTATAACGAACCTATGTTTAGTTTTCATAACAAAAATGTACACTAATTAGTCCATATTGTGACTTTGTGGGTTCGTGAAATGAAAAGTTCAATTGCACCACTTAAAAATGTTCTTTATTTCCACCGACTTACAGTTAAACACTTGCCAATTACACAGAATTACGTAAGGCACACAATTACGATTCACCAGTTCGTCCGTTACAATTCCAGTGTACGCTCACAATTGTGTAAATTCTTCCGCTGCACAGTCTTCTCGTTCTTACACTAGCGCTGCTCTCTTACAGCTGTTCGCCAAACACTGACTGACTGTCTGACTCAATTCACTCACTGCAGCCCTTTTTATAGGAATATCATCGTCTTCTAGAAGTCTCTGGATTAGATGAAACCCCCCGCACGTTCGAGAACCTAAGGGGAGGGTAAAGAGACGGCTCAGTGGCCCGCAATCCCCATCAGTTAGTGTCAGAGACTAATGGGAGGCGTGGCTCGGCTGCCTCTGGTTTCCTCCCAGCTGTTGCCTGTGGTGCCTTCCGCTAATTGGGTGACAATTAGCCTTCCGCTAATTATTGTGAACCTTTCAATGAAGATGGATCTAAAAAGAAACTTACAAATATTTATTCTGATACCGAAATATGTATTTCATCTGCCCTAACAGTGAACTTCTAAGCATGCACAGAAACAACATTGTTTTTATTATAATGCTGGCGATCGTTGCAATATTGTATCCACCAAAATATGGATATGCTTAAAGCATATAAGAAATGTCCTGACTATTCAGAGACACTTAGCTATGCAGAAGCAACTGATTGAATACCTTGATAAGGCACCTGTGCCCGATTTCACCAACAAATGTTAAAATCGACGTTCACAAATGTAACGTAACAACTATCATAGCGCTAACAAAGCTGTTAAATTTCTTGCTTTCACCAACCTATTTTCTGAAAATGTTAACAAACACGTGTTAACAAGAGACTTGTAAATATTACAGCTATAAAATGCTATGGAAAAGTCGTATTATTTTCTGAACGTACTGCGATGCGTTTTGTTTTCATTTTCGTCTGCACATAGCTGAAAAAATGGCGGGTGAACAAAATCGCAAACAAAAGCCGCGAGATAAATTTCTCATCGATGGAGAAAGAATTGTTAACTGAAATGGTGACGAAGTGTTCGGATATCGTGGAAAATAAGAGGACGGATGCAGTGAATGTAAAAGAGAAAGATGTAACGAATTTAATTTAAATGCATATGTCACTACTACAAGCACCAAACAACTTCGTCAGTATTACGTAAATTTGAAACGAGGTGCAAGGAAGAATAAGTGACTTGAACGTTTCAAGACGGGAGGTGGACAGTGTGTTCCACACAATTCAATGAATTATAAAATAACGAAGTTATTAATACTTGAAGCAAAGGCGAGATCAGCATATTCCTTTCGATACATTTTCTAACTCAGTATTACGTAAATTTAACACGAGGAGCGAAGGACAAGTGACGAACGACTTGAACGTTTTAAGACGGAAGGTGAACAGTGTATTATCCACATAATACTGTGAATTAAAAATAACAAAGTTATTAATACTTTTTAGCTGTTCTATTTATACTCCGCCTTTATCTGCAATGATCATATCCAAGTACGTATTTAGAAGTCAGTTTCCTGGGGGGGGGGGGCGTCCAAAAAATCTATGTTGAATTATTTGCTTTTAATAAATAATTAATCAGGGATGTATTTTTATCAAGTTTGTAAAAAAATAAAAACACATGTAATATATTATATTCACATGACTTTCTCCACCCAAGCTTCTACAAATTGTTCTTAGAAATGTTTGCTTTTGTCTTGTTTTCTTTGGATAAAGTCTGCAGAAAGGCCTTGCACATTGCACATTTTTTGTTCTTATACCTACCTAGGATAAAGTTATATAAGCAGTAATCAGATATTTAAAAAGTGAACCACTGATTGATACATTTGAAGTATTAGTTCTCCTTAGGAACTTAGAAGTTAAAAATTATATACCTTTAAACAAGTATCTGGGAATTCTAATCAACAAATTATAATATACCGGAATTTGTTAACTTTGCGATACATTATTGTAATTGACATTATTTGTGTATTTTAACGAGTTCTACGGCTGCTGTGCAGTAACTTTTCGTATATCTCTTGAATAGCTTCACGTTTGCCGGACAGTGAATAGAGACGTTAAGATGAGAAGCTCGAATAAACTTTCTCGATTTATTTTAAATCAAGTTTTATTTCAACTATTTATTAAAAGTTTGAAATTATAATTTATTTGGGGGGTTCGGATCCCCTGGACACCCACCTTAAATACGTCCCTGGTCATATCGGCGGCCGTTCTCCTTTGGAACACATCGAAGGTGTTAACTCGTATTCGTTGGGTTTTAATCATTAGATCACGCACACATTCGCACTGTCATTCATACTTCCAGACTCTGATGAATTATCTTGGTAGGAGAAAAACCCCACCCCCACCACCGGGAATCGAACCCGGGTCCCCTAGCACGGCAGGCAGGTGCTCTACCGACTGAGCTACGGAGCCATCCTATTAATACTTGAAGCAAAGGCGAGATCGGCATATTCCTTTCGATGCATGTTTTAACCTCTCTAGTACTTCTGCAGTAACCTTCATAGCAACTTGTTTCGACAGTCTATACCTCTGTAGAAAATTTTTCTTCTGATAGCTCCTCAAACTCATTTCTCCTCATAGGCCGTACTCTATTACGAATGTCAGTTAGACGGTCTTAAATGTAGCAAATCGACATAAACAGCTGCGTTAACGTCCGCCATCATGACTATTTACAGTTGTTAAGTAACAGAAATTTGGCTCGTTAGTTTAACAAGAGATTTAACAGGAGTGTTAAGCTAACACTTGTTGGTGAAATGCAAGTTTTGTTTTAACTATTGCTAAACTCGTGTTAAGTCTTAACATCTGATGGTGAAATCGGGCACTGATCTCGTAACGAAGGTACTAATTAGCTATTTGCTGAAATGAGGGAAAGATGGACTTTGATGGCTGATTTATAAGACTATTATGAAGGTAAAACACTTGTTTATAACAATGATATTGCTAACTATATACACAAGATCCTGCACCGCGGCGTAGTGCGCCAGAGTGTCACGGAAAGAGCCAGGGATCGAACCCACCTTTGGCAATGAGGAGCTATGTAGGTAGCGAACCGTAGTCTAGGAAGTCAACTTTCCAGCTGAACACATCTCCTCTCCTTATCGGTTGGACGATCGCCCACCTCAGCCTTGCGTATGTGGACGTGAAGCTGACAGGTTGACATTATACGCTTGACTATACGTAATGTACAAACATACGGTAATGTGTGCCTTATTTAAATTACTTTACGAGTTTTCAATATTAATTCATAATCTATGTGAAAACTGTTTTGCACGTTGTCCATATTTTAGGCGAATAATTCCTTTTAAACATTTGTGGGATATTTTCATTAATCGATAATTTAATATAAAGTAACTTCAGTAAACGTTCGGTATAACTGCATTGAAGTGCAGGAATATTTGAAAAATCTTACTCGCCATATGACAAAAAGATACATAATATTGTGACTTTGTGGGTTCGTGAAATAAAAAGTCCAATCACACTACTCAAGAATGTTCTTTATTTCCACCTTATTCCAATGTCACAATTACATAGAATTTCGTAATGTACACAATTACAATTTTGCCAGTTCGTCTGTCCACGTACACTGGGCGCTCCTTACACACTGCTCGCTCAACTCACTCAACTCAACTGTGTGTCGCCTCTCCTGCATTGATCGGTCGCCCGAAGTTTCTCGAGAATTCTTTTTTATGGCGGGGGAAAACATTCTCGATGCTTCGCGCTCCTTCGGGCGGCAGGAGGAGGGGTAAACGAAGACCCAGCCACCCCTGCGGTCTCCCCTCCCCCCACCGGCCTTCATTTATTGATCGACATCGTAGAGCTTGCCGCTTGGGTAAAACTGCTCCCTCCTCAAGGCTGGTCGTCCCGAACAGCACCATCGTAGCGGGCCAGGCGATCCAGGTGTACCACCAACATCTTTCCTCGGGGCACCTTCTGGATGCGGTAGACCGCGTCGTTAATCCTCTTCACCACACGGTACGGTCCTTGCCATGGCTGCTGAAGCTTCGGGCAGCGTACCTTGGTCCGGGTAGGGCGGTACAACCAGACCAGGTCACCTTGCTGGAATCCTTGGCTGTTGGCATGCCTGTCGTATCGGGTTTTCATGCGGTCGCTCGCCTTCTGGATATTCTGGCGAGCCATCTCGTGCATGTCGTGGAGGTGGTCCACCAAGTTCTCCACTTATTCGGTCGCTGGCTGTTTCACCCCCGGAGGGCTTCCAAAAGCCAGGTCACAAGGGAGGTGTCACTCTCGGCCAAACATTAAGCTGGCTGGCGTCATCCCCGTGGTGTCGTGTGTTGACGAGCGGTAGGCCAGCAAGAACAGTGGCACCTTGACGTCCGAGTCTCGCTGATGGCTGGCCACGACCTTCCTCAAGTGTTCCTCTAAGGTCTTGATGTACATTTCGACCATGCCATCCGACTGGGGATGTAGAAGTGTTGTGCGGGTCTTGTTAACCCCAAGTCTCTCTAGTGCCTCCTTCATCAGGTTGGACTCAAAATTGGAGCCTTGGTCACTGTGCAGCTCTAACGGTACCCCAAATAGGCAGAACACTTGCTCCACGAGGCAGTCTGTGATTGCCATTGCTTCTTGATTCGGGATGGAATACACCTACGGCCACTTAGTGAAGTAGTCCACGACCACCATCAGGTACTTGTTGCCTCGGTCGGATATTGGGAACGGTCCAGCAATGTCAACGGCGATCCGTTCGAATGGCGCTCCGACGTTGTACTGTTGCATGCGACCCCGGCTCCTAATCTGGGAGCCGCGACTCGCCACGCACACGTGACACTGACGGCACCATCTCTCAGCGTCTGCTCGGAGCCTCAGCCAGTAGTAGCGCTGCCGTAGTTTGTCAATCGTCCGGTTCGCTCCCAGGTGTCCTCCTGAAGTACCGGCGTGCACTTCTTCTAAGACTTCCGGGACCTTACTCCGGGGAAGTACCAACTGTTCTCTCTGCGTCTTCCCATCGGGTGATTCCCATACCCGGAACAACCCCCGTAGGGGAAGGGATCCGTCCCTTTCAGCTGCCAAAGTGCGGGCGCTGCAGACCCTTAGCAATCGTGGTACCTCTGACGTTACTAGCGGAACCTCGGGCCGAACAACCGAGCCCCTCCTTCGGGAGTTGTTCGGATTGGGATGAACTCGAGGGGGCAGTGTGTTCCCGATACCCGTGGGAATCGGGTACGTCTTCGGACGGGGTTGAGGGAAGCCATTAATTCTCCCGGGTACTAGCCTGCAAAGCTAGTAGAAGGTATGCTAGATCACCAGGCGGTCCCACCGAGGTTGTTCGGTAGTCTTCACCTTGAGTGTTGACGCGCGTAAGTGGCGTATTCACTTTCATCTCGTCTTGAGTCCATAGGACCAGATGGGGGGGCTGGTTAGTCTCTAGGTCTTGCCCTATGGAAAGCCCCACGGAGGACGCCGAGCGCCCTTTGGGACAGCTCGGATACTCCCTGGTTGAAGGAGGCCCGGGTCCAGTTCCTACGGGTTCAGGACTAATGGGAGTAGAACCTCTGGGCTAAACCCGGAACAGCACGCCCTCTCTGGTCTTCAACGAGTCCCATTGGGCCCAGTAAGACTTGTAGGTGGCGCTCCTCGGTGCGATGTCCGCCCAGGTTGGTCTCGTCGCTGCCTCCACTTCCCTCAAGAGTGGCCCCAAGTCTGCGTCCTCCAGCTACTCCCGCCTCGGGCCTACGCTATCCCAGCCATCCTCAGGCACTGCCGTGACTACTCGAACTGCTGCGGCACGCTCCTTCTCCTCCACTCTTGTGCATTGGCCGCACTCTTCTGGACATGGTCTTCGGGACATAGCGTCCGCGTTACCGTGGCGCTTCCCTCTGCGATGTTCCGAGGTGAAGTCGTACTCCTGCAGCCTCTGAACCCAACGTGCTGTCTGGCCTTCCAGGTTCTTAAAGCTCAATGGCCACGTTAGGGCGGAATGGTCAGTCCTCAGGTGGAATGGCTGACCGTACAGGTAATTGTGGAAGTGCTCCAAGGTCTTTACTACCGCCAATAATTCTCGCCGGGTAACGCAATAGTTCTTCTCTGCCTTGGATAACGTCTTGCTGTAGTAGGCTATCACCCGCTCATGGCTGTCCTGGATCTGCGATAGGACGCCTCCAATGCAATGGTCGCTGGCGTCGGTGTCCACAATGAAGGCGCCACCTGGTTGTGGAAATCCCAAAATTGGAGCGCTGCACAGGGTCTTCTTCAGGTGCTGGAAAGCGTCTTCAGCGTCCTCCATCCACACATAAGGCCGGTGTTCCTCTGACAGGCGGGTGAGGGGTTTGGCGATGTTAGAGAACCCCTTTATGAAGCGTCGGTAATAACTGCACAGACCCAGGAAACTGCGCAACTCTTTCTTATCCTTTGGGCGAGGCCAACCTTTCACAGCCTGTGCCTTCTCCGGGTCTGTGGCCACTCCGGTTGCTGAGACTATGTGGCCCAAGTAGTTCACTTCCTTGCGGAAGAGCTCGCACTTCTTCGCGTTCAGCTTCAAGTTGGTCGCCTGCAATCTCTGTAGCACCTTACTCAGATTCTCGAGATGGTCTTCAAAAGTTTTACCCACGATGATGATTTCGTCCAGATATAGCCGGCAGGCGTCGTAAGTCAGTCCTCTCATCAATGACTCCATGAGGCGTTGGAAGGTAGCTGGTGCGTTAAAGAGGCCAAAGGGCATAACTGTGAACTGCCAGAGCCCTTGGCCTGTCGAGAATGCGGTCTTCTCTTTGTCTCTCGGATCTAGAGCTACCTGCCAGTAGCCCGATTTCAGGTCCAGGGTCGAGAACCACTGCGCACCACCTAGCGTGTCCAGGGTGTCGTCAATCCGGGGTAAGGGGAAGCAGTCCTTCCGGGTGACAGCGTTCAGCTTCCTGTAGTCCACGCAGAAGCGTAGCTCGCCGTTCTCCTTCGTCACCAAGACTACAGGGGAACAACAAGGGCTGTCAGACTCTTCAATCACCCCTGGATCTCATGTCCTCCAGCATGTCTCGTACCGCCCCTTGCTTCGCCAGCGGAACGCGTCTATGTGGTTGCCGAATAGGCTGGGCACCGCAGGTGTCGATGCGGTGAAGCACTTTGTCCGTGCGGCCGTAGTCACTATCGCCTTGGCTGAAGACGCGCTGATAGCGCCTCAGCAGTTGTCGAACATTCTCCAGTTGTTCTGCGGTCAGGTGGTCGGCCGCCCTCTCCAGTAAGCCTTCTAGCCGGGGCCCCAGGTGTTGCGGCGGCACCGACTCCTGTGTCTTGTCGATTGCCGTTACGCTCACCACGGGCTCGCACGTTCCGAACTCCGTCCCGGCCTGGACGTCGTGATCGTTGTCCGCTGGATTTAGCAGTTTCACTGGCACCTCCCCTCGGCACGGCAGCAATGCCCTGGCTACACACAGTCCGCGTACAGTCTGGTCCAGCATCATGTTGCTGGTTCTCTGACCTTCCAGTCGCGCCGTCACCACCACCTGGCTCATCGTGGGGACAAGCACGTCTTCGTTCAAGACGACCCTGCAGATTCCAAGGCGCTCTTCGGGTTGACGGAGTATAACCTCTTCTCCGTTGAGCCACAGGACCTTCCTGCCGACGTCGACCGTCGCCTCGCCCGATGCCGTCACAAGCTGGTATGGTGGGCTCGGGTTCCTCGTCGGCAAACCATTCGCCACGGCAGGTCTGATGATGGTCACGGTTGCCCCAGTGTCCACCAGCACGCGGCACGGCTTCCCTCTCGCCCAACCGTCCGCGATGAGGCTGTCATCCATACGCCATCTGACGGCGCGCAGTGTTACTCGAGGGGATGGTGGTGATGGAGCCAACGTGCCCCTCTCCACGCCGGGCCTTACTCGTTCTTCCGGCTGCCCTTCCTGGTGTCGGCAGTCTCTCTCTAGGTGTCCCGGCTGTCCACAACCAATGTATGGAAAGAGGTTAAAGCAACAATGATGGAGACACCGAAAACTTTTGCTCAGGTTACTGCCACTCCGGCGCAAACTGGCAAGCAACAACAAGTAAGGAAAGCGTTACATAATAAAAAACACGTTGTTTTCATCTCAGCCAAAAATGACATGAATATTAAAGATCTACAAGAAACAGTTACTAAGAATTTGAATCCTGTTAAGAATAAAATAAGAATTTGTAGTTTGAGACCAGCGGGCAAAAATGTACTAATTGAAACAGAAACAAAAGAAGATATTGAGAAAGTTATAAACTGTAAAGAGTTATTGGAAAAAGAATTGAAGATTGAAGAGCCGAAGAAAAGAAATCCACAAGTTATCTTGTATAATGTTTTGAAAGGTGTATCAGATGAGGAGTTACAAGAAAATATTTATGAACAAAACTTCATAGACGAGATGACGAAAGAAGAGTTCAGTGAACAGTTTGTTTTAAGATTTAAGACTGGTCCGAGAAATAGAGCTACAGTTCATCATGTGGCCGAAGTTTCTCCAATATTGTGGAAAAATCTCATTCAATCAGGAAGAATATATGCAGGTTTTCAAGCGGTAGCAGTAAAGAATTTCATCTCTGTACCGAAATGTTTGAATTGCTATAATTATGGTCATGTCAAGAAATCCTGTAGGGAAAATAATAAAGTGTGTGGAAAATGTGGAGAAATTGGACATCTGAGGAATGAATGTGAGAAAAGAGAAGAATGTTGTATTCCTTGCAAGAGGAGAGGCAAGATTTGCGGAGGCAAGGGGAATTGTTCAACTTATAATATGATGTTAGAAAGATTTGTTTCCCGAATTGATTATGGTCAACAGTGAAGAAAATATTAACTTACCAATAAAGAAGAATAAGAAGAGGAATACAAGAAGGAATGTTGAAATAAATTATGATGAAATAATATATGAAAAAGTAGGCGAAGAAGAGGAAAGAAAGGAGAATGTTCAAGTTGTAGACGAAGTTGAAGAAGTTGAGTTTGTGTTTGAGAAGGATAGAGAACAGGGAGAATGGTCGTTAATAAATCAAAAGGATACGAAAGAAAAGACCGAAGAGTTTAATATTAAGGAAATTTATAATGATTTTGAAAAAACGTTGAAGTTAAGTAGATTAGAAGAACCCAAGACACTAATTGCGGCATTAAGATATATTACAAGAAGAGCTCATGAAAATGGCAATAAAATTATGATTCCAGTTCCAAATGCAGTTGAAAGGATGGATTCAAGAACAAAAAATCTACGAACAGATCTAGAAGAATTAATGTTATTGTTAAATATTGCTTCTGAGAGAAGGGGAGAGGTATTAGATCTAGAAGAATTATATAATAATCTTGTTCTATGTTATGGTCGAGTTGTATTTGATTCAGCAGCAAGCTGGCCACATTGTTATGCACAAATTAGACATTCAGGATTAAATAGATCGGAGATTGTTAAAAAAGATGTCGTAAAGGATAATGTAGTAAAAAATGCCAATTTTAATCCTAGCTTTAAGCCAGAAAAAACGTTTTATAACATCAATGCACAAAAAATTCCAAATAAATCTAATAAATCGGAAAATATTATAGCAACATGTTTATCAGCTGTAAACACAAATAAATCTATAACTTCTAAACAAAATAAATATAAAATAGCCCAAGTAAATAAATTTAAGGACAATATAAGAAGTTTCAATCATAATATGGCAAAGGAAGTAAATGAAAATAGAGAGAATTTCGCAAAAGTAAGAAGAGATGTATTTGGTGGATTAAATTTAGGAAGTAACTTATGGAGGAAAGCTTAAGAATTGCACAGATAAATGGGCAAAGAAGTAAATTGGTTATGGCGGAAATAAGAAAAATTGCAGAAGAATTAAAATTAGATATTATCTGTATTCAAGAACCGTATGTGGTAAATTCCAAAATTCCATATATGCCGTTAAGATCCCGACAAATCTTATCTCAGGAAAAGGCAATGGCAGCAATAGTAATTTTCAAGCAAGATTTGCAAATAGTAAACATAGCGCAATTTCTGGATACGCATGTTAATTGCATTGAAGTTATAACAAAGTATGGAAGTTTTATATTGGCAAATTATTATTTTCAATATAGTTTGGATATTGAACCCTTTCTATATAAATTACAAAATATTCATAATAAATTCAGAAATAAAGAAATCATGCATGTATGTGATTGTAATGCAAAATCAACTTGGTGGTTCAGTAAAAGACCAGATGAAAGAGGGGAGAAACTGGAAGAACATATCTCGGAATTAAATTTATATGTAATAAATAAAGATGGTAATCCACCAACTTTTCAAAATAGAGCAGGTGCTGAAGAAAATATAGATATTACTCTAGCGTCAGCAACAGCGGAGAAGAAGATTAGAAATTGGTGGGTCACACAGGGTCAGACCACAAGTGATCATAATTTGATTTATTTTGATTATATATTGAATGGGGAAGTAATTCAAGAAGAACATGAAATAGAATTACGTTATAATTATAAAAGAGCAAATTGGGATAAGATGAAGCAAGTATTTAAGGATTTAAATTTACAGTATACGGGAATATCAGTGGATTTGGATGCAATAAATTTAACACAAGCAATAAAAGTAGCAGTATCAAAATCCGTTCCAAAGATAACAATTTATAATAATAAGGATAAAATAAAATGGACAGATAGATTGCAGAAGATGAGATCGTTAGCAAGGAAATTAAGAAGAATATATCAAAAATCAAACATACATACGGAAAGAGAAGAGAACTTAAAGAATTATAGGGAGGCCAAACAAAAGTATAAACAATTATTAGAAGACACCAGAAAACAACATTGGGAACAGTTCGTTGAGAATAATTTAAAACAAGATGTCTGGGGACAACCGTATAAAATTATTATGGATAAAATTAAGAAGCCAGAAATCTTAACCACATTAGATAAGGGTAATGGAGAGATGACAGAAAGTGGGAAAGAATCGGTGGAATTGTTATTACATACGTTATTGCCAGATGATAAAGAGGAAGAAGATGATGATATTCATGTTGAAAAAAGAAACCAGATGATGTTGCAGTATACAGGAAATCCTGTTTATCCCTTTGATATTACAGAAATAAAATTAATTCTGCAGAAGTTAAAGAAGAAGAAGGCACCTGGTCCAGATGGTATTATAAATGAAGTCTTGTATAATCTACGAGAAGAAATTGTCTTGTTTTTGTGTTTCTTGTTTAATGATTGTTTGGCAAGAGGGAGATTTCCAAACTTGTGGAAGGAGGCAAAGGTTGTAATTTTGTGCAAAGGAGCAGATAAGGACAGAACGCAACCAAAATCTTTCAGACCAGTATGTTTATTAAATGCTATTGGCAAGATCTTTGAACAGTTAATATATAAAAGAATAATGGAAAATAGGTTGATGCTGGGTATGAATAATAAACAATTTGGTTTCAGAAAGGGATATTCAACTGAGGATGCAATATTAAAAATTCAAGAAACAGTGTCAAAAAGCCAAAAGAATTATGTAATTGGATTATTTGTGGACATATCGGGCGCTTTTGACAATTTATGGTGGCCGTATTTTTTCGGCATTTTAAAAGACAAGAAATATTCAAGTACTATTTATAATTTATTAAAGGATTATTGTTCCAATAGAGAAGTATTCATTGGTGGATCAAATTTTGAAACTAGGAAGAAGATAACCAAGGGTTGCCCTCAGGGTTCTATCTTGGGGCCCCTTTTTTGGGATATTTTATCAGAAGATTTATTAGAACTACTGGAAACAGATCATAAGGTTTTGGATGTAATAGCGTATGCTGATGACATAGTCATAATGATGGATGGACAGAGCAGACTAGAGCTAGAAAATAAAGCAAGAGAAGTTACAAATACATTATCAAATTGGTGTTTCAGAACAAAACTAAAAATTGCACCAAACAAGTCAAATTATGTGCTTTTTAAGGGAAATTTAAAGCGGGATCCTACAGTGAAGATAAATAATCAGAACATTAAACGGGAAAAAGAGATGAGATATTTGGGTATCATGATAGATGAAAAATTTCATTTCAGAAAACACACGGAGTATATTAGGCAGAAAACAGAGAAAATAATGCTAAAGCTAGCAAGAATAACCAATTTAAATTTTGTACTTCCATTGCGTAACATACAGATATATCATAACACCATTTTTGCTTCAATTATGACGTATGCGGCAGCAGTTTGGGCAGAAAGGATGGATGATGTGCAAATAAGAAGATTGTTGAGAAGAACGCAAAGAAAAGTATTATTACGTCTGACAGGAGCTGTAAAAACAACACCAACTATGGCATTGCTAGTAACAACGGCCATTTGGCCGATTGATTTATTAATAAGATTGAAGGGCGCAAAATTTTGGGCGAAAAAAGGAAACTTAGAAAAAGTTTATAATATAACTGGAGTCAGAACAAACAAATCTTGGGTGATTAAAAATAGTTTAAAAGATAAATGGCAAAAAGAATGGACAGAAAGTCTAGAAGGTAGAAGAGTGTTTGAAATTTTTCAGAACGTCAAAGAGAGACTAAAATTGAATTTTATTCAACCAACAAAGGGATTTATACATTATATAACAGGACACGGACCTTATAAGACCTATTGGAAGAAAATCAATAAAACTGAAAATGATATATGTGAATTATGTAACAAACAAGATAATCCTGAACATGTAGTATTTGAATGTGGAAGATATGCAATTCACCAACAAGAAGAGAGGCATGCGCTAGCAGGATATATCGTATATGACATAATTCGAGATCAACAATTAGTAAATAAATTACAAGTTTTGACTAACTTTGTAAGTAAGAAAGCATGGGAGGTAAAAATATTCAAAGGAGAAAGAGTTGATAATAGGCGAAGAATAGTACAAGATCCAAGAAGGAGTTCTAGAATACAAAATAGGATAAGACGGGAAGAATTATTGAATAATCAAACAATGGAGTTGACTGCATGGGCGGCGGAGGGAGAGAGTGATGGCGGAGGCCATGGTGGACTACAGAATTAGTAGATTTAGATATAGATTTAGGAAATAAGGATTTTGTAATTTTCATAGTTGTTTTCTTTTGTTTTTTGATTTTTTGTGTTTATTTCTGTTATTTTATTTCATTTTAGTTTTGTAGAGTAGTTTTCTGAGAGATTTGTATAATTATAACATTTGTAAAGATTTTATGGAAAAATAAAGAGAAAATTTGGATACATGCCCCGGTATAGTTGTCTAGGTGCCGGGGTAGAATATTCAGATTTTATTTATTTATTTATTTATTTATTTATTTATTTATTTATTTATTTATTTATTTATTTATTTATTTATTTATTTATTTGTCCACAACCCCAACACAGGCCACTAGGTGTTCGCCGGCGTCCCTCGGCTGGTCTACTGTCTCCGGCGTACTGGGTACTCCTCGTTCTTGACGTCAGGGTAGCCGTCACCTTGGCCGCCTCCATCCTTAGTGCTGCCGTTAACGCCTCGTGGACAGTTTAGTAATCGCCGAGCATTAGGCGCTGACGAATCTCCGTGTCCCGTACCCCGTCAACGAATGTTGTGGCAGCTTCCCGGGATACGAACTCTGGTAGAAGGTCGACTAGGGCCTTGCTAGCCAGTTGTTCAACTGCCAGGGCAAACTCCTGCAGAGTCTCCCCTGGCTGCTGTGACCTTGCCTTTAGCTGGCTGCGATACTCTGCGGCTAAGCGGTGGTTTCCAAAACGATTCTCCAGGGCCTCCCAGATGTCCTTGGGCGCCACCGTAATCTGTACCGCGTTCAGGACTTCCACGGCCCGACCCTGGAGGCTGGCTACTAACTGTGTGGCCTTCTCCTCTGGTGACCATTTGTTGTGCTTGGCCACTGCGTCGAATTGGCGGCGGAAGACCTTAAACGTTGACGCGCCATCATATTTAGGAGCTTTGACGCGTGCAGATGTTGTGTCGCGTCCCGGTGCGTCGACCTTTAAATCCTTTAACCTCCTGCCGACGACGTCCTCCACCAGGGCGTTCAGGGACTTTGCGTTGCTGTCAGCCTTTCCCTCCAGCTCGTCAACGCGGCTTGCCAAATCTTCGACGCGCTCGTCCACTTGACCCATCCGCTTGCCGAGCTCTGTGACGTTATCTCTCACGCCCATCAGCTGCTCTTCGAACTTCACGGCAAGGGCCTCGTTTGCCGCTTTCATCTCCGTGGTCAATTCGGTCATCTTCGCGGTCAGGCTGTTGTTTGTGGCTTCCATCTTCTCGGTAAGGTTATCGTTAGCTGTCCTTATTTGTTTCAGCTCTGCGGCCAGGTTGTTATTTGCCGCCTCCGTCTTTGCTGTTAGTTCCGCGGCCAGGTTGTTATTTGCCGCCTCCGTCTATGCTGTTATTTCGGCATTCATTT
This sequence comes from Mantis religiosa, assembly GCA_030765055.1. NCBI lineage: Eukaryota > Metazoa > Arthropoda > Insecta > Mantodea > Mantidae > Mantis > Mantis religiosa. The sequence goes on along the minus strand of CM060950.1, from coordinate 9,724,374 downwards.
CTTCCATCTTCTCGGCGATGTTGTCATTGGCCGTCTTCATTTCTTCCATTTTGTGTAAAATCTTTTCCAGTGCCGATTCCATGGCCGTTATCCCACTCCTGACGCCAGTTGTGACTTTGTGGGTTCGTGAAATAAAAAGTTCAATTACACAACTCAAGAATGTTCTTTATTTCCACCTTATTCCAATGCCACAATTACATAGAATTTCGTAATGTACACAATTACAATTTTGCCAGTTCGTCTGTCCACGTACACTGGGCGCTCCTTACACACTGCTCGCCACGACTCAACTCAACTGACTGTCGCCTCTCCTGTATTGATCGGTCGCCCGAAGTTTCTCGAGAATTCTTTTTTATGGAGGGGGAAAACATTCTCGATGCTTCACGCTCCTTCGGGCGGCAGGAGGAGGGGTAAACGAAGACCCAGCCACCCCTGCGGTCTCCCCTCCCTCTACCGGTCTTCATTTATTGATCGGCATCGTAGAGCTTGCCGCTTGGGTAACAATATAGAAAGCACAACTTATAAAAGCTGGGTAATAACAGAGTGCAGTGTAATATTTTGAATACAGTGCGGACGATGGTTCTGTGCCGGTGGAGACCGCGTGCGCAGTCGTTTAGAATCCAGTTGTTGAGCCTACACTCTCGGTCATGCGCAGTACACTGAAATGGCCAATATCGTGGAGAGGTTTGACCGGGCAGCTTCTAACGCTCGGTGCCGTCACGTTAAGATTTAAACGTTTCAGAAATTGTGATTCTTAATCGCACTGGTGATTAGCATTTTGTCTTGTGTATGTGTGTTTATATACTTTATTTAGATTAGAATGCCTCCAATTCAAAGCAAACTTGGTGTAAAAACACTTCACAGCCAAACCCCGAAGTTATTAATTATGTCAATCTATGCTGAAACGGGAAGCAGTTTCTGGTGATATGCTAATAAAATGCAAGGGAGGGTGAGTGTGGCAACAAAAGTATCTGAGAGAAAATTTCATAAAATAATTAAAGAAGGGGAGAAATGTGAGGCACAAGTGACCTCCTTTGAAACATCTGAAAAGTACATCGCGTACCAGAAACAATCAGTCATTGATGACTTTGATAGGTGTGTAATTCACCAAACAATTTATAATTTATATATTCAGGAGAAAACTGTGCCCACTGTCAAAATTTGGGGTTCCTGAAGCGTCAAGATTCCATTAACTTCAAAGGGGGAAGCACTAGTTTAAAGACTATCTTATGTGACATAGGTTTCAAGTGGAAGAAGACAGGGAACAAAAAGGTCTTGTTTTAGGAAAGGTATATGAGTAATTGGGGCATGTTATATTTACGTGCCATAAAAAGGCTAAGATGAGGGAGTGCTCATATATCTTAAGGTACACGTTTTAGTAAAGACGATTTTGTGAAATATGGCCTTGCTGCATTGTCTTCCATCTTCTAGCGCTAGCAGAAGAAGCATGAAGAAGCTTGGTCATAGACTCCCACCAGTGCACGAAGGAAGTAGGTCACCCGCACAGAACTATCATCACTACTCTACATCTAAATACTTTTTTTACTACAATGAGCTTGTAATTTCACTTAACTCAAGTTAACATTGACACATTATATCTACATAACGGAATGTAGAGGTAATGGAAGATGTGTGGAAAACTGGATTTCTTGGATAAGTATTCTCACTTGAACTAAACTCTTCTGTGAAAGCAAGGACATCATGGCCATGATGTGTGTCGATGTTTGATAAGTTAAGGACTGGGTTGAGCAGTTAGATCATGGGAAAACTCGATGAGATGAAGAGGACAGTGATGAGGAGGTGAAGAAGAAGTACTAAATAGGGTTAGCTTATAAAGTTTATATTATTCTGAATCTGTTATTCTTTATCCTCCATATTGCTTCATGTCTGACCTCCCTTATCGCCTAGACTTCTACATCAGGATTATGCAAATAGTTCTTAGAAATTTTCTTACATTTGTAGCTGTTATGGTTTGACTGGAAGGTGTGTTAAATAGAATAATAAAAACAAAAATAAATAAACTCTGTTACAAGTATTTCAAAGAGAAAGTTGGCAATCAGGAGTGATTGCCCAATTTGCGCCTGATATTATGTGCTACATTTGTGTTGAGAGATTACATTACTTGTATAAAAGGAAATGGAAGTCAATACCGTTTGCCAAACCAATGATATGAAGAAAGGGACAGAATCACCATGACAATTGTTATTTTGCATTTGCAAAGTTGCTGGCTCGAAGAAAGGGGGGGGGGAAAGAAAAAAAAAAAAGAAAAAAATTGGCAGTAATTAAAAATCTAAATCTGATGTCAGTTATACAACCAATTTCTCATAGACCCAAAGTACGCATACCTACTTCATCAGCACACCTCAGTTTTAGTTAATCTGAAAGCATCTCTGTGACTTCTGACAGTGACTTTGGACCTAATCCAAAAGATTTTGGCAGTTCACCATGAGAGTTGAATTTATTTGAGTTAAATGACTTATTGAGGGATACTGGCCTCAAAAAAGTCAATTACCCAGCTCAACCCAAACAGCAAAATTGTTTATCATTTGGCATTATAGTTTTGTGATATAGGAATAGTAAAATAAAGTCCCACATGTACTATCTAAAACAAGATCAATGTCTATTTTGTGTGGATGTGTATTATCTTATTCAACAGTTGGACAGAGAATGATATGAGCCAAGTAATTGGTTCTTTTTATTCATTCTTCGAAATTAAATCTTAGGGCAGTGTTACTTTATAATTGTGGTTAACTTCAGTACTGCTTGCACATTCTACAAACGCTAAGTGTAATGCGAAAATCTGAAACTGATTTTTGAGAAAATTGAGTACCGTTAAACACGAGTATCAATCATGTGTGTGGAGACTTGAAGGTCTTTACTCTGTCTCTAAGACAGCAGGTAGGATATTCTAAATACCATTGTTATCTTGGAGAATGGGATAGGAGGGTATTGGGATAGCAGGTACATTGGAAAACTGACTTATCATCTGACAGGCAGCAATTGGAACCTAAATTAAAAAAAAAAAAAAAATAGAAAGAAAGAAAAAGAAAATTAAAAAAAATGGACTACTAATGTGCCAAACTAGTACTCAATGCTCCATTTATTGCTAGTATTTACCTAAAAAGCATTTCTTTAGGATCTTCCTAACATCATCAGCTGTTGTCGACTAATAGATGCTGGTTTGCTGAACTTCTTGGAAGTGATAGGTGCATCTCTGTCACCTCCAAGGAGTTCACCAAACCAACGTCCATTAGTCGACAACAGCTGATGATTAATTAATTAGAGCCAACTGAAAATTCAATGCCATGGCCAGGATTTGAACAAAGGATCTACTGGTTTCCATCCAGTTGCTCTACCCCTTGAGCCACCATGGTCAACATGCCTTCCTGACATTTAAACTCTCCAATTGACTCATTATATTTCCCGGTAGACCACTTAGGGTTCTCATATTTGAGACAACCACATGTGGCGACTTACTACTGTAAGTACTTAATTACCAGGATTTTTATCACTGATTATTTTTAATGTAAATTTATATTGAGGAATTAATCCTTAAAGAATTAATCCTTTTAAATACATTACTCTGGTATATGGGTGATTTTTAATTAATTAGAGCCAACTGAAAAATTCAATGCCATGGCCGGGATTTGAACCACGGATCAACTGGTTTCCGTCCAGTTGCTCTAGCCCTTGAGCTACCATGGTCAACGTGCCTTCCTGACATTTAAATTCTCCAATTGACTCACTTATATAACCCGGATGATGTTAGTAAGATCCTAACGAAACACATTCTAGGTAAATACTAACAATAAGTGGAGCATTGAGTATCAATTTGACTCAAAATTATATTGATTTTGTGCTTCATTGTATCATAGCCCTTACACATTGGAATACTAATGTGCCTCCTGTTGATTTCAAAATATTCTACTACCTCCATTACACAGAGGACTTGGCAGGATGAAACAATTTGTAAGAACACTCTACAAAACTTGCACTTATATTTATGGACAACATTTTCATCCTTGTCACAGGCAAAAATCACAAAGGGAGAATTTGATGCACCATAAATGAGAGAACTGATGAAACATGTTGATTTTACCAATTCTAAGAATAAAATTGAAAAAGATACATGTAATGGGTTCATAGAGGATGTTTACATATTTCTGAATAATATGAAAACCCTCAATAAAAAGATATTGTCAGAAATACACAAGAAAATTTTACTGCCCGGCTTCATTATAAGTTTCCAGATTTATTTCTTCAATCATATCTTGACTGCTTCCTGTTGAATTTAGAATGTGCAAGGTGAAAGGTTTCACCAGGACTGGAAACATGTTGAACAATGTTATGAGAGGTATTGGAATGTACATACAATGGGTGATTACTGCTGGTGTCTTGCATGTGATGAACCTACAGGGAAACATTTAAGAAAATACCATGGACTGAAGTATCTTGGTAAAGGAAAAGGTGTAAATAAGGTAACTGACATACATTTTCAAATTCAGGTACATTTTAATGATACTGTTCTCTGATCTTTCTTTTCTTTAAAAGTTGTATATGAGTGTCTGATAGTCTATTTTGCATGTATAGTTTCCTTGAATATTACCAAGACTAGATGTGCTAAGAAAAATGAAATGTAATTTTTAGTTCTGCACACCAAAATTAGTAAAAGTTGCCTGTTTTTAATCATACTGTAGAAACAAAACTTGGTGTAGCTTATTGTACTGCATCTGGAAATTACCTTGAATAAAGATGGTGTTGTAAGACCTAAGTAATAAGGCTCCATATGGCAGTACTTTTTGGAAATGTGAGCTCTGAGATGGTATTAGTGTCACATAACATTTGGCTTCTTTTACTTCCTTTTCATCAGAGCCAGAACTGGATATTATTAGGGCTACTCTGTCTTTGCAGTTTTTTTCTTCTTCAGATTTTAGCAAGAGTGGACAGTGTCCGTAATACTCCAAACATTTAGTTGATCTGGATGGGTCATCCAGAGAATTTGTATATCTCTAAAAGGTGATACCTTGTTCTTTCCTACGCAACTGAAATTATTTTACTATTATTGCCCAAATTGTGTGGGACTTTGTGACCAATGAAGGATCTACCAGGAACTTCAAGACCACAAGGTGACTAAAACATATGACCTTTAAGGAGCTATAGAATTTATTTGGATTGCAAAAGCCAATTTAAGAGTAGTAGTAGCAAAAATAAATCAGAGACTTGTATTGATGTATAAATGCCAGGGTATTCATTGTCTGTATTTTAGAACACATTGCTTCCTTCATGCAACATAAAGGTTACTGTAACTGAGAATATTTATTTGCAATTATCATTAATAAAGTATAGGATAAAATAGAGGTAGAAGTTCAGCCATAGTACTTGGAATAAAATTATATAAGAATTTGAATTGCTCCACTTGGTATTCATAGAATATTACAGTTTCAGTTATAAACACACAAGTAGGTTATTAAGTATGCTGGTTTACTTCCACAAGCAAGCTTAGGCTTTTAGTTAATTGATGGAAATTAATCATTTCGATAGATACAGTCAACATGAAAAATTCAATGCCATGGCCAGGATTTGAACCACGGATCTCCTGGTTTTCGTCCAATTGTTCTAATCCATTGAGCTACCATAGCCAACGTGCCGTCATGACATTAAATTCTCCATTTGACTCATATATTTCCTTGGTAGACCACTAGGCCTCTCGCATTCGAGATACACCATTTGTGGCAACTTACTAGCGTAAGTACTTGACTCGCAGGCTTCATCATTTAACTCTATTTTAGTTAATTGATGGAAATTAATCATTTCTTCACACTAGCCATATATAGTGATAGATACAGTCAACATGAAAAATTCAATGCCATGGCTGGGACTTGAACCACGGATCTCCTGGTTTCCGTCCAGTCACTCTAACCCATTGAGCTACCATGGCTAACGTGCCGTCCTGACATTAAATTCTCCATTTGACTTGTACAACCTTAGAATTGTACTTCCACAAGCAAGCCTCTATTTGTCAACACAGTTGCATAAGGATAAGTTCATGGCTGCCGATGATTCTTTATAACAATAAAAGTTGCCAACTTTTTTTAGGGACACTTTCCTTAGGGCATAACATTCTTTTAAATTTGAATACATGTCCATAGGATAAGCTGTTTTAGTTCGCTTTGGAAAGAAAGCAAAGCTCAAGAATATCCAAAATCAAAATACTTGAAGTTCATCATGGGACACTAAAGACTACCATGAGCAACAACTGGTTAGGATTCAATAGAAGTGACGAAGTGTGGCGTAATATATTGAAATATTAAATATTTGAATTATAGTTGTTGCCATTAATTTTAAGTGTTATGTATATTTGTTAATGTGTAGTCCATCAAAACATTCATTTTTGTTAGCTTAATGAACAAATGGAGCCTGAAGTACTAAATTAACATAGTGTTAATTTTTCAGAACAAAGAAAGGTTGGCAAATTAGTTTATTTCTGTATTTTAATCAAAGAGACTTAGCACTGAGATATGGAGAAGCTCGATAAGCATTTGGCTTATAAAAAGCTGTATTTCTGTCATAAGTTTATTATGAATAATTCAGGTTTAATAGCTCTAGCAAATGCAGAAATTAAACATGTTGTCCTAATCAAGTCTCTATGTCCTGTTTGCATTTTCATAAATATATTCTGTAACAAATAGGTAATAAAAGACAGAACTGTCAAAACAATGTAATACTTATATAAAGGGTACAAATATTTTCCGAATTGTTTGCGTCAATTATTATAACAAGCGATTGGTAGTGCTTTTTCTGGCACATCTCAGCAACATTCATGCCAGAAATAAAATAGGAGAATAGTAGATAGAGTTAACATGAAAAATTCAATGCCATGGTCGGGATTTGAACCACAGATCTCCTGGTTTCCGTCCAGTCACTCTAACCCATTGAGCTACCATGGCCAATGTGCCGTCCTGACAGTAAATTCTCCATTTGACTTGTATATTTCTCCGGTAGACCACTAGGGGCTCTCGCATTCGAGATACACCGTTTGTGGCAACTTACTATCATAAGTACTTGAGTCCCAGGCTTTATCATTTAACTCTTATTATTTTAGTGAATTGTTGGACATTAATAATTTCTTCACACTAGCCATATATAGGCTAAGGTTTGTGAGGAAGTCTGGGACTCAAGAAATTACGATACTAAGTCGCCACAAACAGTGTATCTTGGATGCGAGAGCCCCTAGTGATCTACCGGGGAAATATACAAGTCAAATGGAGAATTTAATGTCAGTACGGTACATTGGCCATGGTAGCTCAATGGGTTAGAGCGACTGGACGGAAACCAGGAGATCTGTGGTTTAAATCCCAGCCATGGCATTGAATTTTTCATGTTGACTCAATCTCCCCATAGGAGAGGGGATCCGTCCCCTTCAGCTGCTGAGGTGCGGGCGCTGTGGACCCTTAGCACTCGTGGTACCTCTGACGTTACTAGAGGAACCTCGGGCTGCCGAGCCCCTCCCATCGCGCAGTTGTTTGGATTGGGTTGGACTCGAGGGGGCAGTGTGTTCCCGACACCCACGGGGAATTGGGTACCTGCGGCCAGGTTACGGCCACCCGGAGGGGTAGAGGGTTGCGCTATAAGTCCCAGGTACTAGCCTGCAGAGCTATTAGAAGATGTGCTAGATCACCCGGCGGCCCCACCGAGGTTTTTCGGAAGTCTTCCCTGCGGGGTTGATGCGCGTAAGTGCCGTATCCACTTCCACCCATCTTGACGTAGTAGTCGATGGGGGGGGGGGAGCTTTTAGGCTCAAGGTATTGCCCCATGGAAAAATGCCCGGAGTATCCATCGCTCCCGGATTGAAGGACCTTGGTCCTAAGGGTCCAGGACTAATGGGAGTGGAACCTCTGCAATAAACTGTTGACTCTATCAAAAACCTTAGCCTATATATGGCTAGTGTGAAGAAATGATTATTTTCCATCAATTAGCTAAAATAGGAGAATAGTAATTTATATTTCTAAGAATGATAGAACAGCACTGATGATTATTTGTACTGTTTGTAACAAAATAAGAATCAGTTGTTCAGTGTACTTTATACTAATATTATATATCACTCATGCCCCAAACTAATAAGTATAAGTAATCAGATAGAGTGACAGGCACGGAAAGAAGTTGACAAGGAAGAGAGGTGGAACCACAGATATTCCTTCTTCATGCAAAGAAACGCCTAAATGAATGAACATGTGAAGTTTTAAATTTAACAAAAATGTCTATTATGGTAAGGAATGCTTCAGCAATGATTGTTTCTATATTAATCTTGAGGAAGTCATTAAAGTTGATACTGCATAATTTGATTTCATGTAAGTCATTTTTAAGTTCAGTAGACATTAACACAATTAATTTTGAGCTTCCAACATGCATTTCTGATTAAGTATAAAAGAGATTAATGAAGGCAAAGGAATAAAGTTACATGTGTAAACAATTAAGAGTTTAAAATTTTATTTTATTTCTTCACGTTTCTTTTTTTTTCTTTTTTTTCTTTTTGCTTATTCTTCTTCCTTAAAATCTCTTACTATAGTAGTGTTGTATTGTTTAACATATTACATAATTTCTTTGAGTGGATTGTACTCTTTATTTGCACATGTTTTCCTAAACATTTAAACTTACCGGACAGAAACTGAGCTTTTCATTATCATTATACTGTCCTGTAGTTGATATTAAGTACATTAGCTACTGCTACATTAGTGCAGTACCAACTCCACCTGACTTAAAATTTCCTCCTGTTTCATGTAAATGCTCCCTCTTACTGAAACAGTTGAATGGAATTCATAATCTGGGATTGTTTGTGGAGTTTTACCCACTAAAGACAACAATCAATCAAAAAGTTTTTGTTTTCTTTTTCTATGTTTTGCCTTTTTTCTTTCTTTTTTCTTCCTTTCTTTTTTCTTTTTTTTTTTTTTCTTTTTCATTTTTGCTGCTCTACAAGACACATACAAGACAACACACCATGGTTGTTATGTTTGGCTACCTACAATTTTTGTTCTTACATCATTATTTGATTATTCAACTATGGAAAAGTGCAGTTGAATACATAAAAGAAATATTTCATATAAAGGAGCAACAGTACTAAACATCTACTTGTTTTTAAATCAGTTGAAAGTATGCATACTTCAGTTTTATAATAATAATTAACATCTATGTCTATGATAAGCAAAAATCAGAAAATGAAATGGGTTCCCTGTTGATCAAAATCAAGAGCTTCAAATCTTTCTTCTATTAATGAAACTGTCAAACAACACTGAGCTGCTACATTTAGTATAAGTTTAAGGTACATGATCACTGTATTTTCTATATTCGTTTCATATTTATTTTCTTCTTTTACATATTCAACTGAGTAACTCTTCCGTGCTTTCCATAATTCTTGCCAAAATATTGTTTTTATCTACTGAGAAAAATTGAGAAACCATATACATTTTCTCATTTAAAATTCACTCTAGTATTTGTCATTCTTACCTCAAATCAATATGTGGGACTCATTTCTTGTAACAGTCCCAACTAAAGACCTATCAAATGTGATTCTATCCAGATATAATATTTTTTCACCCATGAAATATAACTAGATGCTAGCAAATAATAAATAATCCACTTTGAGGATTTACCTTTTCCATTCTGTTAATTGGGTACACCAGTGGCAAAATATTATACATATTCTAGTACTACAGTTGCACTTGGTGCAGAAATTAATACTTCTAATCAACAGCCAACATTTACACTAAAACAGAAGATTTTAGGTATAACATCAATCATATTGTTTGCCAAAAATCCACACAGTAAAACTAATTAAATGGTTCTCTATTCCTTTCTGCATATGTATGTGTTGTTGTGTGTTTGTGTGTATATGTGTCTGTCTGTCAGTCTATCTGTGTGCATGTCTGTATGTATGCACATACACACATAAATGTGCAAAATCATAAAATCATTACATAAAATGACATATTTAGCTCTGTATAAAAGAATTTATTCTACAATAATTTTCATGCTGTACATAACTGAGCAGTAAAATGTGTACCTATCATTGCCACCAGTGTCCGACAGTAGTGGTAACCTTTTCCAATAAATGCTTTGCATTATCTGCACCACTATAAGAATATGCTTTTTTTCTTTCTTTGTTTTCTTCTTCTTTTTTTATTTTTTATTTCTTTTTTAATTTATTATTTTTCTTTCAATGAGCAAACCTTTTTCCCAGAGACTCAATATTTCCACAAAGGCCAGCAACCAACAAGTTCATTATCCAAATAGACCAATGCCATCATTACTGCTGATATAAAGTGAATAATGATATTCCATTAATTCACTAATAAATGAATGTACTATTTTATACAAATTATACCTTTTAACAACTTTAACAAATTGTCAATGCATTAATTCTCTCTCACAATTCTGATTTCAGTTACTGTGCTGACACATTTGTTTATGCATCTTAAGTAATTATACAAATTCATGACTAACACATGCTGAATAACACATATTAACAATTAGTGTTATGATTTTGTTTCCATAGACCAAGATATGGCACATGATGGAATTCTAAGTGTGTGCAGGTATGCAGATGTAAATGCACAGGCATTCACATATAGTAACCACGCCTATTATAAACAATTTACAACACTGTATTCCCCCTAAAATTAGTTGCCTATTCCTCCCATCTTGATTTAAAGCTAGAACCTGTTTTCCCTCTTTTAGCTTACCCCATAGAGAACATTCACCAGATTTAGCACCACTAACAGAATGAAATGCACCTATATAATGCACTCATTTGGGAAAGAGGGGCAGAAAATTTAAAATGTTTGTTTTCTTACTGCCTGTTTAGTGAGAGGGTTATCCGCATACTGTCATTTAATGCAAATTTGTTGGAGTCAAAATGATTGGCTTCTTAAGTTCATATATGTTCTGTATTATCATTATTATTAGTATTATTATTTATTATTATTAGTATTTTATTAGTATTATTATTAATATTATAATTAGTAGTAGTAGTAGTAATAGTAATAGAAGTAGTATTAGTATTATATTTTAGTTGTTTAGCATTGAAATTTTGTCACACTAACCCATGTAGATCAACATAATGAATTATACTTTAAAATAACATTTTATAATAAGAACATAAAACCTTTTTTTGGTTAACTATTACAACAATACAATCTCTCAACAATTATTTCTAACATACACCCAGTTCATGCGCACACTCTCACACACACTAGCATGCCTTGAATCATACACTGATCTTTAAATTAGTATTCAAAAAGTTTACAGAAGAGTTCATATACTATGTGATCCAAGCATTGGAAAAATGAGGATTTTTTAATTTGTATAGTACTCATAACAATATAAAATGTATATCATAGCAATTTGCATCATTTTGGTGGAGTTTCATATTTATTAATTTAAATTTGTAGTTAGGTAAATAACCTCTTCCACATTTTAAAATGTATGGGTGGAATTTAGGCCTGCCAAAAGAATTACCTATTATTCAGAAACCTTAATTGCATGTTTTAATATGTTTAACATTAAATATTTGTCATTTAACAGTTGAACATCACAATAATATGAAACAGCTTCCAATGCTTGAAACTCAGAACAGGTATATGGCTCCTAAGAAATGTGAGCATTGTTATTTGAGTACTCATATCTACCGGCAAATTACCAGTATCCTTACTGAAAACTTCTCAAACACTGCCCCTTTCCCTATCAAATCCCAGGGTTCCAAAACTTTGGCATCACTTGAAATGTTATTCAAGTTAATGTATTTTATTTATGAGCTTTAGTACTGTTTTTTTTTATAAATAATATATGTATAGTAAATTATATATTACAGTTTAATGTGGTGTGTCCTAATGCACTAGGGTTCTTTCCATTGGTTTTTTAAATGCTAATGGAAGTCTAGAAGTCATCTTGCTTTAATACTGAAATGTTCATTTGTTTTCTCTAAGCACATAATGGTTTATGAAATTCATCAGTTCTGATGCAGGAAACCTTGCTTGATTTAAAAAGCTTAGCAGATTTTGAACCTTTAAACAGTACCACCTACTATCAAACGCTATCAACACTGGCAAAGCGTTCACCCAGTTCATCGCACACATGTTGTCTTCTACTTGATCCTCCAGTACTGAGTTGATGTCGACTTGAACCAACAGTACTTCGTCGAATATGTGATAACTGCCTGCGCCTGCGCCGACGTTTCCGATGGCACCATACACATATGGCCACTATCAGAACACCACCCATGCACAGTGCAACAGCCAAAACAGTGTATGTATCCACTGGATTCTCTACAACACCTGAAGATAAAACAAATTATTCTAAAGGTTTATCTATTAATATTTGAATACTTATAATATATCGCTGATAGAGAATTGTTTTATGTATAATCCAGTGAAGGCCATTTTAAGATATGATCTCTCAAATTTTTAAAAACCTTCTTGCATTCCTATGCGAGAAATGTTACTTCTGTATGTATCTTAAACACACATAAGGACTGTTTAAAGGCAATACATACTAAAACTGCCAGCTTATTCTTAATATATAAGTAACAACTAAAATAAAGAGTAAGTTGAAACCATTTTAAAATATGTTATACACACATATTTAAAATAAATTTGTACTGTTCAGAAATTTAAAACAAAATTTACATTTTCTAATTTTTCACATTAACAAATACAATAAATAACACACAATATCATGAAAGAGTGCATGAAACAATAAATTAAACCACAGTAAAACAGAAATGAAAGTGTCATTCAATTTTATGTTTATAAAAATGATAGTCCAGTGTAGGTGTTAATTTAACATGGCTAAAATATCTGCTTCATTTCCTAGAGAAAAACCATTCTTCACGGACTTAAGATGTAGCTTGGAAAATGTTAGATTAAACTATTTGAAAATGCATTTTTCCTTGACATTTGGTATAAAATTATCTGAAAATCTGTTGTAAGTTAACAAGAACCTGTTTCACTCACATGACTTTCTCAACCACTATTGTTAATTTTTACATAACTTCTGTAAACTAATCTTCCTTATTTTTCTGTCTACTTCACACTAATAGAAATAAACCCTCACAGATACAACTTCATTACAAATTACACTGGGCAACAAAAAAATAATTTTTGAATGTTTCGAGCACTTCATGAGGCAATTCCTCCTAATTTTGGGTTGAGAAAAACAAATATGACAATGAAGAATTTTTATTAGCTCTAGTTTCTATGATATACACAAGGTGGAAGTATTACATATTCACGGATTGAGAGAAAAGGATACATTTTAATTACATACATGCCAACAACAATGAAAGTGCATTTGAATTTTTAACTGGTAATTACATGCTAAGAGTTCTAAATTGCTGGAAAAATACTTCGCAGATAGTTGTGTCTGAAGAGAATCATGTGGTGGCCTATTGGCTTCGTCGTCTTTTAGCTTGCCTCTTGTGATGGAGTTCCGCAGAATCCTTATACAAAGACCAACAGTAATCTGCAAACATTACTTCATTCCAACGGCCCTGATATCTATGTTCCATAACAGAAATGTTCTAATGGAATCTCTCCCCATGTTCATAACTAACAGCTCCAAAACTAGGAGGGAAAAAGTCTAGGTGGGAGTGGAGAAAATGGATCTTAAGGGACATGTTGCATCCAAGGTTACGGTATTTTTGCAGTAGTACTGTCACCAAATGCTTGTAGTTTTCATCTCTTTTGTTGCCTAAAAATCCATGAATAACACCCTTGAAGGCTTCCCAAGCTCCCTTTTCTTTCCCTTCCAAAATTTGGTCAAATGCAGGATCCTTTGCAAGTTCTCTTATTTGTGGTCCAACAAAAATGCCTACCTTAACTTTTGCATCGAAAAATTTCCAAAATTTCTCTCTGATTGTGTTTTGTTATTTGACAGGTGTGCCAACTCCCCAAAAAATTCCCACAAATTTAAAATCTTCACTCTAAAAAATGAAATGTCATTTTATCTTCAAAACAAGAGCTAAACTATCATTTTTATGGTGATTTTTGAATTCAGCAGATGGAAATATATGTAAATTCACTATTTTTAAGCCCGAAACATTTTCATTGTTGCCCAGTGTTATTAGAGATATTTTCTTTCCAAAGAACACTGGACTGACATGTTTGATTAGATTATAATTGCAATTTGAATATAGCCATACCTATCAAAATTTTGAAAGATAAAAGTGGTAATAAAGCAAAGTAGATAATCAAGGGTATTCGGGTATCAAGCAAAAGACTTTTTTAAGTAAAATAATTCAATACACTCATGTCTCTGATGATACTGTATCACACAAATTATAAAAAAATGTACAACAGAGTAGTCAGGTAGGCTAAAAAGCTTTATGATAGTAATTCTGTAAATAGCTCTAAAGTAAATACAAAAACTATATGAAATATTATAAACAAAGAGACTGTGAAAATAAAAGAAAAGATATGGGTTTTAGTGTAAATAAAAATGGTATGCTAGTACCTAATCCTTTGATGGTAGCTCACAAATTTAATCAATATTTTTTATCGTTGACAGTAGTATCAGAAAAGTTAAATGCAGTTAACATTTCTTGGAAAATTACTCAAAATATAATTAGGAAATATTTATATTTTTGTCTACTGGAGATGAACTACTCTCCATTATTAAAACATAAATATATACAAATATAATAATTTGTAAATTAAAACTTCACTTATCTTATAAGAAATGATGATAATTCTTATAAATTCTCCAGGATCGCAATTTCATGTAAACTTATACATATCTTCAGCCAGAAACAAAGCTGTTGCCGTCGTTATAAACGCTAGATATTGATATGTTGTTAGTATTACCAAAATCTGAAAATAAAACAAATTTAAAAACAGAATCGACTGCCGGTATTTCAAAATTCATTACACGAAGTTTGTTTTATAAAATATATTTTCCTAAACCATTAAATCTATCAAACCATTTGTTTTAATAATGTAACTTCTGGATTTATTTCATGGTTAAATGACCAAGTGACCAAAAATGATCTGCTATAGATATTTACTTACCATTCTTGGGTTAATAAACAGTTTCAAAAAATTTTTAAAAAGTTTGGTATAACTTTATTTCCTCAAAATAAATATAGTATTAAATTTATTGCATTTCTATATAAAAGATAAAATTCCTAATAATAAAAAATCTGGCATTTATCAGTTTAATTGCTTTGATTGTGATAAAGTTTATATTGGAAAGACAAAACGTAATTTAGAAAGCAGAAAGAAAGAACATTTTTGTAGCATTAAGTATAAACAAACTGATAAATCGGCCGTAGCAGATCATTTTTGGTCATTTAACCATGAAATAAATCCAGAAGTTAAATTATTAAAACAGTTAAATGGTCCGATAGATTTAATGGTTTGGGAAAAGATATTTGTTTTAAAAAACAAGCATTGCATAATGAATTTTGAAATACCGGCAGTGAATTTTGTTTTTAAATTTGTTTTATTTTCAGATTTTGGTAATACTAACAAGAACATATCGACATCTAGTGTTCATAGTGATGGCAACAGCTTTGTTTCCGGCTGAAGATATGTATAAGTTTACATGAAATTACGATACCGGAGAATTTATAAGAACTATCATTTCTTATAAGTGAATTTTTAAGTTACAAATTATTATATTTGTATATATTAATTTGCTTCACTGTTAATAGCTTCATAGTTTACGTATTTATGAAACGCAAGTCTGTAGGTCCTGACGAATTTCCTAATATGGTTCTTAAAAACTGAGTTGAGCATCTGGTTAAACCATAATGTCATATTATAATTTTGCCACTTAATGAAGGACACTTTCCTCAGAAATTAAATATCTTCAAAATGAAGCCACTATTAAAAAAGAGTTCAAAATCAGTGTGTGAAAATTATAGACCAATATCTGTTTTATCAGTTTTTCCTAAATTAATTGAAAAGGTGGTATACAATAGAGTTTTATCATTTACAAATAAATATAACAATATATAGAAGTGCAATATGGGAAGTGCAGAACTATTACAAGTAATAGAAAATCTAGAAAGGGGAAATCACTGTATGGGAATATTGGTTGATCAGTCAAAGACTTGACTTAGTTGACCATGATGTATTATTACACAAGTTGTCTAATTATAGTATAAGAGGAGTGCCACTGAAATGATTTGAATCACATCTAATAAACAGAAAGAAATTAAGAGAAATTGCACACATAGTAAGTGGCTCTAAGGAGATAAAGGGCTAGCCCTGTAGCTTAGTCGGTAGAGCACCTGCCTGCTGTGTGATGGGTCCCGGGTTTGATTTCCATCTGGGGGTGGGGATTTTTCTCCAATAGGATTTCCCATCTTTCCCAGAGTCTGGAAGTATGAATGAGAGTGGAAATATGTGCGTGATCTGATGATTAAAAATCCAGTACCAGCAACCCAACATTTACGAGTTAACACCATCACCAATAGGCGATATGTTCCAAAGGAGAACGGCCACCGATATGACCACTGCAGTTAAAGGCGGGGGTATAAATGCGGGGGGGAGGGAAAGGAGATTAAAACTGCTTGCCCTAGTGTCACAAACATTAAATATGGAGTTTTTCAGTTATTAATGCAGTTATTAGGTCCCTTGTTGTTTTTGCTTGATATCATTACCTTGTTAAGACCAATCAGTGCATTAATACTACATTTATCTTTTTTTTTTGTATGATACAAGTGTTCTAATTTCTGAGAATATTAAACAAGAGCTTAAAGTGAACATTGATGGGATAACAGATTATGTTGTCAATTGGTTTAAACTCAATAGACTTATTGTTAATAACAGCAAAAGTGTTATGGTAGGCTTTCATGGTCGTGGTCGTGGTGGCGGTGGTGGTGGTGGTGGTGGTGGTAGTTTTATTCATCCGTTAAGTCAATACAATGACATTGGATACGCCAATACAAATATTTAGAACAATACAAATAATATAAGTATAAAAAATAAGTTGCATCAAGTGTAATTAATAAGATCTAAGCATGAACTCATAAATATTGTAACGAGAGCGCTGGAACACCCTGTGAAGCAGCTGAAAGCGGGAGACAGGGAAGGTTCGGTTAGCCACGCCCTCGCCTCGTTTGTCTTATAGTGGTGACAGGGACGACTGGGGAAAGAAACATAATTGTGCGGTCTGTTTCTCCTTCACCTGTGTTCCAGAAATTACGGGATCGTTCATCATCTGGAAACGTTGAGAAAACGGCGAGATGCCTATAAAAAGGGCTGCAGTTAGTTAGTTAGTCAGTTGTTGGTTTGGTCAGTTAGTGAGTGAGGAGACAGTCGCAGTTCTTGGTGTAAGAGTTAGTCAGTGACGTGTTAATGTACGAGAAGATTGTGCAACGGAAGACTGTACGTAACTGTGAAGGTGTACCGGAGCTTACGTAACCGCGAGTACAGTGAAATTGTAACGGACGAACTGGTAAATTGTAATTGTGTGCAGCAAGTAATTCTGTGTAATTGGCAAGAGTTTAACTGTAAGTCGGTGGAAATAAAGAACATTTTTGAGTGGTGAAATTGGACTTTTCATTTCACGAACCCACAAAGTCACAATATATATATAGTTGCATGGCTCTACAACTACACAGCATTTAAAATGCATCACAAACATATACAATTATATGGCCAGCTACAGTGTATCTAGAAATTCACTTATATCATAATATGAATCACTTAATAAAATTTTTTTTACGATAGCTTGAAACACTGCATGAATTTTATGTTTTTCAGATTGGCCGGTAGTTTATTATACAGAGTGACTGCTGAATATCTAACTCCTTTGGAATAAAGTGTAGTTCTATGTGTTATTGTTCTTAAGTCTGTTTTACCTCTGGTGTTATGATGATGTATTTGATTATTTGTGGTGAAATTTTCAAGGTTTTGTTTTGTATAACATAGCAAACAGTATATATACAGACTGGGCAGAGTCAAGATTTTCAATTCCTTAAAGAAGTTCCTGCAGGAGTCATATATTTTTCCTGACATTAGGCATCTAACAATCCTTTTTTGTACTTTAAGAACCAAGTGACTGTCTTTACAATCCCCCCAAAATATAATGCCATACCTCATTAGACTTTCTGCATATGCAAAATATAAGGTTCTCATGTCACTTGCATTCAACTCATTTTTTATTATTCTTAATGAGAAGTAGAATTTATTTAACTTTATTACTAGATATTTTATGTGTGCTTCCCAGTCTAAATGCTGATCTCCCAGAAAATTTGCTTCTGTCTTACAAGAAACACACGCACCATACAACTTGATGTCAGGTTTGCCAACATTTTTATTTTGTTTGTGGCGAAATGATATTGCTGAAAATTTGTTTTTATTAATAAGCAATTTGTTTTCAGCAAACCAAGTTTCAATTTTACTGGTTATGTGTTTTGCATTTTCATTTCCCTTTATTATAACATTTGTGTCGTCAGCATAGTTACCCGAGTTGGATTTAAATAATTTGGGAAGTCGTTTATGAATATTAAAAAGAGGACGGGTTCTAGTATGGATCCCTGGGGAACTCCATATTTAATTTGTTTCATTTTTGAATAGTGATTACGTACGACATTCCGCTCATCGACATTTGTGATTTCCACCATTTGTTTCCGATTTTTTAAATATGATTGGAACCAATCCCATACTATTCCCCTTATCCCATAATAGTACAGCTTTTGTAACAGAATTTCATGATGAATCATGTCAAATGCCTTGGTTAGATCTATTAGTAAGCCTGTACAGCTATTATCATTGTCAATAGTCTCTCCAGTATATGATCTGTGAACTCAAAAATTGCTGATGTTGTGGATTTTCCTCTACAGAACCCATTTTGTGCAGGGTTAACTACATTATGCTTTTCCAAAAACGAACTAAATCTTACTAGCATAGCTTTTTCTAAAATTTTGGATAAGGCTGGTAAAATCGATATTGGCCTGTAGTTTTCGACTTTTTCTCTATCACCTTTTTTGAAAACTGGTTTTACTTTGGCAATTTTAAGTACATCTGGTACTTAACTTACATAAAGTTAACAAAAGTGAAAGTTTCCCTAACATTTGCTTAGAGAATGAATTAGTTAGTATTAGAGAAAAAAAAAATAATTTCTGGGAGTTTGGGTTGATAGTAATCTTGATTGGAGAATTTTTTTTTGTGCTAAGTACTCCAACATCATCAGTTATTCTTGATGTACAGAAATATTATGCCTACTCTTCATACTTTCACTCACAGTTATCCTAAAGCATAAGCAATAGTTATAGCAACAGAATTTTTATAATACAAAAGAGGGCAATACATTTAATGCTAAATGTCTCCAACAATACAATCTGCAGGCGTTGTTTCATATCACTAAATATTTTGACAGTTCCATCTGTATATCTTTAAGAAGTGCTAGTGAACACTCACAGGTATTAAAATAGTTATATCCTGAGTACTGAATTTCATAGGCACAATGCTAAAGGTAAATTAAATCTTCACATTACAGGGCATAAGAACACTCTGTATGAAAAAGGCATCCACTCTAATGGTATTAAATTGTTTAATAAATTCCTGCAATCATTTAAGAAATAACAAAACTTAGATATATTTAAAAAGGAATTAAAGAAATTTCTAATAAAATGAGGCTTTTATTCTATGAATGAATACCTGGAAGTTGTTTAGTAATTTATTTGTTACAAATATATATTATATTGTGATATCATTTAAGCATGTTTACCTTATTGAAATCTGTATTTTGTAGTATTTTATTATTTTTGACGAAGCTTATATTTCTATATTGGAAATCATATGGTCAATAAATTTGATTTAATAAATATATGAAGCTAAATCACGTGATGGCTGCAACTGGCCTTGAAGTTAGGTTTCCTTTTTTGCCATTATAATAAACAATAACACTGTCCAACAAATTTAAAACTATGTGATTTTAACTAATTGGGATGCACTAAATTCATTTCTAAAATCTAAAATTGTCTACCACATACAATTTTTTTTTAATGCTGAAATCCAAAATTATCTGTCAGCAACAAATTTTTTCTTACATTTTAATTGTACAAGATAGTTACATTGAAAAGCATAACAATTGCAAACAACAGTAAATTAAAATATCTTTGTTGATCATTTACTCTTATGGATAGCTTCTGGGCTATTTCTGACTATTGATTAGCAGTATTCACCTGACATACTTGCATTCTATCTCCCACTGAAGCATTTCTCAAAGGCTCATTGATATTTCTTGGTGAAACCTCTCTCCACATTCATCACTACTGTATGCCCACGACAAGAGGGGTATGAAGGGCAGAGGAGCTTGAACTGTTTATCTGCTCCAGTAGCGGATCTGTTTACTAGGAAATGAGTGTATGAGAGTGCATATGATTCACCCATGCTGCCAGATCTATTGTTTGTTGCAACGATAGGTATTATGTATAGGCGAGCTATGTGACAACATTTGTGTATTTTAAATGAGTCTTCCATCCTTGTCATACTCGGAAGGCAAGCATACACCCCGAGGAAACAGTAAAAGTGATTACGTTGTGCATTCCTCTAATTTGCCTTCTTGTCTTGGGCAATCAGTAACAGCGCCTAAGTTTTTTGGAAAGAAGTTCAGGTGAAAGTCCGGAAAATGTGCCATCAATGACCTATTGCACCCCATTACATAAAATGAATGCATTAATTCATTTTCAGTTACTTCATACTCTGCTAATTTTGTTCGCAAAGCAGTTGGTGAATAGTGACATAAATGCAAGCCAAGCCGCTTTCTCCATTTATTTCAATGATGACTGCTCTTCTTTGTAGACCAATAAACACTCCTTCCTTTTTGGATTGAGGATTTCTTTTTGAGGTTATGAAAGTTTCGTGCCCCTCAAAATCCAACCTCTATATTCCTCATCCTGAGGGGTGGGCAATGGAAAGCACGGGACTACCTGTTGAGGTGGTGTACCGTGGGAACTGTGTGTGTCCCAAGCTGCTACAGTAGCCAAGAAGGCCCAAAAGCAACTCCGAAAACCAGCAGAAGAGGCTCTGGTCAAGTCCTTCAGCATGGGGTTTAGCATAGGGCTGACAACTCTACCTGTAAAACCAATTGTTACGTTTCCTGTACGAGAAAAAAAAAGCTGGGCAGAAATAAGGGCATAGACTATGGCTACAAAGAAGGACTTTGAATATGGCAACTTGGAATGTACAAGAGTTAACAACAAGGTTTGAGGAAGTACTTAAGGAGTTTACAGAAATTAATACAGATGTAATAATACTAACAGAAACAAAAAACAAGGGGAAAGGTCATGAAATAACTGGAGACTATTTACATATCTGGAGTGGAATTAAATCAGAAAGAACAAGGGCTAGTGTTTCAATACTAATAAAGAAAAAATGAAGTCAGTAAACATAAAGGAGAGATACTTTGAACAATTTAGTAGTTAGTATGAGAAGTTTTAAACAAGAAGTAATTGGACCATAGGGAGATGTAGAAAATGAAAATTGTCAAAGAGTAGAAGAGATATGCAAAGTAAATGACCTTTTCATAATGAATACAATATTTAAACACAAAGATATACATAAGTATACATGGGAACAACCTACAAAAGGCTTTCATTCAATTAATGATTATGTATTATCCAGAAAACAAAGGAAAATAATTATACAGGATATGAAAGTCAAACATGGAACAGATCACTATATGGCTATAGAAAAAATTACCTTTCCACAAAATATATAAATTCAGGAACTCTAAAGAAAGAAGAGACGATAAATGAACCTCTGTACAATCTACATTTATTGCAAGATGAAAATATCAAGAGACTGTGTGAGGAAAGACTTACAAGAAAAACTAAATCCAGAAGAAGATTGGGATGCCCTAAATATATATGACCATCTAAAATAGGTCTTGCATGCTGTGGCATATGAAGCTTTAGGAAATAAAGATCATAGACGAACTTCTGGATAGATTCTAAAACTCTTGAATGCATGAAATAGAAAAGAGAAACATACAAATAGTGGCTGAGTTCTAAGAACCCTGAAGATTGGCAAGAATATTTAAAATGAAATAAAACAAATGCACTAACATGAGATAGAGTATGTGGAGAAGCAGGACATAGCATTGGATATGTTAAGTCAGCCCAAGCGTGGAAAACACTAAAAGCAGTCAGAACAACTAAGACAGCAAAACGTTTCAACTTTTTATCTATTGACAATTTTGTAGAACTTTTTAATGTTTTAACAGAGAAAAGAGTTAAATCCAAGGTAACTGAAAATATTTTAGATAAGAAAGATGGATAAATGATGTGAATCCAATTTCAGAAGTAAATAGGGCTCTTGGAAAATCAAAAAATGGCAAAGCTGCTGCCCCTGGAGGAATTACTATGGAACTGGTAAAATATAGGTGGACAATAGTGGTAAGAACTCTGGCAAGATTATTTAATCAGGTACTGTTTGGAGATCCAATTTCTTTAGACTGGAAAAAATCATATCACCCTCATATACAAAAAGGGAGACAAGAGAAATCCCGTGAATTATGGGGGACTCAGCGTTAAGTGCAACAATAAGTGGAGTTTTTGTACCATTATTAAGATAAGATTGGAAGAAATAATTAAGGATAAAAATGTTGACCAACAAGCGGGATTTACATAAGGGAGGTCATGTTTATATCATATATTTACAATCAGATTACAGCAAAAATAGTGCAAAAGGTAAGGAATTGTACTTTGTATTCATGGATCTGGAAAAAGCTTATGATTCAGTACCTATAAGTAAGGTATGGAATACCTTAGTAAAAACAAATATACCTGAACCCCTAGTTGAGGTTATAAAAAGATTACAGGATGGTAATGCTGCAGTAAAGATTGGGAAAGAAGTATAGAAAGAATTTTGAGTATAAGACAGGGATGTGCAATATCATCAACACTCTATCGAGATTTAACCGTCGCATAAGAGCCGTAGATGCAAACGATGATTTGCGAAACATGTCCTCAAAATAGGTACGAAAGTGAAGCAGATGTGTAAAAAATACGACTCATCTAAAATTTAATAATAATCATCAACACTGTTTAAAATCTTTCTAAATTATGTATTGATAAAATGGAATAAAGCCTGTCAAAAAATGGGAATAGAGGTGAATGATGAGACCATTTAAAGTCTCTTATTTGCTGATGATAAAGCGATAATATGGCAAGATAAGCAAGACATAGAATATACGATTTGTAAACTTGTTGAGACATATGCAAACATATAGATGATGCATTAAAATTACTCAGTCTGCAAGAAAAGACTATCAGATTCACAATAGAAAGGAAATCAATGAACAATTTTCTTTCTTGGACCTAAATATCATCAGGACTGACACAAAAATAAAATTTTGTATTTACAGGAAGCCAACACAGTCAGAAAAGTACGTAAAAGTCATAGCTATAGCCCAATTATACATAAACATGCAATAATAAACAGTCTTACACACAGACTAGTCAACATATGCATGGATAAAGAAGAATACATCAAAGAACAAAAAACTATACTTCACATAGCAGAAGAAAATGGATACAACAAAAGTCTGGTGTTTAAGAAAATTAAAAAGGCTAAACTACAGAAAACTATTAAGGAAGCAACCACATTTAGAAAAGAAAAAGAAAGCAACAGCATATTCAGTGCATTCACATACCACCCAAAAACATTTACTACACTCAAAAAATCTGTAAGGAACAAAATATCAACTTGGAACCTCTAAGAGATACTCAAAAAACAAAAGATGAAATCCCATCAATCAACAGATATGGAATACACCAAATAAGTTGTAAGAATTGTGAAAAATGCTACATAAGTCAAACTAAAAGAAACCTAATAACCAGAGTCAAAGAGCACTTTAGAAACATCAAAAGGAAACATGAAGATGAGTCAGCAGCAGCATTTCATGTTTGGAACGAAAACCATGATATTGATCCAAATCCAAAATTACTAAAAGGTGTGAAAAACCAAAATAACCTGACAACATGGGAGAACATATTCATATGGAAAAATAAGGACAGAGTAATGAACTTTGAAATCCCACCAGTAGATAATTTGACAAAGAAGTTCATGGTTCCATTGCCTGAGAGAAGAGAGCAGACAGCAACAAACAGTTGGAAAGAGGTTGATAATGGAGGTGATGGCTTCAGAAACTAGTCCCCCAAAAATATAAAAATGTAAGTGTTGAATTAACTTTAAAGAGAGTCGATTAAAGACACTAGACAACATTTACTTTTAAATTTTTTCGGAACATGTTTCTGAGGCTTTGCCTCTATCATCAGCCGGCTCTCGACTGGTTCTCGTTGGTGTAGCTGACGATATTTTGTCACCGGTCGTCAGCTACACCAACGAGAACCAGTCGAGAGCCGGCCGATGATAGAGGCAAAGCCTCAGAAACATGTTCCGGAAAAATTTAAAAGTAAGTGTTGTCTAGTGTCTTTAATCGACTCTCTTTAAAGTTAATTTATCATAACAACACTGTTTTCAACACTTCCAAGAAAGGAATTGTAAGTGTTGAAGTTTCAGAAAACCGACTACAAATAGTTTTTTAAATTAATTTTGTCGTCACTGTTACTAAATTCCTCCAATCATGCACATTGCACCTGCAAAACTTTGTATGAAGTATGTGATTTTCTTGAAATTCCTTATATCAGTTCTTTGGAAAGTAGTAACCCTGAATAGTCAGCTTTGTATCTATCCAGCATTGAACTTTTGAATTATGCTGTTTACAGATGTACACAAGGACACACATAGGCCTTTTTATAGCCAAAAATTATTATTTTTTAATTCAGGGGGCTAAGATTGTGCATTTCTGGTCCAATCTTGATATAAAAGTTTAAGGTGGAATACAAATCTTCCTCCTCATACTAGTATATTGTAGAGAAAGTAACAGAGCTAATTAGTGGAGGTAGATATGTTTTAACCTTCAAATAAGAGATATCTGAAAAATCACATATTTCAGCTGGACTTTGAAAGTGCTTTTGACATATATTACTTCCACTGATTGCCTGGAAACTCCAAAAAGCCTAATAATGTCTCTTGGGAGACTTGCTGGACTAAATATGTACACTTTTCAGTTATATTACTGTGGCTGGGTTCTGAAAATTTCTGCATGACTTTAGTGCATGGATTGTTTTGTATGAAGTACTTTGTCATCACTTGACTGCATTATGTGGAACTTAAAAGGGAACTACACTGTACCTACACTGCTACACAACTGAAAATTTGATGGTAGAATGCATGCTGTATATAAACCTGTACATAAAAAATCTGCTGTGGAGTAGAGCTGCAACATCCAAAACTGAAGCCTGGAAGTTGCTACAAACGACCACTTGCAAGTATCTGCTGGACATTCCTCATCAGCTCTATGTCGGCTGTGTGGGAAGACACTTCTGCATGCCATGTGTAGACTGATGCCCATCAGGGGTTAACAATCCCTCCCGTACAATGTTGTGTTATACGTATTCCAGACTCATTTTCAGGTTCTTCCAGATATGCTAGGTACCCGATTTTTGGCACACAGGACCCACAGAGCAGCCAAGATTATGCCATTAAACTCTCAAATACGTATAGGTGTGAGCATAGTGACAGTTCCAATGTGTAAGGACTATGATGATACAAAGAAGCACAAAATTAATATAATTTTGAGTCGAACTAATACTCAATGGGTACAAAAGTGAATCGAGAAGATATTGACACATTGCTTCACTCACACTGTTTATTCACAGGACATGTTTCAAGAGCTCTTGAAACATGTCCTGTGAATAAACAGTGTGAGTGAAGCAATGTGTCAATATCTTCTCGATTTACTTTTGTACTCATTTGTGCTTCATTGTCCCTATGCTTCTTCCAAGTTTATACTTTAATACTCAATGCTCCATTTATTGCTAGTATTTACCTAGAACGTGTTTCGTTACGATCTTCCTAACATCATCAGCTGTTGTTAATGGATGTTGGTTTGGTGAACTCATTGGAGATGATAGGTGCGTCTCTGTCGGTATCTTGATGAACTTGAAGTTTGGGTTTTCTTCAAAGGTAGTGTTGAAATTAAATTTCTTTCATATTTCTTTATGAAGATCTTTTCTCACGTGGTTAATGCAGCTGGACCTTAGACACCTTTTAATAAGTGGATTTCTCGTTCTATATCATGATTCTCCTTCCAAAAATGGTATGCTACCACCGATTTATCCATTTCTTTGTTCCTGATGTTCCTAAAATGCTCTTTAAGCCTAATGTTCAAGCTCCTTTTTGTTTTTCCAATGTAAAAGTTGTCACAGCCTTTGCAGTTTATCCAGTACACACCTGATTTTTTGTCTGTGGGTATCTCCTTTGTATTATGTGATTTCAAAAGGTGTTGTACACTAAATTTGTTCTGTGGGGCCAAAGTAATATTGTGTTCTTTGAAGATTTTTTGGAAAAGGTGTGTAGCTCTGGGATGATATGTAAATTTTCTGTATGAAGTTTCATTGCTGATTGGGGAAAGAGTAGTTACTTGTTTGCATCTTTGTTGTCCTTTGAATTTATCAATTTTCTTTTTGACCAATTCAGCACTGAATCCATTCTATTCTGCAATGTGAATGATCTTATTGTACTCTTTGATATATTCCATCTTGTTTAAAGGTACATTAACAAGCCTTTAAGTTAAACTGTTGATAACAGCATGCTTGTGTTGTCTTGGATTATATCCATATGCTTTTATGAAATTTTCTGTGTGTGTTTCCTTCCCATGTATGCCAAATTCAAGTTTATAATGTTTTCTGTTAAGTTTCAAATCTAAGAAAGGGATTTCATTGTTTGTCTGTTTTTTTATGGAAAATTTTACTGCAGGATACCATTCGGTATCTTTGTAATCTCTTTGTTCCCAAGTGTGCCAAGAGACAAACTCTGATGATGTTAGGAAGATCCTAACGAAACGTGTTCTAGGTAAATACTAGCAATAAGTGGAGCACTGAGTATTAGTTCGACTCAAAATTATATTAACAGTGATAGTTTCCTTGTTAGGAATCTGATCACAAAATTATTTTCTGTCAGCTTTATTCCTAACGTTAAGGACTTTAAGAACAGCACAGAGTGTGATTATACCTGCCCTCCCAATAAACTCAGGCCAAATTGCACAGTATGGTTTATTTTGAGTAAGAAAATAAGTAGTTAAGTTACATACATTTTATTTTGTAGTAAAATTTAGCTCTATGTCCAAAAATAGCATAATTTGATGGCCAGATCACTTTTAAAGTCACTGAAATAAAAATGCTTCCTAATGGATGAATCTGTAATGTGGTTCTTTCTTAACAAAAAATCACATAAACCATTACATTTTTTTCTTTTTGTCATGGAAGGAAATAATACTCACTCCACAAATATTTTCTTTCATTGGATTAAACATTGTACTTTGCCTATACATTTCATATATTGCACTCAAATTAAGATATCTTTCAAAATATTCTTTTCAACCTTCAGCTCATAGTGTAAATGCCACTTAACTTCCAGGAAAGACTAAATACGTTTCTCCACTTCTTTAGTTATTCTGTCATCAGTATTTTTAGGTGTGTTTTTCCCTTGATTTGGAGACATCAGAGTATGTTGCTCTGATTTTTAAAAAACTTCAAACCAATATAATAATCTTCTTTGGCTAATGACTAATAGCTGAGTAAGAGTTCTTTGCAAACCATTATTGTATTAATAGAAGGTTCAATAAAATAATGTGAATATCTTCTTACTTTCATCAGAATGGGTATGGATTCTCTTCTTGTTGATTCTCTCCACACATTTGCTGCAAAAATGCCATTCTCTATATCAGAGATGGACCAAAATTTATGATATGTGTTTCGTTGCATTGTGGATATGTTAGTAATTCTTTGCAATTATATCCCTACAAACTATCACAGCTTTTTTAACTTTCCAAATTAGACATGATTTTTCTTCTTTATCTATAGGATTCTTATCACTCTCTCATAATCTGTTGCAAATTTTGTTACAAACCATCCAAAAAGATGGTTATAGTGTAAATTTCTTTCCCCATGGTTTTCTCTCCACAAGTAGAAAGACCTTTATCACTCTTCTGATAGGATGCAGGTTTACTTTCATCCGGCATACCTGAAATTTAAAATAAGTGGACACTTATTTGGACACGCTATGAATAATACCATGTAAATAAATTAATTTTAAATTAAATCCATCATGTAAATAAATCTACCTATAATTTGTTTCTCATCTGTAATGCAGTGTTTTGTGAACTTTACATATAAACATTTTAAATAATTACTTAAACTTTGATCTAACCCAACAAAGAGGTTATTAAATGATATGCACTTACCTGAATGTATACTAGATTCCATTGTTGTTATAACATTTCATCTTCCATTTATTTATTTATTATCCAATTTTTTTTATTCCTATTTTACCCAAAGGTATATTAGGAATACAGCTTACAAATTTATGAATATAATACAATTTACAAAAACAACAAAATTCAATATCAAGCTGACAAACAGTACACATAAAGATGAAGAAAGATGTTTAAGAAAGCCATGAAATATTGATAAGTTTTGTAATTCATCAGAATATGTGTAAGTGGTTTTGAAAAAGTGTAATCTAAGGATTGAAGCAATAATTCAAGTTCGTATCTTTCGAAACAGAAAAACGGGCAATCAAATAAATTGTGAGGGACATCATGAAGATGATTTCCACAAATACAATCACATGTGGATTTGATTTTGACTCAAAATAAGTAAGCTGAAAATTTGCCATGTCATCTTCCATTGTAATGTATTAATATTGTCAAGCAATTGTGAATTTGATACCTGTATATTGGCAAGACAACAGTAGGTGAACAAAAGCTTAGACAACAGCTGGATACAGAAGAGTGTGCTATGTCACAAAACATAGACATTATATTTGAATTGTGTTAGTAGAGTTATTTATTGCCTTTGTACTATATTATATTCTGATTTACGATATAATTTGAAACTGTTCCATAGCACAAAGATCACAACAACTCTTAAGACCTATGTATAGCTGTGAACATAATGTAAAATGTTGATTATATGGGAAATAATTTTTATTTTTGAATGATAATTACTGAAAACATATGTATAAAAATGTTTTTATACAGTTATGCAGAGAGCTACAAACAACATAACAGCTATGCATATAGCTGTTTAAATATGTATTTAAACTTTAGACAGAGAGACATATAGCCTAAGTGGAAGTTTTGATCTACTGTTTAATCTTATACATTTTAATAAATTTTTTATATCTTATATAAATTTATGAGCTATAAAAGGAGCTAATACAGACCTAAAATATGTGACTGTTGGCTAATAAAGCATTAATTTTATGAAATTCTCACTGTAATGTATTTGTTCCTCTATTCACTTTTTCCTTTATGTCCACATAGGTATACATGGTGTTCATTTTTACTCATTATTTCCCGCCCTCCAATTGAGCAAGAATGACGTCATAGTTTACTGGTGAGTCTATCTTGAAATCATAGTGCCCTCTACGCAGAAAAAGTGGTAATCTTTGCAGAAGAGTAAGCAAATTACAGCAATCTGCGTGTGGTTGTACTGGTAGGTAATACAACCAGCTTACCCTGGATATGAACACAGACCATTGCGTCTTCATGGTTGAATGCTACTTTCGTACCAGCATTAAAATTGGTGCAACATATAAATATAATTTAAACCGCTGCATAGAGGAGTTTATGCAACGCTATCCAGCATTCAGACAAGTCCCTCGGAGTGTAATGTTGTCAAAAGTGTCCAGGTACCATCAAATTGACATACTTTTGTTCGTAAAATAAACGTCTTACGTTTTATCAGTATACAATATAAATGTTTTGCCATTTTCACGCTTAATTAAAATGTCTATTAATGTTGGTATCCTTATGCCTTTCAAAAACAATAAGTGCATCAAACATTTCCAAGAAACAGGATCAGTTACTCGCAAAAAGAGAGACACTGGACGCTATAAAGTGACTGATCCCAATCTAGAAGCAATAAATAATGTTATGAAAGAAAGGCCTCAAGCATACCTTCTGGCAATACAGACGATGATTAAGGGGAAGAGCGAAAGGAAATATAAGAAAATGGACACACAAGACTATGTACTAGGGATATTTTCTTGTTTAGACTTGGATAAAAGTTTTGTACATATGTTGTTGTTTTCAAATGCTAGGCTTTGGCAATGAAGCCATTAGCTCCCTTGCTCTCCAATATTTCTGTGTAGTGGGTCCGGCAGGTAGGGGACCGAGCGTTAGCGGTATAACTACATCAGAAATAGAGGAAATGCTATTTCACCTCTTACGCTGGCCTGTCACGGCGTACAAATGTTCCACAATTGGTGCTTGTGAGAAAAGCTGATGGACTTCAAAACTCCTCCCAGCCAGGTCCGATGGACCCAGTAACCAAAGACAGGTGTGGCCCTCCAGACATACTGGGGGTTGAAGTGAGTGGATGATGTAACCACCATTACAAGCAAAAAATTGGTGTCCACTTAAAAACAGTTACATTTATGCTACTTAAAACATGAGAAGTCCTTCAGATAAATTTTCCGGAGGTAAAATAGTTCCCCATTCGGATCTCCGGGTAGGGACATCTGCAGGACGTCAATTACAGCTTTGTACATATTGTAACACTGATTTATTTTTCATTCCTAGAACATGTTCTGCTAATTTTCTGGTTTGTAATGAAGTTACATCGTGAGGAAACTGTGAGTAATAGAAAAGAATTGAGAACAAATTGAAATATTTCTAATTTATGTGACAGGTTTACAATATGCATATAAGTCTACTATAAACAGTAAAACAGATGTTCATTGTGAAATAGGTGTTCATTGACTTATAATTTCATATATTCTTCATGGTATACTTTGATGGCTGCAGAATTAGCTTTGCAGAGTATTGCATTGCAGTATATAGTTTTTTATAAGCAGTTATCGTATCTATTAACCAGGCAAAATGACGCACCTTTAAATTATGCGGGCAGACCCACCTCTCGAATAGTATATTTACCTGCTGGTAGACGGAGGCCTCAAAGCTGCTGTCAGAACATCAAAAACAATCGCAAACCGCTAGAGGAATCGTATATAAGCTTGGTCCATCAGTGATGCTACTGATGATGCCAAATTTTGTGTGGTAAAATTACAAATAAAAATGTACACCATGTACATATAAGATTACTCCACATTATACATGTGAAAAAGCAATCTTAGTTATAATGAGCCTGCCTTAGCCACAGTCTTTTAGAAAAGTGTCAAGTAAAAACAAAACATCAGAACATAGCTAAATGCCTTATGAAATGGAGTTGATGCTTTATAATAGACGCCTATGGATTTGAACCTGTGACCTTGAGATCCATAGTCAAGCATCTAACCAACTGAGCCACCCAGACTGATTTTATTTTTATTAAACTGCTATTTAATAGTTTATATGGATTTATGTAAGATGGCAGCAAAACCAATAAATGAAACAAGTTTCAACCAAGCTATGTGAAATAAGGACAAAAAGCTGTTAGACATTGCATTAAAATAACATTAGATTTTAAAATCATAAAATATATGGATAGAAAAAACATTTATCTTCCAGAATATTTAGTGAGTTTGAAGGCACTCAGCAAAAGCAAAAATAAGCATTAGCATAAAATTAATTGTTATATTTTCTTTACATGTGAAGCAAAGCACATGATTGCCATAACATCAGTTTGAACATAACAATTTTATTCGTTTTTATCAGAGAGGCTTGTTTGAATTGATAAAAAACTTCTTAAAGGATAAATCTTTTGTGCCGAAACTGTAATAGCTAAAGCTATATACACTACTGGGGGATATCAGATTTTGTCGTTTAGTTATAAAAATAGAATTTAGAAACCTCCTCTCTTCTTTGATGTGGTGGTTCTCATTCCTGATTAAATTACTGAAATCACTGAACCATTGAACAAATCTTGAACTTAAAACATCAGAGAAGATTTTCATTGTAAAAAGCATTCCACATATTTTAAATTCTGACATGCCATTGGTGAGTGATCTAATGAACTTAAATAAGAAATTTTCCAGTTATAAGAGATATATACATCAACCAATTGTGAAGATAATGATCAGTCGTCAATCAGCTGAGGCTGGGACTGGAACAGTCCCAAAAACCTTTCTGTTTTTAATAGTGACCTGAGTGAAGTTTTAAGTTTTAATAAAGTATGGCTCAATAAATCTTTTAATATTGAATTAACTTCACTTTTAACAGCGCTTTTATTCATAACTGTTTCAATTAACACTGATTTATTTATTCAACTTTCTTTCCCCTCTGCTTAGTTTTGGGTGTACCAATTTACACTCAGTAAATGAACATGACATGATGTTCACCCTTCTCAAATTTAAGAGTTCCATGTTTCCCTATGATTACCACACATTCATGAGGCAATCTTTGTACTTTAGTATATCTATGTTTTCCTTTATATTTAGTTCAGCTTTTAATAATTTGAACTTTGTTATAAGTTCATGATTGGTAGGTCAAAAACGTTAAGCTACTAAAGACTTTTCAATTTGTTTGTATTTTATGGCTCTCGTGTGTTCTTTCAATAAGGTTTTTAGGTCTTTTTTTTTGTTTGCTCAATGTATTTTTAGTTGAAATCGCATCTTATAAATTCGTGGTGTCAAGTTTTTATGTGGTGAGTTATTCCTATTTGCTTAAAGCAATTTTTGTATACTATAATTGTCTTTTGGAACCGAAGTTATTTTGCATTTCATCTATACTTTGCTGAATTTAAGATATATACCTGGGTAGTATTAACTTTCCAGTATTGCTCTTCTTTTTGTTGGCATAGATTTGTAGAATCTATTATTTTTCCCTTCTTTTGTACTCTGCTATTGTTCTATCTACTGAATCTTTGTTATAATCATTATGAGCTGCACCTATTAGGATGTGTTAATATGAGTATTTTTTCTCTGTATTCCTAATTCCTAGTTCACTAATTTATAAGCTGAACTATTGAAAGCTGCATTTTTATGGCATGTGGGATTGAAATTATTGCTTTTTATGAAGTTCTTCGTGATGGTTGGTGTTCTGTACATGTAAAAATTAAGTGCTGGTTTTGTTTGATCAATTTTTAAATCAAGGAATGGTAGATAGAGTAAAACTGAAAAAATTGATGCCATAGCTGGGATTTGAAACACGGATCTCCCGGTTTACGTTCATTCGCTCTTACCCATTGAGCTATCATGGCCAACGTGCCTTCATGACATTAAATTCTCCATTTGACTCATATGTTTTCCTGGTAAACCACTAGGAGCTCTTGTATTCAAGATACACCATATGTGGTGACTTACTATTTTAAGTACTTGAGTTCCAGGCTTGATCGTTAAACTCTTATTTTTAAGGCAATTTAAGGAAATTAAGTCAAATGCAGGCTAAGTCATATACGGTCATAAGTCATACACGGCTAGTGTGAAAGAATATTTAATTTCTATCAATTAACTTAATAACAAGGAATGGTAACTAACCTTCCTCTTCAGTTTCCATTCTGAATTTAATGGATTGGCATTGTAAGTGCAATAGCTTCAAGGAATGTTGCAAAAGTTTTCTTGGGACAATGGCAAATACGTCATCCACACAATGATACCATGTCTTGAAGATGAGAAGGAAATCCCTTGTTACTTGGAATTTTAGTTGTCTCATGAAGATATCAGCCAAGAGGGACAAGAGTGGGGCATCCATACTTAATCTGAAGTTTGTTGAAAGAAACTGTTCTATGCAAAGTTTGTTTGGTGTTATATAGTTTTTAATTTTGACAGTTAGTAATTCAGTTTGCTTGAACCATTATTTTAAGCCTTTTAGCACTATGTCTTCAGGAACACTTCATGCTTATAAATAAAACTATTGTGAAATTAAGATATTTTAGCACTGTGTATAGGAAATATTGCTCTAACCATTAATATAGAGAAAAAATATTTCCTTTCATGTTATTTTCACCTTTTAATGCATGGTATAGCCACATGCCTGTATTCAGTTTGATAATGTTTTGATTCAATTGTTTGTTATTATTATATTATACCACCCTTTATCAGTTAGACACAAAATTTTGAACCTTTTGAATTGCAAATAATGCATTATTTTTACTATTATATTGTAGTGTTTTTTAGTATAAAAAGGCAAAATGCAAGCAACTGCAGTCAAACTATACCCCGTCAACCTCCACAGGTACCATCACAATGATTATTTTACGTGGGCCCTCCCCATTCTTTAATACAGGTACATCTGACTGCAGTTGCCGAGATTGGAACTCACGACGTTAGGCTTTGACTGGATTTTGTCAGTCCATTACATATCACTTTAACAGCCATGGCTATTTAAATCCATTGCATTGACACACAGCAGAAAGCAATATAAAAACTGGTTTATGAATTACAGCAAGAAGGGCATAAGTAGCAAAATAATTCATGCATTATTTTGCACTTTATGCACGTAGAAGAGAGGTTCTGACCGCTTCAACTGCTGTGGCATAAATTCTGCTGATCTTTGGCAATTGTGGTACATCTGATGTTAGTAGAAATATGTCAGGCCGAATATTCAAGCCTCTCCCAAAAGAGCTGTTCAGATTGGGTTGATCTGGGTAGGACAGTGTTTCCCAACACTTATGTAAACTGGTACATCCTGCCCAGATTGGATTGGACGATACCCCAATAATCTCCAGTACTACCCTCGTAGTTAACAGCATGGTGTGCTTGATCACAGGTCGCCCGAAAGAGGTTATCGGTAGTCTTCTCGGATCAGTTGATACTGCAACCAAGTAACATATCCACTTCTACCTGAAAGGCAGGCTTCTTGGACTCCACGTACTGTGCTATGGAAAAACCCATGGAACTTCTTAGGTGCTTCTTCGTTAGTGAGGGGGAGTCTCAGACTCCCAGGTAGCCTTGTTTGAGTTGTGCTTTTTGCATATTATTAAAATACAAGCCTTCAGTTTTAATTTTTCACTTATTCATAAATATACAATTTCACATGGCTTGCTCTTTAAGAAAGTTTTAGGACATATTAATATCATCAGAATTTAGTCTCAAAATAATTCTTTTACATACCAAAAATTTACAGACAGACCACCATTGTAGTTAGGCATAAATTTAGATTTATTTACCTACTGAAATCCAGCGCTCAACCAACTGCAATACCACAGCAAAAGAGAATGTTTAGGAACCACTTTACAATAGTTTCAGAATTATTGAACTATAATGCTATGAAGAGTGACGATTGGTTTACTTTTTATATTGTAATACATGTGCTTACTTTATGGTTAATCATTTCAAACCATCCGGCAGTACAGATATTCATGAGTGACACCCAAAATCTTGTGAAAACTGTAATTAACTACATGCAACATCCACTTGCTTTTGCTAAAGATATGTCTTAATTTTCTAATGTACTTATATTTACAAGAACCACACCATTTTATAAAGAGAAAGAAAAATTCCAGTTAGTATCGAATTCACTGGTTCTGGTATTCTCAAAAGTACCCAAGCATACTAGGTAACTAGCTAGAATGTTATGTTATTAGTTATATATTTGCTATGAAATTCAACTAAGTAATTATGTGGAACAAGCTAATATAATCAGTGGGTCACAATTTGGTATCAGAAAAGGTAGGACTATCATTGATGTGTCTGTCTCCCTTGTTAAAAATGTATTAAACTCTCTTGAAGACAAGAATCATTACTAAATACCAATTCAGTTTATTATTACAATCCTAAAACAAGAACAGAAACATTCTTGCTAAATGGCATTAAAACTCAGCAACACATATTAAGCCTATTATATGTTCCATTTGATACCTATGCAGAAAGTGTAAAATGTTTGGGATTGGTAGTAGATAAATTATCTTCGGCACCTCATATACCTATTATAGCAAAACTGTCCAGAGCCATTTATTTACTAAACATTCTAAAAATTCCTGTACCTAACACATAAGTAATATCTTTTGTTTTGCTCATTTTCATAGCATAATGCTTTAGGGCATTTTATTATGGACAAGCAGTAATCATGTGACTAATGTGCTTATAATGTGAAAAATATTATTTGCATAACCTCAGGTTCTCATAAAACTGAATACTTCAAAACAGCATTTATAAAATTAAGACTATATATATATATCAAGTACGAAGGCTGTTCAGTAAAGAATGATCAAAATTTTGTTTTTTGTGAACGTACCTTTACTCATCCTCATAATTTTGATGGTCCTTCTTAAAATAGTCTCCCCTGAATGTGATGTGCTTGTCCCAGCATTTCTGCCAGTCTTCAAAAACATGCTGGAAACCATTTTTTGAGAGATCCTTTAAAATCGCCTTTGCAGCCTTCGCCACTGCTTCTGATGATGGATAATGACTCCCACGAAGGCGTCTCTTCAAGTTAGGAAATAGAAAAAAGTCACATGGGGCTAAATCCGGACAATAGGGAAGGTGAGGGATGCACTTAATGTTGATTTTTGCAAGACATTCAGCAACAACATTGGCAATATGTAGCCGCACATTATCGTGGTGCAGCATCCAGCCTGCTTCACGGAAATGTGGTCTTTTGCACCTGATATGAACTTACAATGTTTTCAGAACATACCTGTAGTATTGTCCAGTTACTGATGTGTGTGCAGGTACAACATGCTGATAAACCATTCCATGAATATCAAGGAATGAGATGACCATAACTTTCCCAGCAGAAGCAACCACTTTTGCTTTTTTGGGGGTTGGTGATGAAGGAGATTTCCACACTGAGCTTTGCTGTTTGCTTTCAGGATCAAAATGATGTAGCCAAGTTTCATCAGCAGTGATTACGTTTGAAAGAAACTCTGGATCTTCCTCTAACATCAACTTTAATACAAATGTCCTTTTGTTCGGGAATCAACAGTCTTGGAACCCATCGCGCACAAACACGTCTCGTGTGTAATGTTTCTGTCACCAAAGTGTGGGTGGCACCCAATGAAATGTTCAGTATTTCAGAAAGTGATCTTAAGGTAATTCGTCGATCCTCTCATACAATGGCAGCAGCAGTGTTGATGTTTTCTTCCGTAAGAGCAGTAACTGGAGCACCGGGTCCACCTTCCTTTGAAATTGATTGCCTTCCCTCTTTAAACATTTTAAACCACCTTTGAGCTGTGCTGTAGGGAAGAACAGACTCTCCATAGGCCTCCTGTAACCTCCTTAACTGAAGATTTGTTGAGACGAAAGCAGAATTTCAAAGCCACATATTGTTCCTCGCATGTTACCTCCATTGCAGCGGTAGGCTACACTGAACAAGTCTGAACTTGCCTGGTTCTGACAGGCGGGAACCAGGAGTAACAACAATGAAACTACTGCGGCGTGTTTGTTTTACATTAAGCTAACAGAATATAATAAGATTGAATTTTAGTGCGAAAAATTATGACCGTAAAAAAATTATGATCATTCTTTACTGAACAGCCCTCGTAGAAATAGAAACACTCAACTTGAAAATCAGGCAAGATAAACATGATCATAACATGACAAATAACCAAATGAATATACCATACACTAAACTCATTAAAACAGCTTTGCGGTGTTTGTCTAAAATTGTCTAAAATTTATTGCAGGAGTTGGTACATTTACCTGTGAGAAAATTCAAACAGAAGATATTTATGTGCTTAATTGATACACAGTATTACTGAATTCAAACAAATTGGTGATGCCAATGAAAACTATTCACTAACATTATAAAAGCTTATTGTGCGCTATCTGTAGTGTTGTAAAATATCTAACGAAATATTTATTGATACTTGTATTATAATTGACATGTTTTATAAAGCATATTTGTGTTGTAAATTTCAGATTAAACTTAAGTTAATTGATGGAAATTAATCGTTCCTTTTCACTAGCCATGAATAGGCAAAGGTTTTGAATACAGTCAAACTGAAAAATTTAATGCCATGGCCAAGAACTTAACTACGAATCTCCTGGTTTCCGTCCAGTCGCTCTTACCCATTGAGCCACTATCGCCAATGTGCCATCCTGACATTAAATTCTCCAATTGACTCATATTTCCCGGTAAACCACTAGGGGCTCTAGTATTCGAGATGCACCGTTTGTGGCAATTTACTATTGTAAGTATTTGAGTGCCAGGCTTCACCATTAAACTCCTATTATTTAAGTTAATTGATGGAAATTAATCGTTCCTTCACATTAGCCGTGTATAGACTAAGGTTTCGAATAGATAGTCAAACTGAAAAATTCAATGGGTAAGAGCGACTGGACGGAAACCAGGAGATCCATGGTTCAAATTTCAGCCATGGGATTGAATTTTTTAGTTTGACTATCTATTCAAAACCTTAGCCTATACACGGCTAGTGTGAAGGAAGATTAATTTCCATCAATTAATAAGTAAAATATGAAGCTATTAACAGTGAAGCAAAGAAATATAAACAAATATAATCATTTGTAACTTAAAACTTCACTTATCTTATAAGAAATTATGATAATTCTTATAAATTCTGGTGAATTATTATTAATAAATTATTAGATATATTTGTACATTTTTCAAACACAGCTTTTCTACACTTATCACAAACATCATTGGCCTGGTTTCCGTTATGCAGATTCACTTGGCATTTTCATCTGCATTTTATTGGTGCTGGTCCTTATTCCTTTTCTGGTTTCTGCCCTTCAGGTTCCTTTTCCTGCTTAGTTCAGTTAGAAGCTAAAGCCCGAACTTATTTTTGTCACCTTTATATCCCTTTCTTGACTGCAGATGAACCCACACTTGATAGCAGAAATGTCCAATATAATAATAGAAAACTTGGATTAGCCATCTCCTTCATGCTATTTACATAGTGTATTCAGATGTCATTTGGCCTATTACATTTACCTCAGTGACTTGTAGAAGGTCACGTTTCTGGTTTCTCATTTCTTTTTATGATCAGCGTGTAGGGTGCTAAGAAGAACATTCACAATGATTTTGGCGACTTTTGTTGGCCATTACGTTGATATGGATATGATTTTCAATTTTGTATTTTTAGAAAAAATTACTGCTTACCACTGTTTTACATGGCTATATTATGACACAGCTTAGCTTGCTAATAATTTTGCTTTCTCTTCTGTAAAATAAGATGTGTTTTAAAAACAAAATATATAAATAAATGATAAGGTTTTTAATATAAGAGTACATTCTGGTGTAGGGAACTATATGCCTGGAGTATTACAAATTTTATTTTATTCTATTTTTTCCTACTTATTCATCTATATTCACAGAAGAGCAAAGGGAGCCATATCAGCATTTAGTACAGCTAGCCGGCTTATCAGTAAATGTAGAGAAGACAAGTACTGTTCTTATTGAGTAAGGATTATGATACAATGAAGTATAAAATTATTATAATTTTGAGTTGAACTAGTACTTCATGCTCCAGACATTGCCAGTGTTTACCTAGAATGCGTTTCGTTAGGACCTTCCTAACATCCTTAGCTAATGTTGACTGTTGAATTCTGATTTGGTGAACTCCTTTGAGGCAATAGGGGCTTCTCTTTAAAGGTGGTGTCAAAACTGAAGAGTTTTTATTCATATTTCTTTATAAATATAGTCGCGAGCCTATTGTTGATCGAGGCGGCGAGGCATTCAAAGGGACGGGCAGAGTAATGTATGCATAAAAGCTCGCCGAAGCAGCAGGGGGGAAAGAGACGGATTTCTCAAGAGTTCTAGTTCTTTGTTCTAGCCGTGTCTTGATTAATGACTTGAAGCTTTCCCGGCGTTGATTATTGATGATAGTTTCTCGGGCTAACAGCCAGGTCAGATTAGGTTAACTACCCAAGCTTTCAGCGACTAACTCTGCCGCCATCCTCAGGGGAACTGAATCTAGGCTACTGATGTTGCGATATTTATACCTGACACTGATATTGCGATATTTATACCTGACACTGATGTTGCGATATTTATACCTGACTACGATAGAGTGGTTAAAGAAGCCCTATACATTAAAGCGAATAAAAACAACTTCAACAGGGAAGAAGGCCTTCAAATCAGCAAAGCATGGACATCAGTCATTCAGCATATCTCTCCTCCACAGTGCAAAGAAGCATCGGCAATCACCTGATTGGTTCCGCACGTTTCTCCATCGGCCGGAGCTCGGCCAATGGGAAGAAAGTAGGCGGTTCTTATCGGCCGCACGTCAGGTATAAATATCGCAACATCAGTAGCCTAGATTCAGTTCCCCTGAGGATGGCGGCAGAGTTAGTCTCTGAAAGCTTGGGTAGTTAACCTAATCTGACCTGGCTGTTAGCCCGAGAAACTATCATCAACGTGTCTTGATTGTTTGAGAAATTTCTGGAATGTGAGTAATCTATAAAATAACACCCGCCCGCCAAAGAGGAGTCAGACAGTAATTGAATTCACGTGCGTGAACAGCTGTTTGTGGTTGATGACCTTGCAAGTTGTATTGTGTATGTGACACAACTCTGAACTGTAAATTGTGACATAATTGAGTTTCTACGGAAATTAAGTGCAATTTTTGGTGTTTGTAACCTGGACTTTTAATTTCACGAACCCACAATGTCACAATATCTTTTCCCACGTGGTTAATGCAGTTGAACCCCGAACACATTTTAATAAATGGATTTGTTGTTCTATATCATGATTCTCATCCCAAAAAAAAATTCTACTGCTGATTTGTCTATTTCTTTGTTCTTGATGTTGTTCTTAAAATGCTCTGTAAGCCTAATGTTCAAATTATCTTTTGTTTTGCCAATGTAAAAGCTATCACAGCTTTTGCAATTTATCTGGTACCCACCTGAGTGTGTAAACACTAGCAATATAAGAAGCATGGAGTACTAGTTTGACTCAAAATTATATTAAGACAAGTAATGTTGGCTTGTAGTCTCAAATTGATAACTTGAGCAGATAGTATCAGCATAAGGTGACTAGGTTGATACAACCGACTTCACCATGCAGTTGGTTGTTTTAAGTGTGGAGCAGCAGAAAGAATGAATAAAAATTTAAAAGCATTGCAACTTTCAGAGTGAAGCAAACAATTAAATTATGAAAATGAAAATTCCTACAAATACGCATAATTATGAAAATTAACTTATGTTAAGCAGTCATACTGCTCCACTTACTACATTATTGCCAAGATATATTTTAATGAGCTATGTAGTCATCTGATGTGGGGTGGTTGAATTTAGAGATTAAATTGTAGCCAACTGGAATTTCAAAGCTCATAATTAAAAAAATATGTACGGGATTGGTTGACTGAGTGATCTGTTCTGTGTAAATGTTTGATTTCGGATTTGATAAGATTTGAATCTCACTTCTCTTTTGTCTACCCATATATGCAGTTGAGTGCAAAAAGTATGCTGATGATTTTAGTTCATTTTAGGGTTTTTCCTTCTTGTATGTTGGCAGAATTTCCCCATCATTTTATATTTCCTTCTGCCTTCAGCTGCCCTCTTGTATGGCGCATTATCATAGGAAGGACTGTCAGGCCTAGCTGAGCGGTGAAGGGGATGGAGAGTCGAAATACATCATACAAAGGATTGCAAAATATGTCTCGAAATGACTGTTCATACTAGGCATGAATGAGTCTGGGTAATTGGTTTGACACTGAAGCATTAACCTATGAACAAAGAAAGGTCCATTCATATTATGCTTAATAGTTGGATGACATTGTCTTAGAAACACTGCCCTTTGTGTTACACATGGTAGTTGAAGTGGTGAAAGACATGAATATCAAAGTGAAAATTTTTATCTTTACTGAACAAGGTTAAAGTGGCATGAGAGCAGTAGAGGTATATGGTGTATCTCCAAAATAATGTCAACTTGTTTGAAGAAATGCCAAGAGTGGGTTTACTGAATGCAAAAATCAGGCAGCACACTTAATTATGTACATATAAACAAGTCTTCATGGCAATCTGTGCCTCCACTATCATCATCATTGCCATTATCATCATTATCATGAATTATGTTATTTGACCTTATGGTCATGCTCGGTGAAAACATTTATACAGTACCATTTGTCAAAATTTAACTGTATTGGAACACCACAGTGAAGCGAAACAATTATTAAATTATAGATGAGTCATATCTATTACACATCAGCTTCACTTACGTACCTATATTGAGGACATGTTTCCCAAAATATTGTTCGCATCATTGGCTCTAATGCGAACGATAGTTCGCAAAACATGTCCTCAATATAGGTACGTAAGTGAAGCTGATGTGTAATAAATGCGACTCATATATAATTTAATAAAAGTACCATTTGTGTTTATTGAACAAAATACCATTTTGTAAATAAATAATTTTCTTATAAAATATACTTTAATATGTGGTAATGTTAAAACATACACTTCACATGTTCACATAAAACAAAACACAAATCACATAATAAATATATCAAAACTTCATTTTCTGCATATCCTGAAAGGGGTTGGCCACTTATTTTTCTATTCCTTTGTTAAACTCTAATAATGTAATGAAATAGATACAATTAAATTCAAATTGGCTTTGTATTCTCAATGAATGAAAAACTACTTTCACCTTTATGTAGTTGCCATCATGAAATGAAATGAAACGTGTAGTGTTTAACGCCCGCTTTTACTACATACAGCACCGCAGGCGATGACACTGATGATACATGAGATGAAGATGGAGCACTGGTGGAATGAGATGGCGAGGGAAACCGGAGATCCGATCCCGTAGAAAACCAGCCCCCGTGCTGTGTTGTCCACCACAAATCTCACTTTGCAGTCGCCTGGGATCAAACCCGGGCTGCCTTGGTGAGAGCCAAGTGATCTAACCACTGAGCCACGGCGCGGCCTGCCATCATGAAGAGAGGATAGGTGCAAACAATGCTGTAACTAAATGAGTGGTTAAAATAAGGCATGTTAGGGAGGTGTTGATCAGTGATTGCCAATTAAAATGGTGGTTCCTTATAACAGCAACTTTTTTGCATCCCAATGTACTATTTTTTTTTTTTCTGGAAAAGTATATATATCATCAGACTCCATGTTATATTCCACATCAACTTTTCAAACATAAAGCACAGAAATACTATCCTTTTCTGAAACTTGTGAGCTCTTCTCCCCCATTTTTTCATTCCCTCTCATTAGACCCTCAGCTTCAGAAAACATACCCACATCTGAGTAATTCATTTTCATTTTTTTATTTTGTGTGGTTTAATGATACTTATTTTTGCAACACATTAAGCATTCTTACTCTTTCTCTTTCTTGCATCATTGTGATTCCTAAGTACTACATATTTTAACTTCATGCTATTTATAGTCTCACATATATTAAGAAACATCACACACTTTGACTTTTCTATATTTTTAACTGATTGGGGAATATATTTTTGAGAAATAGAATAATTTCATGAAATATTATGGAAGTTCCTGTTGTACTCATTGTTCCTCACATTCCTTTAACCCTCACAGTCATGGTGTCCATTATAATGGGCATAAGCATTTTTTTCCTATTTGTAATGGTTTAAATCCTTTTTTGTTCACTATATTCTTGTTATGCTGTCCTTAACCAATTAAACATATATATTTGTGATTTTATGGATTGTAAAAAATTATTTTTTTCATGCGGGCCATCACACAGATTATTTTACGTGGGCCCTCCCACGTCCTTTACCATAGGTACATTTGACTGCAGTTGCCGAGGCTTGATCTCACGACCTCTGGCTTTGAGCAGAATGGCCAGTCCACTTCGTGTCAC
The DNA here is from genome assembly GCA_030765055.1 of Mantis religiosa. NCBI lineage: Eukaryota > Metazoa > Arthropoda > Insecta > Mantodea > Mantidae > Mantis > Mantis religiosa. Next base: position 9,680,688 of record CM060950.1, on the reverse strand, counting down.
CATAACGATCATGGCTATTCAAGCTATTTACCTGAAGGTATCTCAGACGGTCTTATGAAACCCGGTTATGAATTAGAGGAAGAACAGCATATGTAGCAAAATAATTCCTGACTGAAAGGGTTAAAAGGAATTTGGAGGTTAATAACATTTATTCTTAAGCATTATGGAAATAATGAAATATTTTAAGCAGACCCTGAAAGTGTTTAGAAACTAGAAATACAGTTTTAACACTGTCATTTACTTTCAGTGAGTAAATATAATTAACAATAGCAATATACTGTTAAATAACTATAAGCACCCATAAGTTTGGTAAAATTGAACCCTTTTTCCTATAGTTCTTACACAGTCATTGTGATACTACCAGACTCTTTCAGCTTTCTTGGCTGTAGTTCCCTAATCACATAGATATATATAATCTGTACCTACACTCTTTCCTAAAATGCTGTGGATAAAATAATGATGTAAGGTACTCTGGAGCTATATATACATTGTATTTGTATACTAGAGGCACAGGTTGAGTTAATTAAACCTTAATAAATATAAATTAGATGAAAATCTTATGCAATACAGTGTGAGATCATGCAAATAGTGAACAATAATGGAGCAATATCACATAAAAACAACATACAAGCAATTGGAGCATACTCTCAAACACAATGAATGAAGGTATGTGCTTGACATCTACTAGTGCTGCAACAGACAAAGTTTTACTAATACAGGTTTTGTCAAAGTTCAGACTACTAACAGTTGACAAAAGAGGAAACACTCTCTGTGAATAATTCTTGTCTATTTCAGTCATTATCTAAAACAAATTTCAACAATTGTGATTGTAGACAGATGTGAAAACAAATAGGTATTTTATGTGTCAGTCTTATCTGTTTTCACCAAAAAGAAATACAAGAGGTACTATGTACCTACAATTAGGTGTGCTGAATGCTTGCTGTATGAAAACTCCTGCTATGGAAACTATTTAATACCATATTACAAAAGTTGTCAAGTTATTAATGTTAATTTTTTTTATTTTAAGATAATGGTCTTAGTGTCCCATAGGACTGCTGCCAAATTTATTATTTCTAGTTATAGTATTACACTTACTATATCATAGTGTGTAAGTTAACTGTTTAAATTAAATATCCTTTTATTTTCATTGTCCACCATAAATCTAAAGCCAGAAAAAACAATAATTTGTAGCTCTTAAAAATAGTGTACTAGTTAAATAAAACCTTCATTTACAAATCTATAACTCAATAAAATGAAATTTTGTTATGAAGAAGAAAGAACTGAGATGTCACAAAAAATCCTATGTACCAGTTAAAATTAACATTAATAATTAAACAATTTAAAACTGGACATTAAATAAGAAAGACCCACAATTTTAAATTTCAAAAGTTTTGTAATGTACCTTATATATGCTTTACTTATATTCATGAGTATATTCTAGTCCATACAAAGAGAAAGAGAACTATATAAAGAAGCTGGAAAGCAAAACATTTGAAGAAACTATATTGTTAGTGAAAACAAATAATATTAAAATAAAAATTATATAAATTTAAAAAAAAATTCAGTTAGTTTCTTGAAGTGAAGATTAAAATACTTCTAAGTAAAAACAAGAAATAAAGTTAAAAAAAAATACCTACACCCACCTAAAACTTAACATGATTTTATTATGCATAAATTATTTCAACATTTTTACTTTTATTTTTAATTAGTTTATCCATTGGCACACTTTATAAGTATATACTCAAGTTCAGCAAGCAGGAAATAAGCACTCACGCGTTGTCATAGTGTCACATGCGCTCTCTGTCCCTTGTAAGCATTTCATTTTATTTTCTCATCATGAGAGCAGTATCGCAAAGCACAGAGATAGGAGGAGCAAAGGGAACGCAGGCCCAGTCACAAGCCCGGGGGCAAGCGCACCACCTGACAGAAACAAACAAAAGAAAGGTGTCAACAAATAACTACGGGTCACTCAGCATCAGTAAGTAACATGAACAAACATATCTACCGTGAGTAAAAGGGATATTCAGGTTCTTAGATATTAAAAGCAGGAAATTTGATCAAGTTGCTGCATGCATTATTTGTACTGTGTAATTGAATGTAAAAGTGATAAGTCTTCAATAGAAAGAAAAATTGTGCTGTTATTTAATGGTGTGTGAACCTTCATAACTTCATCATACTCATAAGACACACAGAGTACTTGCATTTAAAACTCTGCGTTAAGTTGGATATACCCTTGATTGCAATACTTTATCATACTTTGTTTATCTCAATGTGTATTACATTGTATGATAAACTTAACTTAAGCTAGACTAAATGGCAAAAATTGGAAAACAATGACAATTTTGTTTTGTGCAGTCTTATAAATTTGAATTTTGTGTTAACTTTTTTTCATTACAAACATAATCTTTTATTTTAAATATATTTTTAAGAATGGTACGAAATCTCTCATTTTGTAATCTGAATTCAGTATCACTTCACAGAAAAAAATCATAACTGCTTTAGTACTCCTTAGAGTATAGAGAAACAGTTTAGCTTACCTTTAGATGTTCTAAACTATCCATTGGTATCACTTCTAAACTTCCATATACACAAGTTAGTAATCATTTTTTTTAAAATATATTTAAGATTTTCTCCATTTTTACTTTGAACTGTCTTTTTTCTGTGAATGACATTTTTGGGCAGAATTGCCTTTTTTAAAGAAGATATGGAGGTTAGATAAATGAAATTTTGAGATAATAAAAGTGGTACCTTAATACTATTGTTAATAATTTCATTGATTAAGTTTTAGAAAATTAACTGTGATAAGTTTTAATTACATATCTGAATCTGTACAATTAAGAAAAATACTATCATTCCTAATAAAACATAATCATTACATAAATAGTAGCTCCGTGAAATTTAAAGGTATGCATCTACCTCCAATAGTCATTAGAAACATAAATAACTTCTAAAACAGCAATAATAAAGTTAGCAAATTTAGCGTTTGTGGAATAGTCCCTTAATCATTCCTTAATTTATATTCTCATAATTTAAATTTCAAATCTTAACCATAAAACAAATTTATTGTATAAAACACAAGTAGATACATACGTAAATTATGATTAGGCTCAAAAATGTATCATGTTATTCAAAATAATATTAAATTTGTAAACAAACTAGAGTTTGAAAATTTAATCGTTCTGTTCTGCCACACTAGCCATGTGTAGGCTAAAATTTGGATAGGTAGGGTCAGACTGAAAAATTCAGTGCCATAGCCAGGATTTGAACCACGGACACCTCCCAGTCTCCGTCCGGTCGCTCATAATCATTGAGCTACTATGGCCAACTTGTCATAATGACATTAAATTCTCCAACAACCTCGTACGATTCCCAGTAAACCACTAGGGGTTCTCATATACATGCACCATTTTTGGCAACTTACTATGCTGTAAGTACTTAAGTCCCATGCTTTTATAGTTACCATTAGGTTCATTGATGGAAATTTAATCGTTCTTTCACACTAGCCGTGTCTATACTAAGATTCTTAGCTTACATGAAGCTAGTATGGAAAAATGATTAAATTTCCATAAATGAACCTAATAGTGATAACTATAAAAGCCTGGGACTTAAGCACTTAACAGCATAGTAAGCCACCAAAAGTGCATATCTCATTGTATATGAGAGCCCCTAGTGCTTTACCGGGAAACATACAAGTCAGTTGGAGAATTTAATGTCATGACGGCACTTTGACCATAGTACCTCATGGGTTAAGAGCGACCAGACGGAGACCGGGAGGTCCGTGGTTCAAATCCCAGCCATGGCACTGAATTTTTCAGTCTGACTCAAAAAACCTATCTATCCAAACTAGAGTTTGTTTCACGGACCTAACTCCAAACTCATTATTTGCATCAAACATTTATTTGCCTCTGTCACTCCTTTTGTGAATGAAAGCTATGGTTAGTTGTCTACTTCTGTGTTAATATTTTTGATACATTATATTCTGTGCATTGAAGGTGTTCTCATCGCACAGGTGACAGGCAACTAATGAAAATTAAAGGTTTAATGACTGGGTGGAAAGCAAGCAAAAACCAGTTCAAGGGATACTACCAGAAGCATTCACCTACAGTTTACTAAGGAAAGCCCCAGAAGAACTGTTTTACTGACATGGTGCAAAATGAAACACTGATTTCCTGTGGTTGAGGACTGATAAGTACAGCTTGCAAAAAGTACAAATGCATGCAATTTTTCAAAAGTATAAATGCATACACTTCTCAAAAATCTGTGAATAATCAAATTCCAAAATACTTTGTGCTATCCAATTACTGGGTAAGAAAATAGATCCTACTGTTTGCATTAGATTCAATAAAAATGGGGATGTTTTTCAATATGGTAATTATTTACTTTAACCAGATAATCTATTGTAATTATTGAAGTTACTGAATACGTCCAATTTTCTTCAATGTCAGTAGAATTCATCACTCTCTCCCAGCTGCTGATACAAAGCAAAGCACCAGAAGGAACATCAGTGGTATCTTGCTGTTTGCAGTCAGCATACACATAAGCTACTATTTCAGCTTTAAAAAAGAGAGCTCTGTTCTAATTCATTCCATTGGATTCTGTTAAAATGTTAACATTTTCAAAACATTCATAATAGGAGACAAAAGTAGAATAAAATACAATATTTTTAAAACAAATGCTACAGCGCTTTAATGAATACATATTATAAACCACCAAAATTTAATATATCCTTGTTATAACAGTTTCTCCGTGCATTATAAATAAAGTTTGCACATTCCTGTTATTACACATCAGTTTATAAGTCATGATACCCAGAATTCCAGTTTTCATGATACTAGTATTATACTAAATTTCAAATCTATGAACTAATTTGTTTTCAGTTTTTATAATATCTAAAATTCTGTAAAGTACCTACTTGAAATTTAGTGTATGTGTTAGGAGCATGATTACAATTCCTTAATGATTTATATTCACATAGGTGAAATAATGAGAAACTTAATGAAACCCACAAATATATTTGTTACAGAATGTAAGTGAATCTTCAGAAATCTGCTGAGGAATTTAGATAAAATATGAAAACAAGCAAAAGGACTCATATAGATATATGGTTTATCTTGCTGAAATTCTGAGCTTCAATCATTGTTTTTGATGTGCAGTCAACGCCAAAGATAATCTCACTGCACCTCATGTTCACTTGCGTATTTATCGTTATACATGGCCTTATGAAGCCATGGGTATTTCATTGCTTGCGTTAGCTGGAATTTGCCTTCCTTCTGCTAAAGAACTGCACCAATAACTACAACAGGGGTTACAAAATGGTATAGAAATGACATATATGCCTACGATCTGGATTGTATTGGCTAAAGGAGAAAAAGGTGGACTATGTGCATTCAACTTGTCATATAGTCTTCGTATTGTCGCGACGATGTGCATAAAAGGTTTGGCACAGATAGATAACAGACGGATAGAGTTTAACGGAGATAAAGAGCTTGCATAAGCAGATAAATATAGTGCCGGAGATAAAAGACTTGCCGACACAGATATAGTTACATTCTAGAACAGTCGTGTTTTATCTGGTGACATGTTAGAGAACTTTCTATAACAGTCTGGAATTCATGAATGGGTGTATAAAAAGAAGCCATAGCTAGTGATCGAGTCAGTCGTAAACAGATGTTGTAACAGGAGTGTTGTAAACAGGGAAGTTGAGTAAGCTCTTTGTTGTGGTCATCGACCTTGGTAGACTGTGATTGTGTATGTGATGTAATTCTGTTACGTAAGGATTGAACAGAGTGTATTTCTACGAAAATAAAGAACATTTTGAATTTCTGCAACTCAGACTTTTAATTCTACAAACCCACAAAGTCACAGTATCAAGATTGATAACCATACCTTATAGGTTATTACAGGACATGCCTTTTGAAGCGGAATAAGCTGAAGGGAACATAATGAGTGCCCAGATTAGCCAAATGCGTAATATGTATGTGTGAGAACTTTTACGAGGGTGTAAAAATACATAGTAAGGCAGCACTTTATAAGAAAAACATAAACAGTATGTAGACCATCTTCTCCTGTATTTATTTACATATTAGACAAGGTATAAAAGGCTTGCCGAAACAGATAAAGTTAGATGACTGAAAGGTTTGTGTTTTGTCTGGTAATTTCTGGAACAGGGAATAGGGAACATTCTACAAACGTCTAGAAATACGAGTGAGCTATAAAAAGGAGCCGCTATTACCAGTGAGAGACAGAGTTGAAATGGAACTCGAGAAATGTACGCTTACAGCTGTGTTTTGCAAGTGAACGCTTTGTTTGTGGGTGTGGCAGACGACCTTGCAGATTGTATTTGTGTATGTTATGTAATTCTGCTATTGTAAGGGTTGATCAAAGTGTATTTCTACAGAAATAAAGAACATTTTGAATTTCTGTACATTGGACTTTTAATCTTATGAACCCACAAAGTCACAATATTATGGATCATATAAATTCTATTATACATGAATAATTGAACAGCAGTTTCAACATATGTCTTTGGAAGTCATAAATGTACCAAATATATAGGCATTTTAACTAAAAATGCTAAAATTAACTTTAATAACATCTTTTTATCCAGTATTTTATTATAAAAACACTTATGCACCACCATTGCAATTACTGTAACAGTGCAACCTACCTCATACATACCCATGATAAGTCCATGAGTAATTTTGCTAATATATTGTGACTTTGTGGGTTCGTGAAATTAAAAGTCCAGGTTACAAACACCAAAAATTGCTCTTTATTTTCGTAGATGTCAACCTTTACAGTAGCATAATTACGTCACATACACATACAACTTGCAAGGTCCTCAACCACAAAAAGAGTTCATGCTGTTCACGCACACACGTCCAATTACCGACTGACTGCCAGTGAGGGGCGGCGGCTTCTTTTATAGCTTACTCACTATCCAGAATGTTCTCAAACAATCAAGACGGTGCTAGAAGAAAGAGGAACTCACCAGAAATCCGTCTCCTTCCCTCCCACCGTTTCGGCAAGTTTTTATCTCTGTACTGCACGTCTCTTTGAACTCGTCCCTCGCACTGCCTTGCCTCAACAATGCATTCGTGACAATATGGTATGGCTCATTCAGAGACAATTAACATGTTTTGATTTTAATTAATACCAGGAAAGGCAAAGGTATCAACTTCCCTTCTTTTTCCCCTTATTGCTGTGATATCAAGCCACCATGCTCCATGATAGGAAACGTAAACGACACAAAAACGATAGAAAATTGGCTGAATATTTTCTTTGGAGTTGTGTGTACAGATACTTTTTAATTATTCACCTGTTTCTATTACAGAAACTTCTAGAAAGGCTACTTAAAATAGCCATTACAAATTTTTAAGACAAGCTTTAGCTGCTACATCATTAATGGCTCTTGCTCTTTTTGATTTCTTAGATGCCTATTTATTTGTTAATGTTGTTCAAGTCATTAGCAAAAGTGATCCATATACAACTTATCTTCAGTGGATATTCTTTTGATAAGTTTTAATACCGACAGTTTCAAAACTCATAATATTGTTCTCGTGTCAAAGTTCTATTAAAATGAAAGAATTGGTCGGAGTACAAAATTATTCTAACCCAAACACCAAGTTTGAATTGCAGTAGATATGTTGCTTAAAACCATAAGGAGATCTTCATCAACACACAAACTACTATTGTGGAAGTTTTGAAGTCATTCCTAATCAACTATATCTCAAAAACAAAGATTATAGCATACAGAAATTGCTGATAGTAGAAACAAATTGTTACAAGGCAGATCTTTGACCTAGAATGCTCAAAACGCACCAAAATATGCTTAGAATAACAAATGACCATTAAAACAACAGTGATCTGATTAATTTCCATGCAAAACCCTGCACTTTTCTCCTGTCACCATGGTAAGCTCTATAAGCAATTTAAGTTGTATATCACAAGCATTGCTAATTCTGTAAGACTGCAATGTGCTAAATAACAAGTGAAGATACGTGATAATTATTTCATCATCAAACTTCAATAAGTAATTTACAATCAATCTGCTGCATCAAAGTACGAGGGCTGTTGAATAAAGAATGATCACAATTTTTTTTGACAACATACCTTTACTCATGCTCATAATTTTGATGGTCCTTCTCAAAATAGTCTCCCCTGAATGTGATGCACTTGTCCCAGCGTTTCTGCCAGTCTTCAAAGACACGCTGGAAACAATTTTTTGACAGATCCTTCAAAATCACCTCCACAGCCTTCACCACTGCTTCTGATGATGGATAATGCCTCCCACGAAGGCATTTCTTCAAGTTAGAGAATAGAAAAAGTCACATGGGGCTAAATCCGGACTATACGGAGGGTGAGGGATACACTTCATGTTGATTTTTGCAAGATAATCACAACAACATGGGCAATCTGCGGCCGCGTATTTTCGTGGTGCAGCATCCAGCCTGCTTCACGGAAATGTAGTCTTTTGCGCCTGATATGGACTTTTCAGGACATCCCTGTAGTATTGTCCAGTTACTGATGTGTGTGCAGGTACATCATGCTGATAAACCATTCCACGAATATCAAAGAATGAGAGGACCATAACTTTCCCAGCAGAAGCAACCACTTTTACTTTTTTGGGGGTTGGTGATAAAGGAGATTTCCACATTGAGCTTTGCTGTTTGCTCTCAGGATCAAAATGATGTAGCCAAGTTTCGTCAGCAGTGATTACGTTTGAAAGCATCAACTTTAACTGCATGCAGACCTGCATGCGAATGTCCTTTTGTTCGGGAATCAACAGTCTTGGAATCCATCGCGCACAAACACGTCTCATGTGTAATGTTTCTGTCACCAACATGTGAGTGGCACCCAATGAAATGTTCAGTATTTCAGAAAGTGATCTTAAGGTAATTCGTTGATACCCTCTCACAATGGCAGCAGCAGTGTTGATGTTTTCTTCCTTAAGAGCAGTAACTGGAGCACCGGGTCCACCTTCCTTTGAAATTGATTGCTCCCCTGTTTAAACATTTTAAACCACCTTCGAGCTGTGCTGTAGGGAAGAAAAGACTCTTCATACGCCTCCTGTAACATTGTATAGGCCTCAACTGAAGATTTGTTGAGACGAAAGCAGAATTTCAAAGTCGCATATTGTTCCTTGCGTGTTACCTCCATTGCAGTGGTAGGCGGAACTGAACATGTCTGCATTTGCCTGGTTCTTACAGGCGGGAACCAGGAGTACCAACAACAAAACTACTATGGCGTATTTGTTTCACATTAAGCTAACAGAATATAATAAGATTGAATTTTAGTGTGAAAACTTATGACCATAAAAAAAATTATGATCTTTCTTTATTGAACAGCCCTCGTATATGCCTATGTTGCAAAATGCTTGACGAGATGCAGGTTAGGTTTTTGAATACCCTTATCATCATTTGCAAATATAATTATTATAGCTTTTTATATTGGACTGTAGGAAAGCAAAAGTGATTTGGAATGTGATAATGTGACTTTAGTGAGGTTTGAACATCGTTCCCTTACTCTCTGTAAAGGTTTTAAACATTCATTGAAATCCTGCATCTGCACCTTGAGGTGTGTTTTGTGCTATTACAAGTACCTAAATAGAGGGCTCACTGTTGACTGAAAATGTAATTACATCCTGACATCATTGAGTTAGGTGTAATTTCCCTCCTATGGTAATGATATCTTGTTACTCCTCTCTCTATTAAATGTCACTGAAGCAGAATGCAACATTTTACATGGAAATGACAAGGATCACCATTTCAGTTATGATCGATTGTTATTCTAAGCATGCTTTTGTGCAGTTCCGAGTGTTCAAGGTCAGAGGTTTCCCTTGTTAGTGGGGCTAATATCAATTCTGAATAAAACCTTGCATTCTTTGAAGCTCACGTGAACCTTGGATTATGCATAATTACAGCTGTTAATTATATTTTGTTAGCATCTGTAACGTTGCTTGTAATTTTATGGTCAATGTAATTAAGACATTGTTACAATAAATTAAGGGTTCTTAAATTTCATGGTATTGCAACATCTGAAACAGCTTCTTAAATGAAGTTGTTTTCAGAAAATATTCATGTATTCCCTAGAATGCGCTCCTTTATGCTGCATATTAAGCTGAATGAACGTTCAGGCCAGACTGAACATTTGATAGTCAATATTTGTGAAATCAAATTTTCTTCTATTCATACAATAGGAATTGTGTACTTATAGATGTAGTTCTCTTCTATACACTATAATTATGTAGATGATCACAATCCACGTTACGTTTAAACTCTAGAAAAGTACTGATCAGCATAAATACACCCTCTTTCATTTGCTCATAAGTATTACTATCATCATCATCAGCAGCAGCAGGGCTCAAATGACCTAAATGTCAATGAGCTCTTATACCCCACACACTCACTCATTCATTCATCATTACCATTATCTATTCACTTATTTATGTATTTGTTCATTGCCTTTGATTTTTATGGCAACATACAATGTACAATGTGCATATCTACAATGTTCTATTTAAAACAATCCTCTTCCACTACCTGCTCATTATGCTACTAAACTTGAAATGAAACTATTTTTGATTATCAATAAAAATCTTATTTCTTGATTGTGTAGTAGTAAATGATTTACTGTGCCACAGTCACAGATGCATTTCACCTGCTAGGAAAAATCAGAACTGATAATTCAGAAGCATTTTTTCAAAACCCAATAAATGCAAAATTTTCAAAATTAAATTAGGCATAGTAATGGCATAATGTTGACCTTTTACATCCTTTTACCTTTTAGCAAAAGTCAAACAATGCCTTGTACCTAAGCGCTTAAAATGACTAGGTTTTAGCAAAACCTGATATATGCACTCTTAGAGTTAAAGCAAAAGTCGACAAATGCAATAAAATTATTCACAAGTGTTGTGGCTCTTTCCCTAGCATGCTGTTGGTAATAATGGCTAAACTGGCATGTCATATTGCTGTGTATCATGTTACTCATTATTGTAACAATATTTACCAGGGGGAAACAGTGATGCAAACAGACTTCATTGTAGTCAAGGCAGCTGCAGCTTACTTTCAGTTAAGTATTCAACTTATACTGTTATGTTAGTGTGCACAGAAGCACTGCATGCTAAATCAAAATGAATGATGATTCTTTGATCCTGACAACAGCATGCAAGTCGAAGAATGTTCCGGAGGAAGAAAATCATGATTCCTCGACCTCAAACGCAAATTAAAAGGCGTAAAATGGAACCTATTATTAAATGAACTCATGGACTTGAGGTCTCGCTTTCCAAAGGTAATGGAAAGAAGGAATGCAAAGATTCTGAACTGCTATGACAATATTACCCAGTTCCACCGCCACTTGATATCATTTAAATAAACCAGACCAGGATAAGTTTCTGTTAAAATTTGTTGAATATTTCTTCAACTAGCATAGAGTAGTGAACACCAAGAATTCAAAATGAAGAAAACAGTGATTGATGTATAACATTAGAAAAGGGAATGATGAAATAGAGCCTGTTTGTGCTGTCCCTTTTCAGGAAGTTTCTGGCATGTCAAAGGAGAGATTATCCTATCTAGCAAGAAGGTTTCATGAAGGAGGAAAGCTGGCAAGGAAAGAAGAGGAGGGGACAGAACAGGAAAGGAGCATAAGGCACTAACTATTGCCACTAAAGATGATATAACGAAATACAAATGCAGAGACAGCCACCCTGCCAGGATGAAGTCCTCAAGAGGTTATTTGCCTTCAGATTTCACCGTGAATAAAATGTTCAAGAGATTCTGTGTAAAAAGAAAAGGTTTAGGACTCCTAAGGACAAAGCTACTTATCAAAATACAGTCATATATTTTACAAACATTTCAAGCAATTAATTAACTATATTTATATATGGTTGGTTGCTAATGCTCATGGAGTTGGAGAATTTCCATTTTCCTTCTGGCCTCCCAATAGCGTGTGACTAGTTGTGCTGTTAGTTCTCCATCTGTTTTTGTCAGGGCACTTCACTGGAGCAGATGATCTCCGTCCATCAATGAGTTCGGGTCCCTACACAGTGTGCAGGTCGGGGCTTCAAAAATATTAATCCTGTGTAGATGAGTGGCCAAACAGTCATGGCCAGTAATCAGTCGGAAGATGGCAACAGTACTGCTTCTTGGGTAGTCTGGGATGGGATTTTTACTTCCTTGTAGAATTTTCCATTGCTTGTTGGTACTTTTTTCTTTGCATTCTTCTTTCCAGAATAAGTTGATTCTATTGTTTATATGTAGTTTTGGTGTGTGGAATGAGGTTTTTTGTTGGCCGCTTTGTTTTATTTGTGTTCCTTTTTTTGCCAAGGAATCTGCTATTTCATTGCCTGTAATTCCACAGTGGGATGGAATCCACTGGAAGTGTATTTCTTTTTTTAGACCTTGTAGTATTCGTAATGAACTGTAAATTTCAAGTATTCTATTGTTGTTAGGGTACAGTGAGGATAGGGCTTGAAGTGCTGATTTAGATTCGCTTAGAATCACTGCTTTAGAGAAAGAGTTCACATGGTTGAAGAGATGTTTCAGCGAGGTGTTGATTGCTTCTAATTCTCCATCATAGTGGGTTGCTAGTGTGCCCAAACAGATGTAAAAATTGAATATTTTACTATGTATTCCTGCTCCAGCATTACCTTCTTTGTCAAATAGGGAGTTGTCTGTGTATATGTGTAGCCATGAGTCTTGTGGATAATAAGTTTCAATTGTTTCTAGAGCTAGCATTTTAAGTGTTTCTGCACTTACATCCCTTTTTGACTCTATATTTTGCAGAAGGTTTACTCTGCTATTTATTTTAGGTTGTGATAGAGGGTAGATTGGAAGTGGGAGATGTGCAATTTTGTTTGTGTCTTCAAGGTTGTATATTCTCTGTAGGTTATAGGCTTTCTGCATAAATCCTTCTTATGTTTTTAAGGTCCTTTCTCTGCTTTTGTAGTTCTTCCAGTGAGTATTAAAGGGGAGCCTTTGTAGTTTTTCATTTAGGAGGAGATTCTGTTTTTCTATTTCATATTTAATTGGCAAGTTATTTGTAGCAATTTACATTGCAGTAATTGGTGTTGATTTGACTGCTCCCATTATTAGTCTGAGTGCTTGGTTCTGTAATGTTTCAAGTTGTGCTAGTTTGCTTTGACTTGCTGTAAGTATCACCTCACTTCCATAGAGGAGTGCTGGTTTGATGTAACTTTTATTGGTGGTGTTGAGTGTATTGACAGAGGACCCCCATTTGCTGCCAGCTAGTCTTTTGAGTGTTGTTAATCTCTGGAGTGTTGTTAATCTTTTGGGGTGTAATGTAGACCGCCTCCCCGTGGTGCACCCTGGGTAATGCAAAATGGATTACAAAAGAGCTCACTCGTATCTCCGGGTGGGAGCATCTTTGGGCAAATTGCATCTGAACGTCCTACAATGGAATGCTGGGGGATTCACACAACCAAAAAAGACAGAGATTCTGAAACTACTACATGACAATAATATTTATAAATCCTATTAAACTGTAAAATTGTTATTATTGTATTATGCTACTGTATTTATAATATTGTTTTTGTATTCCTAATAAAGTTAAAAGTATCAATTGAATACTTATTACACAAATATAATGATTTGTCACAAAAACTTCACTTAACTTAAGAAAATGATATTAATTATTCTTTCAAATTGAAATCAATTTCACAAACTCTTGTCTGCATCTGGTTTTCTTTGAATCCTACTCAAATTTACTACAAAATGATGAACATGAACAAATTTCTGCTACAATGTAACAGTTATGTGAAAACGAAACTTCTCATAGGGAAAGCAGATGCATATAAACTTTTGAAGTGATACAGTATAATGAGAATCTTTAAAACATAAGTGTAATATAAGAATTTATATATGTTGAATAGTTGAGTCTCAGACACAGACATTTAATGGTAATAATTTATACTCAATAATTTATGCTCATATCATAATTACTATTAGTCAAGTTCCATACAATTGTTTATGGTCAATCATGTATTTAAATTAAAGGTTTCATTTCTAAGTATTCATTTCTGGTTTGAGTGATATGTTACTATCATGAGACATGTGTAGTAAACAGGCGCAGAAATATTGATTACTTCCCTATAAACAGCTGTTAACATGTGACACAGTTTAACTTAAAAGAAAGTATAGACAACCTGGAACAAATTGAACAAATAAATGTTAAATGTTTGATTTCAAAATAGAATAGTGAGTCCACAAAGTCGATGATTTCAGTTTTGAGACAATTCATTTCTGAGAACGAATTTACACCTTTTGATGTTCTTGAATCCATGAATTGTGAATAGAATTTCTCATACATCTTTCTTCACTTTTGTGGCAACAGGATATTGATAACATTGAGTGCCTTTGCCATAATTTCGGGGGTGTAAATTCAATGTCACTGTTATTAGTGTCAGATATTTTGACTTTTTTCTAAACTGGCGCTAGTACCATTGTTGATCAAAATGAGAATAATTGATACTTGTGCTTTCACAATGTTACGTGGCCACTTCTGATTGATTAAATACCAATACTTTAATATTTCTTTTTTTTTAATTTACGTCCTCCAACATTAAGTCATATTGGATGACCAATACTTTAATGAGGCCCATTGAAGTACTGCTACCAGTCGTATAAATACTGAATTTTGGTATGGTCAAGCATAAAAGTCTTAATGAAACAATAAATGAAAACCTAAAGCTATGTTGTCCGCTTAAAATTTTTGACGTTCTCTAGGGGCTCTGCCATGGTCAAGTGGTTAGACTGGCTGACTCCACCTAGGTGGCCCGGGTTCAATCCCAGGTGACTGGAAAGCGAGATTTGTGGACAACACAGCACTGGGATATGTATTCTCCAGGATCTCTGGTTTCTCCCGCCATTATTCCACCAATTGCTCCATCATCACCTTTCCTATCATTCATTTTGCCCTCATACTATCATCCACTTCTTTCACTCACTTGCCAGATATCAGGCTGATCACCTATCTATCTATCTATCTATCTATCTATCTATCTCTATCAGAGATAGAGACGTCGGACCTGAACTTATGGGATAGAGGAATAAATATCCCCTAACACCACAATAAGTGATACACTAGGGATAGGGCAAGGAAGAAGACATTCTCTGGATATATCTTTCAGGCTTAATCACAAAATATGTTTGGAGTAACAAACCTGCAAATATGTCTAAGACCGTTCATTTAGCAAATTGAAACTAAGTCAACTTAATAACCACAAACTAACATTGAACATTTATTTGTCAGAAAAGTATGTTTAGTCAAAACTATAAATATGTGCTCAATTATGCGCAAGTTTAGGAAAGTTTTATATTTTATTAACACAAAAGTATTTATTAGAGAAAGACTTAAAAGATTTTGGAATTTAAAAAGGTAATTGTGCCAGATGAAATATAACGAGAAGAGTACAACAACTTGGATTTTATAAAACATCAGTTTAAATGTAAATCTGATTGTATTTTGAAATGTCAAAATTTCTAAGAAAGGACATTAATTTTCATCAAAGAAAACCAATAGACCAAATAGAAAAATTGTAGGTATGCACATATTTTTATGTGCTTTAAGTTCCCCCAAAGTGGTGTATGCTCAAGTTGGATGTCTCTGCCCACATCATGCTTCTTCTTCCCTTTTTTTTTTTTTTTTTTTTTTTTTTGTAATTTACGTTCTCCAACTTTAAGTCATATCTGACGATGAATGGAGTGAGTGAAATTATACTCAAATGAGCCCAGGGTCTATGGAGCTTAGAGTTACCCGACATTCTTCTTTTAGGATAAGGGAAAACCCCAGAAAAACCTTATCCAGGTAAGTCACCCTGACCTAGATTCAAACTCGGGACCTCTTTAACGTGAGGCAGACAAGCTACCATCTACACTACCGAGGCAGGCTGCCTACATCAGTGATTGAAACGATCATCATACTATATTATTTTTTTTCTTTACTTATAACATTTTAACTACGACATTTAGCTTGAGCTTATAGGAGCTACCTCTCCCAAAGTTGATATTATTTTTCTTCTTAGTTAAATGCAATAAGAAAGCAAACTGTGGTTCTCTCTCTCTATATTTATTACTCTCCCTCTTACACTCACATACACACACCCAAACACACATGCACATACACACATATACAATTGCAATTCTAAAGCATGCTTGCGTGATGACTACAGCATAAACATCAATGTAACTTCTCCAGTTACAGGTTCTTACAACTTGATTTCTTGCATTTCTGAATGAAGCACACTTACAACACTAAGTTACTTGACAGAACAACTATACACATAAAAATGTTATACTGTATTACACATTAGTAGTTTTCTTTGTAAAATGTTTACCTTTATTAGCAATGAACTTTATGTAGTACCTCCTTAAGTAGGTAAATAGATGAAACATATTAACTATACCAATTTATATCTTTAATGATATAACCTATATAATGTTATGTCCTAAGCAAAGTAAATTAAACTGCATTCTTTAGAATATTTAGAGAATTTCTGTTATTTTCAACTTTCTATTTAGTAATTAAATATTCACATTTTACATAGAAATTATAACAAGTATACTGTTTTAATTCTTGCAAGCTGAGGAATTGTCCCAAATACTCTTTGATTTATAGTAGCACATCTGATTAAAATTATGGTTTGCAGTTATTCATTTTAACATTTATTTTTATTTGGAGATGGTAATGTTTTTCAGCACGCCAAGTACTTAATGATAGTATTACGTTTGTTATATATCCAAATTATGAATGACAATTGGAACATAAGTATTTACACCTGTAATTGAATGGCTCTTTATTATTTTAAACTAAATCACTGGTAGTTCTAAGATGTGTTGATCACAATAATATTAAATTTAATATTCCATCAACAGTATTATAAGGTGATGAGAGGTGCACAACTGGACAAAAAAGCTTTACAGCATTCATTTTATTAATCATAGGGTCACCTATGAAGATTAAAATTGGTAATGAATTATTTCAGTATAATACACTTAAATGAGTTAGATATTTCACAAATACACAGCACGTCCCCTACTTACAGTTCATTTCGTCTGAACGGTCATCAGCACCGCAGTTCACCACCCTATTACATCTGAGCTTCTCAGAGATGCAGTAGTGGCTCTTAGAACAAGTAAACTGGTCACAGTCAGGCCCATCACTTACTTCAGTCCATATTGCACGGAAGCCTTGGGCTCCTACTGATTTGTCAGCAGAAATAAAACTGTAAAAAACACATAAGTAAAAGATAATCTTCATTATAAATAATGTAATTTACAGGCTACATAATATATTTTGAACACCTCCACCATAATTAATTCCTGTAATGAGATAATTAAAAAATGTGTGATAATAGTTATGCAAAATGTGGTTTTGTCTTATATTCTCTTTAAGTGGGGTGTGATAAGGGCTAAATGAATCTACGAGTATCGTATCTTTAATAAGAACTATTTTTGCTAGGAGAAAAATTCAAATTTTGAAAGAAGTAATCCTTGAGGAAGGTAGGAAGTAATGTTTCTAACCCAATCATAAAAACCTTACACTTTCAGCTCAAATAGTGTTCATAATACAAACAAATAACATACCAGTATATTATGATAATGCATCTTGGCACAAGAACTGTAATGACCATCATTATTGATGGTCGTCAAGGAGTCAAATAACAAAGGAAGAGCACTCAGGGAGGTGGCTAAAGAAGAAACTGGTAACTTAAATAGTGATATAGAGACTAAAATGAATATTTGTTATGAAAATAAAAATATTACAAATCCTGAAGAGTTGGCAAAAATGTTTAACAACTACTTTATTATGTTAAAAATATACAGGATGGAACAGATGGCATCCCAGATTTTCTATTAAAACTTTGCTATAACTTGGTTGTGGATGTCCTTGTAGATATATGTAACTCCTCCTTAGCATCGGGAATATTTCCAGAAAGCCTGAAAGTTGCCAGAGTGCAGCCAATTTTTAAAAAGGGAAACAGAAACAGCATTGAGAATTATAGACCAATATCTGTCTGTATTTTCAAAAGTGCTTGAGAAGGTTATGTTAAATAGGTTAACATCATTTTTGAAATCACATGGTATCCTTACACTATCACAGTATGGTTTTCAGAAAGGAAAAACCATTAATGATGCAGTATTTTCTTTTATCGATGATGTTCTGCAGGCCATGGATAATAAACATCAATCTCTTGGGTTATTTATAGATCTTAAAAAAAGTTTTCATACAGTTAATCATATTATTTTACTCAAAAAGTTAAATTCATACGGCATTAGAGGTGTAGCAGGAAAATGGTTTACATCTTATTTGGAAAATAGAAAACAATATGTTGAAATTAATAAATGCTATTCCGATGATGTGAAACTTGAACATGGTGTTCCTCAGGGCTCAATTTTAGGTCCAATATTGTTTTTGTCGTATATAAACGATTTACCCTCTAGTTTACCACAAGCAAAAACAGTGTTATTTGCAGATGATACAAATATGATTTTTAAAAGCAGTTGTGTAGCTGAACTTCAGTCTGTAGTAAATGAATCCAATAAGGCATTGCAAGACTGGCTAGGAAAGAACAAACTTCAACTAAATATTAGTAAAACTGTCTATATACACTTTAACCAGCAGGTAACACAAAATCCACTGAACATTTTTATGAATAACTCAGTAATCCAAAAAGTAAGTGAAACAAAGTTTCTTGGTGTTTGCATTGACTCAAGTCTCTCTTGGAACACACATATTGAAAAATGAACACATAAGTTCACTTGTCTATGCTACGCATTTAGAATACTTAGTAATGTTGTTACGCCTGATGTTTTGCGATCTGTGTATTTTAGCTATGTACAAACCCATATTTCTTATGCCATACCACTATGGGGTTCATCTCCAACAGTATCTCAGATATAAAAATTATTTGTGGTTGGTTTATTGACACTCGTCACTTACTTTTTCATATATTTATGAGAGACTAGTTTCAAAGGCCCTGGCCTCCATTTTCAATCTCTTCCCAATGGAGGCCAGGGCCTTTGAAACTAGTCTCTCATAAATATATGAAAAAGTAAGTGACGAGTGTCAATAAACCAACCACAAATAATTTTTATATTAATTTTGACGTCACTGTTACTAAATTCCTCCAAACACACATCAAGTATCTCAGATATTTAAGATTCAAAAGAAAATTATAAGAATAATGAAAAAGTACCCCTGCAAACTCCAAGCAAAGCCATCTTTTCTGGATTTAAGATAGTGCCCGTTATGTCTGTATACATTTTAGAGACAGCATGCTTTGTCCATAAAAATATAAGTTTCATTAAAAAGAATTCAGATTTTCAGATGTATTACACAAGAGCAGCTAATAACTTGCATTTAACCTCACATAGGATCAATAAAAGTCTTAACAGCATCGCCCATAGAGGAATTTATTTGTATAACAAATTACCATATACTTTATAATCACTTGATAAGAAACATTTTAAAACTAAATTAAATGAGCTACTCTTAGTCCATATGCCATATTCAATACAGGAATTTTTAAATCTTGAGTTTACATAAAATGGTGGTCTTCTGGTCTTGAAATGCTTCTGTATGTTTATGTATATATTGTTATAATTCTTGCGGCTAATAAAGATATGATCTTATCTTATTACTTTACAAAATTCTTAATTGAAGAATGTTTTTATTCTCTACAAGAGTTTTTAGTTAGTTTTCTCTTCTGCTGTATGATATATTATGTTCTTATACACTTTTGATTTTTAAATTATTATATTATCTATATCTTGTAATCACATATTCTTTTGTGTATTTTTTACCTGTTACTATGTTAATGTTATTCTTTATATTGTGCTTGACGTGTCCATTATCTTGTACAGGATGAATAAAGATGAATATGAATATGAATTGGTTGGTATGTGTGTGCACATACCAACTCACAACTGAAATTTAAACATTTAACATGATGTGCTAAAAGAATTACTTTGTACAAGCCAAGATGTCTGTTAAATTCGAGAGAGAACAAACAGTTCACTTCCTGTTAGCCTATCTCTGCTCTATCTGTAGAACGTGAGCCATCACATGATGTTTATGATTACTTCATACTAAGGGAAAGTGTTTATTTACCATAAAAAGTTCAAATCAGTATCATTCAGTTGTTCTTCTGTTTGAAATGCAGGAAAAAGTGTATTTGTTGGATCAACTTGCAACAAAAGTGAGACATGAGTTAATCCGCCTGCCTCCTTGCCGCTAACAATACAGTACAAGTGTGTTAGTGTAGATTAAAATAAAACAGTGAGTTAAAAACAGATATAACAACGTTAAACTCACTGATGAATAATTTATTCACCAAGAAATTGACAACACAATACAATAAGACTGGAAAAACTGCATGAGATATGCAGAAAAACTACAAGAAGATAACTTTTATAAAGAAATAGCACATGATGAGGTTTTGAAGCATATCATTATAAATTTGCAAGACTTAGAACGACAATGACAATGACAATGAAAACAGCATCAATAATGAATTTTTCTTGAAGTAAGTGACACTGACAGGGATAGGTTGAACCACTGTCAGTTCCATCAGATTACAGAAACAGTTAAGTAATATATAATTATAGTATTTAAAACATAGACATAATATGTGAATATGCTTGTAACAATTTTGATTTTAATAACTGCATTATTATAACAGATTGAGAATTCAGTTTGGGTTCCCTTACATCTAGTGCCAACGACACTTGTATGTTCTAGGGCAATGTGCAAGAGAGAGGGAAATATGAAAAAAGTGGGGGTAACAAGGTAGTAACATTGAGCATTCAAACGTATCTCATTTGCTCTGAACCAGAACTCTTCCAATTTGAAAATCATAACAGTATGGCCAACAATGAGGAGACCCAGGTTCAATTCAGCATCAAGAAATCTAAGTTGAATAATATTGGTAGGGTAAACATCATTAAATATATTTGAACACTAATAAAATAGAAGAGGGTTTAAAACATTAAGTGGCAATCAAAATAATTTTAGCAAAGATAACTTAATCCTGCTTTAATAAATGTAATCCAAAAGAATGTACTAAATAATAAGTGGTTAAGCTAGATTTGTTCCCAGACATAAAAAGTATTAAGCCTGACAGATCATTCCTTGTTACTGAAAAATAATCTGTGTATGGTGCTAAGGAATTAACTATAATTTCACTTATCTTAGGTCTTGAAAATGGAAATGAATTGAAATGTGTAGTGTTTAACATCTGCTTTTACTACATATGGCACCGCAGGCGATGACACTGATGATACATGAGATGAAGATGGAGTGGAATGAGATGGCGGGGGAAATCGGAGATCCCGGAAAAAACCTGCCCCAGCGCCGTGTTGTCCGCCACAAATCTCACTTTGCGGTCGCCTGGGAACGAACCCAGGCCACCTTGGTGAGAGCCAAGCAGTCTAACCACTGAGCCACGGTGTGGCCTTTGGAAAATGGAAAGCAGTCAGCTGAAATATAATATTTTGGTGCAAAACAAGAGAAATTATAGAACAGTGACTTTGTTTTATACTGATAAAAACAGTCGCCATGAGTTCTGAAATGATCGCTATATAACTCTTAGGAAAATACTAAAAATAATATCAGTATTAAAGCACCCTTTAAATTATAAAAAAGTATTTTTTGATCATTTTATACCAGTGCAATTTATTGTTTCTTACTCATCACAGTTTCAGGTTGCCTATAGTTGTATCCTCCAACAGTAAACAAAACAAAATTATGGAAAGATTTGACTGATTATATATATACGACGGCTGTTCTATAAAGAACGATCACAATTTTTTTTTGACAACGGACCTTTACTCATCCTTATAATTTTGATGGTCCTTCTCAAAATAGTCTCCCCTGAATGCGATGCACTTGTCCCAGAATTTCTGTCAGTCTTCAAAGACATGCTGGAAACCATTTTTTGAGAGATCCTTCAAAATCACCTCTGCAGCCTTCAACACTGCTTCTGATGATGGATAATGCCTCCCACGAAGGCATCTCTTCAAGTTAGGGAGTAGAAAAAGGTCACATGGGGTTAAATCCGGATTATAGGGAGGGTGAGGGATGCATTTCATGTTGATTTTTGCAAGATATTCAGCAACAACATTGGCAATATGCGGCCATGCATTATCGTGGTGCAGCACCCAGCCTGCTCCATGGAAATGTGGTCTTTTGCGCCTGATATAGACTTGCAATGGTTTCAGGACAAATCTGTAGTATTGTTCAGTTACTGATGTGTGTGCAGGTACAACATGCTGATAAACCATTCCATAAATATCAAAGAATTAGATGACCATAACTTTCCCAGCAGAAGCAACCACTTTTGCTTTTTGGGGGTTGGTGATGAAGGAGATTTCTACACTGAGCTTTGCTGTTTGCTCTCAGGATCAAAATGATGTAGCCAAGTTTCATCAGCAGTGATTACGTTTGAAAGAAACTCCAGATTTTCCTCTAACATCAACTTTAACTGCATGTTACCTCCACTGCAGCGGTAGGCGATACTGAACATATCTGAACTTGCCTGGTTCTCACAGGCGAGAACCAGGAGTACCAACAATGAAACTACCACGGTGTGTTTGTTTTACATTAAGCTAACAGAATATAATAAGATTGAATTTTAGTGCGAAAAATTATGACCGTAAAAAAATTATGATCATTCTTTATTGAACAGCCCTCATATATATATATATATATATATATATATATATATATATATATATATATATATATATATACTCCTCTTGCTATACCATAGTTCCATCCTATCCTGCCACCTTAAGGTCAGATTCAGGAGCTATTTTGAAAAAGCAAGATGCCATCAACCACTGTCACTGCTACCTCTGTAAATGTTTGCAGAGTATATGTTTCATAATCTTGTTTATGCTGCAATTCCCTTTTTACAACACAAGAAACATAACATATAACATATTTGCATCTTGCCCCTGAACTTTCACATGCCTAAAACTACATTTAGTTTGCTCATACTTGAAAAATAGAATTCTAATAATTTTTAATAAAATTATATCAGAAAATAAGGTTTAATCAATAATGCCCTTTCTCTTGTTGATTAATTTGGACCTTCTTATATAGGCATAAGACAATCAAATAAATTAAGCATACAAATGGCATTTTTAATTATAATGACATTTTATGTTAGATTATGAATGTGTAGCATTAAAAGAAATTCTGTGAAATATAATTACCTTATACGCATGGTACTTCCTTCTGAAAGAAACTGCCATTTATCGTTTGGTTGCTTTTCTCCACATAATTCCAGTGGTGGTCCATCAAGGGTGTGCCAGAGTCGAACAACTGCAGCTGGGCAACCCCTTACTGTTTAGCAGAAAATAAAACTTTATCAAAGAGGTAAAGTTTTACATTTCTTGTTACTACACATACCATTCTGCTTTGAATATGCCCATTCGTACTTACTTAAAATCTGAAGCACCTAATAAGTTCACTGAAATTATATTATGGAGGTAACGATGTTATTACTTAAATGGCTATCCTTAAACTCTGAGGCTGACTTCTAATACCAAATAACAGTAATTCTATTTTCTAAAGTATTTGAAGATTTGCATACTTTATAGCTTTTATTCTTTGAAGCTCCAAATGTTAAGCTGGTTTCTTCAAAGAAGTCTTTAATTCAACTGAATACTCTAATTGTATCTGCAATGTTTTCTAAGACTATAATTTCCTACCTATTACTCCATAAGGCTTTTACTCACTGCTAGCTCTCAACAGTGTATTTCCTGTGTTTCAAGGAAAGCTTCTCAAATTCATCACTTTGTCCATCACATCTATCTGACAAATAGTATTTTCTATAAAATTCTAGAAAAACCCTCTCTTACACCTCATGCACAATAGACATCACAGCACAATAGGATGTAAACTAAGATTACTTTCTGAAAATTTAAAGATCTAACATCTCTAAATTTATTTCTGTTTAAGTGTAGTTTATCCTCAACCCCTGAAAGAGTTAGCACTAAAAGGTATGACTTCATAGCTACACAAGAAGCCTGAATACTTATAACCTTCATATTTAGTAACAGTATGAGCTCAGCATAGTGGAAAAATAAGATATTTCTCATAAGGCTAACGCTGTTTGTATTGTAGGTAAACATAGCACAACTATATTGTCACAGCGGAAGCAAATACCTACTGTAAAAGGATTAAGTTTGAGTCATCCCATTCCAGCATTTTTATTGTTGCTACCAGAGGGGCAAACAATGGAACATTCAATGTCAGCCACTAGCTGATACCATGCAGCCAAAAGTATATGCCTTATTGTTGTACAGTGCTGATGTGTTCCAGACCTCTCAACTTTAGCAGATCTAGAAGGTTTGACTTTGACAGTGTTCCTTCCAATCCTTCGATTTGAGAGAATTTAGTTTCCAGAACATTAATTCTATGACCCACTGTCTATAAAAGGGAGTGCAAAAGCCAGCCTCGTGGAATTGCTAGTACTGAGTTGACCAGTGAGTATCAGAGTTGTTGTGAAGCAGTTCTGTAGTTGTAAGTAAGCTAGCCAGAGTTGTGATTTGAAAAGTTTATTGAAAGTTGTAGATTCATTTGGCAGAACAAGGGGTACAGTTTGAATGAGTAGAGCCAGGCTGAAAAATTCAATGCCATAGCTGGGATTTGAACCACGTATCTCCTGCTCTCCGTGCGGTTGCTCTAACCAACTGAGCTACTATGGCCAACCTGCCGACATGACGTTAAATTCTCCAACTGACAAATATGTTTCCCGGTAGAACACTAGGAGTTCTCATATGCTATGAGACATGGAACTTTTGTGGTGACTTACTATGCTGTAAGTACATAAGTCCCAGGCTTTATAGTTAAACCACTATGTTATTCAGGTAAATTGATGGAAATAATCATTTCTTCCACACTAGCCATGTGTAGGCAAAGGTTTGAATGAGTAGAGCCAGACTGAAAAATTCAATGCCATAGCCGGGATTTGAACCACGATCTCCGGCTCTCCATGTGGTTGCTCCAACCAACTGAGCTACTATGGCCAATCTGTGGACATGACATTAAATTCTCCAACTGACTCATATGTCATGACATATTTCCATCAATTTACCTGAATAACATAGTGGTTTAACTATGAAGCCTGGGACTTAAGTACTTACAGCATAGTAAGTCGCCACAAAAGGTGCATGTCTCATAGCATATGTGCACACCTAGTGGTCTACTGGGAAATATACGAGTCAGTTGGAGAATTTAATGTCATGTCGGCAGGTTGGCCATAGTAGCTCAGTTCGTTAGAGCAACCACACGGAGAGTGGGAGATCCGTGGTTCAAATTCCGGCTATGGCATTGAATTTTTCAGTCTGGCTCCACTCATTCAAACCTCAGCCTACACACGGCTAGTGTGGAAGAAATAATTATTTCCATCAAGGGGTACGGTGATCATCAAGAAGCAACAAGCAGTGCAAGTTGGTGCAGTACAACAGACATAAAAAAATAGTACTGCATAAAGAGAGTGTTTGCTCTCTGTATTTGTAAAATGTGAAAGTGATTGTAAATTAGTGTTGTGCTAGTGATTCCAATGAGTGAGTTTGGTGCAACTTCATGTGGTCATTTTTGTCAAAATGTACATATTACAATTTATAATCTATTAGATATCATAAAGAACTAATATTTTAGGGAGTTACGAGTTCTCAAATGCCATTTGTAACTTTTAGAAATGTAAATGTTCTTATGGCTTTCTTATACTCATCATTTGCACCCATGTATTGGCACAACTTTGAAAAGATTGTGGGAAATATTTAGTGTCATACATAATGCATTGGAATGTAATTGCATGTAAATGCATATGAATATGAATATGAATATGAATATGAATGTGACAAAATGATTGCACTGCAGAGAAGAATTGGACTGCCTTTCATCTTAACCCTTTCACTGATATGGATGCCATATGACGTCCAAGTTAAAATGCCCCAAACCGATATGGACGTGTATAGACGTCCTGCGCATACATGCATTTAATGCTCATTTAACGCCAATTATTTTAATCTTGCTATTTTACAATAAATTTAAATTAGTTCTATAAGGAATGTAAACGTACCCTTAAATGTTTCTTTTTGAATTGTACACGTCCAAAACTGGATAAACACCCAAGGGCACATCTGCAGATTCACACCAAATAATATTGGTTTCCTTGCAAATTTCTTTTTCGCAACACACTACACATTTTCGAAATGGTTGCGACTTTTTTTTTTGGTTGTGTTTGGTATCCTTTTAGGAAAGTGTTTTCTCTCAAGTATGAGGGGTGATGTCGTGGTGAATTTCCTACCCCCTAGTATAAAGAGGCCTCTGAGTATTATAATACTCAATTAGGTTACGAGCTCTTTATACGCGCAAGTACAGGTAGATGAATGTCTTGCATGAATTTACAGCTCTGAAAATTACTAAACAACTGTGCATAGTTACATCCAGTGGTATAAAAATATATATATATTTTTTTTACCATTTAACTGTTTTCCGTAAAGAGGGATAGCTAGTAATAGCTGATCCACATCACCCATATTTCACCCGCCATTTTCCCAAACAATGGAGTAGCTAACATGCCATCTGTAGACCAGCACACGTCACTGTTACGTAAGTACTAAAGATTTCCTTCATAATCGTACAACAAATCTTCCAGATTTTCTACAGTAATATCACAAGCCTGTACACATCATACCCAAGCTAATTTATTTGCTACATTATGGGGATAAGCCATGGTTAACATTGAAATTTAACAATTTCAAATGTGCCATTCATTTAGCTCTTGATAGCTATAAGAAATCACTCTGAACACAAAGAGATTATAAATAACTAAAATACAGAGCGAAAACAGCTGCATAAGGCTACCAGAAACCTTGGTTGAGAAACACTGTAATAACAGATGCTGACGGAGAGTTTTCTTTCCAGTGTGTGAGTGTGTAACGCAATATATTCTCATATGATTATCGCTTGGTATAGCATAAATAAACTAAACTTGAACCTGAGAAGTCGCTTGCGTAGCTATACATACATACACTGGCTCGTATACACACAAAACAAAATGATTCAAATATTAGGCGCGTTAGGCACAAAGAATGGCTTTCGCTACTGTGAAACAAAGTAGTGAAATTTCAACAATTTATTAATGTAGTCTCTATTTTATTGTTACTGTTGATTTATACTGCCTTTAATGAGTTTTAAACCAGTTTTTGTTTCATTTAAATAACTTAATAAATACGGAAGATACAGAATTGTATTTATGATGCATTTTTAGAGTATTTAACAATTTAAATGTCATGTTCTGTTTATTGGGTATCCATTTCCTGCCCCTCAAGGGTTTAAATGGCCATCGGCGAAGTGGTTAATGCATTTAGGTGGACTTTGCTGGCTTGTTATTTGAATTCCAGATCTTCTCGGGAATTTCTCTGAAGACTTTACCTCAGATGGGACATCCTCATAACAAATACCAAACCACAACTCATAAGAGCTCACCTGAATACCATAAATGATACTAAAATATTTTGAGAAAAATGCTGAAGATGCTTCACTCATTATTTTGCAGTTCACAAGCTTCTTCAAGAGCTGTAACCCTGATCAGAGCAGTTCTGCAAAGACAGGCAAATCTTGTCTTCAAATAAACTGCAGTTTACAAGTACTTCTGGCTTACGTAATATTTTGTGATTTCTTATTTTTCAATGCAAAGTCTGAGCAGCAGAAGTGTATTCTGAAGCAATAGATGTGTTTGGTCATCCATCTTGCATTGAGATATGATCCTGGTGTATAAATGGAAATTCCAATGAACATAACTGCCAAATGTAGTAACTCTAGTCATCTCTTAGTTGAAGGTGAACTGACTTGTCAGGAAGGTAATTTCCTCTTAGAGGTTCTAAATGCATTTAAGAATTCATAGACCTGTTCACTTGCAAACTGCATTGAATTTATAACATTTTGGAGGTTCATAAAGCTCAAAAAAGTAATAAGGAATCTCAATTAAGGTTGTAAAAAAGAAGCAAAATATTTCTGAAATTAAAAGATTGCTGATACAATGTCTTCAGGTTAAACTTCACAGATACGGTCCATCTTCATTTTCGAAAGCACATGCACCATTTTTACTTTCAGTGTCACTTTCTGCAGTTTCATATAACCTCAAAGTAATTGTCTGCAAGAGTCCATTTAATAGATTAGATTGGATTGATTTGCATTCAGTAGGTTCACTTGTAGCCAGAAAAGGCTGTAAACATTGAAGATGTCCAGAGTGCTCATGTCTCGCTATTCCACCTTCACTGCTAATAGTTTCATTATACTGTCTCCATACATAAATCTTTCTTTTATCAAAGAGCATTTTCTTTCTAGAGAAGGCAACAGTTTGCTATCTCAAAACTTTTCGTGATTTTTATGCTGTCTTTTACATTGATATTAGTGGCATTTCCTGGCTGATTCTTTATCCTTGTGCAATTCCTGATCTATAGACCTTAAAACCACTACCCATATATTAACTTTTCTCTTCCGCACTGCTAATGTAACTACAATATATCTGATCAGCCTAGATAATTAGAATTTGTTTTTTAGAAGCTAAATAAAACCTCAAATTGGCTCGTATTTAACATAAAATAAAGTACGAAATGAATTCAAGTAATAAAGGTGTCAGGACTACTTCCTAAATTGATTAATTACTTTTGCTTAAGAATATAAACTTTTAAACCACATAGGATTTTTACATTAAGAAGGAGATGAAAGGTATGGACTTGCAATATAGCCTGCAATAAATAAACTTCCAAGTTATGATAGGCACTTAACAAAATATGTGAGTTAGCCCACTGTCTTCCTCTCTTACTAGATATACAATTTTGTATATTGATATACAATGATCAGGATTTCCTTTATGCTGTAGTGCTGTTTTTTTTTAGTTTGATGCAAATTTAAATATGCAGAGGACATTGTTAATACACTCCCTGTGAAAGCCAATCTGTTCTGTTAGCATTCCGTGTTGAAGTGAAGGGTGGAGAGATAAACTGCCCAATCAATGCTTGCTTCTTCATATTAGCATGGTGTGTTGTGTCACATTGGAATCAATGAAAGTCATAGACTACTCAAAATATTTATGACTTCAACTTAATTATGGCATCAGGCATATTTTTAGTTGGCATCATGGCAAATAATGAACTAATGCAATTTCATATATATTTTTGTAGTCCTGTGCAGCCTTCAAGATTCAGAGTAAAATTCTTTTGAGCAGACAGATAACAGATATCATCAATGAGATAATGTACCATTGCAGAGATAATGTACCATTGTACTAATGTGTCTTAAAATATCCACGTGCACTTAAAAAATATGTTAAAGGAATTTAAATATATATTTAATAAGTAGAGCCCAGAAGTTAAGCCAAAAATTTTTGAAGCTAGTTGTACACGAGGTATCAATTGTTAACTGACTTAGTCATCAACTCGTACTATTACTGGAAGGTTGCACATATTGGATATGCAAAGCAGAGATGGAATACTTCTACAGGTGCAGCACAAACTAAAATGCATTTAAGATGGACTACAAAGTTATAGAGAAAATTGTAATGCACAAAAGGGAAACAGTAGCACCTCCTTTCAGTTTAAATTTGCCCCAGTCACATGTGCTGTAAAGAGAACCTTTTCCCAATAAAGAGCATGTCTGGAGAACAGGAGATTGCTTTAGTTTGAAATCTTCAAAATGTATACTGCAGTTCACTGTAATAAGGCATAAGCACAGGCATAATGTAGTATTGTCACCACAAATTAACCTTTCATGTATATTGTAAATATTGCACACTGTGCACATTGTAAATATTAATGCTTCTTTTGTTTATATTCATTAATCTGGAAAAGATAAGCTTTTTATATAATTTATGAATAAATGTGCAATATGTTCTATGACACTGTCCATTGTGTGACTATGTTTGATAGATTACTGTTGTCGTGACCCTGGTTGTATGAGTACATATGCAACTGTATGGCACTCAACCTCCTCCCTTATGTTTACGAGATGCAGGTAGTGTATAATCCTGTCACTACTAACCTATTGTACTGCTTTTTTTTGGCTTAACTTCTTGCCCCTATTAATAACAAACTAAGTTATACTTTTGCAATACTAGTTTTGCATGTTTGTTGAAAATTTGGAATATGGTACCATTATCAGTTTTCACTGAGAAGCTCGATATATATGTAAGTACATCTGATGTTTGTTAACATCATATTGAGCTTACCTGGTGGGTCTCCTTCTACAGCAAACAACTCAAAGTTGAGCAGAATCTTATGTTTGGGCCGCACATTGATGTACCAGTTACAAGTTTTACTTGCTAGGCCACGAACAGGGCCATCATAATTGAGTGGAAAATTTGGACTTGCTATGAAACCTGATTCCGTGCTACTCACATTGCTTCCACAATCTGAAAATATAAATTTTTCTTTGTTATAAACACCCTAACAAATATAAAAATTTATCTGTATTGGAACATCACAGTGAAGCGAAACAATAGATGCAGATACAGAAGCAGATGTGTAAAAAATACGACTCATCTAAAATTTAATAATAGAGGAGTGTTTTTTCGCACAAAATGCGTTTCTGAGAAAAATTGTTTTTTCTATTTATTGGCAATACTAAATGTTAGCACAGCAAATATATTAGTCATTCAATTCTCCTTCCTGAAACTGTCTCATTTAATGTTAAAAGAAACAAATAGAATACTTTAACTAGTGCAAATTTGAGGTTTGAAAATGCAGAGTTTTTTCAAATGCCGATAGATGCTGATTAATTTTTCTGCATGAGCGAGAAATTCACACATGAAGTTTTGTTATTTTTGTCATTTATTGTTTTTGTTACTTTATATTTATGTATTTATTATTTTTTATTTATTTTCACCTTTTCATAATACATAACATACAATACAACCAACATATTAATGTTTATAAGGATTATTTTATTAGGTATAAACTTAGAAACTAAGTACTGTTACATTCACAATAACGATATAATATTTTGTTTTCTTTATAAACAAGCATATTGAATGCATACAAAGAAATTTCAAACAATATGAATATGTAAGCTTTAACATTTATTAGTATCTTCTAGTACATCTTTATAAAATTCTTTAGCTTTTTCTGGAATTTCAAAAAATGTAGCTAGATTTTGATGCTTCCTGGCTTTGAACCTGAGATGTGTGTCAGTTAGTGGTGTACGGAATGAAGGATTGAAGAAGTTGTAAAATATGTATTTATATTTTGAAAATGAGCAGACTGGTAGGTTTCTTAATCTTCTTTCATTGCAAAAGTTGGTCCACATTTTTCTGATATTAAGTAAAATCTCCTTGATTTTGCTCTTCCATAATGGCATTCTCTACATCTGTACTTCTTTATGTCTTGCTTTACAGTAGCAGAAATGCCTTTCTGTATTATTCCTGTTCTGTCACCTCCTCTGGTTTCCTTTGGCGCATTCCCAGATAAGTACAATTTTCTAGCCAGGAGAGATAATCTATCTTTTGACACCCCTGTGGTTCCTTGGAAGCTTGCAGCACATATACAAAATACTCAGCCATCATTAATTCTCACACTGTATTTAATGTCAACAGTCTGCTTTCTATTTCTAGCTTCTTTCTTCACCACTCTGCAATTAAGAGATGTAATATTCATATATTTCATAAGGAATTTATCTTGATCTATTTTATTTAGCACGGAAAGATGGTGAAATCAACTTATATCATTATAAGTCAAATCAGCTACATCACAGAGCTTATGCCTTTTACTTTTAGGAGTTTATGGAGTGCACTCAAGACCATGCGAACATGAAATTGCTGGAGTATGAGCTTTCCTTGACTTGCATTTTGATTTCCTTTCCTTGTTTTTGCAATTCCTACCTCCCACACATTCTACAACTGATACAGTTTCACAATCTGAGCTCCTGTCCATCGTGCCTAGTACTGTGCAATGTCTCAACTAAGAATAAAAATGTCATGTAAGTATAACAAAGCTTTCAGAAATGAATGTGAAATACAAACACACAACCTGAATTCGCAGTTATTGCCAATGGTGCAGCAGTGTACAAAGATTGCAGGAATGACTGAGAATTCCAGAATCGCAATAGTGAGATGGCATTCAATGCCAACATGCGTTTCTTGTAATTGAGGTTGCTACATGCTGGATCATAAAACTCATAAAATTGCATCTATCGACTTTTGTTTCAATTGAGCAAGTGCATCTATCGAGTTTTGAAAAAACAGTAATATTCCCTATCTTCTACACAGGACATGAATTGCAAAATCTGACTTCACAGAACGATGCAGAAGGTGAAAATTTTGCTGATACTATATATAACTCAATTTCGCAAAATTTTGCATCTATCGAGTTCTGAAGAAGCACTCCTCAATTAGTAAATTAGTAAATCTAGTTGTGTATGTTCTAGTAATAGTAGCTGTAGTGACAATAGTAGTTATGATAGTAGTGGTAGTAATAGTTGTGGTAGTAGAGCTTATATATGTATGACAAATTTATTTAGGTAATTTGTGTATTCTTACAGGAAGTACATTGAAGAGTTTTATACCAGTTATTTTATAATACTGAGAGGTCTTCTGAAGCCTATGGAAGGGCATATCCAGTTTTTTCATGTTGCGCGTATTGTATGTATGTATTTCATTTCTTATGTTATACTTTTGTGTATTTTGTTTAATATATACCAGAACATCATAAATATATAAATTAACTACTGTAGGAATTTTAGCTGCTATAAAGAGTGGCTTACAATGCTCTAATTTCTTTCAATCTGTTAATATTCGAATAGCCTTCTTTTGGAGTTTTAGTACCTCTACTATCTTTGGACTGCTACCCCACAGTATCAAACCATATCTAAAAATACTTTGGAAGAATGAAACATATTCTTTTGATATAGCTCTTTTTAAATTTGCTAATAAGAATACCACACGTGATAACTTATTACAGATATATTCAGTGTGAGGGTTCCATGATAAATTGTGATTGATAGTCATGCCAAGGAGCTTTATAGTTTTACTTGTTTTGTCATTTAAACAATTTGTATTTTTTAAAGTATTTTTTAAAGATTTTCTTATAAAAATACTAATGCTTATGGATAAAAATAGACAAAATGAACATATAAGGTAGTTTAAACACATACCTAATAGGTATATCTAGAAGTCTCACTCTATTTTGGCATGCAAGCACATCTGTGCATAAACTTATACCACACACACACATTTGCAAATGTTATTGCATTCGTGCTCCAGAGTTACACATTCGCACTTCCTCTTACATTCTACAAATAAAAGTACACAAATCTGGTGAATTTGTTGTTGTACAAAACAATGATAGCACATTAAGTTAACTATGTCCAAAGCTTCAAATGGAACCAAGCAAATTTGACTGTTATAGCTGCATACCTAAGAATTTTACCAGTATATAAGAGCAGTTTTCCGTTTCTGCATCAACAGATTTTCTGCTTATTTCTGACAGATTTAATTTTACATTCCATCCGATTTATGCTTGAAGCTTCTGTGTGCATGTATACTTTCTTGCTTTATCTACTTTTGATTATATGATTATCTGAATAATTGAACTATGTGTTTCTATAAATACAGGTTGTTTCCTACCAACTGATGATAATATCTGAGTTTAGCTGAACGTTTTCTTCGAATAAATCTAACTTATGATTACCTTTCTTTCTCCTCCGAATCTATCTCATCCCACTGCTTACTAAACTTTTTTTAATTCATGTCATCCAGTACTTTTGAACCGAAATTCTAATTTGGTGTTGATAGTATGCAGACTTGAACATTAAACAATACTCTTCCAGCATACTTAGCCAATATATTATAAGGAATAATGTCTTTACAGCTTCCATATTCTAGTTCTACAGCACAATATGGAAAGATTTATTTTCAACTTTAATTATTTGATCCATCTTCCCCAAACCAATTTCTCCTAGCCTTTCCCACTGTTGCACCATGAAACCATAACAAAATTATTGTGTATCATGTCATTCCTAGATTTTATATAATGCCATGTCTTTTTACTTTTTACTTATTCAATTTCCATTCAGTTTTTCAACTTATTCTGTCCTTCTTTATTCCCTTCTTTCTTTCCTCTATTTTTTCCTTCTTACTTGTTTTTTTTTCTTTCTATCTTTTTTTATTTGCTTATTTATGTCATAAGTTCCATTTTACCCTACATATTACAAATTTAAAATGAAATACTCTTTACCTCCAAAAATGGACTTCACATCTTCAAATGTGTAACGGGCTTTGAAACCACTGAAAACTCCCTCTTGATCTGAGTGAAGGAGAATTTTTACTCCTGATGCACCACGATTTGATTCAATCGGACCTGGTGCAGTTGGTCCACAGTAACGTCCTATCAGCTTTTCCGTTCCATCTTTGTAAGTATTATACATTTCAAGCCAGTCTTCCTGACAAATGGAAACCCTGAAATAAAAGAGAATAATAATTTTGCCTGCATATATATTTGATACTGTTAAGTTTATTATTCTTGCTGGAAAATAACACAATTCATTGCATTAAGTGGAGGGAAAAACATGATAAAATTATTAGATCATTATACTTCTATCTCGTATAAATGTCAAAATAATCTATAACAAGTGGCACATAAAAGAATTTTATCGCTTATTTGAAAGTAGTGAGTCGGTAATTCAAACACAAACATCACTTAAATGATCCTTACTTGGACATGTTTCAGAGAACAGTTTGTCCCCATTGTCAGCAGTTATCCGACTGGTTGTGGTGGCATCTGTTGTCTGTGAGATGTTTCTCAGAAACATGTCCAAGTAAGGATAATTTAAGTGATGTTTGTGTTTGAATTACCAACTCATTACTTTCAAATGTCAAATACATCACTGTTTCTAACCTTTTGCTTCATATAATATTTACCAATTATGTTTATTATATCAATACTACTTCTGATAATTTGTTGTAAAGCAATTTAATCTAAATACAGACACATATCTTAGAATTTGTGGAAAAGTGCAGAGAACAATGTATCAAAATGATAAATTTATACAATTTATGATATAATACATGCAACATAACACATCTCAAGTGGCATTATAAGCACATCATTAAATTATAATAATATAATTAAATAATATAATTAAATAAATATAGCAAATATGTAAATATAGTTTAAAACCAGACAACCCTACACTAGCTAACATATATGGATTACCCAAAATTCATAAAACAGGAAATAAGATGCACCCAATCATTAACAACATAAAAACACCCTGCTACAAACTATCCAAATGCCTAAACAAACATTTTAAGGAGCTACAAAAATTTGAAAGCCACAGTATTAAAAATTTGTTGGAATTCATCAAACAAAACTAAAAATCTACAATTTTCTCCCACCGACCGAATGGTATCTTTTGATGCAATCTCTTTGTTCCCAAGTGTGCCAAGAGACAAACTCATGGAGTACATGCAAATATGGCTTCAGTCCCTACAATTAGACCAAAACATCATAGAGGAATACCTTCACTTAACAAATATTTGCATTGAACAATCCTTTTTTTACATTCAATAAAAAATTGTTCAAACAAAAATCAGGACTATCTATGGGCAACCCACTGTCCCCATTTTTGGTAGACCTCTTCATGAGCTTTCTGGAAACCCATATCACAAACACATTCCCACTAATTTTCAAACATTGGTATAGATATGTGGATGACATTTGGGTGATAGTAAATGAGAAACAAGTGGATGATGCATTAAAACTACTTAATTTACAAAATCCTGCAATAAAATTTTCCATAGAAAAAGAGACAAACAATGAAATCCCTTTCTTAGATTTGAAACTTAACAGAAAACATAATAAACTTGAATTTGGCATACATAGAAAGGAAACTCACACAGAAAATTTCATAAAAGCAGATGGATATAACCCAAGACAACACAAACATGCTGTTATCAACAGTTTAACTTACAGGCTGGTTAATGTACATTTAAACAAGATGGAATATATCAAAGAGTACAATAATATCATTCACATTGCAGAATAGAATGGATTCAGTGCTGAATTGGTCAAAAAGAAAATTGATAAATTCAAAGGACAACAAAGATGCAAACAAGTAACTACTCTTTCCCCAATCAGCAATGAAACTTCATACACAAAATTTACATATAATCCCAGAGCTAAACACCTTTTCCAAAAAGTCTTCAAAGAGCACACTATTACTTTGGCCCCACAGAACAAATTTAGTGTACAACACCTTTTGAAATCACATAATACAAAGGAGATACCCACAGACAAAACATCAGGTGTGTACCGGAAAAACTACAAAGGCTGTGACAACTTTTACATTGGCAAAACAAAAAGGAGCTTGAACATTAGGCTTAAAGAGCATTTTAGGAACATCAGGAACAAAGAAATGGATAAATCGGTGGTAGCATACCATTTTTGGATGGAGAATCATGATATAGAACGAGAAATCCACTTATTAAAAGGTGTCTAAGGTCCAGCTGCATTAACCACGTGAGAAAAGATCTTCATAAAGAAATATCAAAGAAATTTAATTTCGACACTACCTTAGAAGAAAACCCAAACTTCAAGTTCATCAAGATACCGACAGAGACGCACCTATCGCCTCCAATAAGTTCACCTAACCAACGTCCATTAGTCGACAACCTGATGATGAAGTGAATAAGGGCGCTCAACTACAGCGGTCATCATTGGCCGCGCCGTGGCTCAGTGGTTAGACCGCTTGGCTCTCACCAAGGTGGCCCGGGTTCGATTCCAGATGACCGCAAAGTGAGATTTGTGGTGGACAACACGGCGCTGAGGCGGGTTTTCTCCGGGACCTCCGGTTTCCCCCGCCATCTCATTCCACCGGTGCTCCATCTTCATCTCATGTATCATTAGCGTCACCGCCTGCGGTGTCGTATGTAGTAAAAGCGGGCGTTAAACACTACACACATTACAGCGGTCATCAGCGCTAGTTGACAACAGCTGATGATGTTAGGAAGATCCTAACGAAATGCGTTCTATGTAAATATTAGTAATAAATGGAGCATTGAGTATTAGTTCAACTCAAAATTATATTAATAGCAACCTTGTTTAATATATGTAAAAGTAGTATTTTAATTTAAAGTCACTATGATCTTAAACCATATACCATTAAGTTAAGTTGAGTTTATTGCAATTCAATACAGTAAAATTCACAACTGAATCATGTCGAGTGAGTGAGTGTGTGGTGTTTTAGGGCCCGTCGACAACAAGGTCATTTGGGCCCGAAGTCAACACTAAAACCTAAAAATTGGATTGGTTACTGCTTAAACATACACAAGTAGAATAGAACAATCAATCAGCTATTTACAATAAAAAGCCTTCAATAGTATAATATGCTCTATCAGGAAATTTTGAAAAGCTTTTTTAAATTTATAACCTTTTTTCCCATTTTAATTTCTTTTGGTAAATTATTATATAATTTTACCCCTATAAAATTAGGCATCTTCTCATAAAGACAAAGCCTGTGACCCTTATGCCCAAATTCACCAACAGATATTAAGACACGCATTTAGCAATAGTTAAAACAAAAATTGCATTTCACCAACAAGTGTTAGCTTAACACTCCTGTTAAATCTCTTGTTAAACTACCAAGCCAAATTTCTGATGTTAAGTCCTTAACAATTGTAAATAGGTCAAGATGGCGGGCGTGAATGCAGCTGTTGATGTCGATTTGCTATATTTAAAACTGTCTAAATTGCATTCGCAATAGAGTACGGCCTATGAGGAGAAATGATTTTGAGGAGCTATCAGAAGAAAATTTTCTACAAACAAGTTGCTATGAAGGTTACTGCGGAAGTACAAGAGAGGTTAGAACATGCATTGAAAGGAATATGGCGATCTCGCCTTTGCTTGAAGTATTAATAACTTTGCAATTTTATAATTCACTGAATTATGTGGATAATACATTGTCCACCACCCATCTTGAAACATTCAAGTTACTTATCCTTCTTCGCTCCTCGTTTTAAATTTATGTAATACTGAGTTAGAACATACATTGAAAGGATAATGCTGATCTTGCCTTTGCTTCAAGTATTAATAACTTTGTGATTTTATAATTCACTGAATGATGTGGATTATACACTCTCTACCTCCCGCCT
Source organism: Mantis religiosa (assembly GCA_030765055.1). NCBI lineage: Eukaryota > Metazoa > Arthropoda > Insecta > Mantodea > Mantidae > Mantis > Mantis religiosa. The sequence continues at coordinate 9,642,509 of CM060950.1, read as the reverse complement.
TGAAATGTTCAAGTCACTTGTCCTTATTCGCACTTCGTTTTAAATTTACGTAATACTGATGAAGTTGTTTGGTATTTGTAGTAGTGACACATGCATTTGAATTAAGTTCATTTCCAATATTTTCCCACGTGACATCTTTCTTTTTTACATTCACCGCATCTGTCCCCTTGTTTTCTACAATATCCTTACACTCCATCAACAATTCAATTAACAATTCTTTCTCCATCAAGAAATTTGTCTCACGGCTTTTGTTTACAATTTTGTTCACCTGCCATTTTTTTTCAACTGTGTGCACTGTGCAGACGAAAATGAAAAAAGAAGCGCATCGCAGTGCGTTCAGAAAATAATACGACTCATCCATAGCCTTCTATAGCTGTAATATTCTTGGCATTAACACTGTTTAACATTTTCAGAAAACAGGTTGGTGAAATGCAAGAAACTTAACAGTAGTGTTAGCGCTGTGACAATTGTTACGTTACATTTGTTAACGTCAATTTTAACATCTGTTGGTGAAATTGGGCATTAATGTAAAAATAATTCTTATTTCTTGTATTGTAATTATGATTATTAGAATTGACTGACATTTGTATTTTGAACTTGTTTAAGTACAGGATGGTTTTATATATATAAAGACTAGGAAGTGTGAGGAGCTTTAACTGTCTAAAGGAGTGTGTAAAAGATTCTTTGTTTGCAAGATTACAAGCTACTGAACAACCCTTTTTTGTAATGAAAAATTTTTTTTTATTGAAATTTGCTTTACTAGTACTGCCCCATATTTCTAAAGCATAGGTAATGTGTGCTTGAATGAGGGGAAAAAATTGTACTGGCAGTACTATCAGGCACAAACTTTCTTAAATATCTAAGAACAAATAACTTTTTATTGATTTTGAATGCAAGATTATTAACGTGTGTTTCATTCTAAGTTTAGACCTAGGAGTTTTGTGGCTTTTACGTTATTAACTAATGTATAATTCATTTGTATGATTAATAGTGAGCTGAGTTGAAGAGTTCATGTGTTTGAAGCCAAAATTAATTATTTCACATTTAGTTGGGTTCATGAATAGATTTAGATCTCCAAAGTATTCTACCACTAATTTTACTGTATCATTAATGTTGGAGTTCAGCAGATATATTGGTACTGTTGACAACAATTGTAGTGTGTCGCCCGCAAATTGTGTTATGCTTGAATTATTAGGAATTGTTTCATTTAAATCATGCATGAATAGAATAAATAGTAATGGTCCTAGTATTGAACCTTGGGGTACTCCGTATGTTGTAGTTTTTAGTGTTGAATTACATTCATAACCATTTGAGTTTATATCCACAAAGATTAGTTCAGCAATCTTTGAGGAAAGATTTGTTCAGCAAGTTCCTCGAACCGCCACCAGAGGAGACCGATGACGAAATATTGCCAGCTACACCAATGAGAACCAGTCGATGTGCAGCTGAAGATAGAGGGAAGGCCTCTGAAACTAGTTCCGGGAAAATTTAAAAGTAAGTGTTGTTTAGTGTCGTTAATCGACTCCCAATTAATTTAATTTAACAGCACAATTAGCTCATCATACTCTGTAGATTTTGTGATGCATTTCACATGCTCTGCTGTTCCCTTTAATTTTTATTTTTTAAAATCTCATAAATCTGAGTTTCCCCCACTTTAAACAACACAGTTAATTCTTTAGCTGGATGTTTGTTCTTTTCGTATTCTTCAATAATCTTAATGATTTCCTCCAGTGATAAAGTCTTATATTTAGAACTCTTTTTACAGAATTTGTGTACATACAAACTATGTTTCTTAAAAATCACCAAAGTTCACAGTTTTCTTCCACTCATACTTGATCACTTGTAAGAACAAAACTGAGAATGAGCACACTGTAAAACAGTTGTACCCTTACCATGTGTGTTGGAAGAGAGTTGAGACAGTTAATGGTTTGTTTTCCCTTTTTCTCAAAGCACTATGATTTATGACTTTATGGTTCATGGAACTTTGGCGCAAGCACAGTTGTCCTCAAAATTATTTCACTTTTTAAAATACATACTTTGTAACCCATTACACATAAAGTAACCCATTTTAATCAAGTTATTTATGGAAACAGTTCCAAAAAGTATTTCCATTTCAACGTTAGGCAGTTTTCCAGCTTAGAGCATAGTTTTACATAGGAAATAGCTCCGTTCCGAAATTTATTTTGTTTTTCCAGATTTCCGGCATATAAGGGGTCTACTTTAGGCAGGTTTTACTGTATCTAGTTTATAGTATATACTACTTTCCAAATTAGAATCCATAATGGGAGAATGTAATAGATTTATAATGCTGATTCACAATATTTTGATATGTCAACTATATACAATGGCATAAGACACGGAAACTCCCTCCCACTCCCTGAGTATGTGAACAATCCAAATGTTTTCTGCTACATTTGTGGAAATTATGCCGAGCTTCAGGAGAGAACTAATATAACAAACTTTGAGAAAAAAGTGTACCATGCTTATTTTAAAATTAAACTTGGTGACCAACACAAGGCCTGGGCTCCAAAGACAGTTTGCCGCTATTGTGTTGAGAGGTTAAAACTGTGGATAGGAAGGATATGTATGTCATTTGCAATTCCTATGATGTGGAGGGAGACTAAAGACCACCTTAAAGACTGTTATTTCTATTTAGTTAATGTTCAGGGGTGCAATTCGAAAAATGAGAAACACATTGTGTATCCAATATTCCTTCAGCTATCACTCCAGTTCCACATGGAGAAGATCTGCCTGTTCCTCTTCCTGTAGCTGTTTTAGAGAACTTGGAAGAAGATGGCGTTAAAAGCGAACCTCATGCAACCACCGAAGATGATTCTGATTATGTTTACTACCCTGATTATGACATGACTCCACAACTGTTCTCTCAGAGTGAACTAAATAATCTAGTACGTGATTTGAATTTGTCTAAGGGATCTTCAGAATTACTAGGCTCCCGTCTTAAAAATAAGAATCTTCTGGAACCAGGAACACATTACTCATGGTACAGACACAGAAAAAGAGCTAGTTCCTTTTTTCTCACAGATTGATTCCTTGGTTTACTGGAATAACAAACGAGTTAATGCACTTTTATGACATTGAACATGATCCTACTCAGTGGAGACTTCTTATAGATTCATCAAAGAGGAGCCGGAAAGGCATGTTACTGCATAATGGGAATGTGTATGGGTCCATTGCTGTCTAATATTCAGTTAAAATAAAAGAGACAGTTGAAACCATGAAGACACTTTTAACAATCATTCAATATGAGGAATGCAAATGGCAGTGATTTCAAAGCTATTGGAATACTATTAGGACAACAATCTGGGTTCACAAAAATACCTTGTTTCCTGTGCGAATGGGACAGTGAAGCAAAGCAAAGATATTGGAGTGTGAAAATATGACCACAGTGGAGAAACTTGTTGCCTGGAACCAAAAACATCCTGCACGAACCGCTTACAGAAAGATAAAAGATATTGCTTCTGCCACTAAACATAAAATTGGGCTTGATGAAGCAAGTTGTAAGGGCTCTACCAGATGATGAGCCTTACTTCAAGTACCTTTTCAAGAAATTTCCCTTCATTACACAAGACAAATTAATGGAATACAATTTGGAATATTACAAAGAGAATTGAAATTTCATTGGACCAAGATATATACTTATAGATTATACAACTCCATTTCTGGATAGATAAAAAACTTCTTGCACCTCAATGAAGGAAATTTTATTTACTAAGATTTTTCACAATATGAAAATATCGATCAAGAAATAAAAGACATTGGCATGTAGAGATTTATATATAGTACTTTCAAAGTTAGTCTTGAAGAATAAAATTCTGGAAAAAGAATATCAGAATAACTGGATGTAGTATTTGTGACAAATAGTTCCAGGTACGTCCCCAACTCCGTCCCTGCCTGTACGTCATGATCGGTGTCCGTTGGGTTGAGCAGCCTCAAAGGCACCTCCTCTCAGCATGGCAACAATGTTCTGGCTACACAGTCCGTGCACAGGCATCTTCTGGTACAGCATCAAGGTCTTCGTCCACTGGCCTTCCATTCACGCCGTCACCACCACCTCGCTTCTCGCGGGGACAACCATTTCCTCAAGATGACACTGCAAATTCCCAGGCGTTCTTCGGGTTGTCGGAGTATGGCAAAGCAGCACTGCATGATCTGCTCCCCACGATTTTCCAAGGCTGGAAATTTTGTTAGTCCTCAAATAAAGAAATTGATGAAGCATGAAGATTTCGAGAAGACAATGAACGACAGAGATATAGAAGCATGGACCGCCTACCAATATTTACCGAAAACTTCTTAGGCAATAAAAAAGATCCTAATTACAAGGCCATTGTCAAATAATGTAGGAAAATTTCAAGAAGATGGGTTTTAACATGAGTGCAAAGGTGCATTTTCTGCATTCATATATCGACTACTTTCCAGAAAATCTGGAACATTATAGTGAAGAGTAGGGTGAACGTTTTCACAAAAGTATTAACGAAATGGTGAGGAGGTACCAGGGGATATGGAATGAAACTATGATGGCCGATCACTGTTGGATGATGAGGAGGGACAGTTATCGTCAAAGATCTGCAAGGAAGTCAAAGAAGAGAAAGTATGAAAAAAATTAACTGAAACACTTTGGCTTCTTGTTTTGCTAAAACTTAGTCATGAAATAAATTAGGGGAGTTCTTGAGAGTATTCTTAAAATATTTTTTGAATAAAAACTTAACTTGTGTGAAATGGTATTTAAATACTTTTCTATGATGTTAGTAAAATTGTCAAATAATGAATTCTTATTTTTCTAAAAACCAGACATGGTAGGGGGAAAAAAAAAACCGGAAGTTATTTCTGAAATCAGCATAAAAATTTGATTCAAGAACACCTACTTTTAAGAAATCATCTGACAAAAAGTTTGAAAATGCAGACTACATATAGTGTCAATGATTGCTCAAACACACACTCTGTAGAATCAGTACTAAAAATGTAATGCATAGCTGAGATTTGAACTACAAATCTTCCAATCTCTACCAATTATTGCCCTAGTAGCTCAGTGGTGGAACAGCTGTGCATAGAGGGAAAGATTCCCACCTCAAATCCTGGCTCTAGCATTGAATTTGTCAGTTCTTATTCTACCTTTCAAGCACGGCTTCTTTGACTTTTTAGATCAAAGCTGATTTTGTAAGCATTTGGATGAAGGACCAGTTTAAAAGAACCCCCCCTGTAATTATGCAGATTAAGCAGGAATGTTCAGTAATTTATTAGCCAAATCTCCTTATATCAAATGGTACCTCTTAGCAAAGAACTAAAATCTTTTTGAAGATTTAACACCTTCTTCCATAGTATAAAATCAGAAAACCACAATTCAAGTTTTTATTGATAAGAACATAACCCATGGCATAATAACCCAAAGTGGGCCAAGGCCTGCAAACCCAACTGCTGGCCTCACACCCACACCCACTCAACCAACCGATATGGTGAAGAGATGTGATCAGCTTCTCCACACCCACAGTTGGCGTAGCTTCTCAATTTCCTCATGATGCTGAGTGGGTACTGGTCCTATACCTGGAACTTCCAATCCATAGGCCTCCAGGGGTGGGATCAATCCCAGGTGCATTCCAGATGCAGGGAAACAAAGCACACACTCTAGCCCACTACGCCATGGTGCAGGACATTGATAAGAACATGAAGATGAATTGGATGCCAGTAACAACTATGATGATGATGATGATGATGATGATGATGATGATGATGATGATGATGATGATGATGATGATGATGATGATGATGATGATGATGATGATGATGATGATGATGATGATGATGATGATGATGATGATGATGATGATGATGATGATGATGATGATGATGATGATGATGATGATGATGATGATGATGATGATGATGATGATGATGATGATGATGATGATGATGGGCATGTGTATGTAATGAACACCTCTTTTTCTCTATTTCTTCTGTGTAAGTCATCTGTGGTCTTTTGTACATCACTAATGCCCTCTCTTTCTTTAGTGGGGCACTCTCCCAATTCAATAATCACTGTGACAACTATACTTCATTAATGCTAGAATTACATCTTATCCCATCAGTTATACAACTTTTTGTAAAACCCTACTTACCCATATGAGCCAAAAGTGTTGTTTGCATTGTCCGCTCGTACTTTGAAATGGTCAAATACAAGAGTGACTTGTTCATTGGGGGTGGGCACAAACAAATACGTGCAATTCGTTTCACTGGGGTAATTGGAGGGATAACGTGGTGAGTTGAATTCGCCTTTCTTTCTACTTCCACTTCTATACGTAAAATTACAAGTTCCATCAGGAGCAGCTGTCCCAGGGATGCGATACTCTGTAATCAAAAGTAAGGGAAAGCTGAAATGCTTTTGTTAAACTTATGTCAGCACAGTTCACTCTATTCGTCTAGATATGATTAGCAAAATATATTCCTTATATGAGGAATGGAAATAAATTATCCATGACCATGTGTTTCTGTTTTACTTATGAAAAAAAAAAAAAAACATAAAATCCTTCATGTTTAAAATTACCCTGAAATTTCTGATAGAAAAGCTATATATGAAAAGTCACACCCAAAAATTAGCAGCCAGTTATTTCAGTGAGGTATTAATATCAAAGTTAGGAGCCTGTATTACTAATGCAGTATGTGATGTAAATGGGCATTCCTGCTTGGAGTAAAGCAGAATTATATGGTGATATAATTCACCTGCTTCTTGTACTGCTAATGAAGCCTAAAGTACATTAGAGTTGCCTGTAGTTTGGGTTGCCTGGACTGATTATCCTCTATCCTACCATGTTTAGTTACTTTAGATATAGCAATATCTCACTGAGTACATGAACACTGTTCTTTGGAAGTAATTTCATGAAAGAAGCATAAATAACTGGATCTTTGGATATACCGCTGAAGTTTATCTTAAACATTTAGCTTGAAACTTGGATACTCTATAACCTTAATAATTAGAATAAATAATATATTAGTTGACTCTGGTTTTGATTGTCATAGAACTGTGTAATGGTAGCAATAGAATTGCAAAAAATTCCCTGAAAGCTTCTTTATACAATTAAAAATAAAGAATCTGAAACTGAATGAATCATTAAATTGCCATCCTATGCTTCTAAATGTGAGTGTTTAACTGAATATATCAGCATTAGGAAATGAATAGTAAATTTAATTCCTTATTAATTCACTGATACTGGGAAACGTAATGAATTTCAGTGGCATTAACAACAAAGATAATTATATTCCATCAAATACATTACCTGTTTCAAATGTATAATTAGCTTTGAAACCTCGACCCTGTAGTTCGCCACTACTGAACACCATAACAAGACGAGGACCATCAGACACCACCACACTAGGTTTGCTCTCCACACCACACATTTCATGATCAAATTTATCATACGAATCAGTGGCTTCTTGTCCTTTCAAGTATATTTTTAAATAACCATCGGAACAGCTGCAGCAAAAAGAAGTAAATTATAGACAAGCTCCAATTCTATATGTAAAATATAAAAATGTATCAATATTCTCAAATTTTATTTAGTAAAAATATCATGCACATATTTGGGATTCTAGCTATGCTAACAAAATATATTATGGTAGCAGTAAGAACAAAATTAAATTGAATTAGTATACAAGAAAGTTAGTTAATTGGATCACATTTTTAGGTTTCTTAGCTGTACTTGGAACTTCGTTGTTTCAGAAAATTCACACAATAAACAGTTAGAAAACAAAATACAAACATGTGGATGAATTAATGTAAATGCATATATAAATAAATGAACAATAAATAAATTAGTCCAACAACCGAGTTAATTTTTAAGTAAAAAAGTACAACCAATGACGATAATGTCAAAATGAAACAAGCACGTAAGTTATTCAACCTAAAACAATGTATGATTCTAAAAGCAATACGAAAATAAGATTTCACAAGTATAGAATATGTACATATATGTATGAAAGGATTAATATTAAAAAGCCTTGAAGTAAGTCAAAGCAGTGGTTAATAGGTATGCTTTTAGGAATAATTTGAAAGGTTTTCTTAATGTATTTCCGTCAAGATGACTCCTCCCAGAATATATTTAAATTGCTTTAGACCAGATGTAAAGATAATTGGTAGCTTCTACTTTCTCTATTGTCTGACTGAGGAGTTGTATTTGCAGTACTGAATATTTTTTATTTCCTTTCATGTAAAGTTGATTACTGCTGTCTTACTGACATTGATTAAAAAAGAGTTGGTTGCCTATAAAATAGTCTGCTGTTTGGTCTACTGTTTGGTGTACTAATATAAAGAAGTTTTCTTTATTATTTGGGCTCATAAAACCATTTGTATCATCAGAAAATAGGAGGAACTTATCATAAGGGTCATCTACAGTAAAATCAATAGTACATAATTTCCAAACAATGTTATATACAGCTCTTTGATTTGATACCTTCTGTTTGTTTAATGTTGATGAATTACTTCCTGTTTCCCAAATATGAAATAATCCAATGATGGGCCAACATTCTATATTTTGTGACTTTATAATTTTTTCAATAGTGTTTTTCTTCAGTTGATTATTCTAAAACTGTGGCCAAAATACAAGTATATTCTTTTTCAACTAAGGCTATTAGGTATTGAAATATAAAAAAGAATATTGCTGGTTCAGCAAAACAGCTGTTTCTAAAGCAACATTGGTGTTCCGATAAAAGGCTGTTTCTATTCAAGAAGCTCCTAAAAACAATAAAATGAAAGCAAACTTTTAGAGTTTACTTAATGAACCTCATATTTCACAATATGATATGCTTAGTAGATTTTGCACAATAAATAACTGAAGTAAATGGCTTGGAAAATAAGTGTTTTCTGTGTAAGAAACAATCTTACTTTGTTGCACATATGAATTATTCTCTTTACTTATACATTAATGAAATTAAGTAGTCAGTTACCCTAATAATAGATAAAATTCTATAACATAACTAGGGCCATAATTTTATGTTGTAGCATATTTTCTGCTCACTATTTAAATTAAAAATTCTGATACATAAATACATATGGCAAAAAAAAAAAAAAAAAAAAAAAAAAAAAGCAACACTCTTCAGGACTGTGTTTACTGAAACACAGGCATAGCATGTGGATATTGAGAGGATATAGAATTAGTGATTGAAGTGTCGCAATTAGTGAACAATAGAGGGCACTGTTCAGGCATATCTCTCTGATCTGTGTTTTCATTTTGCAGGTAGTCAGTCACTGTGGTAGCATCACAGCTGAATAGCAGTGTCAATAGTCAGTCAAAGGTGGAGACATGCCACAACAAAGCGGGTGTGCTCCTTGTGCACAGCTAAAGCCATTTCAATGGGATCAAATTTTTGGTCTGCATGAGGCTGGACCCATCGAAAACTGCTGCACATGTTGTACACAATGTTGTACAGGTGGTGCATCAGTATTTTCAGCAATGATCTTTGGAAAATTTTCACTCCCGTAGACCAGGTTCTGGGCAGCCATGTTGTACAGATCTGGATCAATGCATTGTACAGGCTTCATTGGGTGCCTAAACAGCAACCAGGGAAGTGATCTGGGCACAAAAGCACCTGATGTGTCAACATGTCGGAAACTGTCTGCTTGGAGCACGATCAAATCACATGTGTCTCTGGCTAAGGTACATCTTACACCACAATACCATTTAGTGTTGAGAAAGGATTAACTGGACAATGGAATGGTTCTCTGTTATCTTCAGTGATGAGAGTAGATTCTATTTGTACACTAGTGACGTTCGATATGCATACAACATAAAGCTAGTGAGTGAACTCGTCCAGGGTGTACTGGCCCAAGACATGAAGGCCCAACTCCTGGCACCATGTGTGGGATGCCTTCACTTACAATTCATGCTCGCCTTTGGTGTTTGTGCAGGGATGTTAAACCAGTGCAAGATATATTTAGCTACTTTGCCACTACCATTTCCTCAACAGGAAGGCAATGTGCTATTTTCAACACAATAATGCACATCCCCATATATTTGCTGCAGTGCAACAAGCTCTTCATGGTGTATGACAACTGCTCTGGCCAGCATGGTCCGCTGACTTCTCTCCCATTGAACATGTATGGGACATGATGGGAAAGTGGCAGCCATAACCATTGCCGAACTGTGACAAAAAGTGCAGGATGCTTGGGACAGTGTATCGCAGAATGCCATTCATCACCTGTGTCATGTCTGCCTGCACGAATATATGCCTGTATTACTCCCCAGGGGGGGTACAACAACTACTGATGTAAATGTTTGGACTTGCCTTCTTGTGACATGTCTGCTTCATTTGTACTGATTTTTTTATTTTATGATGCTATCATAAAGTATTACCCTTCAATTCAATTGAATTTATTTTATTGCCATTAAGCTACAGCAATAGGCAAAGTCAAAGTAAATCAAATATACAGAAATCAAGATAAATGTCATTCATAAAATAAGTAAACACACACGATTACATAATATACAACAAAAAAATAAATTATTTATACAATGTATGGGCTAACTGATTAATCAACAGATATGTGTGTTTGGAAGAATTTAGTAACAGTGACGTCAAAATTAATCATAAAAGCTATTTGTAGTGAGTTTATTGACACTTGTCACTTACTTTTTTATATTATTAAGGGACTAGTTTCAAAGGCCATTGCCTCCATTTTCAACCTCTCTCCAACTAGTATCTGTTGTTGTGTGCTATCCTCTCTCTGGTGGTGGAACTATCAACTTCTTTGCCAGTAGATAATTTGACAAAAAAGTTCATAGTTCCACCATCAGAGAGAGGAGAGCAGACAGCAACAGATGCTAGTTGGAGAGAGGTTGAAAATGGAGGCAATGGCCTCTGAAACTAGTCCCTCAATAATATAAAAAAGTAAGTGACGAGTGTCAAGAAACCGAATACAAAGAGTTTTTACAATTAACCAACAGATATCACAAATCTTAACTATAAGTACAGGATTGCAATTCTTCAAGGTACAGCACTGGTCATATAATTAATCTCTAAACAAACCATATAAAGAGTATACTTTTCTGTCATGTTTCATTTACATCATGAATAAAATTCTAAATATTCTTCCTTTCTTGGAAATGCTGAAAACAGTGTTGTTATAATAATTTAAATTTAAAGGGAGTAGCTTCCCTTTAAATTTAATCTAAATATTCTGATATAGAATAGAAAGGAAAATTTACTGTGACTTTGTGGTTCGTAGAATTAAAAGTCTTGCTTGCAGAAATTTAAAATGCTCTTTATTGAAGTAAACAGTAACTTTGTACACTCCTTGCAGCAGTAAAAAAGTAACATACACAACAGCAGTCTTCAAGGTCGTCTCGGTCCACTGCCACATGTAACCAAACAAAAGAATTTGCTGCGGTACAGTTGGAATACAGCTGCACAACACAACTCCACTCAACTCAACTAGTAAGTGACTCCGCTCTAACACTTTGTGGGGTCTTTTATACCTCCAGTCATTGTTCTAGAATGCAGTAGATCGCTCGCAATGCAGCGAGACAAAGAACTATCCAGACGTCACTCAGTCTCTTTCTTTCTCTCAGCAAGTGTCCAGCTCTGCGCCCATGCGCTGACTGCGGCTTGTGGCAGCGGCACAACAATGCCTCAGTGACATAACTAAAAATCATAGTCTATTTTGAAATATATTTCCCTGTAGTTTAGTTAAATCTTGAGATAATTTGTTTTGCGATTTCAGCCCTAATATTTCATAGCTATTGATTTTGACAATCTTTGAAATGGTGCACCCACTTTTTTACAATGTCTTGTGTCATAAGTATGAATGTTCTCTCTTAATGTGCATTTTAAGACATTACATTTGTTATACTGTAATACACGATAAATATAGAGATTAATTACTGTTAAACATTTGAGCTTAATGAATAATGGTTTACAATTAAATTTAAAGGGAGTCGATTAATGACACTAGAGTAAACCACTAGAGGCTCCGGCATTCGTGATACACCGTTTGTGACGACTTACTATCGTAAGTACTTGAGTCCCAGGTTTCATCATTTAACTCATTTAACTCATCATTTGAAATTACTGGAGAAATATACGAGTCAAACAGAGAATTTAATGTCAGGACGGCACGTTGGCCATGGTAGCTCAATGGGTTGGAGCGACTGGATGGAGACCAGGAGATCCGTGGTTCGGGTCCTGGCCATGGCACTGAATTTTTCAGATTGACTCTATCAAAAACCTCAGTCTATATACGGCTAGTGTGGAGATCATTAATTTCCATCAATTAACTAAAATAAGTCAATAACCATGTTTAAATGCTAGGCAGATAAGGGAGCTGAAATCTGTGATCATTGTGTGTAAATATATACCTATTTATTTATTTATTCATTTATTTCCTTAAACATTAAATGCATAACAAAATTCTGCATATGACTAATGTAAGATTAACCCAAGAGTACTACAGTATGCCCACAACAATAAGGCTAGAGCGGAATGAAGGGCAGAGAAACTTGAACTGTTTATCTGCTCAGGTAGCAGATCTGTTTACTAGGAAATGAGTGTATGAGAATGCATATGAGTCACCAATGCTGCCAGATCTAATGTTTGTTGCAGTAAATACAGTGATAGGCATTATGTATGGTTGAGTTATGTGACAACACTTGTGTATTTTAAACGAATCTTCCATCCTTGTCATACTCGGAAGGGAAGCATATATACCATGCGGACAGCAAGAGTGGTTACGTTACATATTAATCTAGCTTGCCTTCTTGTCCTGAAAAAAGAGTAGGCGAGCTGGGGTAAAAGGTACCCCAATCTTACATTTTTGAGTGTGACAACATTGCTAATGATTCCATCAGTCTGTTACACTTGCTATTCGTTCATTTGGGCATGTGTTGATACAGTCACATCCTGTTTTGCAAGTGTGAAGGATTGTTTACAGTTGTGTTTATTCAGCATTGTTGAGCTGGGACATAAAATTCCCCATGCACCTGTCCATGTAAGTGATTTATTTTACTGACTTGCTGTCAAATATGTATGTGTGTGAGAGTGGGACTCTGTGTGTGCATGCAAAAATATTAGTAGCTATTATACCGTAGCAATAAAATTGCTTTTTCACATAGAAAAATGATTCCAGAGGAAATGTTGAAGATATTCAACGAACTGCCAGAGGATGACCTAGTAGATGTGGCAAATAGGAGGTAGATGAAGTAATTGAAGAAAGTAACCACAATACTGATTTTGAACAAAGTGACGTAGGGCAGTCTATGATTCTTAGTTCTGAAAACTATTTTTCTGGGATAGATATCTATTGAAAAGGGAGAACAGTGGATTTTTCAACAGTGGTTGCAAAATTTAACTACATGTTAAGAAAGTAAAGCCAGTGGTTCCCAGTCATGGAATTATGGCATGTATGAAAAATAACCTCCAGCCTGATAAGGTTAGTTTAGTGTAGTTTAGTTTATTTGTACTCAAACATAAATACTTTCTTACAATTCCAATCACAAATTTTACAATTCTATTCTAAGCTAATGCCCAAGTTTGCCAATAGAAGTTAAGACTTAACATGGCTGTTAGTCTATTTAGCATTTCACTAACCTCCAGCCTGATAAAGAGGTCTCTGGGTAAAGTTCAGCACTCTTTCGCACTCAATATAAAATGGGAGGCTGTGAAATATAGCAGTTTAGTGTCCATAATTGAAAACTCTGTTTAATTTGAGTTTTGGTTTAAGAACTTTTTGGCCAAGGGAAATCTTTATTTTATGTTAATAAACCATATAAACATAAATATAAGTATCTTTGCATTTAAAATGTATCAACATGATTAAAATATTAAGAAATGAATATTAGGTGTGGAATACCCTGTTCACCCACTCCTGTTAAGAAAGTTCTTGGGTTAAGCTGATATCTTAGTTGGCTTCTAGAACACAAAGACTTTATTTCTAAATTTTCAGTAGAGTAGCTTCTATTTCCTTTTTAACCTTCACATGCTTTAACTGAAATATTATACTTGCATAAGGAAATAATTTCTCTTTGGTTTTCAGAATATTTTATAATGTTTTATGGACACGTGAATGACATTCAAAGGTACTAGATCAGTTTAATTAATCATTAAGTCTTGAAAATGTTTCCTCTATATATTACGACGTGCTTGCATCGACAACAGGCTTAGACGTGTGGAGTGAAACGGGTCTCAGCATTGTATCTCCGGATGGAGGCAGTATTACGCAAGTACTGGACCATGAAGAGGGGAGAAAAAAGATGGAAAGCATAACTAGGAGTAAGGCCAAAATGCAGCAATTCAGGTTTGAGAGAAAGGGATCTGTATAGGGCAAGGTTTTGCAGCTTATATTCTGGAATGTTGAAGGGTGGTGGGGCAAGGTGAAAAGTGGAGAAATTTCTCAAATTCTAAATCTTGGCTGATGTGATAGGTGTGGTGGAAACTTGGTTGTTAAGAGATAATAATGTGGATTTGAGTGATATTTATTTTTATGGGAAATGTGGCACTAAACAGAAAGATAAAGGTAGAAGTTCAGGAGGCGTAGGATTATTAGTGAAAAAGACCCTAAAAATAAAGGTGAAAATATTGAATGAATTGGGTGAAAAATCAGTTTTGTGGTGTGTGTTAAGTCGAGTATGGGGGGGAGAAAGTATATATGTGGCAATAGTGTATAACCAGCCAAATACCTCAGAATTCTATGACCCACAGTTATTTGTAAGATGAGACAAAACATGGAAGAAATATTAAACAGAGGCATAAAGGATTTGTTATAATGGGTGATTTCAATGCAAGAGTGGGGGAAAATCAATTGCAGTTAATAGATTTTGAAGGGGAATTAAATGGGTTAAGAAAAGAGGGGGAGAAAAGAAGGAGCAAAGATAAATGAATTAATAATGAAGGTAAGAAACTAATAGAGTTTTATGAGGAGAATGATTTGATGATGTGCAATGGGGTGAAAGGAAATGTCAGTATAGGGGAGTTTACTTTTATGAATAGAAATGGTCAAAGTGTAATAGATTATCTTCTATGAGTGTAAAAACTAGGAAAAATTTAATTGAAATTGGGAACCTTTTGGGCAAAGTAAGAGCCAAATGGTTGAGGAAGATAATTAAATATGACGAAAATGATGATGACGTATTTTAGACAAGTTGCCCATAGGGACCCATTAGCTCGACAACCTCAGAGTTTGAGTCTATTGGGCCCAAGGGTAACCAGCAACTCAGTGTAGTAATAAGTATGGAAATGTATAATAAATTGTAATTGAAATGGAAATAAAGATTACTTACTTACTATATATTACAGTAATAAAAATTCGAGAAAATACATAAAGTACCCCATTGAACACTACAAGTTAACCAATGTTTGTCAATGTTTAACAAATATGTAATGCAAATGAACAGATGTAAAGAAACAGCAACACAGATAATAATATCTTATAATAGCAAAAATGTACTTACTCCACCCCTTCTTTTTGTGGTCCTTTAGGAATTTCAAACATCCCAAATACAAGGCGTACTCTTTCCAGATGTTGAGAATCCTGCATCCCATACACAAAATAACGACAAACTATTTTTGGAATATAAGGGAATGGCCAATTTGGACTGTACACTGTACCACTGGATTCCTTTTTACTTAGAATTTTCTGATCACATTCAGATCCACGTATATGTTCACCGTCATTCTTTACAATAAAATCTGCAATAGAACACATGTTCCAGATGAAAATGACAATAAATATTTACTAAAGCATTATTATATTATAAGCATATTTACTACTTAAGGGTACCAAAGTAATCTAAATAAGAGAAATAGGGAAGAGCTATTTTTAAAATTCACCATAAAATTCTACAGAGTGATCTTAAGTCTTCTAGAACATCTATGTATAAATAATTAAAATGCTCCCTCTAATATCAAATTCTGATATCATGGCAGAATTTCTTGAAAACAAGAAGAAAGATAGGATGTATTTTATATATGGGTTTTGACAGTCAAGATTTTCATCTAGAAATGACATCCATGGAACTCTTGGAAGCTTAGCTACATTCTTCTGTCCCCACACAACCACATTTCAATTTAAAGTTTAGATACCTGTCCCGCCATGCAATATTCCAATGCTGGAGCATTTTAGTTAAAGAGAATGCTTAAAGTTTGTTTCACCACATTTTAATCAGCTTTATCTTAAGTGAAAAAATTATTTGAGGAAATATTTTTCTATAAGCACAACAATAGTTCATTAATTCTTTCTGCATAGAGCATCCCTTATTCAATTACAATACTATACTGACTGGTGGAGACAAATACTGTAGTTCATCTTTATAATTGTAATATAAGTTATTAATCTAATATTTGTTTAGTGAACTATACAAAATATAGATGGAGTCTATGACTTCTTTTAAAAAGCTATATTTTGTAGAAAATTATGCTTTATAACCTTT
Source organism: Mantis religiosa (assembly GCA_030765055.1). NCBI lineage: Eukaryota > Metazoa > Arthropoda > Insecta > Mantodea > Mantidae > Mantis > Mantis religiosa. The sequence continues at coordinate 9,626,085 of CM060950.1, read as the reverse complement.
TTACCTAAGGGGCAATCACTAAAATATACAAGGGGCGTCCAGAAAGTAAGTTCTGCTTCAATTTATCTCCACTGCAGCGCTGCGATTGCAGTTCCGCACATTTGCGGTGGATGCTCTGTATCAAGGAGAAGAAACGTGCGCCATTGTGAGATTGCTGTCAGCCACATACGCTTTGTTGTGCTTGTTTACAATGTCGGTGTTGATTGAAAATCCTGCCACTTGTGAAATCAGATCTGTGATTCATTTTCTGAATGCTAGGAAAGTGAAACCAATTGAAATTTATCGGCAAATTTGCAACGTCAAAAGGTGTTGTGTTTCTTCACGACAACACATGACCACACACTGCAAATGCGATGAAAAACATCCTACAGGGATTTGGCTGGGACGTGTTTGACTACCCCCCGTACAGGCCTGACCTCGTTCCTAGCGACTTTCATCTGTTTTTGCATCTCAAATCTTTCCTTGGCGGTCAACACTTCAACAATGGCAAAGAGCTGAAAGAAAATGTTTCCAACTGGTTGAAGACACATGCAGCAAACTTCTATGAAGAAGGTATACAAAATCTTGTGCCTCACTATGACAAATGCCTGCAAAATTTTGGCAGTTATGTGGAAAAGTAGTTTAAGAGTTGTAGAGTTTCGTGCAATAAATAATTTTTCTGTATCTGTACTCAATTTAATTTCATTACCAAACATAACTTACTTTCTGGACGTACCTCGTACATGAAACAAATTCTCTCTGAAAAACAAACCAGTTTTTCATCGTCAAATTTCTTTCAACGTGTTTCATCTCCACTTGAAGGCATTATCAAGAAATTTCTGTTACATTTACCTTTATGATAGATAAGGAATGAAAGGAGCCCAGACTTCATAGTATTGCCTTGTGTATGTCCCTAAAGAGCTCCTGGGCTACTGTTCTTGATAGAACTTGAGTGAATGAGTTCAAAATTCCGCTGACTCTTGAGTGTAAATAAAAACATGCAGCCTTATTTGAGTTGCAAATGAGGTGATTTAACTAATGTACTAAATTAAGTTTCTAGAATAGCCTGGCTTGGTGACTCAAAGCAGAAAAAGATCAGAATTTAAGACATAAGAGATTACCATGCATGGAAATATTTGTTCTTTCCTTCCATTTGTTAGTCAAACCTGGAACATGAACATATTTCACAAGTACAAGGTTCAACTAAATTCCACAGCAGTTTTACCAAAGTATCATAGTGAGATTGAACAAAACATGAGTAAACTGTGGAACTATTTTAATTCAAATAATATTAATAATGACATAGTAGTAAGTAAAGTATACACAGAGATATTTTTGTATGATGTCAGGCCACACAATACAACAAATTCACAGCAACATGATATATTTATACACTGAAGAAGTAAACAGAATTTCTACTGAAAAGGCACTGTATGTGCTTTTCCTCAGTGTCAGAACATGACGATGTGTCATTGGAAAATGATGAGCAAACATAAAATTGCCTAAATACACAGAGAACTACACTAATTTTCACAAATAAATACAGTGTGTCCATACTGAGGTATCAAGACATAAATGCTCACCATTTACAACCAGATGCCATTATTACAATATGATTGGACAGGGAAACTCTCCAAGATGATGCAACAGTGTTTTTAGGTGGCTGCATGGTCATACGCATGCACATCGATAGCTTTTGTTGCTACAGAAATCTGCAAATTGAGAATGACAACTGGTAGCTAGACAAAATCGTTTTCTTGGATGAAGCAACCTTTCATTTATGTGGCAAAATCAATTGGCACAACTGCCGGATATGGGGTTCAGAGAAAACCCAAGTTATTCATGAACAGGAGAGAGACACGCCTAAAGTGAAGGTCTGGTGTGGATTGACAAGGAACTCAAGTCATTGATTCATTTTGTAGGACATTAAGTTCCTAAAGTCATGCATGAAAAACAAACCTTGCTAGAAAATTCGTAAACATCAACCATAACACAAAACAACAAAAGGCAGCTGAAAAGAAAGTAGCAGAAGCAGAAATATCAAAACACTACAGTAAATTAACAAAATTAGATTTGAACCTTTATGAACTACATCTGAGACTCTGCAAATCATTGGGAAACATTGTTCGGGATAACTTGGAAAACTGTGCTTTTACGCATATAAACTCTCACGTAAACAAAAAAGCATAAAAGCAAAACAGGAAAATGTGAGGTCTAATCTTGGAGAAAGCAAACAAACAGAATCATAATGAAGTAGTCAATCTGTCCATTGAAACTTTCATACAAGTGGAAATAGCATTCTTAAACAAAGGGTTTGCGTAGATATCTCTAATAACATAGAAGATTACACAGTTGACCACTGAGGGTCTAAATACTGGGGGAAAATCAGTAATTACAAGCAAATGTGCGAGGATCTTAGAAAAAATAGAAAGGGAAGGCGGTAAACCGAAACCATACAGGAAAATACTTAAATCACTAAAAAAAAAAGATGTAGTTTATACAAAAGCAGACAAAGAAAATGGACAAACAGGACTACATTTCTAGAATGACATATTTACTGGCAAGTGATGAATTCGAGGAAATAAAGCCTGAGCCTTTAAATAAGTGTGTAAAACAGTTAAATGAAACAATCAAGGATAAAATGATAATACCAAAAGAAATAAAATAAAGTTTAAAACTGTTAACATATACGGATTAGCTAACATATACAGATTATCCAAAATTGATAAAACAGGAAATAAGATGTGCCCAATTATTAACAACAAAAACACACCCTGCTAAAAACTGTCCAAAAAGAATTTATGGAATAAATTTAAATTTAAGGAATAAATTTAAATTAAAGGAAACATTTAAGTAATGGAACAACAGAATACAACCAAATTATTGAAACAGCACAAAAAATTATTTTTCCAAATCATTAGACAAAAAAGTGTACTTAGCAAAACAGAAGAAACTAATAAAGGAAAGCACAACCCTCTCAGCTACAGAAACTAATATGATTTTCAAAAAAATTCACTTACCGTCCATGGGCCTTTGATAAATTCAAAAAAAGTCTTTAAAAAACAAAACACTGAACTAGCACCAGTGAACCATTACTCCTTAAAAAACCAACTTTGCTCAAACATCAAAGATGCCATTCCATCTAACAAAAAATCTGGTATATATCAAAGTGAATGTTGTGACTGTAGTGAAATTTATATTGGAAAAACCAAAAGAAATTTAGAAACAAGAGCAAAGGAACACTTTAGGAACATAAAATATAAACAATTAGAAAAATCAGCAGTTGCCATGCATTTTTGGGAAAAAAAACCACAACATAAATCCAGAACCAAAACTACTAAAACATACATCAAGAAAACAAGAACTGTCCACATTTGAACAAATCTTCATTTCAAAAAATAGGAACAAAGTATTCAATTTCGGCATCCCCTAGAAAGATTTGTTCAGTAAGTTCCTCAAACCGCCACCAGAGGAGACCTATGACAAAATATCGCCAGCTACACCACTGAGAACCAGTCGATATCCGGTTGATGTTGGAGGCAAAGTCTCTGAAACATGTTGCAGGAAAATTTAAAAGTAAGTGTTGTTTAGTGTCATTAATCGACTCCCTTTAAATTTAATTTATTACAACAACACTGTTTTCAACACTTCCAGGAAAGGAATTATAAAATCAGGACTGTCTATGGGCAGTTTCTGGCAGATCTCTTGATGAGCTTTTTGGAAACCCATATTACAAAGGCATTCCCACTAATTTTCAAACATTGGTATAGATATGTGGATGACATTTGTGTGATAGTAAATGAGAAACAGGTGGATGATGTGTTAAAAGTACTTATTTTACAAAATCCTACAATAAAATTTTCCATAGAAAGAGAGACAAACAATAAAATCCATTTCATAGTTTTGAAACTAATCAGAAAACATAAAAACTAGAATTGGGCATATATAGGAAAGAAACACACATTGAAAATTTCATAACATCAGATGGATATAACCCAAGACAACCCAAGTATGCTGTTATCAACAGTTTAACTTACAGGCTGGTTAATGTAACTTTAAACAAGATGGAATATATCAAAGAGTACAATAATATCATTCACATTGCAGAATACAATGGATTCAGTGCTGAATTGGTCAAAAAGAAAATTGATAAATTCTAAAGATAACGAAGATGCAAACAAGTAACTATCCTTTCCCTAATCAGTAATAAAACATCATACAGAAAATTTACATATCATCCCAGAGCCATACCTTTTCCAAAAAGTCTTCAAAGAGCACAACATTACTTTGGCCCCACAGAACAAACTCTTGAAGACCCAGTTACAATGGACACCGGCCGCCGAAGCCTACGCACTGAGTTGACCAACCTCTACGGGGAGGAAGTTCATTTTAAAACACCTCTTGAAATCATATAATACAAAGGAGATACCCACAGACAAAAACTCATGTGTGCACCGGATAAACTGCGAAGGCTGTACCAACTTTTACATTGGCAAAACTAAAAGGAATTTGAACATTAGTCTTAAAGGGCATTTTAGAAACATCAGTAGTACCGTAGTTGGGCCGGTACAGTCTGGTACACTGTACAACTAGCATTTGAACAAGTTGTAAGCATACCGTCTAAATTTGTGAAGTGATGGTTAGAATTAAAGAAAAAAATAATGATTATTGATTGTTCTTAGCACTAAACTGGAAGAGCAATAAATGAAATGAAATGTGTAGTGTTAAACGCCCGCTTTTACTACATACGGCACCGCAGGCGGTGACACTGATGATACATGAGATGAAGATGGAGCACCGGTGGAATGAGATGGCGGGGGAAACTGGAGGTCCCGGAGAAAACCCGCCCCAACGCTGTGTTGTCCACCACAAATCTCACTTTGTGGAAGAGCAATAGCTTTTATATTAGCCATAAATAGGGCTCCCAGATTCTGAAATGAAAAAACCGGGACACTTTGACATTATGTTATCGGAAAACCAAAAGACTTGTTACATATATAAAGAGGGTAAATAATGATTTAACAGAGATATTAGCACAGTACCATTAGCTGAACTTTATTGTATTAAACATGATCCATGATATCAGATGGCTAACGCACTGTGGCAGAAATTACACTCCACTTCAGAACCAGATCCAGTACTACCAATACTACTCTCCTTCAAAAATGGAAATTGCTCTTTAAGAGATTCACTAAATATACACTTTCACTTAGGCATCTTAATTTACTTCACAATTACAGTAGAAAAAAAAAATTAAACCGAGTATCCACGTGTTCACCCTGGAAGCATGCACCTAAAATGAGATAGATACAAGCTAATTCATGTCATCTCTAGAAACTAGAATGCAACTTCTGCTGATAGTAAACATATGCCTCAGTATCAACATAACAATCAAATAGTGAAATATTTCCCTTTTGATATTTACCTGATTATGTGAAAAAAACATATTTCTGCATGCCATGGAATGCAAGTGCAATAAAAGTAGAGATATTTCATGTATTTAGGATGCAAAAATATTCAGTACTAATAAACCTAAAAAATCCGGCACATATAGCATCCCAGGTAAAAATTTAAGGACACCGGGACACTTAAAAAAAAAAAAGGCTACAATTTGGGACTGTCCCGGTAAAACCCGGACGTCTGGGATCCCTAGCCATATAGCTTCTTGGTATAACAATGATGAGTCAGGCAGTGCGAACCGCAATTCTTAAGTGACTTTTGGTGAGTACCATCTAAACTTTTTTTCCAGTTTGGTGAGTACTGCCTAAACATATTTTCCAAGTACAACACCGAACATCAGGAACAAAGAAATAGATAAATCAGTGTAGCATACCATTTTTGGAATGATAATCATGATACAGAACAATAAATCCACTTATTAAAAAGTGTTCAAGGTCCAACTGCATTAACAACTTGGGAAAAAGTATTCATAAAGAAATATGAAAGAAAACTGTTCAATTTTGACACCACCTTCGAAGAGAACCCAAACTTTAAGTTCATCAAGATACCGACATAGAAGCCCCTATCGCCTCCAAGGAGTTCACCAAAACAGACATTCAATAGTTGATATTAGCTGAGGAAGTTAGGAGGTCCTAAAGAAACACATTCTAGGTAAATACTAGCAATAAATGTAGCATTGTGTACTAGTTAGACTAAAAATTATATTAATTTTGTGCTTCATTGTATTACAGTCCTTATTCATACAAAATGGACAGAGTTACTGAACATCATGTATAAACTATATAGTAATGGTGTTGTGGTAAAGCAGAAGAAGTAAAAGAAGAAGAATCTATCAACTCTTAAGTATATTTTTCTTTCAGCACCCTAAGCTATGATATATAATCAGTCCTTGGAATATAAATCAATGATTTATTAGGCTAATATATTAAGAGAAAGAAAGCAAATCTTTTGCATTTACTGAATCAGCGATCAAATTATTAACTTCGTAGAGCCCCACAGAACTGATGGTTGTTGTCAGAATAACCGTGAATTAATATGTGTGTTTGGAGGAATTTAGTAACAGTGACGTCAAAATTAACATAAAAATTATTTGTGGTTGGTTTATTGACACTCGTCACTTACTTTTTCATATATTTATGAGAGACTAGTTTCAAAGGCCCTGGCCTCCATTTTCAATCTCTTCCCAACTGGCATTTGTTGTTATCTGCTCTCTCTGGAGCTCTCTCTGAAAATGGAGGCCAGGGCCTTTGAAACTAGTCTCTCATAAATATATGAAAAAGTAAGTGACGAGTGTCAATAAACCAACCACAAATAATTTTTATACGTGAATTAATAATTTCTGGAAACGTTTCTCAAATGGCACATGGTTGGTTAAATCAAGCTTTTGTCTCCATATTGAATGTAAAAGTTAATCATTTAATTATTAACATATGATATTATTGTCAGCAACAGTATTGATAAGATGATGTGCTGAGTTTGTCAGATACATGCAATTTCAGTAAATTAATTTTGCAGAACATTGCAGTTTCATTTAGCATACACAAGAAATTATAAAATACTCTTCAACATTACCTAATTTTACAAAGCTTTCACTGAATTCAAATATTCCTTTAAATCCTCGATTCTGTGTGCTTGCAGTCCTTTGAAGTGTAACAAATGTCACAAGGAGAGATGATTCTGAGGAATAAAGAACAAGGTTTCGCTGCTGACCACAGTAGGTTCCTATTACCGCTGATTCATTATCAGGACCATCATAAACTTTTACATAGTCAAATGGGCAGCTGAAACAATAAATAATTAACCTTGAAGATTATTGCCTCAAAAATGTCAAACACAAGCTATATATTTAAAGTATAATTTAGATAAAGTATGCGTACATTTTACACTTACAAATTTTAAAATTTTGTCCATTAGACATACAATTAACATGTATAAAACTTAAGCAATTTATATATAATTACAAAATTTAATACACAATAACATTTTGGTTCAGAATCCACCCCTCCCAGAGAGGTAACAGCTAACCTTATAAAATGATCCCTGTTTATGTACTCTTCTATTGAATAACAGGCATTTTTTAAAAGATATGACTTAATTTCTACTTTCATCCTTTATTTCTTTAATCTACAATAACAGTAATACTGTACTTAAATAAATACATTAATTATGGAAACGATTTTTTGCAGTAAAGCATTTGTATCCATAAGGGTTGTAATTACTACAAATGATATTGAAAACATGGATGACAGATATCTTGCCGTCTATATCATTGCAATTGAAATGTATTAAAGCTACAATGTAAAGAAGCTTCAACACCTGAAGTTCACTACACATTAACACGTGTTTCTACATGGAGGTTACTAAACTGTGAAGTGAAGCTAAGTAACTGAAAAAAGACAAAATATTATTGAAATATTATGTACTACATTTAGGTAAAATGCTATCAGAGCATGCTTTCAGCATTCTCAACTCTTTTCTGACTGCCTTCATCAGGTTTTGTATGAAAAGCGACCTTTTGCAACTATTTCATAAACTTATGATGAATTTTCTTAGGTTATCAAGGATGGAATGCCAAACCATTAACTGGTCTGTGTTTTTAATAATATAAATCACCTGTGTATGGCAAGTTCTGTTGGTTTGTTTATGTTTTGCTTTATTATTACTATTTAATGTCCTCCAACATAGGTCATATTGTACAATGAATAAAATGGATGAAATTATACTAACATGAGCTCAGGATCCACAGAGCTTAGAGTTACCCAACATTCATCTATCAAGGTAAGGGAAAACGTAACAAGAAAACGTTACCCTGATAACTCATCTTCACCAAGATTTGAACTCAACACCTACAGAGTGTGAGGCACAAATGCTACCCCTAATTCACAGAGGCCATATATTTGCTTATGTGTTTCTGAATTATATTTCCTTTTTGCTTTTTTGATTTTGCTAAAGCATCACGTCTAGTGCTTCTAATGTGCTGTTTGGTTCAGTTTCAAAAATACCTCTTGGTTTTACCTATATGTTTTGTAGCAGTCCCTCAATCAATTTGGCAGTTTCCAGACTTCCTCTTTTGTTAATTATGGATTCTTGAGTGAAGACTTCTGAAGGTTCCTGTAGTTGCATATGTTATTCGGTATTAAGTAGATATTTAACTTTTTAAATATTTTATTAAATTATTGAAAGCAATTGAATGGTAAGTTGGTAAATTTTTTCCACATTATATTATTTTGACTGCTTAGCACATGTTTAATTTCTGGTTTTTCTGTTTATTACTTACATATTTGTTGAAATGAATTTGTTCTACCATGCAAAAAATTACTTTATATTTTTTGTGGTGCTTGATTATGTGTAACAATACATACAAAAGTTCTATAGTTCTGGTATTTGAAGATGTAATGTAATGCGTAGTGTTTAATGTCTGCTTTTACTACATGTGGCACTGCACGCAGGGTATTTGAAGACCCATACCTATGTTGGTGTGATTTAGTTGGAAAACATTTGCCTTCTCTTGAAATTTAGTAGTTTTAGTGTGTCTTAAAGTATCTATCAGTTACTATGGTGAATATACCATCTAGATATTGGTATTGTCGTGAGCCCATTGTTGATCGAGGCGGCAAGGCAATCGTCGCGGCCAAGTTGTTATTTGCCGCCACCGGTTGTTCTAGCCGTCTCAATTGTTTGAGAAATTTCTGGAATGTGAGTAATCTATAAAAAGGCGTCACCGGTGACTAGTTCAAAGACACAAACGTGCAGTGTGTAGATGAAAGCTCGCCGAAACGGCGGGGGGAAAGAGACGGAATTCTCAAGAGTTCTAGTTCTTTGTTCTAACCACGTCTCGATTGTTTGCCTTGCCACCTCGATCAACGATGGGCTCGCAACAGTATCAACACCTCAATTTAAGTGCAACAATGCTTTGATCATATGGACCTCAAAAGCCCTCATTAAAAGTTCCAATTAGAAAAGGGATAGATGATTGCTCATGGCTATTCCAGTTGTTCACTCTATGGATAATTTTTGCAACCAAATTAAAATAAATTTAGTACAAAATTGAATTGAGAATATATTGACACATTGCTTCACTCACACTGTTTATTCACAGGACATGTTTCAAGAGCTCTTGCTCCTATCCTCAGCTGATGCTCGACTAGTGCAAGTTGTAGCGGTTTCTTCTTTCTCCGTATTGTCAATAGATGGCGTGATGTACTTGTCAAAGATGTCCGGTGGTGGAGTTTCAAAATTCATGACTCTATGACGATTTTTGTTAATGAAGATTTTTTCCCATACGGAAAGGTCTATGGGGTGATTAACATATTTTATTAGAGATGTTTCCAAATTGATGTCATGTCTAGTATTCAAAAAATGAAAAGCCACTGCTGATTTTTCTGTTTCACCATTTTTAATGTTTCTCATATGTTCTTTAGTTCTGATGTTAATATTTCTTTTTGTTTTTCCTATATAAATTTTAGGGCAAGTTTCACATTTGATCTCATAGATTCCTGGTTTTTCTTTGGTAGTGATTGAATTTTTGGGAGGGCCTTTTAACAAATTTCTGATATTAAACCTATTTTGAGGTGCAAGAGTTATGTTGTGTTTTGTGTGTTGTATTTGTGTTTATCTTCTCAAAACACAACATAACTCTTGCACCTCAAAATAGGTTTAATATCAGAAATTTGTTAAAAGGCCCTCCCAAAAATTCAATCACTACCAAAGAAAAACCAGGAATCTATGAGATCAAATGTGAAACTTGCCCTAAAATTTATATAGGAAAAACAAAAAGAAATATTAACATCAGAACTAAAGAACATATGAGAAACATTAAAAATGGTGAAACAGAAAAATCAGCAGTGGCTTTTCATTTTTTGAATACTAGACATGACATCAATTTGGAAACATCTCTAATAAAATATGTTAATCACCCCATAGACCTTTCCGTATGGGAAAAAATCTTCATTAACAAAAATCGTCATAGAGTCATGAATTTTGAAACTCCACCACCGGACATCTTTGACAAGTACATCACGCCATCTATTGACAATACGGAGAAAGAAGAAACCACTACAACTTGCACTAGTCGAGCATCAGCTGAGGATAGGAGCAAGAGCTCTTGAAACATGTCCTGTGAATAAACAGTGTGAGTGAAGCAATGTGTCAATATATTCTCGATTCAATTTTGTACTAATTTTGTGCTTCACTGTCCCTACGCTTCTTTCAAGTTTATACTTTGAGTAAAATAAATTTCTTTGAAAAATGCTTCATTGAGATTTGGATTGTCTGCCACTTTACTTCAATGCAAATCCAAAAAATTAGTCACTTTTTCAAAACTTGCATAATTTGATCTATGTGTATACTGGTGAACAATGTCATGTCATGAATGTACATATGTTCAGAAGTAAGGCAGCTTTATCAGTGGTGTCCAACCTTTGGCGGAACAGGGGTGGATGCATTTACCCCCACCCATTGTTTTGCTGAGCGGCAGATAAAAAGCTCTCTATTTCTGACGTTGCTTTCATCAGTGATGTTGGCTTCAGTAATGTTACTGTTGTGTATTATTGAAAGAATGTCAAAAAGGCTTCTTGTTAGTGACTTGGTTATGCTGTTTACTTGCAAATATCAGTGTTTGCCTTCAGGGTTGAATAAGAGTCTTAAAACACATACCAAATGATCGTGCCTAACCCTAGCATGATACTTGCTTTCTATTTAATTCATTTTCTAGAACATCTGCTCACAAATATATGTAGAATCAAACACTGAAAATAACTTTGCAGAAATATTTAAATGGGAAGAGATTTAAATAAATACCAAACTTTTTCCTGAGAATATTTCATGGCTTTTGAATTCTGTAAAGCAACTAGTTCCATTTGGAAATTGTGAGCAGCGTCTTTGTAGAGAAAATTAAAAGGGTTGCTTATAAGACTGAGTTTCTCCTATATTGCTTTCAAGTCTCAGATATCGAACTTGAAAGTGTCATACAGTTCGTGTCGACAAAACTGTTGCTGAATGAATATAGGGGAAATGCTTCCTGCCAAGACTATGCCCAACATTAAGGAGGCAGGGTAACATGACCAGGTGACGTTGTAGCTCATAAGAGAACAAGTTGGGCACCTCTGGTTAAGATATTTTAAAACCCGCTTATCAAATTGGTTACTGAATTTCTTCACAAATCATTTTGCTAGGGTTTAGTTAGTACATATATGTTACTATCAGTTTCATGCCTTTCCTTTCTTTATCTAATGTAAATAGTAAGAGGGTCATTGAGGCCATTTTTGGTCCCCTATGATTTTTACTGTGTACTAATTATCTTCCCAAAGTAATAAAAGACAATGTTCTTCCAATTCTTTGATTAAAGGACACAAAATCATCATCAACAGATGCATTCATTAGAATTTTCAGCATAATAAATGAATTGCTTGAGAGCAACAAAATTCATATTTAATTTGGAAATGCCAAGTGCATTAGTTTTTGTACAAAATGTAAAAGCCTCTCAGAGATAAGAATAAAATATGAAGGGAATACACTGGAACCTAATATTTATTAATTCATACTCTGGGAAAATTCAGTAGATGCCAAAAAAGAGTTTGTTATTAAAAAAGAAATAATAAGAATATCATCAGGAGTAAGATGATCAACTTACAGCAAACCAGTATTCAACGCATTAGGAACCGTACTACTGGTTACATATACTACTGATACTTTTAATACAACCCAGAGATGTTTTCAAAAATGAAGACAACAGATAGAGACAGGATGTATACAGACCAAATAAGAATCTACAGCTGCCCCAAAAAGAGGTTTATTGTAATGGCACAGTCTTAATTAGTTCCCTTCCATTATATGTACATAAAATAATTATGCATGAATAAGAATAAAGTGATATCACATTAAAGTGATATCCTATTACCAATATGTTCTATATTGAGAGAGAATTTTATTTTTCTTACAAAACCACTTCTAAGGATTCATTTATAATTTAAATATGATATTCCAGGGAAACATGTTTGCACTATTGTTGCAATGAGTTGTATTTAAAGTAAAATTTACTCATATGAAAATTTCATGAGAGTTAATATGTAAATAATGAAGCATATTACCATAAAATGTACAATGTATACACAGTGTTTATTTTTAACTGTGATTTTACTGCACAAAATTTGACATCATCAATATCATCGCTGAAGGTGTGAGTTTATATATCATTCCCCTAGTGGTTTGCAATCGTACTTGATGTGCTGACAGCAGCTTTGAGGCCTCCCTCTACCGGCAGGTAAATATACTATTTGAGCGGTGGGTCTGCCCGCATAATATAAAGGTGTCTAATCTCGCCTGGTCCGTAGATACAATAACTGTTTTTAAAAAAGTATATAGTGAAAGGCAATGCACTGCTAAGCTAATTATGCAGCCATAAAAGTATACCATGAAGAATATACGAAATGATTAAGTCAATGAACATTTATTTCGAAATGAACATCTGTTTTTCTGTTATAGTAGACATATGTGCATATTGTAAACCTGTCACATAAAATAGAAATATTTCAATTTGATCTCAATTCTTTTCTATCACCCACAGTTTCCAATTAGCAGAACATGTTCTAGGAATGCAAAATAAATTATTGTTACAACATGCACAAAGCTTTTAACCAAGTCTAAACAAGGAAATATCTCAAGCACATATTTTTATGTGTCCATTTTCTTAAATTTCCTTTCTCTCTTCCCCTTAAACACTGTCGAGAAGGTATGCTTGAGGCCTTTCTGTCATAACATTATTTATTTCTTCTAGATTGGGGCCAGTCACTTTATAGCGTCCAGTGTCTCTTTTTTTGCAAGTAACTGATTCTGCATCCTGGAAATGTTTGATGCATCTATTGGTTTTAAAAGACACAAGAATATCAACATTAATAGACTGTTTAATTAAGCGTGAGAAGTGTGAGTGAGTGTGTGGTGTTTAAGGGCCCGTCGACAACAAGGTCATTTGGGCCCCAAGTCAACACTAAAACCTAAAAGCTATAAAAAAATTAGTTAAAAAGGTAAAATGTAATAAAACCACTCAACTGTTAAAAGGACATAAAAACCATCTAAAACTTATAATTTAAAGTCTCTAAAATTAATAAATATAAAAATCAAGTTAGACTTGTTTGTTAAAACCGATCTTAAAAACAAACCGCAGTGCCTTGTCCACGGCCACTGGGTCGTTTTAAGCGTGAGAATGAGAAAAAATTTATATCGCATACTGATAAAACATAAGACGTTTATGTTGCAAACAAAAGTATGTCAATTTGACGTTACCTGGACATTTTTGACAACATTGAGCTCTGAGGGATTTGTCTGAATGCTGGATAGTGTTGCATAAACTCCTCTAGGTAGCGGCTTAAATCATATTTTTATGTCACATATCCAGGGGAAGCTGGTTGTATTAGTTACAGGCACAACCACACTAAGAGTGCTGTAATTTTCTTACTGTTCCGCAAAAATTAGCACTTCTTCTCCGTAGAGGGCACTATGATAGACTCACCAGTCAACTATGACGTCATTCTTGTTCAATCGGAGGGCAGGAAATAACGAATAAAAATGAACACCGTGTATTATTCCTGACATAATCTACATACTAGTGTTAGATCCCTGCAGATTGACATAGTACAGTACAGCACAGTGGTTTTCCACTAGACATTATTATGCATTTATCCTTCTGTAGTGCTTAAGCTTAAGATACAAAACTTAAATTATATGTAACAAATGTAATGTCAGTTAAGACCATGCAAAGTTCTCTGGAAAACTTTGTGAAATACAATTAAAAGTATATTTAACAAGAACACAAGTAACTGATGTCATATCATTACTTCCAAAATAAGCATTTAGGGTTCTAATGTTAATTACATTCCACTTCCACTTTCTACATATTTGAAAATATATGTTATATGTGTATGTGTGTGTGTGTGTGTGTGTGTGTGTGTGTGTGTGTGTGTGTGTGTGTGTGTGTGTGTGTGTGTGTGTGTGTGTGTGTGTGTGTGTGTGTGTGTGTGTGTGTGTGTGTACGCGCGAGTGTGTGTGTGTGCGTCCGTGCATGCGTGTGTGTGATACAGTTTTGTGTGCCTGTTTGCAAATACTCTCCTATTCAATGATAAGCCTGAGCAAGATTATTTTTCTCCTTTGGAATTTAATTGGTATATTTTTAGTTCATTTACAGTTATAATTAGCAAATTCCTTTTTAACTTTCATTTAGCATGAAGAGCACTCCAGCTATTTGTCATCCATTCCTTAGATCTAGCTGTGAGGTTTAATTCTTAACCACTGGCTATTTGAAAATATTACAATAGTTTGAAATATTAAATGTAATATTGAGCCAATAAATTTAGGAGGAAACATTAGCTTTAAAAGAAGTTACAAAATGTACTGCATAACTTTGTTTTAATCATTGAAAATACATACTCATAAAATTGGATATTAAGTTTATATTTCCAAAATTAGTTCATAGTTATAAGAAAACTAAACAGATATGGATTGTGATTTTAAATTATAATGAGAGGGAAAAGTAAAAGAAAGAATTTTAAGCGATGTACTTTTGGAAGTTAGAAGAATATATACAAAAGCTTAACGCAAATGCGAGTGAATAAATTAGCACACACAGTTGCTCAAAAGAACAGGACATTTTGAAACATGCTGTGGCAACACTGAGGAGTTTGTGGCACTGAATGACATAGAATGCTTCTCACACTGCCTTGTTATTTAATAAACATGTATATAGTGATATTGAATGGCCTCCAAGATTTCATGATCTGACAGTGTGTGATTTTTTTCTTGTGGGGCCATCTTAAGAGCGAAGTTTACCAAACTGGACCTGCAATCACCGAAGAACTTAAAGCAAGAATACCAGAGGATATCTCCAGGATTCCTGTTGAAATGTTAGGTTGAGCCATCCATCCTGTCTGGCTTCAGCAATGTGTGCATTGATGGGGAGCTCATCTGTCAGATGTGATTTTCAGGAAACAAAAATGCTTGGCATATTCAATAATGGTATATCCTGAACTATTTATTGACATAAATGTATATGTATGAAGTAATTGTGCTCATCCACTTACATCCATTCCAAAATTTTCCTTTCTTTTGAGCCAATCTCTACATTCTTCTTTTCACTATTAGTAGAAGTAGAAAACTACTTAATGAGCAATGTTTTTACCCTAGTGGCTTAAAAATATATAAAATATATTAATATTTTACTTGTAATTAAATTATAGGTAAATTTATTTGTTTACAAAATTATTTTTGTTAAAATTCCCTTTTCCATTTAGTACAGACCACAATAGTGGCAATTGAACCAAGGTTTACATTTTTATTTTTTATAAATATTATGTGTTCCTTAATTATTCATATATTTTATATTATTCAGAGATTCAAGCTTTTAAAACAAAACAAAAAATACTGTAAAATGGTTAAAGGTTTATTATAAGAACTACTAAAATGCACATTTAAAAATTTGTGAAGCATAGCTAGTTCCTTAAAAGCCATTCATGCTGGCAACAGAGCTTCCCATATAACATGATTGTAATAACATTACAGAAACCCATAACTGTTTTCAAGGGTAAAATAAAGCATAAAATAAAATTAAGAGACTTACTGAGGTCCTCCAAAAAATAAATCAAAATCCCGGAACTCTATTCGCACCCTCTGTCCTGTTTTACCCAGGAACTGATAACTGCAGCTAAGATCCTTTGGATATGCACCAGGATAAGTTGGGGAAACAATTACCCCCTGCCTTTTACTTGCTGCATGGACCATAAAACTGCAGGGTGTATTTGGAACAGGAGTGCCTATCTCATACTCAGCTGAAATGATAACAAAATATGTTTATGTTTAGATATTGACCAAATATATTCTTACAGGCAAGAGAATATATATAAGAATGAATTAGCTACATTTATAAAGTTTACAGATTAATTGATATGCATGCGGAACAATTAAGCTCTTTCATTAAATAAACAGATTAACCAAGACAACCAAGTTATGCAGATATTATAAGCAACTTCATTAACATGAAGTATTGATGCAAATAACAATATTATTCCACACTTTCATTTTAGGCCTAATTATTTGGAAGAGCAGTGCATTTGAATTAAATTTAAGTGAAATTTACTCGTTTATTGCATTCCTTTGTTTATCTTGTATGTGCCTGATAAGTTTAATTAAAATGACAATATGGTATATTTAAATACTGATTTAAGCACATTTGGGAATATAGATATGAATTACATTGTTATACTCTTTCCTTTGTTGCTCATAACAATGCTAATATATTCTGCCGAATACCTTAATAATTTACAGTTCTTTTCATTTTTATCTTTATTTCATTAACTTCTAAATACTGCACAGTAATAACATTTTCTAGAATTTAACAATAAGCTTTAGGTTCAGCCTAGAAGTCCACAAATCTGAAATACAGCCATGTATATCTTTAAAGATCACATTTTGAATGACACACCTTATTTTAGGAGTACATGTTTGTTTTCTGTAACCAGCACACAGTTTCAAAATGGATGTAATACTTTGGGATGCTTTTAGAGAATTGTTTTTTTATTAGACCGAGGACAAGGCATTCTATATATTTCACAGTCCTTCTGCCACTAAATTTGCTGGTCTGACATTAGGCAGCAAGCTAATTTTTGTATTTGCAATCAAGATAACTTATTAAATACTTATGGTTTCATTAACTAAAATTAAAACGAAAAGCATATTTATTGTGTTGAGCAAACTTGTATATAAAGTGCATACTTCAGGTACCTATTGAAGAGCTTTTAATTCCGTTTTTGTATATTGAGATATGTTCACAAATAAAGAAGCATAAATGTTATTTTGAAAGCAGAGAATAAACTGCTGCTAATGGGCATTTCCAGTTGTGTTTTTTGGGAAGGGTGTTTACTTATTAATTTAGAAACTGTTAATAATTATATTAACCATATAATTATACCATACAAACAGAAACAGATACCATATTGTGGGTTCCACAGTCGCTATTTCTTACTGAGATCCACCAACAAGTGAACGAACCCGCGGTTCTCAACATGGCATTGCTGATTCACTGTAACCCATCATAAGAGACAAGATTTTGTGGTGACAATTATTTATAAAATTTGCATTAATAATTTTAATTGGTGTTTTTTTTTACCATAAATTCAAATTAATTTTGCACAAATTTTTGGCAAAGAATTAATGAGTGGCTCAAATGAATAGTAAGAGGTAACTAGAGTAGCACAACTGTTAAAATCCCTTTTTCCCAAATTGTAACCAGATTTTATATTCAGCTACACTCTTTATTCGGGCCCATATGTAACCAGATTTCTATGTTGAAGATGGGATGCATTTTGACTGTATCGAAGACCCAGGTTGGGAAGCCAGATGTAACAGGGTTACTTCGTTGTAGTTTGAATTGATTCTTGATTATTGTGTCTGCTTAAATAAGAGTCATGAGACCTCTCATTTTCAGGTGTGGCTACAAGTGAAATAAATAAAATTTTGGATAAGTCCAATTTTGTAACATATAATTTAATTGTATAATCTGAATTACATTTTACTCAAACTTTCTTTCCTAGTCAATCATTGCCGGTTACCTCCAGCAAATCGATAAATCCTTACTTCCTTAATAAATAGTTTCCGTTAATTACATAAAATTTCCCACTCCTGCACGTCCACTCATCACTATCAAAACCTTTTATCTTCCCCGCGTCGTCTTTTCACCATCAAGATTACAGAAGATATCTTTATGAGGATTACTGATTTTTCCATTACTATCCAAAACTTTTATATTCACCGCAACATTTTTCCATCATCTTCAAACAAGATTACAGAACATATATTGATGAAAATTATTAATTTTCTTCCCCTAGCAACCGTTCACTTTTTTTTTATAGTCATTTCATGGCCCACTAATAGTCAGATCAGCAAACAAGAATTTCCAAATGGATATTCATATAAAAAGTTCCAACTAAAACTTACCGTTACAAAATTAAAATATTTTATTTGAAATCCCCAGATAGTACGTAACATGAATAAGATCAAATATCATACACCAGACATCGCCAAACTGCAGCATACAACAAGTTGTGTTATTTTCGCTTTTCATACTTGTTCTATTATCTCTCAACTATTAACTGCAAAGACACTGAAGGGACTTTTCACAGAAATTGCGGTAAGAATCTGCTTTTGCCTTCAACGCCAGGTATGCTGTTACTACATCTAATCTGTTATCGTTATCATCATGGCTTTTGTTCAACAATGTCACAAAGCTCTTTGTAATAAAGAAGCAAATCAGAATCACAAGTAATACCGCTGGTTTTAATGCTGCCATTACATGATTTAAATCTCCTATACTTGATTTAGTAACTAGCCTAGAAGGTTCAAACAAATGATCTAAAGCTTTTATGGTTATTACTCATCAGTTCGTTTTGCATAATGCAGTTTAATTTAGACAAAGTCATATGGCAGCAAACTTTTAGATTCTCTTCTACTACTTTTCTAACATTGGGATCCATGATATGATCTACAAGTGCACTTACTCTGTTTCCAAAGTGACCATTCTCTAATATTTCACATTTGGTTTTCAGTGAGTTAATTCGAGATAATACCAGGTGAGCCACAGTTTTTAATTTTTTATTTATTTTTATTGAAATTCTAATATTGGATCTGTTATCACATCTGCAATTTACAGAAACAAATATTGTTGCTGTTGTACCTTTACAGTATTGCAGCATTTGGCATAGCAAAAATGATCATTTAACAAATTTTGAGCAGGAACTGAAAGCTTTTATTTTAGAAAAGAAATCGAAAATTGCATCAAAATAGCTAGCAATGTAAACTACTTTATTAAACCAGCTAGACCAGCGTATCAGTACAGGCAATGGAAACACTTTTAGCTTCTAAATCTGGGTGGTTTTCAGTGAGGTGTTGTTTGTATTTGTTTTTTCACTTTCAGGCATTTTGGAACACATTCTTAAGCCCTGAGGGACAATATTTTCATGTTAATGTAATGTCCGAGAGTAGCTTCCTGGAAGTTCAGTACCTTCTCAGTACCTTTAGACAGCATAATAGGAGTTTTTGCTGTGCACGGTGTGGTATCCAATAAATAACATTTCTAGTTAGCATACGACAAACAGTTCTCAGTATCACGGAGCAGTCGGATGCTGTGGTGTCAGTTTATTGTTGCACCGCTTAGCTGTTATTTCAGTGTGCATGATGATGTCATTGTATTGGCTTTGTTAAGTGTTAAATTTTATCTTGCTTTTGTTAAATTTATAAACATCTTTTTTAAGACTTCTAGCTTCATGCTATGAAGACATGAATGTTAAATTAAAGTTATATTTATGCAATTTGACATAAATGTAAGTTTTTCTATGCAGACTAAAAATAATAGAAATTCTCTCATTTATTGCTAAAAAAATATTATTCTCAAAAAAGGAAAAATTTGCGGAAATTTACCAAAAAATGATTAGAAACAAAAACTCTTGCCTCTGCCCATAAGTGAATATGTTTTACTGATTCTTACAAATATGCTTCTTTTATGAGGAAGTGCAATTCCTATCCCTCACTGTTTATATGCTTATAGAATTTCTAAAATTAAAAGTTGTATATTAGTCTTTTTCTGGTAAGTATGTGAATTATCTTAATGCTTACAGTAAATAAGGTGTGCCCTTCACATCTTTTTCTCTATTTTGGTTATGGATTATAATAGAAATTAAAGCTTCAATTCATATAAGGAAGAAAGTATTAAGTTTAGTTACTATGATAGCATTACAGTTGTATATTTACTTATGCATGATTAATCCTTAGATAATTTTGACTGATTTTGAATACCACTCACTCTTATAGCACTAAGTTTATCCCAGTTTATGGAAGTTTGTGTATGCAATCTCATACTACATTGTAATAGTGTAATGGTACAGCAGATATGAAATAACAAGGTGTAACATCTCCACTGTTGGGCAGTTTAATTTGCCATATTGTATTCATTTCTATCTACTGCTGCTGCTGTTGTTGTTGTTGAGGATGATGATGACGACGATGATGATGATGGTGATGATGATGATGATGATGATGATGATGATGATGATGATGATGATGATGATGATGATATATTTTTCATCAGTGTCTTGGTTATTTCTAAGTTATAATAACCTATTCTAAAACCTGTAACAAAAACTTAGACCTAAATGATGAATATATGTATATTCAAGCAATGGTTAACAATATATGTTACAAATATAATTTTGAGTTTAACTAGTACACCATGCTCCATATATTACTAGTGTTTACCTAGAATGCATTTTATTAGGACCTTCCTAACATGCTCAGCCAATGTTGATTCTTGAATTTTGATTTGGTGAACTCCTTGGAGTTGATAGGGGCATCTCTACTTAAATAACTGCTCTTTTTCCAATCAGAAATAAAACTTCATACAGAAAATTTATATATCATCCGAGAGCTACATACCTTTTCCAAAAGGTCTTCAAAGAACACAACATTACTTAGGCTTCACAGAACAAATTCAGTATACAACACCTTTTAAAATCACATAATAAGAAGAGAAGCCCACAGATGAAAACTCAGGTGTGTACTGGATAAACTGCAAAGGCTGTGACAACTTTTACATTGGCAAAACAAAAAGGAATTTGAGCATAGGCTTAGAGAGCATTTTAGGAAAATCAGGAACAAAGAAATATACAAATTAGCAGTAGGGCACCATTTTTTGAATGAGAATCACGATATAGAACAAGAAATCCATTTATTATAAAGTGTTCAGGGTCCAATTGTATTAACTACATGGGGAAAGATATTCATAAAGAAATATGAAGCAAAACACTTCAATTTCGACACAATCTTTGAAGAGAACCACAAACTTCAAGTCCATCAAGATACCAACAGAGATGTTCCTGTCGCCTCCAAGGAGTTTACCAAATCAAAATCCAACAGTCGACATTAGCTGAGGATGCTAGGAAGGTTCTGACGAAACGCGTTCTAGGTAAACACTAGCAATATATGGAGCATGGAGTACTAGTTCCACTCAAATTTTGTGCTTCATTGTATCATAGTCCTTACTCATAAAGAATATGTTACAAAATTCACTTAAGTTTAAGTAAATATAAAATTTATATTTTAATGGTGAATATTCTCATGCACATTATATCATAATGTCATTACCTAGAAGTACTTTGAATATTTGAGTTTGATTTATGAGTCACTATGTTTACACTCAAACTTCACTTACTTGTTGTTGTATAATTGAAACGTTTTCAAGATCATTCGATCACATCCTCAGCTGTTTGGTGACTAAATGAACCTTCCTCTTCTGCCACTACTACGGAGCTCCGATCACTCTGCCATCTGGTGTTAGGGGCACTAAGTTTTAATACTTCATTTAATGCCGGGATTTCAAAATTTATAACTTTATCACGGTTTTTGTTTATGAATATTTTTTCCCAAGTATCCAATTCTATGGGTGTACTTAAAGATTTTAACAGTTTAATGTTGTGGCCAATGTTGTGGTTTTCTGTCCAAAAATGGTGTGAAACTGCAGATTTTTCTGTTTGTTTCAACTTAATGTTCCTCTGGTGTTCTTTTTGCCTGGTTAACAAGTTTCTCTTAGTTTTTCCTATGTAGCTTTTTTCACAGGTTTCACAATTAATCTGATAAATTCCTGATTTCAAATTGTTGGGGATTGTATTTTTCAGTGGTTTATTTAGCAGGTTCCTCAGACTGAATTTGTTTTACATAAAGAAAAATGAATAAAACCCAGTTTCACATCAACTAGCTGCCTTTAGAAGTCTAATTCACCGGCTATACAACATCCCACTGAGTAAGGAGGAATTTTTGAAAGAACAACAACACATAAAAGACATAGCGGTATTAAATGGATTCAACCCAGCCATCATAAGGACCATGATGAAGAGAAAAGAAAAATTGAAGATAATATCAAAAAATTCCACTCTCACACCACTTAAAAACACAAATTGGCAATATAGAAAATTCACCTACCATCCATGGGCTTTTAGAAAATTTGAACGAATCTTTAAAAGACTAAACTTAAAATTAGCACCCCAAAACAAATTCAGTCTGAGGAACCTGCTAAATAAACCACTGAAAAATACAATCCCCAACAATTTGAAATCAGGAATTTATCAGATTAATTGTGAAACCTGTGAAAAAAGCTACATAGGAAAAACTAAGAGAAACTTGTTAACCAGGCAAACAGAACACCAGAGGAACATTAAGTTGAAACAAACAGAAAAATCTGCAGTTTCACACCATTTTTGGACAGAAAACCACAACATTGGCCACAACATTAAACTGTTAAAATCTTTAAGTACACCCATAGAATTGGATATTTGGGAAAAAATATTCATAAGCAAAAACCGTGATAAAGTTATAAATTTTGAAATTCCGGCATTAAATGAAGTATTAAAACTTAGTGCCCCTAACACCAGATGGCAGAGTGATCGAAGCTCCGTAGTAGTGGAAGAAGAGGAAGGCTCATTTAGTCACCAAACAGCTGAGGATGAGATCGAATGATCTTGAAAACGTTTCAATTATACAACAACAAGTAAGTGAAGTTTGACTGTAAACATAGTGACTCATAAATCAAATTCAAATATGAAGAATACTTCACTGTTAATAATGGTTCTGCATTTAATATTTAAGTACTTTGAATGTTCATTCTTCTGTATTTGCTTCAAAAAGGATTATGTAACTGTATTAGCAATAGCTTTTACCTCTAATTTATATTTTGTTTAGCAAAATAATATGGCGAGTTCACCTTAAAAAGTGATAACATTTTGTTTAAACTACTATTATTTAGTTCCCTGGGAAGTTTGCCTTGTATTAAGTCTAATAAGGCACTTTTAATGTTAAATACTCCCAATAGCCTTGAATTACTTCTGCAAAGTTTTAAATCACACTTAAAAACATTCTGACATAATAAAAAATAAGTTACATGAACATAATCCTCTGAAACATACTTATTAAGACTAGTTGACATAAATACTCGAGGTGATAGTATTGTGACTTTGTGGGTTCATAGAATTATAAGTCCAGGTTACAAACACCAAACATTGCTCTTTATTTCCGTAGAAATCAATCTGACAGTCCAGAATTATGTCAAGGTCACAGCTCACACAGCTGTTCACGTGCAGGCGTCCAATTACCGACTGACTCACTGTGGAAGCGGTGGCTCCCTTTTTATAGATTACTCACTATCCGGAATTGGCGCTAGAACAAAGACGAACTCTCTAGAAATCCGTCTCCTTCCCCCCACCATTTCGGCGAGCTTTTATCTCTGCACTGAACTGCCCGTCTCTTTGATCTCGTTGCCCGTGCCACCTTGAATCAAAAATGCGCTCGCGACAGTATGCTGCAAGATTATCAGTGATGTTCCAGGAAATATTTCTATCCATATCTATTACAAGCTGTTCAATATTTTTACCTCCATTAAATAAACATCTACATACTTTCAAATGATCCTTTTAATCTTCTTTTAATTACTAAAATGTCATTGTGATAGATCATAGCTGCACTTGTTTCATTTCAACGTTTACCAACTGAGCAATTATTCGAAGGCTTTGTTATTACTGAGCAAGGTGTTGTCAACAGTTTATCTGGCTGTATGTGAAGAGTTATACTTGTACATACATCATTAATCATTATCAGCAACAAAGTCATATGTAATACAAATTCCCTTAGTGCACCAAAATCTATTACTATAACTGAGATTTTTTTGCTCTAATTAAATACACTTAAGCGTTAACCTTTTATTCCATACTTTTATATTTTTAATAAACATTTTAGATTGTACACAGCCATACTTAGGTCCTAATAACTGCTTAAGCAAAAACACAAAAAGTTCAAGTGCTTTGTAATCGCATTGAACAATGTCAAAAATAGAATGAGCACTATTTTCAATTAATAGGAAATATTCTTAGTTTATTCCAGAATAAAAGTATGAAATTCTAAGAAGTTATAGAATGACTTATAGTATTCTTTTTATTTTTGCCTATTATAGGATTGTTTAACAAAGCTACTGCTCTGGTTTCATTCTCTAAATATTAAACTTTATTTTTCATAGTTTCAAGTTTGCATTATTTCAATTAAGATCTTTTATATGTTTGCTTATATTTCTGGTGCATATTAACTTCAGTTCTACTGTTACAGGCACCATTAAATGAACCAATGGAAACTGCAATTACAACACAAACACATCTTCAACTATCTCATACCTACACCTAATATTTTCTTCTAATTATGTTGGTAGTCCAAGAAGTAACAGCTATTAGTCATTAATATATCCAGTCTATAATATATAGACTTTAATATTTTAACCAAAATACTAAAAACAAACTTGTCTTTAACAAAATTGAAGTTTACTTTATTTCATAATTGCCTCTGATATTTAAGCATTCGTCATGCCTGAACATGAGCCTTAGAATTTGCTTGTTGTTATTATGCTGCTCCAGTTGATTAGGCCAAGATGTTTGGACACAATTTCACTGACGAAGGAGAAATTTTTAGGAAAGAAATTTTTAACAAATCTATGGTTACAATAGATAGAGTCAACATGAAAAATTCAATGCCACGGATCTCCTGGTTTCCGTCCAGTCGCTCTAACCCATTGAACTACCATGGCCAACGTGCTGTCCCAACATTAAATTCTCCATTTGACTCGCATATTTCCCCGGTAAACCACTAGGGGCTCTTGCATTCGAGATACACCATTTGTGGCGACTTACTATCATAAGTACTTGAATCCCAGGAGATCTGTGGTTCAAATCCTGGCCACAAATGGTGTATCTCGAATGCGAGAGCCCCTAGTGGTTTACCGGGGAAATATACGAGTCAAATGGAGAATTTAATGTCGGGACGGCACGTTGGCCATGGTAGCTCAATGGGTTAGAACCACTGGACAGAAAACAGGAGATCCATGGTTCAAATCCCGGCCTTGGCATTGAATTTTTCATGTTGACATAATCTATCAAAAACCTTAGCCTATATATGGCTAATGTGGAGAAATGATTAATTTCCATCAATTAACTAAAACTAGGGTTACAAGTTTGTCTTAAAAGATGTTTTAAAATGAGTCTTCAGATCATCAGTATTGAGTGAAAAATAACCAGATAAAGTTTCATCATGCACAATTTTGCATCCATTTTTGAACATTACACACTGATTTCAAAAACTTACTTCATTTATTACTGTATCATCACACACTTCCTTTAGCTGATGGTAAACTTTTGCAGGTTTCAGCCTTAGAGCATTAACCTCTTAACCTTGTGGAACATCTAGGATTTTTGAACAATCACAGAATATGCAGCAATGACTTTATTTCCAATGAAACTCAGTAACAATGAGATGTTGAGGAAACCATTCAGTCCTGCATATAAGCCAAAAAGTAATCTCCACAGAGTGAATACACAAATGATTCCTGGATTCTCTTGTAAAGAAATTAATATATTGATAAAATGATTCAGATTACTATAGATAAGTCTGTAATAGTCTTTAGTCTGTATAGTCATTACTATAGCCTGTAATGAAGTTCCTTCTGCTGTTTTCACAAGTTTTCAACTAATACTTATCATCAAACATAAAGAATTATGATCTGATAAATCAGAGTGTTCCTTTCTAACATTTACAATTGTTATCCAAGCAAGCAATATTGCATGTTACAGATCTGTTAGCATAATTGTATAACTTTTATTATGTATAAAAATCTTAAACAAATGTGCTTATTTATGAAACTGTATTTTCCTGCCACTACTAATGATTTTCTGATACATCTTCAACAGGAGATCTGTACACCATCAGTATTTTACATTGTTAAGCATAAAAACCAATACTTTTGCTTCAAAATCCTCTTCAGTACAGAAATGTTCAATTTCAAGCCTCCTTGGCTCCAATGAGCTATACCTAATAAAACCAAAATTAACCAGTTTTACAATTCTTATGACATAATTGATTGTCTACTTCAAAATTCTGTAGATTTACATATGAATCCAATACACCATTTGGCCATTATTTATAATGCATACGATGAACTACACTGCTGTTTGAAGGTTCCATGTATTTTGAATAGTTATAAATAAAAGCATTGTTAACAGTAAAGCTACTTTCATGTATAAAGACTAAAATTGAGTCATACCTTTTAAAACTTGTGACTTCACTCACGCCCTTTTAAAAAATCAGGAATGTTTTTCATCATCAGCTGATTAGCAAGGAAACAAAAGCAGAATAAAAAACTAAAGGGAGAAACTTTCTTTTGTGCAATGTGAGAATATTTTCTAAGTCCAAAGGTGCACGTATATACATGTGCAAGCAAACGAACAGCCAGTTCTGGCATTGCAGCCAACATGAGAAAGCTATGTAAAACTTGTAGCCAGCCTCTGCAAAAATGCCCCAGACATAGGTGATGCAGTCCGTGTGCAATGGAACATGGTTTGAGCAGGCTAAGTTAGTGCCCGGTCAAATTTTGTTACCCATGCACTGCTTTGCACATAATATACGACATGACAATAATGGAGTGCTCCGTAGGAAATACATGTATGAGCTCACGGACTGTAACGGACTGGTTCGGCTACTGCTGCGAAGTGTGCATGATGTCAAATGACACCAAGTACACTGCAAGGGGATAAATAGGCCGTCCTGGTCACGTCGTC
This sequence comes from Mantis religiosa, assembly GCA_030765055.1. Classification (NCBI taxonomy): domain Eukaryota; kingdom Metazoa; phylum Arthropoda; class Insecta; order Mantodea; family Mantidae; genus Mantis; species Mantis religiosa. Next base: position 9,598,972 of record CM060950.1, on the reverse strand, counting down.
CAAATCGATGAATGTAAAATAGGACGACGCAAGTTTTATCGTGGGTGCGTCATAGAGGGCAACTGGATCTTGGGAATGATTGAAGTGGAAACGAATGAGGTGCGGATGACAATATGTCCCAACAACAGGAGGGATGCAAATATGCTCTACAGTCTAATTGCAGCACCCACGATGAAATTTGCGTCATCCAATTTTGCGTTCATCGATTTGAACGACGTGGCCGAGACCGTCAATTTTCCCCCTTGCAGTATACTTGGTGTCATTTGACATCATGCACACTTTGCGGCAGTAACCGAACCAGTCCGATACAGTCCGCAAACTCATACATTTAGTCTGCTAGATAGTGTAATTTCGGGACAAGTAAGACTGTTGGCAGCATTGCTTTTAGTGAAGAAACAAGCATAATTTGACTGCACTGAATTGTTAAGTATGCCTACAGTACGCAGTAAGTAAATAAACAAACAATTAATACCGTTAAAAGAATGCCCTCCAACACGAAATTGCACTAAAGGTAAAGAAATTATATTCAAAATCATGGTTGTATATAAAAACATCAAAAAGTGTGAAGGAATTAGAAAAAAATTGCTGTGTCGCATATTAGAAAGGAGAGCCAACTAAAGTTCTAAATTAATACACAGTAATATGTTATAAATTAGTCTACAGAATGAAATAAGGACACCCATAATATTTTATACGAAAAATTTGGAGAAACTTTCTTTTGTGTTATGCGAGAATATTTTCAAAGTCCTAAGGTGCATGTATACGCATGCGCAAGAAGACAACCTACAAGTCCTCGTGTTGTAGCCAACATTTTTTTTTATTTCTACAATAACTATAACTAAGTTTTATACTTATCTAATAATTTCGTCTTCACTGTATATTATCACGTTTATTAGATATTACTCCTATGAGTAATTCTATTACATCAACTTCAGTACACTGATTCCTTTCAGTCTTCATACTGTGTTGCTATTTGCTAACATACACAGTACCTCTGTGTTTTCATGTGCACATAACCACCTTTCGTGCTTAACCACAGCAGCTTTAATTTCTTCATTGACAAATTCTATATTTAAGTCCCTGTGGATATTGTCATTGTGCACATACCAAGGTTCTTTTACTATAGCCCTTAGTACGTTATTTTGAAATCTCTGAATGGTTTCGACATTCGTTTTCTTGGTGCAACCCCATAAGGGTATGCTGTACATCCATACAGCTTTCAGCACTTGTTTATAAATCACCAATTTGTTGTGTTGACTTAATTCTCAGAAATGTTCCAGTAGCCAATATAGTTTTCTAAATCTTAAATCGTTTTACATATGACTTCCAGTTAAGGTTTTCATCCAGTACCAAACCTAAATATTTTACCTGTTTTTCGTAGGGAACAGCTTGTCCATTTAGTTCAATGGGTACTCTTTCTGTTTTCCTGTTTGTGAAGTTTATATGGATTGACTTTGTTTCATTTAATTTTATTTGCCATTTTTTTGTCCAAATACTGATTTTGTTGATATTTATTTGGACTTTTTCTGTAGCCTGTTCAACAGTGTCACCCACTGACATTACTGTAGCCGACATGAGAAAAACGTGTAACACTTGTTGCCAACCTCTGCAAAAATGCCCCAGACATTTGTGCAACACTGGTGCAGAAAGACATGTGTATGCATTTAGGCCAGTTTTGGAAAATACTGACCATGTTTCCTCTCAGGTTCTATTGCTTTACAAAAGAAGGCTTACTGTTCAGCAGAAGTACCTATTGTACTGTTAGAAGTGAAGGCTGTTTGACTGTGCATTCTTCGAATATTTCAGATTCGTTCAGAATGTTGTTGAAAATTGGGAAATGGCTCGACAAATCAGTAAAATGGAATAGTCCTGTTATTTTAATAATGATGTATTTTTGTAGTTAGTTTGCTAAATAGTTTAATTTAGGGACAAATAAGACTGTTGGAAGCTTTGTGTTCAGTAGAGAAACAAGGACAGTTTCGCTACACTGAATTCTTCAATATAGCTACATATGCAGTAAGTAAATTAATGAACAATTAAGTTATGACTTCAGTAATGTTAAAAGAATACCGTCCAGCACAAAATTATACTAAAAAGTAAAGAAATCATATTAAACATCATAGTTGTATGAAAGTGCTAAGGACTTGGAAAAAATTGCCCATGTCACATATTAGAAAGAAGAGCCAAAAATTTGTTAAAATGGGACAGTCTTCTAATAAAGCAATACTGTATTAATATTCATAAAAAAATCACATAATTATGTTTAGATTCTCAATTCTTGTGAAATTAAAAGTGGCTATTATATTGGTTGCTTATGCTTATAAGTCGACTATGTAAAGTTTGGATATTTTACTTTTTTGTCCCTCTCCCTTCACCACCAGTCCTAGTGTTTGGAGTTGTTCAGCTTCCACTAGCCCGGAAAGTTGGGCGAGGGAGTCATTGCATTGACCTGATAGATGAAACCAGGGATGAAGGGCCTGAGCAACGCCTGGGTACATATTTTATAAGAAAATAATAGTTTCTCCTCTAAATACATATATGATAATAATATTTAGCTGTATATAGTGGTATGTAGTCTTTATAAATCTTAGAAACACTGACTATTTTTACTAAAGGAAATAAATGATCTCTGTAACAAACTTTATTCATGTTTTTAAGTCTCTGCAATTGCATGCATGCACACAGTTCTGGCAATAAAAAAGTACACAGAATGCAGCAGCCATATTAATTTTATTTCCAGAAATGATTTTGCTTTAGACGGAAGTGTAAAGTACTTTTATTCTGTGGCAAATTAGACATCTAAAACAAAAGGTTGTGGAATGAAGATACATCATTGGGGCTCACGATCCCAATTAGATAATGAGAATAAGATTATAATCATTCTTGGGATATGCATGATAACAACTGCCAGAATTTCTACATAGGTTCAAACTAACCTTCAAAAGTGTGAGCTTTTCTTGGAGATACCAATAATAAATTAGCTTCAGAAAACTATGACATATGCTTGATCATGCCAGAAGTTACATCTGCATAAACATTATTTCATTGCTGTTTTGCTACACTGCAGCAGCTTTTGTTATCCTGATCTTCTAAATCAATTAACATACATAAATCACAATCCTTCTCTTCTAAAAGAGATTAGCAACTTGATAAATTAAAATAAATAAATTCATATTCCATAGTGTATATTTTTAAATACATTATAAATGCTTAAAACCACTTACAATCATTGATGAAAGAATATCTCCCACTGAATAATTCTGGACCAGTGGAATTTTTGTCAGTGTAAAATCCAAGAGCCAATGCTCGATACAAGGAAATGCGGCGTCTTGGTGGAATTGGGCCACAGTAACGTCCTCCAAAGGGTGAATTGATGAGCTCAGATGTATCTGGTTGTTGCACTTCTGAGTAGACATCCATGTATTCATGTATACATCTGCAAATATAGCAAAATGTATTATTTAAGTTTTCTCTACTCCTGACTTGCGCAGCTGTAATTTGAAATCACATTAATTCTCTCAGTTCTTATAATATGTTTGACATTTAAAGTTAGTACATTTACTTTAGTGCATAGGAATCAAAATATTTTTCTTTGTCAGAAAGGTACTAGAAAGTTGTAAATATGTTATAACTTAAGTGCTGCTTTAAAATCTACATTTAGAATGCCATGTGCTTCAAAATGTATAAGAACGTTCTAGTTCATGGTAGCATGAAAGGTTTATAAGTGTACAAAAGGACGTACCAGTTTCAAAATAAGCTGTTACTATTCTTTTAGTTAATTGATGGAAATTAATCATTTCTCCACACTAGCCGTATATAGGCTAAGGTTTTTGATAGAGTCAACATGAAAAATTCAGTGCTATGGCCAGGATTTGAACCACGGATCTCCTGGTTTCTGTCCAGTCGCTCTTACCCTTTGAGCTACCATGGCCAACTTGCCGTCCTGACATTAAATTCTCCATCTGACTCGTATATTTCCCCAGTAGACCACTAGGGGCTCTGGTATCCAAGATACTTAAGTACTTACGATAGTAAGTTGCCACAAACAGTGTATCTCGGATGCAAGAGCCCCTAGTGGTCTACTGGGGAAATATATGAGTCAAATGGAGAATTTAATGTCAGGACAGCACGTAGGCCATAGTAGCTCAAAGGGTAAGAGCAACTGGATGGAAACCAGGAGATCCGTGTTTCAAATGCTGGCCATGGCACTGAATTTTTCATGTTGACTCTATCTATGTTACTATTCTTTTTATTTTTACTTGTAATGCCATGTTCTGCTTTACATTTATTACTATTTCATTATGGCAAAACTACATCTGTGCTGTAAATCTTCAATCCTGTAGTTTTAATAAATCATGGATCACACATAACTAAAATACAGAGAAAAGCTTTCCTTTCAAACAGAAGGTTACAGCAACTGGACAGACAATAGTATATTTCTGAGTATAATAGGGTTATCGTTGCAAATGTCAAACATACTATTGGAAGGAATGCACCCAAATTACAATTAAAATAAATTTCTATTTTCATACTTTTAAGGCTGTTCTTTTTACTTCATATAAACTGATTTAAAACAGTCAGGCTTTTTCACCGTGTCTCATTTGATTAAACTCATGAATGTGTAAGCAAGAATACAGAAATGTTAGCTTAGGAGATACATGCTATACAAATACTGAATTCTCTTACTGCTTTAAATTTAAGATTTTATTAATTGATGAAACAATGTACTGCATTATATAATAACAAGTAACATATCCTATGACCAATATGAATAACTTACATAATTGAAACACGCACGCATGCATGCACGCACGCGCACATGCACAAGCCCACACTCACACCTTCTCTAATATGGGTACATACATATAAGTTATATCCAACCTTGTAATGGTGACAGTTTATAATTCATATAACAAAAAATGCAATTCTGTTATAAGTATATGTACCAGAGAGAAATATTTATCCATAATTATTTCACTTTTATAAATTAGGTAAAATGTTAGTCTCCTTCTATTACCATGACAATCTATATCGTTACTTTTTCCTTTCTTTGATTTTCCATAACTCTTTTCTGGTGAACTTTGTATTTCATATATTTGTAGTAGCTCAAATATTTTGATATATTTAGGAAAATCTGAAGCCAAGGTAGTTATATTATTTTGTCAATGCATGGATGTAGCATAAGTGTGCAGAAAGGTGTGCTTGCACTTGTATGGAATTTAGTAACAGATTGGTTTAGGCATGAAAATGCACAGGAATAATAACTTGTATGCCAAGGAACTAATCAAAATGTAAATTTTTCATCTTCATTCAAAATTGGAGTATTTCCCAAAGGAACTGCAACTCTGCACATTTTTGCAGTACTATGTATTTCTTCAAGTTGAACTGTGTCTCATCCATTTATGAGCCCAAAGACGAGAGTGCTGAATCAAAATATAATATGTTTCTTACTGAAATTGAATCAATTTATAAATCATACAATCAGTGCACAAACCTTGTTCAGTTTATAACATCTGTTATTGGATATTGCTACTGCAAATGATTGTAATGAGTTGGTTACTGTGAAAATTTTGAAAATGGACAAAGAAGAAAAAGTCTGACGATCATGTCAGATAATTTTATATCAATATTTTTTAATAGTTCACAATTATGAAAGTATACACCCACCTCTTCAATATGACCAAAAGTACCAGTAAAAATATAAAAATTATTTGTGGTTGGTTTATTGACACTCGTCACTTACTTTTTCATATATTTATGAGAGACTAGTTTCAAAGGCCTCCATTTTCAATCTCTTCCCAAAGAGATTGAAAATGGGGGCCAGGGCCTTTGAAACTAGTCTCTCATAAATATATGAAAAAGTAAGTGACGAGTGTCAATAAACCAACCACAAATAATTTTTATATTAATTTTGACGTCACTGTTACTAAATTCCTCCAAACACATACCAGTAAAAAATTACGTAATGCAGCTTACTTATCTTACATAACTCTAACAATATCATTTTCCTGTGACTTCCAGATATCAAAATACTAACATATATCTACTGAAATGTTCCTCGTCGAAGTTAGTTACTGCCAGATATCGCGGACGCCAAAAGGTTTGCCTAAACATGTTAGTAAAGCGGATGCCACACCAACAGACAGGAGGCCTTGCTAAATGTAAGACCAGAGCTTGGAAACCAACACCTAACTAATGTAACTGTTCTCACAGCTCATCGCTAGAGCACTTGCTCACTGCAGTGAGGTACCGGGTTCGATTCCTGGGCTTGGTAAAGGTTTCTGTGTAGAGGAATGATTACCTCTCACAAAAAGAATAGGCACAAGAGCCAAAGAATATTAATTATCTGCTTTAAGGGATATCAAAAAACTCACAGCTAATCTATAAACAACACATATTGCAACAATTTGTGCTTCACAATTAGCAATATTAAAAAGAATGCTCTACGACACGCTATACCTGGAAAGATCTCTCGGTTCTTAAACGCATCTCTATATGTACAAAAACACTTGCAGAAGGTAGACGTCTCCTTGGAAAACGTTGTGAATACAGCCTTCAGGCCTCAGATACATTGCGATAAGTTTCTCCATAAATTATTATTTATATCTGTATAGTCTTTGCTTGAGTACATGCACTTGCTATCTGCTTGACTGTAAGACCTGACTCAAACTACAAACAGATGCCGGCCCTCGTAGCCATGGTCGTTAGTGTGTATATCTCTAGCGTCCACCGCTTAGAGGGTTGCGGGTTTGAGTCCCGCATTGGGCATGGGTATTTATGTGTATAGTGTATATGTGTAAAAACGCGGAAAAACAAACAGGACAGAAACAATAAAAACGGTAAAATGAAGGAAATAAAGATATACATCAACACATATGGATACATATTAAGAATATACAATAAAAAAAAATACAGATGACCACACGACCTTGCCAGAGCGAAACCAGGAGGGGACATACTCAGATGGCAGCTCCACTCAGTAAAGCTTCGCTTGTACGTGCACTTTTCCTTTAAACAGCAGCGACGAGGTAACCCTTCTTGCATAAAACTACGGAGCACGGCTTGCGTGGGCCACCTGGTATATATAGTAAGGGACAACTCCAACACTGTAGTATTCCAGTAAATAGCATTTTAGAGCTTTAATGCCTTTTAACAAAACACAGGAAGGAAAGCAAGCAGGTACAACCTTTTCCTCCATATTGCTGTGTTACCAAGCCACCACTCTCTGAAATAAGTTAGGTGAAGGACATAACTCAAAAGACCTCGGAAAGTAATACAAAATCCATTGAAGACTTCCTTCAGTTCTCTTTGAACCATGAAATAAAAATTGCTGACAGCACAGTGACAGCAGTATGTCTGTGTTTGCTATGTAGTAATTACGGGTGCTACAAAAATTGATGGACAAAGCTTACTATTCACATCAATTATCTTGTATAGCTTGAGTGTTACTTTTTGTAGTGTTTAACACCCGCTTTTACTACATGTGGCACCGCAGGCAGTGACACTGATGATGCATGAAATGAAGGTGGAGCTCCGGTGGAATGAGATGGCACGGGAAACAGAAGACCAGTATGAAACCCCTACCCCGCTTTGTTTACCACAAAAGTCACATGTGGTTTCCTGGGATCGAACCCCGGCCGTTTTGGTGAGAGTCGAGTGGTTTTCAGAATAAGTTGCTTCAGCTATCATCAACATTCTAAGTAGTTCAAACTTCTCTCATCATCCAGTTTTTTGCTGATGACTGTGCTAAACAATAACAATTAGCAGTTCCTGCATGATTTAATATGGGAATTGCTAAAATATCTATGCATTTAACATAAAACTCAGTTTTATCCCTCTTCACATTGTTATGTACCAATTGCCTATCTGTAAAAGTAGAAAGAAAACTAAGATAACTTTTTATTCCATGAGAAAAAGTGATATATTTATGGAAAAAGACTGGAATGTGAAATACAGTGAAATCTGCCTTCAACGAATCCCTGGTTAAGGGGAACTGTGTTTTAAAAGAGAATATCTCACTGTCTCATGAATTTAGGGCTGAAAAATATGCTAAATTCACTTTATAAAATGGAAATTGTCTTACGCGGACAACGGAAATCAAAGTGCGCATTTTAAGGGAATTTACGGAATGCAGAGTTTAGAGAATTTTCAGGCACCTGGTGAAAATTTGCACTGTCTGCTCTAAGTAAGTGGTGTTTAAGATGAAACATAACCATATTGCTGCTACCTGACCTATCTAGGAGCAGGTGGTACCAATAATGACGGTACCAATACTGAGAAACGTGTCACAGTCATCCTTTACTGCATAGTTAAGCATAACATTACACCTCTAAACTTAAAAAAAGATGGCGATTTATTTCCTATAGTCACCATGGCTTCGAAAACAAGAATTGCACTAGTAATGGGTCATCAATATCTCCCTGCGCTCTGGGTAATAGCCTACTGCTGGAGAAAAGGTTGGCATCCCTAGTTTTCAGCATTCCATTCCGAACCAGTTGCTATTGTTTCCAGTGGCTGCCAGTGAGTCCTTGTGCTGGTCAGTTTGACGTACGAGCTTGTGCGCCAGTGCTGCCACTGGAATTCCCGACTCTAGGGGAATCTCGATTACACTTCCTAGGGGAGGTGCGGAGCGACTTTTCGATGACCCGATAGATCTTAACACGAGAATGAAAGTCATTTATGCTAGTGAAAGAGATAAGCTGAGTGTCAAGCATATCATGAAGGCGTTCAACATAGATATAACACAAGTTTGCAAGATTCTAAAGAAGAAAAAGGAATTTATGAAGTGGTGGGGAAATTGTGCTAATGGGAAACTAAAGAGAGAACTTAAGAAAACTGAAAACCAGGACATTAATGCAATAGTGTGAGTGTGGTTCGTTAGTGTTAGAGCAAAAACATGGTACATCAGGGCCTATGTTACAGGAATATACTAAAAGCATAGTTGAAGAACTGGGCAAGAAGGAATTCAGAGCATCTAATGGATGGTTGGAGAGTTTACGCAATAGACATCAGCAGGCATCGGATCTCATACACTTTTAAAGAATATGAAGTTTAGGAGTCTCGCAGTGTATAACGGCTGAAGTCAGTACTAGGAATAACATGCAGGTATAGTCCGATTCGCAACGTGTAGCTTTAGTTTCATTACAACTACTGCTCGCCACGCAGGTAGATCTGCCTTCGAGGTAGTACAAGGTGTTGGACATATTGTGTTAATAGCATTAGTTTCACAACAATTATTGCACAATCTCCATTTTATAAATCAAAAGTTTTGGGTATTATCAACAGCCATTAAAGAGCTTCGTGATTGTAATTTCAAGCTGTCTAAAAGCAGTCGAGGAAGTATCTACAAACAAAAATTTAAAATATACAGAATGCACCACCCATCAAACGAGTAAAAAATAGATTGTCCTGTATTCAACACAAAAGTACTGGATTTTCAATGCTGCGTAATATAAGAAATAAACTAAGTCTCGGACAAACAGATGAGGATGCTTTGTAACTCATTTGCACCATTAATGTCATGTAACACTGAACGAACTTTCTCCTAATATTTTTATATTGTTTCAGTGAGAGGCGCAGAAAATTCACATTCGACAATTTTCGAATATGCATGGTTCACTGTAATTCCCGCATGTAACATAGGTTACATTTTGTATCTGTATTTGTATTTTGCATTTGTAACATAAAATTCATGCTCGTTTGTGCAGTTAAAATGACCACTCTTAGACCTTAAAGATGAAGAACATTAATTTATTTCATGTTAGAGATAAAAAGGGATTGATTTTCAGGAACTATTAATTTCTATAGTGGATTTAAAGCTACAAAATATAATAAAAGAAAATAAAACCTATTAATGTTATTACATCTTAAAGTTCATGCCTTAGTCAAAATAACTGGTATCTAGGTATAAGAATGTAATTCTTATTTTTTTTTTTGAAGCGAAGCTTTCATCAACAGTGTCATAATTGATTACAATTTAAAATAATTATAAGCTGGTTATCTTTGAATTAGGTATCATTATGTTTTCATTAAGTAACTGTACTAAGCAATGTAACATTTTATATCTCTTCTGTAATCAAATGTCTTCTATTATTGTTAATACAAAACACAGGAGTAGTAATAGTTCCTACCAGGTTGCTACATGAGGCCTTAGGTCTTCCATACGTGGAGGATGAAATTAGGCATCGGGCATAAAAATTATACGCTACTTTACCCAGACATAGAAGCGTCCTTTTTAGATCTTTGGGATATTATGACCCCACTAGACGCTGTTCTAGACTGTTCCGGTTACCCTGCATGGCTTGTGGGCACCCGAGATAACCCAGGAGCTAATCCTAACAGCAGCTAAAGCTGAGCTCCACATAATTCTTCTAAGCTGTTTGGCATCAAAATTTTTCCAACCAAACAACACACTTTAAAACACCAGGGTGGAAGGTATTGCATCCATTTCCACAACCTGAAGGTACAAAATTGTAACCTCAAACCAAAAATCCACCTCAAAACCCACAACACACCCTACAAAACCCCCAACATAAAACCTTACCTAACGGGTAGGCACGCAGCAGAAACCTTCTGGCTTTATGCAGCCAGCCAGCACTTCGGTCGGTAGTAGTAGTGGGGTTATGGGCGCATAACTGCTGAGGCTATCAGTGCCCTGACAGTGGTAAAATGTCTACACAGTTAAAACCAATACACTAAACCCGTAAAAACATAAAACTGATTGTCCCGATAAAGGGCTAAAAAGTAAACCATAAAACACTAAAAAGCAAATGTCGGTCATGGTAGAAGGCAAAGGCTAAAAGAAGTAGGATAAAATGAGAGCAACCAAAAGGTGCCTCAAACCACCCAGAGCAGGCGCCAGAAACCACTTTGACGGATAAAAGCTAGCACGCCTTCCACAGCATGATCGCTATCTGCCAATATGGCAGAGAGAGAGAGAGAGAGTAGCTGACAGCGCCAGACTGGCGCGTAATGGGGCTAAAAGCCGAAATTCAGTTAAAATGTGACATACCATTAAAGGTACGTTACAGTGGTCACATAGAGGTGTGACTTCATCACGTAATAGGTGACCATGGCTAAAACGACAGTGTGCGATACGTAAACGAACTAAAACAATTTCTTCCTACCTGGAAGCTCCCACAGAGGTGGCCCAGACAACCGGAAGGGGTTTAACTGCCCGAAGCTTGTTCCCACGCAGCGCCGTCCACTCATTTTGCCAACGTGCATGAAAAGCCTGGCGTAAAAATATGGCAACATCAGTGGAAGGAACAATAGGATTAAAAGTAGTAGGTGATAAAATAGCGGATTTAGCTGCGACATCTGCAGCCTCGTTGCCAGGCGGCCCAGCATGACCTGGCCTCCACTCAAAGGTGATCCTGATGCCAGAGAGTGTCAGGCAGTGAACTGTATCAAAATACGCTGCACCAGAGGATGGTAATTGTACAGCGTCAAGAGGCTTTGAAGTGCACTTAAGGAGTCCGTACAGAGCACGCAAGTACACATAGAGTGCTGCTCAATATATAAAATCGCCTGGTAAAGACTACAAAGCTCCGCGGTGAAAATGGAACACTGCAGCCGTAAACGAACAGTAAAACTCCTACGCCCGAAAACAAAAGCACATCCGACTCCGCGTTCGATCTTAGATCCATACGTATAGATAAAATCGCAATCCCCGAACTGCGCCTGGAGTTCTAAAAAGGTGGAACGATACACGGGTGCAGGGGTCGCATCTTTCGGTGAGCCCAAGGTGGCAACGGACTGCATCGCGTATCCACGGAGAAAAGCGAGGTTCTCCCCTAGGAAACGTTGGGACTAAGTCGGCAAATAGGTGCTGTAGAAGACAGCGGAAGCGGACCACCAAGGGGTGTAAAGTCCGACAGCTTACTTGCATATTGACAATCCAGGGAATCGTCAAAAAAAAAAAAAAAAAAAAAAAAACGAAAACCGGGGTGAGTAGGCAAGCTGAAAAGACTACAGGCATAGCTGAACAGAAGAATCTCGCGGTGATTACTTGCCAAGACTTGGCACGCATACTGAATAAGGTTCTCCAGTGTTGGGTGGCGTTGGAAAACCCTGAGGGCACGTCGACAAGCACGGATTGCATTCCGGCAGTCATCCGTCCACCATGGGACAGGAAGTCGACGAGGATTAGGAATCAAACGAGCAACAGACCGTTCTGCGGTGGAAAGTATCTGCTCGGCAAGATGTTCTACGAGATGGTTAACAGAGGCGTCCTCCTCATAACTAAATACCGCCAACCTGGAGTAAAAGACCCAGTTGGCGTGATCTAAACGCCAGGTAAGCAAGTGCGTGGAACACACGTGGTGTGCTAGGAGACTGATAAGACAGGGGAAGTGGTCACTGGAGTGCAGGTCAGAGATATCGTTCCATTGGAGGGACACTGCTAAGTGCGGTGAGCATACTACCGAATCCAGATGCGAGGTGTTGAATGCATCACAAAAAAACGTTGGTTCTCCGGTATTCAGAACCAGGTTATTACTGTCCAGGAAGTCTGACAGAATTCTGCCTCTTGCACAAGCTCGAGTTGAACCCCAGAGAGGATGATGGGCATTGAGGTCTCCTACCAACAGAAAGGGAGTTGGCAACTGAATAACCAGAGCTTGCAGCGCAGTAAGGCGTCTGAAGGTGGAATACAGATGCTGCAGACGACCAATTGTATCGTCGGCAGTGGAATACGTGCAGCAACTGACTGTATGTTAGTGCGTAAAGTTATATGGTTCATATATACGTCATCTCTGACCAGAACCATAGTGTCTCCTGCGCTAGAATACCCCCTTCAGGAGCAAAATCACGCCTGAAGGGAGTATACCGCCTTAGTTGAAAGGAATCCTGAGGACGTAGCTTAGTCTCCTGTAAGGAAACCACCAATGGATCGAGCTTTTTGAGCAACAAATGAAGCTCTGAGCGATGTGCCCTAAGCCCACGCATGTTCCACTATAGGATCGCCATTGGAACGGTGGAACAAAAGGTTAAGGGTTAATGCACTTTATGAGGACTTCGAAGGTGGCCGAATCAATTTACCCTTCTTTTTGGGTTTCGGGCTAACTTGTTTACCAGCCGGATCATCAGGACGTTTTCTGGAAGCCTTCTTGACAGTGTGGTCCGTATCCCTCTGGTCAATCTCCTCAACGGATGAGGCCCCATTACCGATAGAGAACTTTGACTCGAGGACCTGAAACCGATTAGACACGGAGAGCGACGAGGATGACAATCATCGATCAGAGTCCTCACTTGAAGACTCCTTAGAGGAACTTTTCGATGCCCTAGGACTCTTTTTTCTGCTGGTAGTTTTGCTGGTATCCCTGAGGAAATCGGATTTCTTGTAGGTTGTCTTAAATTGTTTGGGCGGGGCTTCGTACACAACTGGCTTGTCGGTCTTGCCGGAGGTTAACGCTTTAGCCAGTGACAGTGCTGGGGATCTCCTTCCTAACGGAGGCTTAGGCGTTGTAGTTGCAGACAGGGGTGTTGCTTTGGCAGGCTTCGGAATTGGTGATGGAACAAGGATTTCATCAGATATCGATGCCTCATTAATAGCTCTGGTCTGAGTGGCGATCTCTCTCCTCGGTACCGGCTTAGCTGCTCCTGGGCTGTAAGTAGCGGACCGCGGGAGGGATGGTATGCGAGTACGCGCGAGTTTCCGGGCTTCCGAGAAGGTCACTTTCTCTTTCACCCGGATCTCTTGGATCGCCTTTTCCTCGACGAAGCGTGGGCAATCTAGAGAGCTGGATGGGTGTTCTCCAGCACAGTTCACGCATTTAACTGGCGATGTGCACGCACTCTCGTGCTGCGACATCGCACAGTTACAACACGTAGGCGTCCCGTTGCAGAACTCGCTAGTGTGTTCGAAGCGCTGACACTTGTAGCATCTTAGCGGGTTTGGTATATAGGAACGTACCTCAATGGTCTCATACCCTGCCCTAATCCTTTGTGGCAGATCTGCCCGATCAAAGGTCAGGAACAGGGTACGGGTAGGCACAAATTCTCCTGGCTCTTTTCGCTGCACATGGTATACAGCCGTCACACCTTGGTCTTGTAGGTTCTCCATGATTTCCTCGTTAGTCATGCCGTACAAAGCGCGGGTTTTGACTACTCCGCGCGAGGAGTTCAGGCTCTTAAGGACTGTGACGGTCACCGGGTACCTGCCTAACAAGTTCACCTTCAATAGGATTGCCGCCTGGGAGACAGAATGTGCTTCCACCAGGAGCATGCTATTTCGTGAACGAGTACAAGATTTTGCACAGGACCAATCTTATCCAAACCCTTTTGGATGACGAAAGGGTTCAGCGACAGAAAGTTCCTGCCTTCCTCTGTTCCAGTTACGACTAAGTGGCGAGGACCACAGTGATCGACTACTTCTTTTGCATTACTCTTCACGATTGTTGGTTTAAATTTCGGTGTCATAGTGGTAATGTCCTCCACCATTGCAAACGTCTCTGATGACGTGCTCACATCCTGGGCGCCACCATGGCTTAGGTGAGAGTCCTGGCCTGGACCTTGCTCACCTCAGGGTCACACCTCCCAGTGAAAAGAAAAGATATAACCTGTAGTGGCCCCTAGTGGTCTGCCGGGAAAATATATGAGTCAAATGGAGAACTTAATCTCAGGACGGCACGTTGGCCATGGTAGCTCAATGGGTTAGAGCAACTGGAAGGAAACCAGGAGATCCGTGGTCCAAATCCCGGCCATTGCATTGAATTTTTCATGTTGACTATCTATCAAAGACCTTAGCCTATATACGGCTAGTATGAAGAAATGATTAATTTCCACCAATTAACTAAAATATTAAGAGTTAAATGATGAAGCCTGGGACTCAAGTACTTACGATAGTCGCCACAAATGGCATATCTCGGATGCGAGAGCCCCTAGTGGTCTACCTGGGAAATATGAGTCAAATGGAAAATTTAATGTCAGGATGGCACGTTGGCCATGGTAGCTCAATGGGGTAGAGCAACTGAACGGAAATCAGGATATCCGTGGTTCAAATCCCGGCCATGGCATTGAATTTTTCATGTTGACTCTATCTAATAAAGAAAGGTATTCGTAATACCAAGGATTTCCAATAAAAGATTTAAGAAACATGTTCTACAAAGTCAAACTTATCTGTTGTAACATGAGACTGATGCTTCAATTTTTTAATGTGACATCTTTATTACTTTCCTTGGAATTTAGGAACAATAAGGATGTTAACTTGATGGCTGATTACTGCTGCAGAATAGCATGTGGCAACCTTCAGAAAGCACTCCAAATCTTTGAAGACACAATTCTACAGAACAGGGAAACCTGAAGGAAGGGTTACAATATCCATTTCTAAGGATGAACTGTAAGCATTCAATTCTTTTGCTTGTTAAGTTGTTTTCTTTGTGAGCACTCTCTCCTTAAGATAAATAAAAAAGCATTAAACAAACCAAATATTTTCTAACTAAAAGCCTTTATATGTTCTGTTTTTATACAGGAAAAACAGGTAATGTTTAAAATGTTTAATGTAAATAAAAAGCCCATTCATTATTGAATATAAGGTTGATACTGTCTGTTATCCAGGAAAACTTAGAAAGTTATTTTTAAGTACTAAAATCAATTTCTGGCTGATCTCTCTGCATGAACCTGCAGCTGAACTAAGTAAACAAAAATACTATGCAATTACAAAATAACACTTTTTAGTGGTGCCACAAATATGTCTGCATTCATGAAAGAAGATAAGACTTTTATGGCTGGAGTCAATATAACTATAAGTTACGTAGAAAATGAATCTAGCTACAGTGAAGCAATGAATATTATACAAATATAACAATTTGTAACGAGAAAACTTCACTTATCTCAAGAAAATTATGTTAATTCTTCTTTTTTTTCTAATTGAATAATAACTAAGTTATTTCCCAGCAGATGTGCCATGGTCTGAAGGAAGTAGATGTTAAAGATGTTTCACCTAAAATTGAGTGGACATCTTCAGTGGCATGGTTGAAGTCTGAAGTCTCCATCAGGAGTAACAGCAGCAGCATCATTTGGTAGGTTGAGGGACAGCCCAAGATGTGTCATATGTGTACCTGTCCCACAAGGGACTCAACCATGTAATGACAAGATATGGGGTTTACTGGGTGGCAGGTGATATTTAGAGAGGGGGAAAGAAAGGAGGTAGCTTTAGCTCAACAGTTGTGGACTCGGGTGCCACGGCCTGTGTACACCGCTGATGGAAAAATTTAAAATAGGAAAAGAAGTGTCAACTGTTCATTCGGCTATATTTACAGCAAAAGTACTCTATACTGATTGGACCAGATGCAGAACATGATGTCATTTGCCTTCAATGACTGGATGCCTGTTCATGTTTGAGTTTTAGAGTTCTTCTTTCCTACTGATTCAGTTCTTGTAGTTCAGTTTACATTGGAACTATACAGTGCAGCATTAGCATTTGGCTTACTAAACTCAAAAGAAGCTGCTGTCTGGGACAGAAGTCCACAGTCACCAAATATGCCATTGAACCATAGGGTAAACACATTATTAAGTTCCAGGACATGACACATTACAAATCCTGACTACAGCACGAAGCTTTGGAAATATTGTGACTTTGTGGGTTCATAGAATTAAAAGTCTAATTCGCCGAAATTTAAATTGTTCTTTATTTGTGTAGAAATACACTCACAGTAGCAGTATTACATTACATACACAATCTACCAAGGTCGATGACTACAACAGCGCTCTGATTACATCTGTTTACAGCACTCCTGTTACAACATCTCTAGAGCTGTTTACTGCTTACGACTCACTCGATCACTAGCCATAGCTTCTTTTTATACACCCATTCATGAATTCCAGAGATTTCTGGAACAAACAAGATATTGAATGTTCTATAAAACAATCAAGATGTCACCAGAATGTTCCACACGGAAAACCTTATCTGTGCCGGCAAGTCCTTTATCTTGCGCTGTCTTTATTTGTTCTGGCATACTCCTTATCTCCAGGTTCTTTAGGTACACAAGCCACACTATCGCGATCGGGTTTGCGACAATATCCTAACAATTTAAATAAGAAAAAAGAGGCTCAGAACTTAACAGCAACTGGATCAGGTCAACAAAGCTGAGAAACATCACCCTCTTAAGGGAGAAAACAAAGCAAGCCAATCAGAAGGGAGCAATACCATGAAAGAAGCTAGGCTCCTCCCACCAATCTGGCATTCAATAAATCAGAAAATGTTGCTCTCTATATAAAAATAGCAATGCATATAGTCAACATCTTCAAATGTAACCTTCTCATAGGAGATTATGAGCATGTCACTGAAGATATACACTACAGTTGTGGAAGAAATATCTGGAGCATCCATCTCCAGCAAACCAGGAGATAACAGTCCGCATAATAATTCCAGTTACATTTCTGAAATCAGCATAACAAAATTAGTAAAACCAATTTACTTTGAGCATAAAGGGCTTTTCTGCAGTCTAATACAATCAAACACTTATAACTTCTTTTGCAAGAGAACTAAACTTGTGGGCATAATAGCTGATGATTTTTAATGGCAAATTTATCTTTACACTATATGCACATGAATTGAAATATTCTGTAATGATTGCATTATTCATTAATTTGCTAGTATATTTAGCACATGGCTACCAAAGCACAGTCATAAAGGTGCTCTTTGCTTGGAGTGTGTAATGCTTAGAATTTTAATACTTTTTGACCAAATAGTTGTGGATATAACAGTAGGATATTTTGGAGTTAAACTAACTGCCATAAACATAATTTGCAATTATTATGTGGACACAAATGATATATAAAGAACTCAGTGAAAGGTACATGTTTTAGAAATGTGTTTATATATATGGAAGCAACATGGAAAGGAAAACAAAATATAATTTAAGATAAAAATATGGTTGGTTGGTTGGTTGGTTGGTTGGTTGGTTGCTAATGCTCATGGAGTTGGAGAATTTCCATTTTCCTTCTGGCCTCCCAATAACCTGTGACTAGTTGTGCTGTGACAGCAAGATAAAAATATGAAAACTAAAAATTACTAAGCTACAGTTCACTGTTAGAATTATTCTGAACTTGAAAAGTTAATTGCTATGAATTCTTGAACTGTCATCAAATTCTGGAGTAGTGTATCCCTAAACATTTCACTGAAAAAATTCATTCACTCAGAACAGAATAAATGGCCATTTTAGTTTTTTCATAGTAACTTTAATCTAATTTTCATGACTACCCATTTATACTTTTTTTCAAGAGTGGCATAATGAAGTTGCTTTTGAGTCAACTAGTATATATTTTACATTAATAACTATGAGCATTTTTCGGATGGCAGTCATTTCAATTGATTTTTGACTGCTGACTCCTCATTGATGCTGTAGGCTCTTGTGGTGGTTTTAGGAGAATGCAGATAAAAATCATTTGGTGGACTTACAAAATTTTAAGTTATGTCTTTATTTTTCTAGTGTATATTTTCACCTAAGCGGCAAGGGTTGTTGCTTTGTTGATCTGCTATTTGCCTTAAGAGCATTAGACTGAAATTTGTAATATGAGTTTTAGTGGAGCACACACCTTTTAAAGGTTTATGTTTCAATTGTCTGAAGTGTCTTTAACTTGAATTTAACTTTTCCTCCTTGTTTGCCCTATGAAGAACTTTTCACAGTTGTTTCATTCAATTTCTAGTATGCCAGGTATGTTGTGTGGATAAATTAAGTCCATTATTTGTGAATTCAAAATGTTTTTAAGGAAAATATATTGACTGATATTAACTGAATATTACATTTCTGAAGATTTTCTTAGAGAAAGATACCTATTGTATAGAACATGATGTTTTTATAGTTTTCCTTCTTTCCATTTTTATTTTAATGTATGGGTGGTATATCTTCACTATTAAGTATTGCTTTCATTGTTTTAATTTGGAAATTTGAGCTTAAGAACTCCTCAGGCAGTTAAAACATACAGAATTACACAAATCAGCAATCGTCACTCATTCCTTGACTAAAAATTGCCGTATGAAGTCTCACAAGATGTTTACAACTCTCCTAGATTAATTGGTAACTAAGAAGTCACACTTAGGTTGAAAATGGAAAGGAATTCTGAAAGTATTTTTCTAATTAGCCACTAATTAACTCAAAAGCAGTATTTGAGTACCACATCATGTTTAACCTTCTAAGAAGAATAAGCATTCATCTTTTTCATTTGTTTTTACACCAGTAAATTACACCATATAATCAATTCCATATACCTTTACAAAAAATGACTGAAAACAGCAAATAATTAAAAAGTTAAGACTGCAGTATTGAAACATTTACATGACCACAATCGATTATTATAATGTTCCTTTTATACAGCGAGCGAGTGAGCAAGCATGTGAGTGAGTGAGTTGATTTAAGATTGCTAAAGAGTTTTACATTTTTCATATCAATTTGCGCCAATACAAAAAATGAACAGTTAGATTTAAGGAATACAAACGTTGGATTGGCAATGTAGCTACGACAATTTTAAGAATAAAGGATATTGTTGGGATATTAGTGCACTTTCTGAATAAAGGCTCTTTTATTAATTTATTTAATCATATGCATATTTTGATATTAATGCTTTATTCATCATTACAAACTGCAGCATACTATGTGCTAAAATTGTTACACTCAGTAAGAAATTGCTAAAGCAAGGTGTTGATTTCAATCTTATTTTCTACTTCAGTAATTTTCTATTTAATTTATATAATTAAATATGATATATGACACACAGGTAATAGTTCCTTTATACTGACAAATTTACTTCTTACAGCCAAATTTTCATTACCTCATTGTACCTTATTTATATGTAGGTTAACAAGTAATACATATAGCAAATACATGTGAATGTTTTTATTCCAATCATAAATATAACTGCAAATATACTAATTTAAAAGAATATATGTGACCTTCACTATCAAGATATGTGATGTGATAATCAGTTCATTACTAAGGTGATGAATGGCATTCCTTTGCCTAAAACGACTTCTGTGTATCATGGAAAACTTAACGTCAATGAACTTTCTTCAGTTCAGTTTAGTTCAATTCATTTAATTCCTTTGGAACAACTTAGTACAGATTCAGAGATTTCTCAGCATTTATAACAGATATCAAATAAGAAGCAAATAGGTGTAAATCAATAATACAAATGTATAAAATGTATGTGTGAAATATATTTGTTAGAAGCAAAGTACTCTTTCTCACTCCAATACTGTATCTTAAGTATGAAATATATGCTTGCTTCACCTACTTAAAGGTCTGTAAACCATTAAGAGTGAAGAGCAGTGTATATACTATATTTAATTGAGTTCTAGAAATGATAACTTTGTTTTCTATGGCTTTTAAACCGCTACATTGATAATCCGTATAATAATAATCATCAATGTTCATAATGTTTCTTCCCGACAGGTTCATGACAGTCTGAATGTACTTTTTACTTGTCTCTCAGGCACATTTCTTTCACCAACTGCTGCAGCAGCCAGTATTTCTGGAGTCCTTACATTAGTTAGGAATATGGAGCATATCATTTTGTGGCATTGATCTTCATAAAGTAACCCAGAGCTAACACTTATGATGTTTTGAGTTATGTACCCTAAGATTTTCAGTAAATATTCACATGCCAAAAGCAGCCTATGTTCACATTTGTTTTACATTATAACAATTTGAGGAATTTGAAGTTATAGATTATAATATAATCTTCATAATACAAAATAATGTTTCATCAAAATAATGCTAAACCTTTTCAGTGGCACAAGCTAGAGAGCTAATTTCCAATTATTAAATATTTTACCTGTTCCATCAATTTACATGTATTCAGTACCAGTAAAACATATAAGCAGTTAAACATAATGTACATACATTCATTTATGATCACAATTCTAAAGGTAGATTCCGGATATAAATTTATAGAGCATTAAAGAAATGTATGAAAATAATTCTTCACTATAATAGCTTAAAATTGTGCAGTAAAATTCCCTCCATTTGTTAAGAAATCAATAACCCAAGCAGTACCTAAGAAAGCACTGAAGAAGTTTTCTTAATACAGGGTTGTGCCTATTTAGTGGACTAATGCTTTGAAAGAATGTAATTCTTAGGTTTCGTTATGCATAAAGTACTGTTGATAGATAGAGTCAACATGAAAAATTCAATGCCATGGCCGGGATTTGAACCATGGATCTCCTGGTTTCTGTCCAGTCACTCTAACCCATTGAGCTACCACGGCCAACATGCCTTACTGATATTAAATTCTCCATTTGACTGGTATATTTCCCCGGTAGACCACTAGGGGCTCTTGCATTCGAGATACACCGTTTGTGGCGACTTACTATCGTATTAGTTAATTGATGGAAATTAATCATTTCTTCACACTAGCTGTATATAGGCTAAGGTTGTTGATAGAGTCAACATGAAAAATTCAATGCCATGGCCGGGATTCAATGTGGGATTCAATGCCACAAATCGTGTATCTCGAATGCGAGAGGCCCTAGTGGTCTACCGGGGATATATACGAGTCAAATGGAGAATTTATTGTCAGGACAGCACATTGGCCATGGTAGCTCAATGGGTTAGAGTGACTGGACGGAAAACAGGAGATCTGTGGTTCAAATCCCGGCCATAGCATTGAATTTTTCATGTTGACTCTATCCATC
Organism: Mantis religiosa; assembly: GCA_030765055.1. NCBI lineage: Eukaryota > Metazoa > Arthropoda > Insecta > Mantodea > Mantidae > Mantis > Mantis religiosa. Next base: position 9,577,338 of record CM060950.1, on the reverse strand, counting down.
AACAACCTTAGCCTATATACAGCTAGTGTGAAGAAATTATTAATTTCCATCAATTAACTAAAATAAAGTACTGTTTTGTATGTTTGTGTTTGTTAATATTCATATTTGAGTTCTTTCAGTTATTCATTTTTTATTATCCATTGTTAAAATTTGTGTCTTTTTATATGTCTCTTTATTTATTAAGTACTTCCTGATTGTTATATTACTTATTTAATTTGACAAAGTCAATATTTCTGATTGGGAAATCATATAGGAATAAAGTTGAATTGAGTTGAAGTTCTTTTTTCCCCTCCCTTTTTCAATAAACTGTATCTTCTTCTTCTAGTAGTTCACCAGGAAAAATGCAAGTCAGTTGGAGCACTTAGTGCCATTACAGCTCAGTGGTCAGAGGAACCAGACACAGACCAGAAGATCCGTGGTTCAAACCCTGGCTATAGTATTGTCCTACACATGGCTAGTGACATAATACACGGGCCAAACAATTAAGTTTAGCACACTGTAGTCACCATTGAAGTAAGTTATATCATGTGTAAATGAGATTTCCTACTAGTTTAATCATAAAAATGCAAGTCATTTGGAGAATTTAATATCATGCTGACATACTACCATGTTAGCTCAGTGGTTAGAGCAACTGGGCAGAAAGTGATCCATGATTCAATTCGTATCTATGACATTAAATTTGTCAGTCTTTCTCTACCTTTCCAAATCTTATCCCTTACACTGCTAGTGCAAAGAACAATTAACATCCATTACATGATATTATTCTCCACTGTCTTATATCTAGCAAAACAAATCATTCTACATAATACAGTTTCAGTTATACTTATCCATATTCATCATTTTATACCGATACTTAAATTAGCTATATTGTTTCGATAACAAATACACCTCATCTGACAACACTTAAAGGTTAGCATTTTAACTCTCTATAATCTGCATATATAAAACCCTTCTGCAGACAATTAGAGTTAACTGATGCAAGAGATACTATCATTGTTATTCTATATACGAGGAGTAGTGGCAACATTGAAAGAACACAATATTTAATGAACTAATAAGTACAATTGCATTATATTCTTTCAATGTAATGCCCATGAATGTAGGGAAACCATTGGGGACCATTGGTTGATGACGACAGCGACCTACTGCGCGAGGTACAGATGCCACGTCAGGAAATCGGTTGCCTCGGAGGTTTTCTTTTTTCAACTTCGGATAGAGGTCGAAGCCACAAAGACTCATGTCTGGTGAGTACAGGTGTTCCAAGACCCCCCAATGCTGCTGTTACAATATGAGCTTGACATTGTTTGCAACATGACAATGTGCGTTGTCATGCAACACCATAGGTTGATCACCTTGCAATAAACATGGATGTTGGCACCGCATAGGTGGACGCAGAGGTCGCTCCAGAAATAGGCAATAGTAGCCACTGTTGGTGGTTAGTGCCTCGGGCACAGCATGCATAAGAATAACATCTTCGTAGTTGTATGCTACAATCAGCATAAAAGCTTCACCCAACACGGTTCCTGCCGAACTTTCTGTGGACACAGTGAATCTGGGTGACACCATTCATTCGACTGACGCTTTAATTCAGGCTTGTAGGCTCGTGCCTACGTCTCATCAGTGGCAACAATATGCTGCAGAAATGCATCTTCTTTGTTATGGTATCTGTCCAGGTGAAATTGACACTGTTCACTTCAATGTACACAGCAACAATACACACCCACCAAGATGCCCATCAGATGCATACTACAGATCGAAAATAGTCACCTGGTCACTGCCATTGGCACATACCTGCTTTCCTGTGAGTGTTTGGAGTATGTTGACACTACTTTATTTACAGCCCTTGTATATATAGAAAGTCATGCAACTTTGCAATTACAAATGAAAAATTAGTATGCTGTCTAGGTGAAAAATAAATGTTGTTTAAGAATACATTGCTTGGCCACCGTAGCATCCTTCAACTTCTCCAATAAGGTTGCATATTGATGGTTTTGTGTTTCAAGGTTCTGTCCTGGACATTCCAGAAAATAGCAGTTATCAGGTCTCGTATTGAGGTTACATAATTGATCTTTTTTGGAGCACTATCATCCCCTCACTGTTTGGACTGCTGCTTAATGAATTACAAGTGATGGTAAATGCAATAATGATATCAGTTTGTTAATGAACATATCTAAGAACACCTATTAAATTTACATAGGATAGTGCTTCTGATGAGTGTTTAACAAATACAATACTCTTTACTATGCAAGCTTTCTCATCTGCAAATGCTCGTGCAAAATATTGCACATCTGATGTAATTAGATGTCAGATATATCAGCCAGATCACATATAGTATGCCACTGTAAACTTTTATATGTTATATATATGAAGAGCTTTTTAATTGCAAATATGTAATTACTGAACAGCATTCAGTTTTTTAGAAGCTTAGATGGCTCAGTTGTTTTATTTGCATCTCTCATGCTGAGAGTCTGTGGCTCAATTTCCAGCTCTGGTGTGGCAATCTTAAATTGAGCGTATCCGTACTTCACCTCTGACTAGCTCACTGAGGTTCAGAGTCCACGGTAAATACTGTGAGGTCTCCTCCTTTTACCACCATCTTCATCATCATCCTGCCATTGGAGGTAATGGGCTCCATATTTGGGTGTCTCCAGATGAGAAATAACAGGTGATTAAGTCCAATCCTCACTTGGTGGAATGACATTAGCCTTAAGGTCTTAAACCATAGGGAACATTACGGATAGCAATTATAATATCTTATTTTATCTATATTTGTAAGAAACCACTAGTTATTTATTTTGTGAAACAAATATGTGAAGGTGCACAGGTGCCATCTGAGTATCATACCTGAACACTATCCTTGACATTTGATACTATCAGCTCACTTTGTGTCAGGTGGAAAATTATCCAAACCACCCTCATTAAAGACAATTAGACATTTTATCTCCTAACAGTGATGTTTCCAGAGTTTTCTACCATTACCATTGTTATTACCATTACCAAACCATTCTTTGAGGTTCACATATATTGAGAAATGACACAGAACCTAATATTTCTAGTATGCTGGAAACCAGTGTAGTTATGAAGATATTCATAGGAAAGCTGGATGGCAGAAGGAAAAGAGGAAGACCCAGGAAAGGATGGGTAGATGATGTAGAAGATGACTTGAGAAAGTTGGGGGTTGTAGGCTGGAGAAGAAAAGCAGAGGACCGAGTAGAATGGAAGAGGGTGGTTAGTGAAGCCAAGGACCTACATGGTAGTCCCAACTAACATCATCATAAATATTTCTAGTAGTACAACTTCAGTTAATGTCATCAGAAAATTATATTACAAGATTTAAAAATATATTTGATATAATGTTTACAAATTATATATTAACAGTTAAATGACTCAACAATTAATACAGCAGTAGTCTTCACATCTGCATACAGTATCCAAGGAGGTCTCAAATTTGATTTTCACTGACCTGGTGAGTTTTAGTTAATATAGCTAAAGCTTTCACTAGTCCTTATCTAGTAGTAGCTCAACACAGCAAGCCAGTTAAAGAAACTGAAGGGTAACATGTGGGAAAAATTCCATTTTATTATTTGCAAAACTTAATACAGTTTAACATGTCAATGCTAGCTTTAAATAACATTAATATAATTTTGAGTCGAACTAATACTCAATGCTCCATTTATTGCTAGTATTTACCTAGAATGCGTTCCGTTAGTATCTGCCTAACATCATCAGCTGTTGTCGACTAATGGACGTTGGATTGGTGAACTCATTGAAGGTGACAGGTGTGTCTCTATCGGTATCTTGATGAACTTGAAGTTTGGATTTTCATCAAAGGTAGTGTCGAAATTAAACAATTTTCTTTCATATTTCTTTATGAAGACTTTTTCCCATGTGGTTAATGCAGCTGGAAATGGACACTTTTTAATAAGTGGATTTCTTGTTCTATATTATTATTCTCCTTCTAAAAATGGCACGCTACCGCCGATTTATGGAACAAAGAAATAGATCAATCGGCAGTAGCGTACCATTTTTGGAAGGAGAATCATGATATAGAATGAGAAATCCACTTATTAAAAAGTGTCCCAGGTCCAGCTGCATTAACCACGTGGGAAAAAGTCTTCATAAAGAAATATGAAAGAAAATTGTTTAATTTTGACATTACCTTTGATGAAAACCCAAACTTCAAGTTCATCAAGATACAGACAGAGACGCAGCTATCACCTCCAATGAGTTCACCAAACCAATGTCCATTAGTTGCAAACAGCTGATGATGTTAGGAAGATCCTAATGAAACGCTAGGTAAATACTAGCAATAAATGGAGCATTGAGTATTAGTTCGACTCAAAATTATATTAATTTTGTGCTTCACTGTATCATAGTCCTTACACAAATAACGTATTATGTTTCACACCTCTGATACATCATGATGAATGTGTATAAAACTGTAGATCAGCAGGATTGAAAAGTATTAGTAGCGTATCATCTAGGCAAATGGGTTTACAAATATCAAATTAAACAGCAAAGTATTTATTCAAAGTGATAGTGATATGTATTGGTGTCTTGGGTATTTTTACCATGGGGAGGTGTATGGTTAAATGCCATCAGTGTAGCACCTTCTTTGGAGCATCCTAACAGTTTGTGCTTACACACATATATATATATATATATATATATATATATATATATATATATATATATATATATATGTATTATTAAACTCAAGTATTTTTTCCATTGTAAGGAAATAAATATAAATCAAAGTACACTTTTCTATGAATATTTCACCCTTTGTGCTTACATTTTCATGTAATCCCATAGGCTTAGTATGTACTATGGATAAAGGACAGGATGGTAGAGCTAATCTTAGTCCCTGCCTATGACCTCAAGAAATGAATGTAGTTATTTTGAAATTATTAGTGCTTATTTAACTGCAATCTGGAACATCCCCTCTTAAATTTCATATGTGCAGATTTAAAAGTAAACTTTTTCTGTGATAGAGAATGCAGCCTTCAATGCTAGTTTAGCTTTTGTCTTGTATTTACATCAGTAAACACAATCTGGGAAACAAATTTGAACATGATTCCTTATCATATATGCTTGTGATTAATGTAAAGCATCTCTTGCATATTTAGAATTCTGCAGCAATATGTACCAACAGAAGTACACAGAAGTAAAACAGTTCAACAGCATGCAGCTCTACTCTATTTTAACTACTACAGATTGGATGCAATGATCAGGAGCTAGAAACAAATATAAGCATACAACCAAACCAACCTATAAAGAAACATAGCAGCTATGTTCTACAGACAACTTTCCTTGTAGAAACAATAAATATATTAGTTATAGAAGTCATGATTTCATTAGTTATTTTAATGAATAAGTTCACAAAATTATTATGTATATCCACTGAATGCATAAAGCACTTCTCAGTAAATCAAAATTCTCTTTTAAAGCTCACTCATTTATTATTTAAGTGAATTGCCTTATTGATATAAATTCACTTACTGCTCTTTGAATCAACTAGTTTTTGGAGAACTCTTATGCTCACCATTAACTTTGATAATTTTAATTTAGGCAGATAGTAGTTGTAAAATAGGTCCAACTAAGAAAGAAGAGCTCTCCTGAAACCTGCCAGTTCAAAAAACAGCACGTAAGTTGTGTCAATAAGCTGACTCATCTTAAATAGCAACATTCACATAAATTCATATTCATTCATATATTTCAAAACAGAATCAAAAGCAAATATTCTAAACTGTATAAAGGAATTGTTTTAACTGCTTAGTGATACCCAGCAGTTCAAGTATTTTGACATACCTAAAAAAGAAAAAATATGTATATGTATATGGAATACAGAAAATTGAGCAAATCATGCCAAAGTAAAACAAAATGTGGTCAAAGTAATAAGGATGGATAAAAAATTAAAAGTGATGACATTGTACTCACGCAGGTAATACTCCCGCTGTTGTTCCACTGGAAAAGCAGTAAAAACAAACCATAAAAAAATGAAAAAACTTGAATTCACCAAACGTGCAAAACACAATGGACACATTTACACAAAGACAAACATATTTATCATACAATCTACTCATTGTGTCCTATTAAACAATTTTCGATTGCATTTTAATAAGGAGCTAGGAAATATTAGTAGATCAAGATACAATAAAGATAATGACATTTTATTATAGAACACAGTCAATGCAAAAACCAAGGATTAACCATCTTCCTAACCTCAAAAAGAGATCTTGGCTACCAACCAGATGACAAAGGAACTACAGATGCTACATTAGATATATTTACGCCATTACATTAAATCAGCAATAAAAGAAGGGTAATTATGTTTATAATAATAATAATAATAATCAGAAGAGAATTTCCTCTATGCCAAAATGATTCCATTTCCAAGTAGTTTTTTGTTTCATGGACACAAATTAGCAGAATTAATAAAGGTACAATTTTGTTACTTTCTTCTTAAACAAAAGTATATGCATGTGGAATTTAAAGCTATGTTTGTATTAGGAAAGCATTAAGTTATATTAAACCTTTAATTTTAAAATTTAAGTTCAAATGCAGCCCAACTATTTTTAAAATAAATTTTAACTGAATTCTAAACATGGTTGTGATGTAGAACATTTTTTTTTTTTTTTTTTTTTGTAATTTACATCCTCCAATGTTAAGTCACATCGGACAATGAATGGAATGGGTGAAATGATGCTCAAATGAACCCAGGGTCCATGGAGCTTAGAATTACCTGACATTCATCTTTTAGGATAAGGGAAAACTCCAGAGAAACCTTATCCAGGTAACTCACCCTGACCGAGATTCAAACTCGGGACCTCTTGAACGTGAGGCAGACATGCTACCATCTACGCTACGGAGGCAGGCAGAACATTCTTTGGACAGACATACATTACAGATTAAATGTAGGTATATGGAACATGAAGTACCATTAACATTTCTCTCGACATTTAATCATTACAAAAGGCTAAACATTATTAATGAAAAAATAATAGATCATTTGAATTTATGTTTATGGTTTAAAACTTATCAATTAGAGTTGCATGTTTTGCAGCAATGAGGTACTACAATTTAATAAATAATTTCTAAATTTAAGTAGAATGTCCTGGTACCAAAAATGGAATTAAAGCTTCAAATTATGCTTCACATTTGGGCTTACTTTCAGCAAAATGAAACTTTTAAAGTTGTTAACTGATTTGATTACTATTATAATTATAATTTTGAATATAACTTTAGAAAAAAATAACATTGGGCTTCTTTTTAAAATGTAGCATTTTTATGTGTTAAGATTACTGTTCATGTTTTAGTTGAATTACTAGTTTTCTGCTGTAGCTTAGCACCCTATAATACCTAATGGTGAAGGTTCCTATTTTTGCCACCCAGAGGATTGCAGTTTATGTTGTAATTTAGATTTGCAGCTATACAAAGTGATTTACTCTATGTAGGTAAATATAGAGTATCACAAGTGAATATATGCTAAAAATTTAAATATTTCCCTAATTTAGCTCTGGTGAGGAAATAAAAAATTTTATCCTGTTTTTAGAACAACAAAATTTTTCTCTGATTAAAACTAACATTAATTTCTTACATACTTCTTCACATAAACTATGTTATACCTTGTCACCATTCTACAAGCACTATATTTATGTGCATGCAAAACAATAAGGCAGTGATAGATTAGGAAGAAAAGAGTAGGTTTTGTAATAAAATGTTGCTGTGAAACATCTAGTAATGAGTAACATACAGTATGATCCATGTAAAGCTGAACAGGTTTAGAGGGATGTAATTTTCATTTAAAGATAAGAAAGAACTGAAATACAATTCTCTGGTCTCAGCAGATCTGGGATAATCAATGTTGGTATTACCTACATCCATTGTTACCTTATTAATAATGGACTTTCAGTCTCTAGTTTTGCAGTCATAACTGAACATGGAGTTCTCAAAGTATGAAATTGAAAGAAGCGTAGAGACAGTGAAGCACAAATTAGCACAAAAGTGAATCGAGAAGATATTGACACACTGCTTCACTCACGCTGTTTTTTCACAGGACATGTTTCAAGAGCTTTTGCTCTCTTCATCAGCTGGAACTCCACTAGTGCAAATTGTAGTTATTTCCTCTTTCTTCGTATCGTCGATAGATGGCATGATATACTTGTCAAAGATGTCCGGTGGTGGAGTTTCAAAATTCATGACTCTATGACGATTTTTGTTAATGAAGATTTTTTTCCCATATGGAAAGGTCTATGAGGTGATTAACGTATTTTATTAAAGATGTTTCCAAGTTGATGTCATGTCTAGTATTCAAAAAATAAAAAGCCACTGCTGATTTTTCTGTTTCACCATTTTTGATGTTTCTTGCATGTTCTGTAGTTCTGATGTCAATATTTCTTTTTGTTTTTCCTATATAAATTTCAGGGCAAGTTTCACATTTGATCTCATAGATTCCTGGAATTTATTATAGGCAGATGGATGGAAGGTAAATATTTAAAAAAAATTTCTCTTTTGCTCCTGTAGGTTCTAGGGTGGTGGTTTTTCATTTTCTTAGCCTTGTTGAGTCTGTTAGCTGTTTTGTCCACTAAATTTGGGTTTAACAAAACAGTTAACAGACTCAACAAGGCTAAGAAAAAAAAAGAAACCACCACCCTAGAACCTACAGGAGCAAAAGAGAAAAAAAAATTAAAATATTTACCTTCCATCCATCAGCCTATAATAAATTCCCAAAAATCTTTTCAACACACAACATAAATCTTGCACCTCAAAATAGATTTAATATCAGAAATTTGTTAAAAGGCCCCCCAAAAATTCAATTACTACCAAAGAAAAGCCAGAAATCTATGAGATCAAATGTGAAACTTGCCCTAAAATTTATATAGGATAAACAAAAAGAAATATTGACATCAGAACTACAGAACATATAAGAAACATTAAAAATGGTGAAACAGAAAAATCAGCAGTTGCTTTTTATTTTTTGAATACTAGACATGACATCAACTTGGAAACATCTTTAATAAAATATGTTAATCACCCCATAGACCTTTCCGTATGGGAAAAGAATTTCATTAACAAAAATTGTCATAGAGTCATGAATTTTAAAACTCCACCACCGGACATCTTTGACAAGTACATCATGCCATCTATCGACAATATGGAGAAAGAGGAAACTACTACAATTTGCACTAGTCGAGTTCCAGCTGATGAAGAGAGCAAAAGCTCTTGAAACATGTCCTGTGAAAAAAACAGTGTGAGTGATGCAGTGTGTCAATATCTTCTCAATTCACTTTTGTGATGGTTCTCAGTTCAGCAGCATGGTTCTATTGTAAAAATATATTTAGAAACTGTTTACTGAATTGAAGAATCACTGGTATTTCAAAGAAAATTCCATGTGCCCAACGTTTTAAGTTCAACAATTTTATCCATAACACAAAATTTGAAGACAACAGTCACTTTTTCTCTCTCCCTCCCACTCCAGCGGGACTGGCAAAAACAGAGCTGCAATGAGTCAAAGGTATGTTCATGTTCTACAACATTCGGTGAAATCACCAAAGAAAACATTGTACCAATTGATCCAGAAGCAGGTTACTCATTTGACACTTGTCAAGAAACCTGCAAACAGTGGCTTCAAAAGCTTCCAGTTCTGAATTGTAAGGACCATATTATGCGAGAAATGGATGCATCAATAACCTCAGATTCTACTTATAAGAAACATAGACAATCTGTCTAGAATCTGATTTAACATGAAGCCTGATAGAACCTACCATGCTACATCATCATGCAAAATAGTAGATATTGGATTGCTCAGAACCCAAATGTTATCCAGGGAACTTGATTGCATTTAGAAAGTATTTGTGTCTGGTGTACGGTGTCACTTACCAAAATTATTGGTTCCATTCTCTTGCATTCTTTAATACATTCTTACAGAAATTGGACAAATTGAATACATACAAGGCTATTTCAAGTTATATAGTACAAAGGTCATACATCTAATAATTCCACAGGATTTAAAGGCAATTATGACTATCTACTTTTTTTTAAAAATCTGTAACCTTCCAGACGACCCAAGTTCACATCTCCATATTTCCTCTTATGAGGCTACGTTAAAGGCAGATTGTACAACAGTATATTGCTGTCATTTTCTGAACTCTGAGGTAATCACAAATGAAATCAGATGCATTAACTAGGAGGCATTTTAAAACACATTACAGAATATTATGTAGCAGGCACAGTTGTGTATGGATGAAGGTGGAAGACATTTTAAAGGTTTACTCTGAGGTATCTGCCAAAAGAGAATGACATTTTCAACATTTACTATGAGGAATCTCTCAAATGTACTCAAACATTCAGAACAGATTGCATGTGTTTGCTATTATTGGTTTAAAGGGTATAGTTCGTTAACACTGTTCATTTTTATATGGATCGACCTGCATAATAGGTATGTTATTGAATTTAGAGTTCCTGGATATAGAAATAAAAGAAATAGGAAGCTTTTTGTTATGTATGATTCAATTTTATAACCTTAGGCAATATCCAAAGAAAATAAATTATTTGTAATCGGGTTGAAATAACATTGTGAAAAGAAACAGATGAATGTAACAAACACATTAATGCTACAAGTATTGCTTCAGAAATAAAAAAGAACAAATTAGTATCATCATCCTTCATTTCATTTACAATCTCTAACACTGCCAATATAGTATCTAAACACAAAAATTATGTAGTTGAAAAGAATACAGTAAATACAAACAAAAGGAGATTCAAATGGGCTGAATCAGTATTTTTTCTTTTAAAAAATTAAGTAGCAAAAACAAATAAAGAGTTATTAAACCAAACATTTAAATTTATATGACTGAAATATTAACAGCATAGTAATTTGAAAAATTATAATAATACAAGAAAAGTAGAAAGAAAAGTACAAAACATTCAAACTAAGAACACAGGATTCAAAGAAATTTTATACATTTTAGTTATATATACTGATGTGAAAGCACTCATTGATACATTTTGGAATCTTCTTTGGGTAATTCTTAAGTAAATGGCATTTCAGATTGCATGATGTGCCTCTCTATGCTACAGGTAAATTCAACAGCAATGATTAAATTAAAACTTTCTTTATAATAACTTAAATTTTGGAAAGCAACCTCAAAGCAGACTATGTCTTTTCATATAGATTATTTTACTTTTCAATAAACCAAATTATTGGCTATTATTGTAGATTAGACTATTCGGTAAACTTTCAAAACAACAGTGTTTTAGTAATAAAAATAATTTTGAATGAGAAATGCAGAATGAAGAATTTGGAGACACAAATATATTATATGGGTTCTTATATATACAAATATAACAATTTGTAACTTAAAACTTCACTTATAAGAAATGACGATGATTTTCTTATAAATTGTCCAGGATCGTGATTTCATGTAAAACTTCTACATATCCACAGCCGGAAACAAAGCTGTTGTCATCATTACGAACGCTAGATGTTAATATGTTCTTGTTAGTACTACCAAAATCTGAAAATGAAACAAATTTAAAAACAGAATTGATTGCCGGTATTCCAAAATTCATTACGTGATGTTGGTTTTTTAAAATAAACATCTTTTCCCAAACCACTAAATCTATTGGACCATTTAATTGTTTTAATAATTTAAGTTCTGGATTTATTTCATGGTTAAATGACCAAAAATAATCCTAGCGGCTAGTGGATATTTGTTAAGATCAAAATCTTTTCACTTTTAGTGGTGAATTTTTTCAACATACTTCTGGCTTAGCAATGGGTAATCCTCTTTTACCTTTTCTCACTGATCTTTTTATGAGTTTTTTCGAAATGCAAGCCACTAAAGCATTCCCTTTAATGTTTACAGTTTGGTATAGATATGCTGATGATATTTTTGCAATTGTTCCTGATAAACTCATAAATGATGCTTTAAAATTACTAAATTTGCAAGATAAAGCAATAACATTCACATTACAGACTGAAATTAATGGACTTTTTCCTTTTATAGATGTAAAGATAATAAGAAATAATAATAAATTAAACTTTGGTATTTATAGGAAGTCTACTCATATTGATAATTACATAAAAAATAAAAGTTTTAACCCTTTTTCACATAAATTTGCTGTTTTCAATAGTTTGATTTATAGATTAATAAATATACCACTGCATAAAGATGACTTTAATAAAGAATATAAACATATTATTAATACTGCTTTAATTAATGGTTTTAATAAAGACTTTATAAATAAAAAAATTGAAAAATTCAAATATCAAAAAAACTGTTAATGATATTTCTACCCTTAAGAAATAAAAGACGATTTTAATTTAAAAAAATGTACTTACCATCCTTGGATTAATAAATATTTTCAAATTTTTTTTAAAAAAATTTGGTATAAATTTAGTTCCTCAAAATAAATATAGTATTAAAAATTTATTGCATTTCTCTAAAAAAGATAAAATTCCTAAGAATAAAAAATGTGGTATTTATCAGTTTAATTGTTTTGACTGTGATAAAGTTTATACTGGAAGGACAAAACGTAATTTGGAAACCAGAACGAAAGAATATTTTCATAACATTAAGTATAAACACACTGATAAATTGGCCGTAGCGGATCATTTTTGGCCATTTAACCATGAAATAAATCCAGAACTTAAATTATTAAAACAATTAAATAGTCCGATAGATTTAATGGTTTGGGAAAAGATATTTATTTTAAAAAACAAACATTGCCTAATGACTTTTGAAATACCGGCAGGCGATTATGTTTTTAAATTTGTTTCGTTTTCAGATTTTGGTAGTACTAACAAGAACATATTAACATCTAGCGTTCGTAATGACAACAGCTTTGTTTCCGGCTGAGGATATGTAAAAGTTTTACACGATCCTGGACAATTTATAAGAAAATCATCGTCATTTCTTATAAGTGAAGTTTTAAGTTACAAATTGTTATATTTGTATATATTTGTTTGTTTCACTGTTAATAGCTTCATATTTTATGTATTTATTGGGTTGTTATACATTTGGAAACATAAGAAACTATTCAAATGAAATTGTAGTAATTTAAAATAAAATGGCTTTATATTGTTCACTTAATTGCTGTGCCTCCTACGAATTCTGAGAAATACCTGATGACTAGCTTTAGAAGGATATATAATTTAAACCCAGCTCATAAAGATTTTAAGCAAGTTAATGCCTATATCTGCCTATGGACTGTTTCCTTCTTAATTTCAGTTTAGCTTTACTCAATAAAAAAGATCAGAATTATCTGTAGTGCTGATATGTTGATCAATAAGTTTAACATTTCCGAACAAAATAGCTTGTGTTATAAGAATAAATATACCATTTACATTAAAACTGTGATTCCTGTTGGCACATAAATTAATAATTCATTTACTATTTATACAGTGAAACTAAAATTTGGCAGCTGGTTCTGCAATAGTAAGAAAATTAGAAACATGTACAAACAATTAAGAACAAAACAAAAGAACAGTATATGACTTGCCCTTTATATTTACAAAACACTTGTGTAGTACAAACTATCAGGTCAGTGGCTCTAGCAAAGAGAAGGTATCTGTATTAGGAATTTCTTAATATACCTATTCCATAAATCTGTTATCTAACAATATTCCATGCAGTGTCATTCACTAAAGTGGAACTTACTAATTCCAAATCATGGTCTATGAAGGGGTAATTGAAAACAGTCTGATACATCTACTAATTACATACAGTATAGCATGATACTCCCAAAGTATTAGCTAATAAATTTATTTTCAGTAGGTATATCGGTGACTATTACTGAACTGTCCTTTCTTGGAGGTCACATGTATCTACTCAGAACATGCTTTCATCAGCAAGCAAATACCAAAGAAGTCACATTATTCAGTGATTCAGCTCTACTAATAATAATAGTATGTGCTTATCAACAAAGGAACATCTAAAATGTATTAGGGAAGTTTGACAGGGCTCATAATGAACAAGCATGCAGGTTGTTGTTATCAGCTAATATCATGCAGCAGTAGAGTTGTGCTCTTGTCATTTTCATGAGATATTTTCTATAAATATTACACTTAAAATTTACAGCTTTTTTCCCCTTTTCTCTATTTGTTCATAAGGAATATAATATGAAACTATGAACATTAGCGTTTCAACTGAAAGTGTATTCTCATCTTTTTGAGGAAATAAACGTCACTTGTAAAATATTTCCTAATAAAGGAAGCATAAAATTAATCTATTATTGTCTGCACAAATAGATATTATTAGAAACAATAGTCAAGATATACAAGTTAGAAGGCTTGCCTCTTTTTAAATTTAAGTGTTAAGAAATGCATTCAAAGATTATAATGAAAATCATTAAAGAACCTGTTTAAGAGTACCTTGTAATTTTATTTCATTAACAAAAAATACCAATGCTTGCTTTTTATTCTGTATGAAGAAGATTAATGCAATTTAAAACTTCTCGCTTACAGAGACATTTAGACATTTTAAAACCAGCATGTCTGGTTGTGTTTTTGTTTTTTCTTTTTCTGCATTCTTTTAGTAAGTTTATTAATAGTACATTCCATTGCTATATATAAGAGTCCTTCAATAAATAACCAAACTAATTGTATTTAAATAAACCGCCCCTGGAGTACCATAGCTGCTAGTGGTGGAAAGGTGAATCCTTCCTCTAACAGTGCTGTGAGTGCCAGTCATGCAGAGTCAATCAGTTGGGGGTTAGAACCCAATACGTGAGGTCGTGTTTACTGCACCCACCATGGAACTGAAATTGCAGCAACGGGCATGAATAAAGTTTTGTGTTCTGTTAGACAAAACTCCTACAGAAACCTTTGAAATTGTGCAGAAAGCATACAAGGACCAAGCTTTAGACAAAATATAAGTCTTTGAGTGGTATAAACGTTTCAAAGGGGGTCATGAAGACCTTCAAGGTTCTCCGCGCCCTGGAAGACACGTAACAGCAAAACTGGAAGTCAACATTAACACAATTGACGCAATTGTGCAAGAAGATCATCGCATAACAATTTCAAAAGTTGCTGACATAATGCATTTGTCTGTTGGAACTGTAGACAAAATTTGCAATGATCTTGGCTATCAAAAAGTTGCAGCAAACTGGGTACCGCACTTGCTGAAGGATGAACAGAAGGCTCACTGCATCATGCTGTGCTAAGAATGGTTTGGAAGGTTATGACGGGAGTCAGACTTTCTGAATAGGGTCATCACTTGTGACGAGAGTTGGTTCCACCATTACAACCTGTTAACAAAACAGGAGAGTTCGCAGTGGAAACATTCATCTAGCCCTAGGCCTAAGAAAGCAAAGGTTCAGAAAAATGCAGGAAAAGTCTTGCATCTCGTATTCTTTGACAAACAGGGCATTCTGTATGATCATGTTGTAACTAATCAACACACAGTAACTGTTGCTTACTATTGTGACGTACTGAAGGGGCCACTGAAGAAAAATTTGCCGAAAAGTGACCAGATCTCGCAAGGAGAGGATGGATCTTGCATCAGGATAATGCCCCTGCTCATGGAGCTCGTGCGACTCAAGATATCATCACAGAAGTGAAACAGGAGCTTCATTGTCGCCATTTTCAAAGTGATAAGGAGTTGAACAATGGGTATCCTGAACAGACTGTCCAAAAATGGGTTCAACGAATGCTTTGAACAATGGGAAAATCATTGGAATAATTGTATTTCGTCAGAGGGAGAATACTTTGAAACTGTGTAGGCAAATGTTAGTGAAATAAAGCCATTATGTGTTAATTAAAAATTTAGTTTGGTTATTTATTGAAGGACCCTCATATACCCATTGATGCATAAACACTCATTTAAAGTATTTTAATATTAATAATTAATAATTGGTGTATGATAGCTTAATTGGGAACATTTTACTGTAGTTTCATAAAAATTCATTTTGTTAAATATATATTTTATATAAATTCCAAGTAAGAGCATCTTTTGCCACTGGGCATGATTTTCCTTTTCTTTAAATAGTCTTTAGGTGTGTCTCTTTCTTTTTCTATGACGCTCCATTGATATACAAGGTGATCAGCTATTTAACACGTGTAGGTATGCATATAATTATAACATAAATAAGCTTTATCCAGCTAATGCTTGTTATACTTAGGTGGATTACTTTGCTGCCCCCTCCAAAAAAAAAAAATATAAACAGTCTCTGCCATTTTGCATTTCCATGCATATATTCATTTTTGGTAGGTGTTCAACAATGCTGATGGCTGCACACCTGCAGAAGATTAATATGTTACTTACAAGTCAATGTCTGTTCAGTGCTAAATAGCATGTAAACCAGTCACATCATATAGAACATAAAACTGTCATAAAAGCACAAGAAATTTCTTTGGCTTCAGATACATAGGTCATTTATCATTAATGCACAGTAGAAACTGGACTCCGACAACCTTAAGTTATAATAACTTTGTTGTAAACATAGATAAACCAAATATGGACTGGAAGCATTAAAGACAGGCATGCTTTTTTGTACTATATATCTCCTCTATAATAAAGAAATTTCAAATCATTAGTGGAAATTAAGCTATCAGTTTCCAGAATAATTTCAGTATTAAATGTGCTGCCTTTAGGAGTTTTGCTCCCCTATGTTAGAATCGCAAGAGCCTGTCCCTTAATGCTTTCAGAAATAAATTAATTTTTATCCTAAATGTCAGTCCTCCACAACTACATATTTTCATATAATGTATACATATTTAATGTATATATATATATATATATATCTTGATGGTGGAGGTCACGACATGACAGAAAGCACAAGACACAACTACAGCAACTAGTTGATTGTTAGTTGAGGATGGGAACGAACATGTTGTAATGCTTCACGAGTAAGTGAGATACAATCTAAGCATAACCAACATTCAAATAATATCAGTATCCTTATTTGGTAAATAATGATTATCTACCAAATGACTCCGGCCGTGAAAGCCTACACACTACAAGTATCCTTATTGTTTAGAAATGTCCAACTTTAAGAGTGAAAATTAATTTTGAATACGAACTGCAAACAGAATATTTTGGCTAATTAGCAGTGAGGGAGATATTCAACGTTAAAAAAAAAAAAAAAAAAAAAAAAAAGACATTGACACTTCATTTATCATCACCAGATTCTTAACAAAACATCTTCAGAAACCTACTACAACTAAATCATCTTGTGTAATTCTGTCTTATTTTCAACTATCTTCCTTGATGGACTTGGTGGTGGAATGGCTGAACCAGCCTTGATATGATTTAACCCTAAATTTTAAAACCTCTACAATAGAGTAACTATTTTATCTCACTTTAGCAATAGTTTTAGACTATTATGCTACAATTTGGTTGCTGTGTTGAGAACAGTAATATCAATTAGCTTACAAAAATTAAAATATATAACAGCTTATAAGTGCAACAAAAAAGCAGAATGGCAAATGGCTAATTTTTATGGAAAAGCAGAACCATTATCATTGTTAAACAGCCCCAACCATATTTTTTAGTGAAATAAAGACAGTTATTCAGTTTCAGTGTTTGATGACTATAAAATTGTAAAGATGCTAATTCCATAAATTTATCAGAAGCCCCAATTACGCCCTACATTTGGAAGAAACACTTATGTTTACTTTTGGGGGCATAGGTGTACCATTATCATTATGCAGCTAAAGAAACCATTCTTTATACTGTCACAAGTGACTTTATTGATTAATACTAATAATAGTTGATATGACTTCAATAGTACGTGAGACATCACTCCCCCCACTCCATCACTTGTTGAATAAATGTGTGTAAGCCGGTTGCTTGCCCTCTCTCTTGGACTATCCTTTGGCCTGGATAGATGCATTTGTACGCAACCTCTTGAGGCAGGTAATGGCCACTGTAGCCACCTTTGTAATCTGCTTATTTGTAGTAAATATTCTTATTAAGTGGATTGTAATATTAATTAGTGTCACCCATACCTTTTGTAGAAATGTAACCTAATAGAAAATTCCAACCACTCGCCAAGCCGGTATTTCCTACCCTGAGTAATTCCCCCAGTGTACGATCTGACCATGTGTTCCTTACCTATCCAGTTTGTCACAATATTTTATAACTGAAATATCATTACCACAAAATAGAGCAAAAATATAAGCCTCTGGATAGAAGGTTTCAGAAGTGAATGCAAAACTTGGACACAGCTCCATTGCTCTAACAAACTGATTTATGATCTATTTTCTGGAATCCATCTTACATTAGTTAGGAATATGGAGCATTTCATTTTGTGGCATTGATCTTCATAAAGTAACCCAGAGCTAACACTTGATATGTTTTGAGTTATGTACTTTAAGAGCTTAAATATTCACATGCCAAAAATGGCCTGTGTTCACATTTGTTGTTTGTTATATAGAATTTCATAATACAAAAGCATATAAGCAAAATAATGATAAACCTTTTCAGTGGCACAAGCTACAGACCTCATTTCCAATTATTAAACACTTTACCTGTTTCATCAATTTACATGTATGCAGTGCCAGTAAAACATATAAACAGTTAAACAGTATTAATGTACACACATTTACTTATGCTCACAATTCTAAACATAGATTCCAGATACAAATTTATACAGCATTAAAGAAATGTATGAAAAAAATTCTTCACTATAATGACTTAAAATTGTGTAATAAAATTTCCTCCATTTGTTAAGAAATCAATGACCCAGGCAATACCTAAAAAGAACTGAAGAAGTTTTCTTAATACAGGGTTGTTCCTAATTAATGGACTAATGCTTTGAAAGAATGTAATTCTTAGGCTTCGTTATGCATAAAGTACTGTTTGGTATATTTGTATTTGTTATTATTCATATTTGGGTTCTTTCAACTATTCATTGTTCATTATCCATTGTTAAAGTCTGTGTATTTGCATCTTTCAGCTCCACAGCTCTAACACACTGATTTATGATCTAATTTATCTATTTTTCAGAATTATTTTCCATTTTGACGTAATTCATTCATAAAACTTTTCATACATATAAAATGCTATTGTTACCAATAAGTTCAAAACAATGCCTTTCAGAAATAAGACCTTATGAAATATTAATGGTAATTCATTTCTATTGAAATTCAGACACAAGACCTCCAAATCACCAAAAGGTAGAACTTATGCCAATATACCAATGGTACAGGTAAGTTTAAGGTTGATTTCTTCCAATTCTTCTGGTAGGCTGAAGTTATACAAAAGAATTAAGGTATAAAAGCTGAAGTCCCATTTCTATGTGATAAGACATACACTTTGCATCTACAGTGAAAGGGCATTTGCCTAACATCATTGTTATGCAAGTAAAGGAATCCTTTTTAAGTTAATTGATGGAAATGATTCATTTCTTCTCACTAGCCATATACAGGCTAAGGTATTGGATTCATAGAGTCGATATGAAAATTTCAATGCCATGGCTGGGATTTGATTTTGATTTGAGTCAATTGGAGAATTCAATGTCATGATGGCAAATTGGCCATGGTAGCTCAATAGGTAAGAGTGACTGGATGGAAACCAGTAGATCCGTGGTTCAAATCCTGGCCGTGGCACTGAATTTTTCATGTTGACTCTATCAAAGGAATCCTTATTTATTTGCAAATTAAACACACTTCAATTCAGGTATTTAAAAAAAAAAAATGCATATATCAAGCTGTTATACAAGGTTTCAGATTTTCAGTAACTGTATGCATAACGTGGACAGAGTTTCATGGCATGCAACTCTCGAAAAATGTAATGTAATGCAGTCCAAGTACTTTTGAGAAAGGTTTTCAAATAAATATTAATTTCTACAAGTTCAATTATGGAACATCATATTGTTACTGAAAAGACCCTAAAGATTGCTTTAAGGGTAAGATAAGGTTATAAAGGCAGAGAATGTATTATCCAGGTATTATCATCATCATCATGATCATCATCAACCATCATATAGTTGCGGGAGCAAATGATGTTTACAGAAACGAAGCCCAGGAGATGTTAAACAGATTGGAGTGCTTATTGGTGAAGTATCCTAAGGACAAGGAAATTTTTATCGCCAACATACCACATAGATATGGCCTTCTGCCGTACTCTTGTGTAAATAAAGAAATTAGGAAAACTAACCTAAAATTAAAACTATTGTGCTCTAAGTATACTAATGTTAGGTTGTTAGATATTGCTAAATTAGACAAAAGCCTTTACTTCAAGTGTGGTTTTCACTTAAACACTCATGGGAAAGGATATATTGCTCAGGAGATTATTAGACTGACTGAGAAAATGGTAAGTAAACCTAGGAATCCTCTGGTAATATCATCAAATGGAGAAATAAATGTATCACAGTCGGGAAACATAGTTGCTCTAAGCAAAACAAACCAAACTTAACCGATAGGTCACTTAGGATCATACACCAAAATATACAGTATATGGCTAACAAAATTAATATGATGAGTGTATTACTTAACGAAATAAAGACTGATATTGCTTTAATTACAGAATATGGTTGCTCTAACAAAGAACTTGAATTAGCTGAACTCGATAACTATACTTTAGTTACAGACTTCTGTAGAAAATCTCATAAATCTGGAGGTGTGGCCATATATGTAAAAAATAATTGCATGTTTACCAAATATGAAAATATATGTAATTATAGCATAGAAATGGTTATGGAATGTTGTGCCATTAAAATAATAACCGCAATTGGCAAAATTGCAATAGTAGGTAAATACAGATCCCTAATTCTAAGGTCAATGACTTTTATAAAAATATTGATAAGCTCATAGCAAACCTATCAAATGAAATAGACAAAATTGTTATATTAGGTGATATCAATATAAATTCATGTAATGATTTTCAGGATTACAGGCTATTTAATGATATCCTTGATAGCTATAATCTTGATAATGCAATAAACTGTCCGACTATAATCACGAGGACGTTTGCAACTGCAATAGGCTACTTACTAACATAACACCTACACAGTATTCTGTTTTTGTTAACGATTTTCATCTCTCTGATCACTGTGCAGAAATTATTGACATATTTAACTGTAATTGTGAACTAAAGAAAGCAGCATGGACACAGAAAAGATCACTTCACGGCCTAAATTTAGCAAGGTTGCGAGAAATTTTAAAAGCAGAAAAGTGGGAATCTGTATATACTACGAATGATATAAATTGCAAATGGGATATGTTCTTAAAAACGGTGCTAAGGCATTTTAATACAGCATGTCCATTAAAAACAAAGCAACTTGGTAATAAAGCAAAACATAAAGTACCATTGACTTATGAAATAAGAAATTTACGACAGAGAATGAAATCAATGTACGAATTTTACCATGCAACTAAATTAGAAATATATAATAACTGCTACAAAACACTAAAAAAAGAATATGGCAAGGCACTCGCTTTGCAATTATCCCAGGTTTATAGCACTTCCATTAGTCAATCTAAAAATAAAGCAGCAGCAGCAGCAGCTTGGAATATTATAAATAATTATAGGCAAACAACGAAAGAGGATAAAAATATAACCTTAGAAATAAATGGGCAAAAGATACTAAACCAGAATGATGTTTGCAATAGTCTTAACCAGTACTTTACAAATGGAATCAACAAATCTGAAAAACTCCCTATCAACTATCAACCTAAAAATACTATTGAACAGTCAATCTACCTCATGTCTACAAATAATAGTGAAATTAGTAAAATAATCATTGAACTAAAACAACAAAACTCTTGGGGCTGGGATGGCATCTCTTCTAGAGTATTAAAATACTGTAAAAATGAACTTACAGATATAATTGTATATTTGATTAATTTCTCAATAGAACACAATACTTTCCCAGAGTGCCTAAAAATTAGTATTATAATACCAATTTTCAAAAAAAGGGGACAGATGCCATATTGCTAACTACAGACCAATAATTCGTACCTCTGTATTTAGTAAAGTATTTGAAAAAGTTTTAAATACAAGACTAGTTAACTTCTTAGATAAACATGATATATTAGTTAAAATGCAGTATGGCTTTAGAAAGAATTTCTCTATGACTACAACTATCATAGATCTTGAACAAGAGATCTATTCACAATTAGATAAAGGTAATCAAACAGTAGGACTGTTCTTAGATCTCTCTAAAGCATTTGATAGTGTAGCGTTAAACTTATTATTGGACAAATTAGAAGATTATGGAATAAGGGGAAAAATGCATGACATACTAAAATCCTATTTAACAAATCGCAAACAATGCACTATAATTACTTGTAAAAACAATGGGTCAATTAGACGTTATATGTCACCATATGATATAGTTAAATATGGCGTGCCACAGAGATCGGTACTCAGGCCACTATTATTTCTATTGTATATAAATGACTTATCTCGCTATGAAAAGTGCAAAAATGTATCCTATGCTGATGATACTACTTTACTGTACTGGCACAAAACCATGAATCTCTTGGAGAATTCTATTATAGATACTTTTAATGACTTAAATATCTGGAACATAATAATTTAAAAGTGAATATAGATAAAACAAAATTATTGCATTTTCAGAATTCAGATGCCATTCCATCTAACAAAAAATCTGGTATATATAAAATTGAATGCAGTGACTGTAGTCAAATTTATATTGAAAAAACCAAAAGAAATTTAGAAACAAGAGCAAAGGAGCAATTTAGAAACATAAAATATAAACAATTAGAAAAATCAGCAGTTGCCACGCATTTTTGCGAAAAAAACCACAACACAAATCCAGAACCAAAACTACTAAAACATACATCAGGAAAACAAGAACTATCCACATGGGAACAAATCTTCATTTCAAAAAATAGGAATAAAGTATTCAATTTCGACATCCCCCAGAAAGATTTGTTCAGCAAGTTCCTTGAACGGCCACCAGAGGAGACCTTGACAAAATATCGTCAACTACACCAATGAGAACCAGTCGATGGCCGGTTGAGGATAGAGGCAAAATCTCTGAAACATGTTCTGGAAAAATTTAAAGGTAAGTGTTGTTTAGTGTCATTAATCGACTCCCTTTAAATTTAATGCTACTACTGACTTATCTTTTTGTTTCAATGTGATCTTTCTAAAATACTCTTTGACTCTGGTTGTTAGGTTTCTTATTTATTAAATGTTAATTATTACATTATCTTATTAAATACTTATTTATTACAAAAAGTATTTTACTCCATGGAAGAATATAAACAGGTTAGGTAGAATATGCTATTTACATTTCTCATCAACTTTGTAAACATGTTTGTAAATATTATTGTATTAATTTTCTGTATATGCAATATGACAATCAATGTAAACAACTTTACAGTTGGAAATAAACATCAATCAATCAATCAATCAATCAATCAATCAATCAATCAATCAATCAATCAATCATAGTTTGAAAAAGCTATTTGTAGTCAGCTTTTTTTTTACACTTTGTCAAAGTAAAAATAAAAATAAAAAAATAAAAAACTACAAATAGCTTTTTTCAATTAATTTTACTGTTACTAAATTCCTCCAAGCACACATAATTCTTTTAGTTTGACCTATGTAGCATTTTTCACAATCCTTGTAACTTATTTTGTTTTACTTCAGATCTATTAATAGGTGAAATCTCATCAATTTGTTTTTGAATTTAACAATTTTAATACTGAGTAGCTATTTGTAGGTGCAAAGATGATATCTTTTTCTTTAAAGATTTTTTTGAATTTATTAAATGTTTTTTGGGTTGTACGTGAAACAAATGAATATGCTGTTGCTTTCTTTTTCTTTAGTGATTGTGGTTTTCTTTAGTTGAGGAAGCAACCACATCCACTAAAGAAAATGAAAGCAACAACCTATTCAATTATTTCACGTACAACCCAAAAACATTTAATAAATTCAAAAAGATCTAAAAGGAACAAAATATTATCTTGGCACCTAGAATTATATACTTGGTATTAAAATTGTTAATTCAAAAATAAAAGGTGAAATTTGACCAATTAATACATCTGGGATATACCAAATAAGTTGTAAGGATTATGAAAAATGCTACATAGGTCAAACTAAAAGAAACCTAAAAACCAGAGTCAAAGAGCATTTTAGGAAGACCACATTGAAACAAAAATGCAGTAGCATTTAATTTTTGGAACAGAAACCATTACACTGACCCATAGTCAAAATTACTAAAATGGGTGATAAACTAAAACAAACTGACAAGAGAGAACATATTAATATGGAAAAATGAACTTTGAAATCCCGTAAGTTGTTAATTTAAAGAAATTCATAATTCCACCACCAGAGAACTCAGCAGATTACAACAAAAACGATAGTTGGAACTTACAGGTTGAAAATGGATGCAACGGTTTCTGAAACTAGTCCCCCAATGATATAAAAATGTAGGTGATGAAGTGTTAAAAACCGACTACAAATAGTTTTTTTAATTAATTTTAACATCACTGCTACTAAATTCTTCCTATCGCGTAATATAATCCTAATTTTTTTTTTCTGAAAGAATTTGTTACAGGAAATATGTACTTAATACAATGTTTGTTCCAGAGGACAATTTTGACATCCCAGCAGAAAATAACCTTCACAAGTGTATCAAATACTCACTAGATATCACTTCAGTCAGATAGGATAGACAGGCACAAGATAACCAAACAAGTAGTAGGTCACCAATTGGTGATGAGATCAATGGAATCTTGAAACATGTCCAGATACTGCAGATTGAGGGACATGTCAAGATAAGTGTGGTAAGAAATATACAAAATCTGGCAATAAATAATATGCTGTATGGCTGAAAACATAATACATTAAATTTGAACATAATGTACAAAATTTGCACATACCACAGGTACATGGATACTTTAACTCTATGGGAAAATAAAACTTTTAGAGACCTTTACAGTTGGAGTTAATGTAATTTGAATTTATATCTGGACAGTTATGTCATGCTAACAGTTATGCTGTTCTGTTTGAGATATCTCGTCCACAACTGTGGTGAACATCTTCAGTGGTGCAGTCAGACTCCAATAAAGTGTTGACTGTCTGTGCCTGTATATTTATACACAAAATGCTCGCTCAAGATTGCCCTGGATGCTGGACTGGTAAAAGGGGCTTAGCTTCATTCATGATGTTGCTCCCTTCTGATTGAATCACTTTGTTTCCTCCTATTCGGTGAAGTTTCGTAATAGCTCCTATTGACTTTCAGAGCCTCTTCTTTGCTATTCAAATTGTTCTGATATTTGTAAATTTCAATAGGTTTGCGCAGTATTTAGGTATGGTAATATGTCACGGATGAAAGGATGCTTATCTCCTGGAGCTTAATAATCCTTTAACCCTACACTTCTATGGCATGTTCAGTGACTGGACTCTCCTGTAGCTTCTTTTATGCTCATAACTGAATAGAATTAAACCAGTTGTAAATCAAACCACAAGGACATGGATAAAGCTAGGCCCTCCCACTACTCGACATTGAACCAATTAATAGAGAGAGCTCCAATGTAAATATAGCAACTCAAATGTCAACATCTTAAATGCTAGACAACCTTCTCAGAGTAAACTTCGTCCATACCACTGAAGACATATATCACAGTTGTGAATGGAACATTTGGAATATATATCTTCAGCAGACCATGGCATACCAGCCCAAAAGTAACTTCCAGTTATAACAAAACATGAAAAAATTGGGAAAAAAAGGTATTAGGATAAAAGTTCGGCCATCAAATAAGGGAATACTGTGGGACTTGTTGGGTAGAACAGCGTGAGTCAGTCTTGGAAATTACAGAAAGTTTACCAAAGATAACAAAAGCATTTCAAAATTGGCAAACTCGAGGAACAGATCTACAGCAAGCATGTCAAGCAACCTATGTTCAGCTTCTAATCGCTTATTATTATTACTGCTGTTGTATGCAAGTATCTTCAACTTGCATCCATAGATTTGTGATCAGCCAAAGAGAAAATAACACTCACCATAATGCTACTTCAGAGCAAATGGGAAAACTCTCACCAATTCCTTTCATTTTAGTTTGATGCTGCTGAAAAGCTATGAAAATGATAGATGTAAAAATTTGCACTCTAAGGTTAGCAGAAAAGCATGTAAACAGGTTACTTTTACTCATCAACAACCAATGACAATTGTGGCCACAAACTAAACCATTAGAACTTGCTAAGATTACAGTTTTAGATCATATTATTGCAAAAATTAACGACAGATTTTTATATGATTCAGTAATGTTAATAAACTGAACATAACAGCATTCATAAATTTGTATAAAATATTAGCTCTGAAGTTTAGCTTGAATCCATATGTGATAATTGCTCAGTTTCAGGTGTCAAGGGTACTGTGACAAAACGACAGCACAAAGTTGCACCTAACTCACTTTGTCACTAAAATCGTTAGCCCAATGCTAACTTAAATTCACTTTCACTTTTTACAAATACACAGAGTAAGCACGCCCTTTGTCTTATTATTTGAAGCAAAAGGTTAGAAACAGTTATGTATTTAACATTTGAAAGTAATAAGTCGGTAATTCAAATACAAACATCACTTAAAATATCCTTACTTGGACATGTTTCGGAGAACGTTTTGTCCCCATCATCAGCAGTTATCTGACTGGTTGGATCCGTGGTGTCTTGAAGTGAGCTGGTTGTCTGTGGTGGCATCTGTTGTCTGTGAGATGTACTTCCACAGAGAGTTTTCAGGTGGCAATTCGAAATTTAAAGTATACTGTTTGTTTTTTATAATTAGCAACTTTTCCCAAACATCAAGTTTGGCTGCATTACTGGCTGGTTTTAATAGTTTTATATTTGGTACAATTTCATGATTGGTAGACCAGAAATGGTGAGCTATTGTTGATTTTTCTATTTGTTTGTATTTCACACATCTCATATGTTCCTGATTTCTAATAAGTAAATTTCTTTTAGTTTTTCCTATGTAGAACTTATTGCAGTCTGAGCAGTTGATTTTGTATATACCTGATTTCTTGTTTTCGGGTACTGGGTCTTTCAGGTTGTTGCATAGTAAGTTTTCTAAACTGAATTTATTTATTGGCGCTGTGGGGTTGTTGTACTTCTTGAATATCTTGTTGAATTTATGATGTACTCTGGGATTATATGTGAATTTCCTGAACTGTTTCTCGGTTTTTGATTCTGTTAATTTTGTGGTATCCAATATGTGTTTCTGTTTCTTGAATTTCCAAATTTTCTTTCCTATTAATTGTTTACTGTATCCACTAATTGCAGCTATGTTAATCATTTGGTTATATTCTTTGTTGTATTCATTCTTTTTCAGTGGGATGTTGACTAGTCTATATGCTAAGCTGTCCAAAACTGCATGTTTGTGGGGTGTAGGGTTGTAGCTATCATTCTTGATGTAATTATCTGTTTGTGTTGGCTTCCTGTAGATGCCAAAAGATATGTTATTTAATTCACGGATTATCTTCAGATCTAAGAACTTTATTGCTCGGTTCACAATAGAGATAGAAAAAGATGGCTACTTACCTTTCTTAGATCTGAAGATAATCCATGAATTAAATAACATATCTTTTGGCATCTACAGGAAGCCAACACAAACAGATAATTACATCAAGAATGATAGCTACAACCCTACACCCCACAAACATGCAGTTTTAGACAACTTAGCATATAAACTAGTCAACATCCCACTGAAAAAGAATGAATACAACAAAGAATATAACCAAATGATTAACATAGCTGCAATTAATGGATACAGTAAACAATTAATAGGAAAGAAAATTTGGAAATTCAAGAAACAGAAACACATATTGGGTACCACAAAATTAACAGAATCAAAAACCGAGACACAGTTCAGGAAATTCACATATCATCCCAGAGTGCATCATAAATTCAACAAGATATTCAAGAAGTACAACAACCCTCCCAGCCCCAATAAATAAATTCAGTTTAAAAAACTTATTATGCAACAACCTGAAAGACCCAGTACCCGAAAACAAGAAATCAGGTATATACAAAATCAACTGCTCAGACTGCAATAAGTTTCTACACAGGAAAAAGCAAAAGAAGTTTACTTATTAGATTACAGGAACATATGAGATGTGTGAAATACAAACAAATAGAAAAATCAACAATAGCTCACCATTTCTGGTCTACCAATCATGAAATTGTACCAAATATAAAACTATTAAAACCAGCCAGTAATGCAGCCACAGTACACTTTTAAATTTCGAATTGCCACCTGAAAACTCTCTTTGGAAGTACATCTCACAGACAACAGATGCCGCCACAGAAAACCAGCTCACTTCAAGAAACCACGGATCCAACCAGTCGGATAACTGCTGACGATGGGGACAAAATGTTCTCCAAAACATGTGCAAGTAAGGATATTTTAAGTGATGTTTGCGTTTGAATTACCGACTCATAACTTTCAAATGCCATTTGTCTTTGTAGCATGCACCAACTTGCACAGCTTAAACTTCTTAATGTTCACTGCTCACAGACCACTACTCACTTTTAACTATGCAACTGTTCCAGCCAACTGATTCACAAAAATTCTGATGCTCACTGGTAAACTCATAATTAACAAATGAACTCTAATTTTAGACTGGCTTTTGCAGTCCCCTTTTATAACCTGCCAGTCAGACTTATGTTTGGGAAACCGAAGCCTCTCGAATCCAGGATCCAGGTTTGTCAAAGTCAAACAGTCTAGAATCATTAAGCATGGTAACAAACAGGATAGTTCCAGCTGCTGCACTTGAATGTTTCTTGTTCTTTAACAAACGCAGGCTTTCACAGCTGGCGTCTTGATCAGTAGAAGATTCCGGGCTGTAAGGCTGTGGTCCACTGGGTTCCTTCATCACCCTCCCAGACGTTTCGCTTGCAACTATGGCAAGCATCATCGGTGGCATAGAAAAGTCCTCGCCACCGATGATGCTTGTCGCAGTCGCAAGCGAAACGTCTGGGAGAGTGTTGAAGAAACCCAGTGGACCACGCCCTTACAGCCTGGAATCTTCTACTGATCGTTTCTTGTTTTTGTTTCTCTTGATGGCAAATAACAGTGGTGGAATGGGGTGACTCATACTAATCCTTTTGTGGTAGACATTCACTGCCACCATGACAATATTGAAAATGCTGAACCTCACTCTTGTACAAAGATTGTTATCTTCAGTTATACATATTACTTTAGTTTTAATTCTGCAGCTATAAATGAATTGTGTCAAGATATACGAGGGGGGACGAAAAAGAAACCAGACTCCAAGGGCGCTGCCACTCGTAGACGTAGTGCAGGGTTAACACGCTAGATGGTGTTAGTAGACACCTTCACGAAACAGCTGTGCAGATGGCGTCAGTGTAGAGCTGAACGTGCAAGTGTGGTATTGTGTTTCTCTGACTGTTGGCGGGTTAGCTCTGCGAAGTCGTTTTGGCAACTTTAAAAGAACAAAGAGTATGTGTGTGAAATTTTGTTTTCTGCTTAAGAAAACTGCAACGGAGACACACCAATGCTTCAGGAAGCTTTCCAGGAGGATGCTATGAGCCGCACATAGGTTTTTGAGTGGTTTGGGTGCTTTAAACGTGGTGAGATGTGTGTTGAAGAACAAGCTCGTTCTGGATGCCCTTCAACATCCCAAAATGAGGAGAACATTGAAAAGGTTTGCCAGAAGATCAAGGATCGTTGCCAAACGATCTACCAAATTTCAGTAGCAACAGTAATCATTTTGAGCTTGTGCCAGCGGATTTTGAGGGAGGATTTGCACATGAGACGTGTTGCTGCTAAATTTGTTCCACGCCTTCTCACACAGGAGCACAAAACCATCTGCATCAATGTGTGTCAGGACTTGAAAACAGAGATTGCATGTGATCCAAAGTCATTACGGGGATGAAAGTTGGTGTTACGGGTATGACCCAGAAACCAATGAAGCGTCAAGCCAGTGGAGGACTCCCAACTCTCCCAGACCAAAAAAAGCAAGGCAAGTGAGGTCAAATGTGAAGACGATGATCATTGTCTTTTTTGATGTTCGTGGAATTGTGCATTGGGAATTTGTACCCCCTGGCCAGACTGTTAACCAGCACTTTTACTTGGATGTTTTAAGGCGTCTGTGAGAGGATGTGAGGAGGAAACGCCCGGAACTTTGGCGATCAGGTGACTGGCTTCTGCATCACGACAACGCTCCAGCACACATGGCCTTACGAGTGACCCACTATTTGGCATCTCAGAGGTGGTCCATCATTCCCCACACTCCGTATTCGCTGGACCTAGCCCCGTGTGACTTTGTCCTATTTCCACGAATGAAAAAAAAAAAAAAAGAATGCTAAAAGGGAAGCGTTATGACGATGTGGAGGTGGTAAAAACACCTTCGCAAAGGGCACTGGACAATATCAAACTCAAACTCGAAGAGTTCCAAACATGCTAGCCGGCCCTCGTAGCCATGGTCGTTAGAATGTATGTAGCTAGCGTTCCACCGCGTAGAGGGTCGCGGGTTTGAGTCCCGCACTGGGCATGGGTGTTTATGTGTATAGTGTATGTGTGTGAAACTGCAGAAAATAGATAGGTAATTAAACGGAAACAGTAAAAAAGGGTTAAATAAGGAAAAGAAAACTATATATCTATATACATAGATATATTTTATTAAAAGAACATTCTTCCAACAGTGGGAAATGAGACTTGACAAGTGCATCACATGTAATGGAGAGTATTTTGAAGGTGACTGAAGTAATTTTGTAAAAAGTTCATCAATAAAGTTTTTATGACAACAATCCGGTTTCTTTTGGATCCCCCCTCATATGTATCATATCACACTTTCAGTTTATATAACTTATTACTTTGATGCTACATATTTATCTGAAGTTTTTAACAGTACCCCAAAACTTTTGTATCTTCACATGCACAAAAATTTATTTCATTTCATTTATTTTGAATAAATTTAATTTGTAAAAAAATAAAGAGCTAATGACAATGAATCTTCTTAATGAAATCTGTTCCCTCTAGAACATTTCCAACTGTAGCACTTTAAAACTGTTAGTAAAGCAATGAATTAATGTTATGAAAAGCTGGAAGGAGTTAGCTACTGAGTTGTAAAGACTTTGAAGCAGATTCTTTTAACTGCACAAATATCAGTAAATCAAATACATATATATTAGTCTGTCAAACTTATCATGAGGCCACGCTTATGTTTCTTTTATATCAGCTAATAAGTGATTGTAACACTTTTCAGTTAATTTATTATTAAATTTTACTTTGTCAAATTCAATTCTCTGTCCTTCAGTTAATTAGTTTTATCTTTGTCATAAGTTACTAAAATATCCTTAAATATATATTTCTTTTATAATGTATTCATTGGAGAGAAATTGAATTTTCAACAGCCACAAATAAATGGAAATTTTGAAGACTCAGTTTACAGTTATACTTCCAATTATTATTGAACTATGCAGTTGTTGAAATGTACATTGCACATAAACAATCATTTAATTCCTGTTAGCTATGTTAATGTTGTTTATTTGCTGGTTCAAAATGAGGGCAATTGAGAAACTAGTTTCATATAATTTTTAGGAATCCTACTTTATTTTTTGAACTTTTATTACACAGAAGTGAAAAGTAAGACTTAAAATTATTTTTCATTATACGAGGGCTGTTAAAAAAAGAATGACCATAATTTTTTTACGGCCATAATTTTTCGCACTAAAATTCTATCTTATTGTATTCTGTTAGCTTAATGTGAAACAAACACGCTGTAGTAGTTTCATTGTTGGTACTTCTGGTTCCCACCTGTGAGAACCAGGCAAGTTCAGACATGATCAGTATCACCTACCGCTGCAATGGAGGTAACATGCAGTTAAAGTTGATGTTAGAGGAAGATCTGGAGTTTCTTTCAAACGTAATCACTGCTGATGAAACTTGGCTACATCGTTTTGATCCTGAGAGCAAACAGCAAAGCTCAGTGTGGAAAACTCCTTCATCACCAACCCCCACAAAAGCAAAAGTGGTTGCTTCTGTTGGGAAAGTTATGGTCATCTCATTCTTTGATATTCATGGAATGGATTATCAGCATGTTGTACCTGCACACACATCAGTAACTGGACAATATTACAGGGATATCCTGAAAACATTGCAAGTCCAATATCAGGTGCAAAAGACCACATTTCTGTGAAGCAGGCTGGATGCTGCACCACGATAATGTGCGGCCGCATATTGCCAATGTTGTTGCTGAATGTCTTGCAAAACATCAACGTGAAGTACATCCCTCACCCTCCCTATAGTCCGGATTTAGCCCCATGTGACTTTTTTCTATTCCCTAACTTGAAGAAACGCCTTTGTGGGAGGCATTATCCATCATCAGAAGCAGTGGTGAAGGCTGCAGAGACGATTTTGAAGGATCTCTCAAAATATGGTGTCCAGCATGTCTTTGAAGACTGGCAGAAACGCTGAGACAAGTGCATCGCATTCAGGGGAGACTGTTTTGAGAAGGACCATCAAAATTATGAGGATGAGTAAAGGTACGTTGTCAAAAAAAATTGTGATCATCCTTTATTGAACAGCCCTCGTAATTTGTTTAAATTCAAACTTTTGTCATAATTTATAAAGATTCATTGGATTAGAGATACTAAACAGCAATAACTAGAAAAGGTGCCTGAACATGTTTTTAGGACTAACACTTGTTTCCATTTTTAGGACATGTCCAACTTATTATTGGTGTTGTTGATGTCATGGCTAAGGAATCATAAGTGGCATCTGTTCGAAGAACAATGAACTTCCAGAGGTTGTTCTGAGGTAGCATATCAGAATTCCTGAGGCGATCATCATGCTTTTGTATATGTATGTTTTCGTATGCATTTGGTTCAGTTGGGAAACTGGCAGCTTTCAGTGATTTGATATTTAATGAAATTTCATGATTGATATACCAAAATAATAAGCTATTGCACAGTTTTCAATTTGATTGTATATTATGGCTCTGATGTGTTTCCTCAGTATGGTGTTTAGGCATCTTTTGTTTGTCCAGTAATTGTACTTTGGAAACAAAGTCATCTTGCATTTGTTGTGGAATTTATGATGTACACCTATATATGAATTTCGTGTATTGTTGCTGTTCTTTCTGTTGGTTCAATTTTGTGGAGTTTGTTATTTGTTACTCTCTCTCTCTGTTTTTTTTTGTAATTTACATCCTCTAATGTTAAGTCATATCGGACGATGAATGAAATGGAGGAAGTGATGCTCAAATGAGTCTGGGGTCCATGGAGCTTAGAGTTACCCGACATTCGTCTATCAGGATAAGGGAAAACCCAGGCAAAAACCTTATCCAGGTAGCTCACCCTAACCGAGATTCGAACTCGGGACCTCTTGAACGCGAGGCAGACACACTACTATTTACGCTACCGAGGTGGGTATTATATTCTTCTCTGCGTTCCTTAGGTTTCAGGGAAATGTTCACTGATCTATAGGCCAAACTTCTGAAACCTGCAGCTTTATGTGCTATGAAACTATTGCTTTTTATGAAGCTGTCCTGTTGGTTGGCTTTTGTACATGCCAAAATTAGGTCTTAAGTCTTCTGCAACAATTTTAAGTCAAGGAAAGGTAAATAGCTTTTCCCTTAGTTTCCATTGTGAACTGATGGATTGGTGTTGGAGTTTGTAAAACTTTCAAGAAATCTTGTAAAACCTTTTTTAGAACAATGGTAAATACATCATCATGGTACCACATCTTGAAGATTGGCCAAAACTTGTCGTAACTTGAAATTCTTGTTGCCTCATGAAAATGTAAGCCAAAAAGGGGGAGAGCAGGCTACCCATACTTAAACCTTAAGTTTGTTGAAAGAAATCATCATTGAATGTAAGGAAACTCTGTTCTATGCATGTGGTGGTTAGCTTTATGCATTCTTCTATTTCTATGGTCTGGATGTTGGTTTGGCTGAATCACTGTTTGAAGTCTTTTAGCATTATATCTGTAGGTACACAGAAAATAAGGTCTCTACTTCCAAACATACTTAGATATCATTCCTGGAGAGTGGTAGTGTTGCAATTCTTTTGACCAAAACTATGCAATTTTGATGTTAGACTTTCATAATAGGTAGATACTTGTACTTATTGTGTAACCACTTTGCTATGAGGGCTGTTCAATAAAGAATGATCATAATTTTTTATGGTCATAATATGTTGCACTAAAATTCAATCTTAATATATTCTGTTAGCTTAATGTGAAACAAACACGTCATAGTAGTTTCATTGTTGGTACTCCTGGTTGCCGCCTGTGAGAACTAGGCAAGTTCAGACATGTTCAGTATCACCTACCGCTGCACTGGAGGTAACACGTGAGGAACAATATGCAGCTTTGAAATTCTGCTTTCGTCTCAACAGATCTTCAGCTGAGGTCTATACTATGTTACAGGAGACCTATGGAGAGTCTGTTCTTCCCTACAGCACAGCTCGAAGGTGGTTTAAACTGTTTATAGAGGGGAGACAATCAATTTCAAAGGAAGGTGGACCCGGTGCTGCAGTTACTGCTCTTACGGAAGAAAACATCAACACTACTGTTGCCAATGTGAGAGAGGATCGACGAATTACCTTAAGATCACTTTCTGAAATACAGAACATTTCATTGGGTGTCACCCACACATTAGTGACAGAAACATTACCCATGAGACATGTTTATGCATGATGGGTTCCAAGACTGTTGATTCCCGAAAAAAGGACATTTGCATGCAGGTCTGCATGCAGTTAAAGTTGATGTTAGAGGAATATCTGGAGTTTCTTTCAAACGTAATCACTGCTGATGAAACTTGACTATCATTTTGATCCTGAGAGCAAACAGCAAAGCTCAGTGTGGAAATCTCGTTCATCACCAACCCCCAAAAAAGCAAAAGTGGTAACTTCTGCTCGGAAGGTTATGGTCATCTTATTCTTTGATATTCATGGAATGGTTTATCAGCATGTTGTACCTGCACACACATCAGTAACCGGAAAATACTACAGGGATGTCCTGAAAACATTGCAATTCCATATAAGGCGCAAAAGACCACCTTTCCGTGAAGCAGGCTGGATGCTGCACCACAATAATGTGCGGCCGCATATTGCCAATGTTGTTGCTGAATATCTTGCAAAAATCAATGTGAAGTGCATCCCTCACCCTCACTATAGTCCGGATTTAGCCCCATGTGACTTTTTTCTATTCCCTAACATGAAGAAATGCCTTCGTAGGAGGCATTATCCATCATCGGAAGCAGTGGTGAATGTTGCAGAGGCAATTTTGAAGGATCTCTCAAAATATGGTGTCCAGCATGTCTTTGAAGACTGGCAGCAATGCTGGGACAAGTGCATCGCATTCAGGGGAGACTATTTTGTGAAGGACCATCAAAATTATGAGGATGAGAAAAGGTATGTTTTCAAAAACAAATTGTGATCATTCTTTATTGAACGGCCCTCGTAATTTATATTTAGGTGCACTGATGTCATTTCCAATCGGTCTAATTTTGTTCCAATTCCTGTAATTTCGTAAGAGCATATAGTCTGGGTAAAGTAGCGCTATGTTGTTTCATTTTCAGTATTACATTCTTTGAAGGTAGTCTTGGGTTATGTCTTCTGACAGTCTTTAAGGCATGATTTCCTTGGATGTGCCTTCATTTATTTGTGCTCTTTGGATTACAGCTTAGCATTTACTCTACTGGTGTAGTTAGATTTGTCTAAGATGACTGTTTTGTTACTATGCTCTGATGTGGTATCTGTAACTGGTTTTTCATTCAACAATTTGATGAATGGTTTGGTACAAAAGTTGTTTTGTGGTTTGTTTATACCATCCAAGAGGTCTTCAAATTAATTTTTAGCGCTGTTTGTTTACAATATTTTAGATAGAATATCCAAAGTGTAAATTATATATACCAAAACATAATTACCTCATGAATTTTGACTTGCCACCTTCAAAAAGCCATTGGAAGTGATTTGCTCCAACATCAGCATCATCGTCATCTTCATCGTCATCGTCGTCGTCGTCATCGTCATCATCATCAACCTTCAAGATAGGCCAGATAGGCCTGTTTTGGCTCAGAAGGGAATTTCCCAGCATCTCCATGGTCTTCCAACATCTCTAATACCAATTGGTTTATAGTGCAAAGCCTGTTTGGTCAGTCTTTCTTCTGGCATTCGAGAGAGATGATCTTGCCATTTCAGTTTTTACTCCCTGAGTTTGTCATTTAAAGTAAATTATTTTAGTTGTTCTCTTATTGTTTCACTTTTAATGTGATCTTTAAGACTACAGCTAGCTATGTACCTCAAACATTTCATTTCAGCCTTTTCACTTCCAGGTCCAGGTCCAGGTCCAGGTCTCGGCTCCATAAGATATAACAGGCACTGCCATAGTTTTATAAAACTTTAATATGGTATTGTTCCAACAACAAACGCCAATTCAGATTCTCCAGCGAAGACCATCAACAGCACCAAGAATCATTTGGACATATGCTCACGATAGGGACAAGTCCTTAGTCTCCAAAACATATTATACACTTTTTGCAAAGTGAGTACCAAAACCCACTCTATGGACATAAAATAATACAGAAATGGCTTATTTCCATATTGTCTAATGTGCATAAAGATATGCTTGTTGTGATATCATAATGCAGACAAGATTAACATTTTCCTTATTTTGATACCTGATACCTTAGATTGCTGTTACCCATGATAATAATATGACCTTGAGCACAAGTTGAAATGCCATTGGGATTCTTTCCTGTTTCTTGTTGACAACTGTCCAGAGATTCCCATACACTCATATTTGGAGGATACTATGCTTATTTTTCTTCCCATATATATGACAGGATTACTAAGTATGCCATAATAACCTGCAAGTAAAGGGTAATTTTTAAATAAGGGATGTTTTTAGGGAATTTCAACTGCCATATTTAAGCAATATATGACATGTCATACATGTCTCACATTTCGCTGTGTTACGCTGTTGACAGACAGACGGCACACTCCGAGATACATTGTTTTAGAATTTCACCAAAAAGCCTTAAGGAACTATAGAGCAATGTTGGGGGAAGAATTTGAGATAGGATACCTACTTTTGGTAAGAGAGCATAATTTTGGGGCAAATTTTTGGGCTAGTACATCATTGATACTAAATCAGTGATATAATGCAAGCATTTTCTGCACTACCAATGTGTATGTATGTACCTAATGGATAGCGTGAGCATTTCTCAAGACAGAGGTGCACATTTCATGTTCAAGCCCCTTTTTAAATTTGGAGCAGGATGGAAAAATAAGCCTTTGTGGTAGATTGCATTGAGAAAGTCGTGTGAGTGTAATATATTCCTGCCTGTTAAATATATTTGGAAGTTGATCACAATTCATATAAAACATTCTAACATGATACAAGTTGTACGTAAATGCTGCTGCATACTGCATTGTATTTTTGTTTACATTTTTGAAGTATCAATGGCAAGATGAAGTTCAAGTAATGAAAGTGCTAAGTGAAGCAACACTGTTGCTGATGACATTTCATGTATTACTGATAAAGAACTAGGGAATCAACAAACAGATTTAAGCATGTGTAGCATTGTCTATATTGTTGTATACAACATTTGTAGAAAATGAAAATGATGCAAATCAACTAATCCCCAGTGCCATTAGTCAACAACAACATTTGTATAAGTGTTGTTGTAAGAAGTGGAATACAATTATTCATTATGCGTTTTTGGCGGAATTTAGTAACAGTGACGTCCAAATTAACTGAAAAAAAACCTATTTGCAGTCAGTTTTTCAAACAATTATTCATGTTCGTTACATAAATATATCAAATTATCTGCTATCTGGACAGTAGAAAAAATACATTATAAGTGCTAACATGTGCTATTCTTTCCATTCTCCTGTGAACTTCCAGATCCTATTGTTAGTTGGCTAGAAGTTCATACAAAACTTTTCAAAGTATGTATCTACGAAGCCTACAGGGCAAAAAAAAAAAAAAAAAAAAAAAAGCAACTTTACTTTTAACCACAAAATTTGAGATTATGATAATACTTACCTATTATTCATAAAAACATTCCTGTACACAGAATTAGTGATTTGGACGAGCAACAATTACAAAACGCATTAATATCACATGAAACAGGTATGAGCAACTATTGTATAAAGTGCATTTATTCATTAGGACTATCTGTCATTTTTGTGTTCAGCTGAGTACATGAACTTTAGTAGTCATGATTGCACATGCGATATTCAAATTGCCTCAATCACACCTTTTAACGCGATCTGAATTACTGAAACTCACTTAACTTAAATATTTGCGTCACCATTAATATAGTACTAAGGTTTTAGAACATACATCACCTATAACTACCGGCAATGTATATATTTGGTAGCACGATTTTTCATAGTTTAGTTCCGTGTCAGAACACTATGCACCGCTGCGTTCGCCTACTGTTGCCAACGATTAAAACAGGAGCAGCACTTGTGAAAGTTTGCTGTTCTGAAGGTGTAATATTCCTACCACGTTGCTTTACGAAGCCTGAGGTCTTCCATACGTGGAGGATGAAATTAGGCGTCGGGCATCAAAATTCTACGCTACATTACGCTCCGTTTGTTTTCTGGTTGTCAGCTAGCAGAGACATCCTTGAAAGACTAGCAATGAAATATTGTGTCTAGCTGTCCAGAGATGGCACCACCTGTAAAATCTGGTAGCCGGAAAGAATACTTGTTAATATTTTAAAGGTTCTGCAGGAAATTGTAATTATATTATGTTGTCATAGCTTCGATTTAATAGCTTCCTTCTGCTGTCTTAAAACGAATATTAGCTATACCACGTACTGAGATAACAGCAAACGAAAAGTTGGTTGCTTCTGAGAAAGGAAGTCTTCGAATGTGTCTAGATATTTACGACTTTTGTCATATCCGTGTCAATCTGGATGATTATGTGTTTTAAAGTTAAAATTGTTTAGTGAACTAAAGATTTCAGTTTGCTATCTTCATTTTAACAAACTAAAAATATAAATTTATTCATGCAAAATATTCATCTAGTGTGTATGGTTTGGAGAATGTAAGTGTTTTTGGGAATATACAAATATTATGTTAATCTAGCACATGTTTCATTTCAAAGAGATTGGATCTTTTTACAACAGAGGAAGCATATGCTGCAAGTCACATAATACAATAAAATGCGGTATCATAATATTATTAAATAAGAATGGTTCAGTTAATATAGAATTTTCTTTGGTTTATAATGTAATGTTTGTTAGCTTTAAAATATCGGAGAAATAGAATAGAATTTCCTCTGAGAAAATCAGATGTCATTGCTCATCAATATTTCATAGAGAAAAAGAATACACACTCTCTGAAGGTTTAATGACTCCAGAGCAATCAGCCAGAGGAATTCTCTTTATTGCAAAGAAGGTTGTAATGTTCTTTTATTGGTTTTTTATCTGGAGGCAAGTTTGAGGTCTAGAAACATAAGTGATACACATCTGGCTTTGTAAGATGCTTATAATACAACGATTTTAGGAACATACATACTTGGTATAAAACACCTGATGGGTATTGTGACTTTGTGGGTTCGTAAAATTAAAAGTTCAATTTGCAGAAATTCAAAATGTTCTTTATTTTCGTAGAAATACACTCTGTTCGATTCTCTCAGAAGCAGAATTACGTCACATACACAATCACAATCTACCAAGGTCGATGACCACAACAAAGAGCTTACTGAACTTCCCTGTTTACAACACTCCTGTTACAACATCTGTTTACGACTCACCCTTGGTGAGTCGTCTCTTCCTTAAATACCTCCACTGATAATTCCAGACTGTTCCAGAAAAGTCAAGAAACCGAACGCTCTCCATCAATTAAGATTTTACCAGAATGTTATAACTTTATCTGTTTTGGCATGCCTTTCATCTCATCGCTATCATTATCTGCTTATGCAAGCTCTTTATCGCCGTGATACACTATCCGTCTGTTATCTACCTGCGCGTCGCCACCTATCGTAAATAATGGGTTCGCGACAGTATTTTATTATTCAAAATTAGTGTTATATTAAAGGTAGAATTCTAAATGTAACACTGAATGTATTTTTGCTGTTGTAAAAGAGCACGCTGACATGTTTATAACAAATCTCCAACAGTGACAAGTTAAACAGAGAATGAATTTTCAGGGGAATTTAATGACAGTAATATACCTAAAATTTTTGAGCTGCAAAGTGTGATATTGAATAATCCAAAAAATATAAGACAAAATTTCAGATAACCAAATTAAATAAGATTTTGATTTCTTTATGAGAAACTCCAGAACTGAAGCCAAATTGAGCTCTAACATGTGAATTTTCGCAAACCTTACCAAAACATAAGAGATTAAGCAGCAAAATATCTCGTATTAGTCAAGAGCTGATACATAATTTGAATGATACAAATGAACGGGGAAGCTATAAAGGAAGTTGAAGAACATTTTCTACATAAAGAAGTAACAAAGATAAAAGTCCTATATTTTAGTTTGGCCTATACAATATTTATGTTGTTCCCTATATATGATAACTGCACAAACAAACTATGAACAAAAATTAGATAAGTCTGGGAAGAATATAAAAAATATACTATAAACTTGTATAACTAACCGGCGGAAACAAAAAATACAATACCATCAAGGATTGCTCAACTTTAATGAAGAATGGTAATGGTAATGAAGTTTAAAGTTTTTTTTTTTTTTTTTTTTTTTTTTTTTTTTGTAATTTTATGTCCTCCAACATTAAGTCATATCGGACGATGAAAATGGGTGAAATGATGCTCAAATGTGTCCAGGGTCCATGGACCTTAGAGCTACCCGACATTCGTCCTTCAGGATAAGGGAAAACCCTGGGAAAAACCCTATCCAGATAACTCACCCTGACCGAGATTCGAACTCGGGACCTCTTGAACGTGAGGCAGACATGCTACCAACTACGCTACCGAGGCGGGCGAAGTTAAAGGTAATACATCATATCATATATGACAAAATCAGCACAAATGCAGCAGACTTGTTACAGGAAGGTATATGCAAAGTGTTGCATCTCTAATAATTTGTGTACTCTTCTCGGCAATTTCAGGCATGTATTCATGCAGGAAGAGATCGTACAGGTAAGGAATGACATCCTGCGATATTCTGTTCCAAGTATCCTGCACCTGTTGTGGCAATTTCATAATGGTTGTAGCCGGCCATAGAGAATCAACCGGTTTATTTCCCAACATGCTTTATGGGAGAGAAGTCAGAGGATCGTGCTGGCCAGAGCAGTTGTCGTACACCATGAAGAGTTTTTTGAATTTGAGTAACTGTACGGGGAAGTGCATTGTCCTGTTCAAACAGCACATCGCATTTCTCTTGTACAAACGATAGGAACAAAACATTAATTACCTGTTGGATGTATTTCGCACTTGTGATGGTAGGAGCTTGGCCTTAGTGTCATGGTTGAAATTATCTTGGATGAATTCGCTCACCAGCTCTATGTCATACGCGTGCACTACCAACACTCATGCACAGACAGAACCTACTCTCATCACTGAAGACAACAAAGCGCCTTTCCATTTTCCAATTAGCCCTTTCTCGACACCAGAGGGGATGTGCATGATGGTGTTGTGACGCAAGAGGAACCTTAGCCAGAGACACACGTGATTTAAGTCCTACTACAAGAAGAAGTTTCTAATAGTCCTGACACATCAGATGTTACTCGTACAAGGATCGCTTCCCTGGATGTTGTTCGGGCACCCAATGATGCTCATACAATGCGTAGATCCAGACGTACATCCGTACAACGTGGCCGCCCAGAACTTGATCTACGGTTGTTAGAATGTTCTATAGACCATTGCTTAAAACACTGATACACTACCGATACATTGTACCCAGTATGTGCAGCAATTTATCACTAGGTCTATCCAGCATTACGCAGGCCAAAAGTTCGACCCCGTTCAAATGGCTGTAGTTGTGAGGCAAGAGCACTTTCGCTTCTTCGTGACAAGCTTTTACCTTAGACTGTCTTCTTTTCTAATTTACGTCCCCCAACGTTAAGTCATATCGGATGATGAATGGAATGGATGAAATGATGCTCAAATGAGTCCGGGGTCCATGGAGCTTAGAGTTATCCGACAATCGTCTTACAGGATAAGGGAAAACCCCGGAAAAACCTTATCCAGGTAACTCACCCCGACCGAGATTCGAACTCCGGACCTCTTGAACGTGAGGCAAACATGCTACCACCACGCTACGAAGGTGGGCTCCTTAGACTGTCTGATACTGCTAATGAACTGTGATGGTGCCAGTGACTGCCTGGACGCAAAGGTCTGAGAGACACGCCGAGTAGTCCATTTATTGGCATTGACCACGACACTTTTATCACCAGTTCTATAACCCCTCAGTATCCACATAATATGCCCATGTTTCAATGAACACAGCCTTGAAGGGTGTTGC
Source organism: Mantis religiosa (assembly GCA_030765055.1). Lineage (NCBI taxonomy): Eukaryota > Metazoa > Arthropoda > Insecta > Mantodea > Mantidae > Mantis > Mantis religiosa. Next base: position 9,535,006 of record CM060950.1, on the reverse strand, counting down.
ATTTTTTCCCGCAAATGTATATTTTAAAGCTCTATATTTTAAATTAATGCTGTTTTGTTCAACATCAAATAAAGGTGGTGCAATGCTTGAGGTTTTACAAGGAAAGTGAATATTTGCACCCCTATTTTGAAACTCTAATGGATACTATTTAAAGTATGTGAGTCCAATTTTGACAGCTCAGGTATAAGTTTTCATGAATAAAGTGAACTTTTGCAGCTCCTTCTACACCAATTATGTCAAATACACCAAATCTCGGGTATCAGTAAGACTTCTTAGTAAACTATAAATAGAAAGCTGTGTTGAATGAAGCTCATGTATGTATCCGTGTTTTGAAGCAGTATTTTGTAGTGGTTGAGTTCAGTATCAGAGCAGTAAAACTTTCTGTATGGTGAAACTAAAGTATGCATTTTTTAAGAAGTAGCGGAAGTAACAAACTCAAATGTTTCATATAAGCCGGTTTGAGATTTTATATATACTGCTGTTTGTGACAATTGCAACACCAAGAAGGAATAATTCGAATAACACCGAACTCAGTGGAAGTGCAGGAGAGTGAGCAACAAATAAGCGATTAGGTTTGCAGAGAGGTAGGACGCACGTAGGTTGAGCAGAGCCCTTGCGTGTCAGTCCGACAAGGTCAGTGTTGCACTCAGTGTAATCAGTGCAGAGCTGTCAAACAAGGTGGAAACAATAAAGTGACTGCCAGTATGCCTCGTCGACGTCAAAAGGAGCCACATCAAGTGTGACCGAGTTCGAAGTGGGCAGAATGATCACTCTCCGGTAAGCGGATTTGTCATACTATGCTGCTAGGGCATGCTGCTAGGACACTGATACGTGTGTGGAAGAAGTGGATAGATGAAGGTCGTACGCAGCGAAGAGTGGGAACTGGACCAAGAAAAATGACCACAGCACGGGATGAACGTCATCTTGTCCGTGTGGCCATAACGGATCATGCAGTTTCATCCCCAGTGTTAGCTCGACACTTGAACACTTGCGCAGGGGCCATGCTAATCTTTTCTGTATGGTTCCAATTTTAGCGACGCTGGAGCACTGCAACAGGCGTGAACTTGTCTACATCATAGGTTCGTCGCTGTCTGCTGCAAGATGGACTGGTTGCACGCATGCAATTACGTCTGCTTCCATTGTCCAGAAACCGCAAGCTCCTCCGACTGCAATGGACAAGTGAACACCGTCAGTGGGGTGCTGAGTGGCAAAATGTAGTTTTTTCGGTTGAATCTCACTTCAACGTATTCCACATTGAGGGCCGCATACGTGTATGATGGTACCGTGGTGAGTGAAACCTGGAGGCCGGTATTGTTGAGCAGCATAGTGGACAAACACCAGATGTGATAGTTTGGGGTGACATTGGTTATAACAACCGATCTCGCCTCCTATGAATTAAGGGCACTTTGAACAGCAACCGGTACCTAAAAGTGGTTGTCGAGCCTGAGGTATTCCCCCTGATTCAGGCATCTCCTCAGGCCATATTTCAACAGGACAATGCCCAGCCACATATTGCGAGGAATGTACAAGCCTTCTTCGAAGAGCATCGGGTACCATTGCTACACGTTCGCCTGAAATGTCGCCCATTGAACATGTCTGAGATATGGTTTGTCGGCACCTGGTGAGTCATGGTCCTCCAATAACTAGTGTCACGGAGTTGTGGGCTCGAATACTTACTGAGTAGAGGGAAATCCCTCATGTACCTAAAATGTGGTATTAAATTCATTGATCTCGTCCGATATGACAACGTTGGAGGACGTAAAATTACAAACAAACAAAGATTCATTGAATTCATGCATTCCCTTCTTGGTGTTGCAATTTTCACAAACAGTAGTTTATAATACTTACTCAGAATCTTCAAAACCTTAAGTACTCAGACCTAAATGAAAATGCATCGATTTGCTCTAAAATATACAGTGGGCAGAAGATTTATAGGTTTCATCCTATTAATGAATGATTTTATGTACAAGGTTGAATGAAGAATTATAACTCTCTTTTAGCATTCAAGGTGTTATATCTGCAGAAAGAAGTACGTTTTGTAAATTTTTAATGATAGTGTAATTTAAATACAGAGTCATTGAGGAAAGTCTTATTAAAGTGTACAAAAGGACAGCTTCAATTTTGATTACTCCGAGTTGGTTTTCTAAAAGCCATATTTCACTAGAGTTTACAATTTTTGTTTGTATGAATCACAGTTTTAATTGAGAATTAATAGGCTGCAACCATATACCTGCTACCATGAATTAGACCTCAATCAGAACATACAAGCTGCTACTCTCTGAAGAGAGCATTATTAAAAGGTACTTCATATCGTATCTTTATCCTTTTATTATTTTAAGGTTCCACCCATTGCAGGGCTTGGAGCGTATCGGCTGAGCCTAAACAATAACTGGAAAAACTCAAACAATCAGGGACGTATCAGATACCTTCGGATAGGAAGCAATTATATGACACCAATATTAAGTTTTGACAAAACTTTCAATATTATGTTAGAATGGAGTCAGAACAAAATACACTGTCCAAAAGGAAGTCTCATCTGATATATGGATGGCTCCAAGACAGAGAGTGGATCAGGAGCTGGAACACATGGGAGGGCTCCGAAGTGTGACATCTATGTTCCTCTGGGGAGAAAGGCAGAAGTATTTGCGATTGAAACCTGCGTCAGGAAGAATTGAAGAAGGGGCTATAAAGGTAACTACATCAGGATATTCTTTGACAGTCAGGCAGCATTAAAAGCACCTGCAAGTTATCAGATAACTTCGAAGTTACTCTGGAATTGCTTAGAAAGCCTTATACAACTGGCAAAATACAAGGTAACCCTTGGATGGGTGCCAGGGCACTAAGGGATTGCAGGCAATGAAAAAGTAGATGCCTTAACAAGGGAAGGCTCCACGATCTGCAATATCATTAGTAGTTCTGAACAAGTGTCTTAGATCCCTTTGAATATTGTATGAAACACCATTGGTGAGTGGATAAATTATATCTACCAAAAGGGAATGAACAGAAGGACGCAGACACAGTAAGAGAATAGTGAGTAGAATATCCTCCTCACTTATCTTTAAAGAGCCACCAGTATGCAGATTATGCAATGTAGAGGAAGAAATTGCCTCTTGTAGCATTATACTCAGTTGTGAAGATTTAGGTAGAAAAGATATTAATTACTGGCATAGCTAAATGAGGCGAGAATCGGTGGGTACAAAGGAAAAAGAGATTATGCTCCGGACTAGCGGGTTGTTCTGTGTGGTAGGTAAGGGTGAGCATAAGTATACTCTGTCTCAGGGTCCAGCGTTTAAGTGGAAATACACTATGCTTCCTTGTTGACTTCTCGCACCAGTTTATTGGTGGCACATTTATATTACGAGATCACTCCCTAACACACTTGAACACCACCCGTTGGTATCACTCTTTGATTCAAGTTGTCCAATTTTCACTGTCTTATTTTAAGTTTTACTCTGCACTGTCCCGCCACTTTACGCATTCACCTGCCGAAACGCCTGAAGATGAAGTGTCGCCACTTTCCTAGTCTGTTCGCGGCCTTTCCGTCCGCGGGCTGATCTATTCACGCCCATTTTCTATGTCATGAATGTTCTTCCCGTATCACGTGATGTATAGCAATTTTGGTTGGAGGTTTTTTTTCCTTATATTTACTCTGATTGGTCTTTCACCGCCTCCTATACCTAGGCAGCAGTTCCGTTTTTGTCCCACCGGGGTTCGACCCTTGAGGTCATGGGGAGACATATTCTGCCTTTTTCTCACATTACCCGAGCGTCTCGCATTCCTAAACGGGAACTTTGGGAATCGGTGGGTGCAATCCTAGTTCAGGAAAAAGGCGCTGAGGTCAGGATCCTTTTGATGTAGGATGCAATCAGGCAAATACTGATTAGGCTCCGGACTAGTGGGTTGTTCTTTGTGGTAGGTAAGGGTGAGCATAAGTTTGCTCTGTCTCAGTGTCCAGCGTTTAATTGGAAATACACTATGCTTCCTTGTTGACTTCTCTCAACAGTTTATTGATAGAACATTTATATTACGAGATCGCTCCCTATCAAACTTGCTGGTCACGACGTCGGTATCACTCTTTTATTCAAGTTGTCCACGTTTCACATTCCCGCGCTTATTTGTTAATTTTACTCAGCACTGGCCCGTCACTTTACGCATTCACCCGCAGAAACGTCTCATAAACCAGAAGATCTTCCTACAAAAATTTAATTAGTAACCTACTGTCTCATCTAAAAGAAGCAAGGTTATTTAACTAAAATGATAAAGACAGGAGAAAGTACAATAAATTTTCAATGTTGAGGACAGTTAAAACCCAACTTCTTTACACAAGTCAAGTATGTACAAAAAGCATGTAGATTGCACGATAAACATGTATTATTTTTTTTTTTATGACTTAGGTAAGCATATCAAATATCCATTTTATTTTAAATAAAACAGTTAAGAATTATATTTCCGGGTTTAAATATGAATATAAAAAGGTTTAAGTTGTTTATTTTCATTTTATTTAACGCCTTCATTCAAATTTAAAAAAGAAAAGTGTCTGTGCTTCTCTTCCTTGTTTAATTCATGAAAGAACTACCTTTAGAGTTAAATATCATTAATAAAGGTGCATGGTATTATGGAAATACAGATATAGCCATTTAGTAAACTCACCACAGTTTCTGACAACTTTGAACTAACCTCCAAAATGAACCTCACTCAAGCATCAGATGAAGTGTGCTGATACCAAGAATCTCCTTGAAACAGGAATTGATTTCAGAAAGCCATATCTTATGGTAGACATATAGCAGAATTAAACTGACTAAATTAGATAGCATAAATGTTTGAGTATTGTTGATTTATAATTTTTATTACTGATTTTAAGAAATAACTAATATTTTGAGTAAAACATGGCGCTTGTTTCAATGCCTTGTGACTATACGGAAAATTTTGGAGGGGAGACTTAACACCTTCACCAGCGATATGCCAATGTCCTTAACTGGATTTCCCCTGAGAGGAAGCAGTAAGGTGAGAGGATACTAAGCATGGGGGACCGGAGGAGAAATGACAGCAGGGGGCAGGGCAATCTAACAGCTATAGGTTTAACTATGTAATGGTGATTTGTACAATCAGTTGCCCTCCCTCCAGTAGGATTATGTATCCTTGGGGTGGGGCCAGGAACTGCAGATGTCTCCCGATCCTGAAGACAAGTATTTACATAGTGCAAATTCCCTCCCATGCATGCTGAAACTCCAAAGGATACTTCGAAAACTGAAGTGGTTAACCAGGGTGAAAGGTGAAGTCAAATGAGAAGTGACGTAAAATGGATGGACTGGAAGCTCGAAGGATGTTATTAATATTCCCAACATTTGTCTAGCGACCTGAAACCCTTCCCCCCAAAAAAAATAATAGGTCAGAAAGATCAGCCGCAGAAAACAAACCCAGCACCATCCAAATGCAAACCACAGATTCTACTACCTGAGCCATACCACTTGGATTTGATGCCCTAAATTTCATAATCCATTCAGAGAAAACGAAATTGTAAATTGATCTTAAAGGGTGAACATTAAGCTAAAACAACACAGTAGTAAAGCTTCTGGAAGCTCTTAAGAGACATGTACATGAATGATGGAGGTGTTCGATGAAGTAAAGTATGTATTCAATAATAGGTAAAAAATAAACAACCTGAAAAGGGATGTTTTAAGAGAACCACCAATTACGTACACTAAAACAACACAACACACTTGACAGATACCAGGAAAGTGAAGCGAAGGCAAGTCACTTCATTCGAGAACTCATAATAGAGAAGTCATTTATAGCAGTTAGTGAAGTACGTGTTTATGAAAAATAATAATAATCCAGAAACATCCAGAAAGTTACACTTTACAGCAGATTATAGTTAATAAAACGTAAAAGTAGTAAACATAATAACAAATGATGGTTAGTGGTTGATAGTCATTCTCTTGGATTTCTCCAACATGGTCCAATACACATTGTACAGGCAAGAGTAGATTCAGGTAGCTACAAAATAGGAATAAACATAAGGCGGGGCTGGGCGTGGCTGTTCTATCGCTACTAGCCAATGCAGTGCGTCCAACGTTGTACAGTTAAGCACGCATACTGGATCGCTTTGCCGAAGCTTGCGGATAATTTCTTTGCGCGCTCTAAAGATACCGATTAAACAATTATTTTGTTTTTCCCATGTTACAGAGATATTTTTTCTGAGGATTACTGTCCAAACCCCATATTTGTAATACACCTGGTTTTGGAGATATGGAAAGATAAGGCGCCTGACTAGGAAAGAATTATTAACTGTCAGTGAAGAAAAGCACACACGTGCTATGCAGCAGTTGCATTTTGTACCCTACATTCAGTAAAGTGGTGATCTTTTAAGATGCTTGTCAAAGTTAGTAAATATACCGCTTAGCAAGTCTAGTACTGGTGCGCCTAGTAGTAACTGTGAAATATCTCATAAGATTTTACATAAATAGGATACAAATATTCTTGTTAATGTGTATTTATTTTTTAAACAGATGTCAATTAAAGACATTTTCGAAAGTACAAATTTCCCTCGGAGTCAAGTGCTCATTCTGTGACGAACATTGTTAAAGAAGGCAAACAGTTTACCCAATTAGGAGAAGTTTTCATATTTAGATCTCCAGGGAAACATCAGGCAGCTAAAAAACGTGCTACCAACTTAGAAAATTTTCAAAACTGTGTTTCACGTGGAACAATTTATGATTTATATTGTAAGGGTGAATATCCAACTGCCAAAGGGCTGACCAATTTAATGAGGAGTAAAATAAAATATACGGATTCTGTATCTTCTATGCATATTCTGAAATCTCTTAGTTCAAATACAAGAGAACCAATGATGGTCGCAAATTTCTGCTTGAAAGAAGCAATTTTGTTGCTGCAAGACTAAAATTTCTACACACAATGCATAACATTAGTACATGAGATTCATGATGTAAAAATGCTTCACAAATACACATTCATATCTTTCGTACTTATTAAGTATTTTAATTAAACAAAAATTGGTTTAAAGTCCATTAAAGACAGTATACAAATATGGCATCATTAAAATAGAAACTATATTCACAAATCGTTGAAATGTCACTATTTTCTTTCACTGTAGCAGACACCTTATTTCGTAGAACGCATCTAATTTGAATCATTTTGTTTTGTATGCATATGGACGATAGATATGTAAGCGAACTGTTTTCCAGTTCAATGTTTTAAGGTTCAGATTGTGCTATAATCATTGTATATGTTCTCACACTCATGCTGAAATATTAAGCGAACTTCTCTGTCAGCACTGTATCACTGTACATCTCAGCATCTGTAAGATACCTGCTAGGTTGAGACAAAGACAGATATATCTTCCATCTCTGTCGCCCACTTGTCGTGGAACTGGCAACACCAAGACAGTAGGATAACCGTATTGGCTTAACCCATGTTCATTCTTTTTTGTAGCTACTCTATTAAGAAACATATTCTTTTTAATATGTATAAACATCTTATCTTCAAATTGTGTGCCAGAGATATCTAATTAGAAAGACTATTCTGGAGAAAAATAATAGAATATATAGCAAACCACAGAAAATATTTTCTCTTGCGTCATCTTTCAAAGGGGTTTCTCTCCTTTTCATTTATGGAAGAAGTAGAGTGTGCAGTTGAGAGCATGGAATTTTACTGATATAATGATTGGTGGTAGTTAAATATCAAACCACCTCTGACATGCCTAGCCAAGTATTGCAAACCATGTCTTCCAGCCATGCCTTCCATTCTCCTCTACTGCCATTTACCTGGTCTGCCATCATAGGATAATGTGCATGTGTCACACACGTATTCAAACCAATGGCTCACTCAGGGCTTGTGTAAAACACAGATAAAGAGATTCTACCACCATTACATAAAGAAAACACTAGAGAAAACAAAACGTATTGACACGTTTGAAGTACTCGACTTTATTCATTGATACCTCTCTTTAGTTTAGCGGACGACACCTATATTTATTTCCCCCAATATAAATGTCCAACATCGACATTATTGCTACAAATTAATTGTTATTTCATACTAGCCGTGTGTAGGACGCATTATGGAAAGGTATAGTAGGACCAAAAACTTCAATGCCATAACCGGGATTTGAACCACGGATCTTCCGGTCTCCCTTCTTAACCATTGGGCTACCGTAGCCAACGTGCAGATATATTAAATTCTCCAGCTGACTCGTGCTTTTTCCCGGTAAACCACTTAGGAGTTCTCATAAACACACGAGACATCTACCTTAATGGCGACTTACTATGCCGTAAGTACGTTAAGGTCCGGGTTTTATAGATCGTACCACGGATCCGTAGTTGAAATCCCGGCTGTGGCGTTCTATTTCAGTTTTATTCTACCTTTCTGTACTGCGTCCTACACACGGCTGGTGTGAAAGAACAATTAATTTTCATTAATTGACCTAATAGTGGTCCGAACTATAAAGCCCGGGCATTAAAGTACTTACAGCATAGAAAGTCGTCATCAAGGTAGTTGTCTCATGTGTTTATGAGAACTCTTAGTGGTTTACCGGGAGAAACACGAGTCAGTTTGAGAATTTAATATCGTATCGGCACGTTGGCTACGGTACCTCAATGGTTAAGAACGGAGACCGGAAGATCCGTGGTTCAAATCCCGGCTATGGCATTGAGATTTCCAGTCTACTCTACCTTTTCATTTGTGCTAGAGTACGGAAGCACATTAATCTGCTTCAGAATAAAAATGACATTTTCTTGGATAAACAGTTCTCTTAGAAAAAGCTAAAAAAATGTTTTAAGTCAGAGTAAGTAAGCAATTTTAAGCAGCTTTATAGCAAAATAATTAAAGGTAGACTGCATTTGCTTGAAATTAAAAGCATCATAATCAGAATAGCTTAATGGTCATGTTACTATTTTAATGTAAAACTTGTATACAGCTAGAAGGGTGAAAATGTATGCTAAATGTCACTTGCTTTCTATAAGAAAGACTCATACAGATAGTAAATGATGGAACAATAGATGTTATACATTTGTTGACATTTTGAATTCAAAATATTTTTGCAAAAATATAAACGTGCCTGTATCATTGCTGTGTTTAGGGTGGTAGCATAAGGGTCATTTAAGTAGAATCTGTTTCAAACAAGTGTCATATTTACATCAATAATCAGTAGTGTATCATCTGTAGATACAGAAGTCTCATATTTGCTTAGGAAAACACTGATGCAAAAGTCAGAATTTAATATACTAATCAAGGTGTGCAAAGCCTACTTAGGAGCATCAGGCTGTCAATAAGATGTTTGTCAGAACTGCTTTTAGAATCAGGAACCATAAATGCAATCTCCTATTTTTAAAGTGAATATTAAAATGTTTAATATACATCGTTCTTGTGTATAATGCAGTTATTTTTATATATAAATACTTCATTTTCATGCTAAATGGAGAGTAATGTGAAAAAGTCATTCATAATATCTCTACATTGCTTGGAGTAGTTCTAGGTATGCAGTTAGGAACTTGTGAAACTAGACAATAAAGGTTTATAATTTAGTGATAGGCTTCTATTAATTGCTATGCTTCTAAATGCAATAGCTAAATGACATTGTCCAATGAAAAACATTTTGGGAAATGTTGGCACTTAAAGAGGCCCCACTAGTATGATGGGATCCTAACTAAGTGGTAGTGCAACATTTTATCTTCCATCTACCAAAGTTTTGCTGTTGATATATGTACATAAAGGAATATATATTTAATCATCACATGCACAGATGGCTATGCTTCTGAAAAATCGTTCATTACTCACTCAGGCGGGGTTCCCCTTAAGTTGAAAGATGTGAAAATCAGCTCAACGCGTTGCCTTTGTCCTGCTAGGAAAGTGTAGATGCATTGACGTGAGTGACCAGCAGGATTAACAAAAGTGGGTGCAGTGAAAGTTCCGTTCTGTGGGCCCCCTGGACGGCTCACAAAAGTGCGATCACACTCTGTGGGTAAAAAATCACATATATAATCAGAAAATTTAAAGGTTAACTGAACACAATTTAATTGCAAATTTTTGTTCTTACTTAACACTTATAGGCTTGTCTCAGTGGTTCATTCTGTTTCGCAATACTCAGTTACCTTTACATAAAAGCTGCATTGTGGTTATTGTGGCATTTATGCAATAAATATTACACTTTTGTATGTTTGAATATTTCTTACAGAAATAGCTCACAGAGTGAAGCCATTAAACCTTTGTTTCCACGTTCTACTTTGTTTTTATAGTAATGTTTGTCTCTACTTATTAAAATAGATGTGATAGAAACAATGGTAAACATTCCTATAATATGTTGTGAAGTATATGTGAGGTTTATAGAAGAAAACTTCAATTTATTTTCTAGGCATGGTAATTCAGTTTTAAGATATGTTAGCCTGCTGATGATTATAAAGAATAAAGAATACATTATAAACAAAGAATACATTATGAACAAGATACTAATTAGAATGCAGAATTTAACCAATTTTATTTTCTTCTGTTTTTGCAAACAGATGGTCAAATTCATATGCTAAGAGTCCTTGTTTACAAACATTTCCAACCATTTCATTTGTTTATCAGGAGCTAAATGAAAAATAAAACAAGGACTGAAGGATTTAATGGAACTGATACAATGGCCTTTGAAATGGACTTTCAAAGACTGCGAAATGCGCTGGCTTGCCAATCTAGAAGTGCTACATGCAAATTCAAAAGAAGACCCTTTCATATTTACAACATCCATTAATGTTAAGCAGAGAGGATATAGGTGTATACTCCACATATGTTTCATTATTTCACATTCACACATGGAAATCGAGTTGGCAATGGTTATGTTGAAACAGGCTTTTCTGAAGTATTTGCAGAGAACCAGGCATCTCACTGGCCAATTTATAAGATAAACAGACCTCCAGCTCAGATAAATTCACATCCATTGAAAGATGTGCACACTAATTTATTCCTAATACAAGGGTCAGATGAACAGCCCCGTGCCTCACAATAGTGGAGGTACGTCCAGAAAGTAAGTTCTGTTTGGTTATAAAGTTAAATTGTGTACAGACACAGAAAAATTATTTATTGCACAAAATTCTACAACTCTTAAACCACTTTTCCACATAATTGCCGAAATTTTGCAGGCATTTGTCATAACGAGGCACAAGTTTTTGTATACCTTCTTCATAGAAGTTTGCCACCTGTGTCTTCAACCAGTTGAAAACATTTTCTTTCAGCTCTTCGTCACTGTTGAAGTGTTGACCGCCAAGGAAAGATTTGAGAGGCAAAAGCAGATGAAAGTCGCTAGGAGCGAGATTAGGGCTGTAGGAGGGCTGTGGTCAAACACGTCCCAGCCATATCCCTGTAGGATGTTTTTCGTCGCATTTGCAGTGTGATGTCATGCGTTGTCGTGAAGAAACATGACACCTTTTGACAGCATTCCTCGGCGCTTATTCTGTATTGCGCGGCGCAATTTCCTAAGTGTTTCGCAATAAACATCTGCTTTCATTGTTTGGCCACGCGGTAAGAAATCAATGAGAAAGATGCCTTTCCGGAACCTCGGGCCGAACATGCCGAGCCCCTCCCGTAGGGGAGTTGTTCGGATTGGGTTGGACTCGAGGGGGCAGTGCGTTCCCGACACCTACGGGTAAATGGGTACTTCCGGCCAGGCTACGGCCGCCCGGAGGAGGTAGAGGGTTGCCCAAAATGTACCGGGTACTACCTACAGAGCTAATAGAAGGTGTGCTAGATCACCATTCGGCCCCACCGAGGTTATCGATAGTCTTCCCTGCGGGGTTGACGCGCGTAAGTGGCGTATCCACTTCCATCCCGTCTTGACGTTGTGCTCAGCGGGGGGGGGGGGGGCTTTTTAGACTCCAGATATTGCCCTATGGAAAGAGCCCCGGAGTATTCATCGCTCCCGGGTAGAAGGAGGCATGGGTCCTTGGTCCTACGGGTCCAGGACTAATGGGACAGATTCCTCTGCACTTAACTGTCCCAGACTACTGTGCACATCGTTTTTCGAGGTGTCAAGATTTGTTTCGGCTTAATCTTTGCTGGGGATGAGGTGTGCCTCCATTCCATTGATTGACGCTTACTTTCAGGAGTGTCGTAAGAAACCCAAGTTTCATCTCCTGTGACAATCTGTTTCAGAAATTCTTCGCCGCCTTCGTCATAACGGGTCAAAAACTGAAGTGCACTACCCATTCGTTCTGTTTTAAGTTGCTCAGTAAGAACCTTTGGCACCCAACGTAAGCAAAGTTTACGAAATTTCAGTTTTTCAATAACAATTTCATGAACTACTAATCGTGAGATTTGGGGAAATTCCATAGCGAGAGCACTAATTGTAAACTTGCGGTTTTCCTGGATCTCCTCAGCAATCTCGTGAACCAGTTCTTCTGTAACCAAAGATGGACACCCACTTCGTTTTTCATCGTGCATTCATTGAACTGTTGGACCCATCTTCTCACCATCGTACCCCTCATCGCATTTTGTCCATAAACATCGCAAATCGATAAATTTCAATTGGTTTCGCTTTCCTAGCAATCAGAAAACGAATCACAGATCTGATTTCACAAGCGACAGAATTTTCAATCAACACCGACATTGTAAACAAGCACAACAAAACGTACGTGGCTGACAGCGATCTCACAATGCGACACGTTTCTTGTCCTTGATACAGGGCGTCTACCGCGCATGTGTGGAACTGAGATCGCAGCGCTGCAGCGGAGATACATTGAAATAGAACTTACTTTCTGGACACCTCTTGTTCTAATTTAATTAAACCATCTCTGTCGTACGATTGATCATGGTCCTCAAAATAACTGTTTACCGCATCAATGACCTCGTTGCTATGAAATCTTCGTCCTTCAAGACATTTTTTGAGGTTCAGAAACAGGTGGTAGTCACTTGGTACTAGATCTGTCGAAGAGGGTTCGAAATTTAATTCCCACAGTTTTCCTGTTGCAATGACTGAAAGATGGGCTGGAGAGCGTCGTGAAGAAACAAGATTCCTTTTCTTTGTCAAATGAGGTCGTTTTTCTTTTCATCTCATCACTCAAACATTGCAGTAGTAGTCATCAGCGATACTTTTACCCTTTTCAAAGTAATCAATAAAAATAATTCCCTGTGCATCCCAGAAAACACTCGCCATAACCTCATTAGCTGACAAAATTTACTTTGCCTATTTTAGAGTGGGTTCCTCTGGTGAAATCTACTGTTTTGACTGTGATTTACGTTCTGGAGTGTAGTTATGTATCCAAGATTTATACATGGTAATAAGGCGTCTCAAAAATTCACTGGGAGTTTTACAGTAGAGCTCCAAATTGTTAACAGAAACAGTTTTTCTTTGCAACTTTTGATCAGTTGTCAACAAATGTGGCACCCATCTTGCACAGACCTTGTGAAAGCCCAAAACATTACTTAAAATATTACCTGCACGTTATTTAGATATGTTTACGGTCTTTGCTATCTCAAACTACTTTAATTTACGGTCTTTCAATACTAAACAATGGTATTTTTTAATGATCTCTGGAGTTGTGACCTCCTCAGGGCGTCCAAAGCGAGGCTCATCACTAGTGCTCGTAAGTCTTAATCCGCAAGCCACCTTTATTCATTTTATATAAAGGGGCAGTCTTTCAAGTTACTGTCCATTTCCTCCTTGATTTATTTAGGTGTTAAGCCTTTCAAATGGAAGTATTTAAACACTCTTCCTTTTTCCAAATCCTCCATTTTTGTGAAACCTCTACACTTGTCTTATTTAAAATGGTGTCGTTCAAAAACTAAACAAGGGATTGAGCAATAACTATGTATATGTTATGTGCAAAGGTTCTACTCCCATTAGTCCTGGACCCGTAGGACGAAGGAATCGGACCTCCTTCTACCCGGGAGCGATGGATACTCCGGAGCTCTTTCCATAGGGCAATATCTGGAGTCTAAAAGACCCCCTCCACTGAGCACAACGTCAAGACGGGATGGAAGTGGATACGCCACTTACGCGCGTCAACCCCGCAGGGAAGACTATCGAAAACCTCGGTGGGGCCGCCTGGTGATCTAGCACACCTTCTACTAGCTCTGCAAGAGAGCCAAGAGCCGGTGCAGGTCGCCCGGGTTCTCCCGGGCGGAGGGTTACACGCCACGGTACCTATCCGCTGTGTGGATTTACCCGCGCGGTATAATAGATAAATGTATTTGCGCAAGCTTGCGTGTCGTTTGGTGGGACGGCGCAGTTGGCCTCTACTGATGCTTCTGGTGCCGGGATATCCTCCCTTGGCGGGGGGACAGTTCCCGTTCCACCTCGCTTTGTGCGGTCGCTAGCGATTCGTCAAGCAGGGGGGGAGACCAGTAGCGAGAGACCAGATGGGAATTGGTTTTAGATTTAATAAGACCAGGTGGCCAAGGCGCGAGGTGACCTGGCGGTGATTGGTAGGGGCAGGAGGAGAGGCAGACTCTACCACCCAAGGGCATCCTTGGGTAGGCGATAGCTCCTCCGTCTCCTGGGGAGACGGTGGTCGTATTGACCAAGTGAATTCACCAGCTGGTTAGGGTGAGGAGTGATCTTGGCATACAACGTGCGCGTTTGTTCACGCACGACATCTTCGACGTATGGTATGCCAGAATGGGTATGCAGGAAGTGAGATGGGAACCTGCGGTCGGTACCGTAGATCATCCTTAAGGCTCTGTTCTGCACGGCTTGCAGCCTGCGGAGGGTGGTATGAGTCACCGAACCCCAGACCTCGCATCCATACAGGATCAGAGGTGGGATGATCGCACGGTACGTCCGCAGTTTGAGGCGGATGGGCATGATGGATCGACTAGCTCTGCAGGCTAGTACCCGGGACTTATGAGGCAACCCTCTACCCTCTCCGGGCGGCCGAATCCTGGCCGAAGGTATCCAAATTCTCATGGGTGTCGGGAACACACTGCCCCATCGAGTCCAACCCAATCCAAACAACTCCCATTCAGTGAGAGGCTCGAATGTTCGGCCCGAGGTTCCTCTAGTAACGTAAGAGGTACCACGAGTGCAAAGAGTCCGCAGCGCCCGCACTTCGGCAGCTGAAGGGGACGGATCCCCTCACCTAGCAAGTCTGGAGTTAAACTATATGATGTTATCCGTCAAACTGCTCCAGTAGCACTATCTCTATATGAGGCCTAGGACTTATCAGCCGACCCTCGTGTTATTGTTTATAATGCTAACTATTATAAAAGACTCCTACCCCGAGTAATGTAGTAATTTACCTCTATTTCTGTAGCGATAGTTCTGAGGTTCAGTACACAAGTTTCACTTACTGTAACTGTAACTGTGCTCATTTACTGTACCATTTCTTGTATAGTGTGTCACAGAATTCCACGTTACTCCAAGTTTGCACTCAACCAAGGAGCTACATTTCATGAAACAGTTTTTAAATTGAGACATTCCTGATAGGGAAAGGATATTACCCGAACTCCCATTTTAAAATAAGTGTTGAATTTCATAATCTCTCCAGTGTTCTACTTTAGATTCAAATTACTAAACGTATTAAAACTATGGAACATCTCAGGATTGAAGTTCATTATTTTTTATTTGTCTTTCATCACCGCTTAATTTTAATTGCCAGACTTAGATGTCCTCTTTTGGGAATAACCCTTTGCTGTATCCAATTATGTATCTGAAGAGTAAATGTTAATAATCTTCTTGATTGTCATTTCAATGGCTTTCACTTAGGAGGCCTTTTCAATAATGGTGGCTATAAAAGATATCCTGAACACTGGATTAGCTAAAAATTGTGGACAAAATCAGTTAGTATTTCTGGAGAAGAGATACAATGTATGAAACCACAGACTGTTAGATATTACATTGCCTGTCACATAGAATAGAAGTGCAATTATCATTAACAATCATGGTTTCTGTAGTTTGCACTATCACTTTGTTGATAGTGCAGCAAATATGTTCTGAGCAATTGCCATTTGTACTTCTGATTTTATTTCAATACAAGAAGTAAAGGCACATTACATTTATATTCAACACCTTCGTGATCCTACAGCATGAATTAGTAGGTGCACAAACACATATTTTACAATTTGATCAAGATTTCAAGAACCTGCTACTTACTTAATATACTTTAAATCAAAGGTCATTATTGCACACTCATGACATAATTCCACTTCTCAGTCACAGGTTTCAAACAAGTTTAAATAACAATTAGAACAGATATCCAGTAAAGCCAAGGTTTAACATTAAAATTCAGTATGAAAGGGGATGTTACTGCATATGAGCATGCATTAGTACATCTGAATAGGCACAGAAACACATAAAAATTAAGAGAATTGCAAGCTATTAAACTCCTAAATATAGTGAGTGTGCATGACTATATTAAAGTGCCACTGGTATTTGACAGATAAAGATATTTGTGTCTCTGTAAAGGTTTCGTGTGTTTCCATAAATGTGGTAAACATTTTAATCAATATACACCTACTACTATTACATAACAAATGATTTGTAGTGCAAGAAACATGACATGCAGGACACTAATCATCCTTCTTAACTCTCATAGCAAATTTTCATTCATTGTGTTCTGAAACTAAAGAAATGTTTTTGTCATTATGTTAGTAGTAAGATCAAAGTAGGTGATGAATACTGGAGGAGTAAGGATAAGATTGTGTTTAACAAATCACATTTTGTCCAGTTTATAAATGTATTTTTCAGAAAGCATCTTTTTTGTAAAAAGCTGAAGCTGCTGACAGTGAAGGAATCCAAATATTATAAATAAACTACAACACATGGTAACCAACTGTCAAAAATTTTAAAACAGAGAAGTGGAGTGGTTAGCAAGTGTTGTTTATTTATAAGTATCAGCATCTGCGGATATAAGTTTTCAAAGTATTACACAGCGGGGAATAGAAAAAAATGTGTTAACCTTTCTAGAGTAAATGTAGCTCTTATGAATTCATTAGAAGTCTGTTTCATTATAGAATGGTTCCCAATGTTTCTCATTTTAGAAGGCCCATATTTAAAAACTTAATATATTCTAGTTTCCATACTTGCAATACTCAACTTATGTAGGGGAGACAAAAAGGTGCAGCATAATATTGTTGAGAAAACCGGCTACTATATAGAAAAGTTATGAACATGACAGTGATTGTGCCCTGCCTGAGCATGAGCAGCATATTGACATGATCATATCAACGCCGCCGATATGCCGGAATTTTCACCCACAGGAATTCTTTTACTGCAAGCATAGCTACTGACATGGGTATGTCGCTTTTGGATAAAAGGAATAAGCTGTTCATTGATAAGGAGCAAACTCTCGTCTTCCTGTTGGAAGAATTCTCTAAGAGAACAGACAAATTCCCTAGCTTGGCTATGCAATGTAAGAACCCGACCGTAAGCTGATCTTTGCCTTGAGCCATGAATCCTCGGTCCACCTCTAATCCTATCGCCACTACGTCTTGCTTCCATAGATACGTATTTTAATTGTGTTTTAACGAAGAAGGCTAACAGTACACAGAGCAACTGAATACTCAAACGAACTCTGTTTCCCGCATACAACTAGCGATAACTGAGCTGAGGAGTACGTGACTCACCAGTGTAAGCAATCTGGCAAACTTTGTTTACGTTTCCATAGCAACGAACTTCCCCTCTTAACCTTCGTACCCCTTTCTTGATGACCTTTATGTATCTTCTTTTAAAAATCAGCCTGTAACATTACTAATCCTGGTTTCACGTAAGCTTGCCCCGTATCTCTTAACGATTACGTGACATTATCACATCTCATTGGCTGCTGTTGTGGTGCAGACTGTTGTGCGGTAAAAATTAGTTCGTTATTTAACATGGTGGTATGTCTTTATATCTTGGAAGAGAATTGTAAAATTTATATTTTTGTAACTGTTTCAATGAAATATATTACGCAACAGAGTTGATTCATCTGAAATGCATGTTAATTCTTTAACAGAGTAAAGAGGAGGTTCCTTTGCTCTCAAGCACATGGCACGATAGCACGTGATTTAGCGGTAGTGATGACATATTTGTTTATATCACTTTTATCACTGACCTTGTTTTGAACTGGATGAGTCATATATCGCCACTCGAAGGTATGTTGTGCCGAGTGCGAGAGCTAAATTATTTTATTGGTCGTTTATTGCGCGTGTACTTATTATATGTATAATGGCAGAGTCTACCGCCAGTTTTTCGCTGAAGCATCGCAAGGGAAAACCTTTAGAAAGCGGCGAAAAGGGAATTGTGGTGCATGTGTTTAATGCACTTATAGAGAAGAATCCGTCTTTGTCAGTGAGAGAAGTGAAATAGCTGTGCTCTGAACTTACAGGTGTGAGTGTTAGATGCGTAGGAACATCGCGACATGAAACTGAGACAACAGGGAAACGTACCACTCCAGGGGCGATATTGCTGTGTGGCCAAGACGTTATTTATGGACAACCAGATTGTCCAAATCGCAAAATATGATACCTTGACAAGACTTGGGTGAATGAAGGACACACGACAAGTATGGCGTAAAACGACTTTAAAGACTGAAAGACAAGCACTTTTGCAAGGTATGTGTGCTGGTTTAAAAACATTCCAGTGGAAAATGTCAAAGGCCTTTCATTATAAACTTGTTCCAGTTTCATTGCTCATTCATTCAGTTTCAACTTGCTCAGTTTCATTATAAACTTCATTATTTTTGCATGCCTTCATAATCTTATTTCTATCTTCCTGGCAATTATTATGACGTTTACTGTAGGTTTCAATGTGACGGGAAGGCACCGTCTTTGGACTATGGCGCGAAAGCATTAGCCAATTAGGATGAGAGAGAAGTTAGTTGCACGCGGAGTGATACATGTCAGCGGGGCAAGATTATATGAAACATAGATTACTATTGTTTTTAATTTATAAATATAGTGAAGAGGGCCTGTATCTTAGTAATATAAACACCTTCTGCTGGGTCAATAGAAAGAGGTACCTACAAAACTTCTTTGTATGTATAACTCAACCTTTACAGCTGCAAAGTCTTCATTCAAGACAATAGTCATGTATTGCATGATTTGTAAGTCTGCATACTTGTTTCTGCCATGTTTCTATGGTAATATGTTGTGAGCTATTGCAGTTATTACTTAACCCAAAATGTGCAAAATGAATGTGTTGTTGAATAGACCCACAAAAGTTTATAATGTAATAAAGCCCCGTATTCACATATCAGCAGTACATTTTAATGTATAGTAAAAGAGGATTAAAGGAAAAAAATGTGTTAGAATTATAACACTAAAAAGGAAAATTGCAAATGTATACTTACATGTTTGTGCAGAAGATGAAAATATTATAAAAACAAGCAAACCAACAAAGGAGCCCATGCAGTAACTTAACAGGATATTGGTAGTAAGGAAACAGATATTCTTAATGTTTTGAGGAAGTCATGGGTGAGCAAACTTCACTGTAATAGACAAATTTATGACGTGTGCTGCTCATTTGCCTATTGATGAATTTCTTTCCTTGTACATATTTGCAAAAATTATTTGCTAGCTCTTAAATGGATAAAGTATGGTAATGCTATTAAATGAATTTATACATATTACCTACACTACCTATCATAATAAAGATTCTCTATTTATAAATAAATGTTTCCAATTACCAAATATTTAAATTGATACCAGAATCATAAATGGAATTAGAAGACAATAAATTCAATTGTACATTTAGAGTAACAATTTCTTTAGAATCCTACTCATATTTTCTCCATAGCTTTGCAATATTATAGCAGATTTAAGTTTTTTATACGTTAGATGTTTTAAGGCATATAGCTAATAGCACAGAAAAGGAATGCAGTTTCTTTCTAGCGTTTCAGAAGATTTTAACATATACAGGGTTATTCATAAGTAAGTGAAGCATCTTAACGTTTAATAAACAAAAAAGTAATTGTTGTGCCAGTAGAGAGAGAAACTCTCCAAGCTTTTCTAACAATGAAAGCTCATTCTTTGTTGCCATGATTTGTCGCTACGTGGCAGTAGTTATCACTAATGAGAAAATGGCGTTCACTAAACGTGAGCAATCTTTTTCGCAATTTCAAAGCCAGCACCTATGTACAACAATATGAAGCATTGATATGTGAAATTCCGTGACGAAGGGTGTACGTGCATTGCTCGTCTCCAAGGACGTCCAGGACACAGCGAGGAAACAGTGAATCGAGTTAGAGAAGCATATCGGCGCAGTCCTCGTGAGTACACTACCCGTCAAAGTATTGAGTTGGGTATCTCACAACCAGCAGAATGGCGAATTCTTTGTACGAGGGCTGTTCAATAAAGAATGATCATAACTTTTTAAGGTCATAATATTTCGCACATTAATTCAAACTTATTATATTCTGTTCGCTTAATGTGAAACAAACACGCCGTAGTAGTTCCATTGTTGGTACTCCTGGTTGCCGCCTGTGAGAACCAAGCAAGTTCAGATATGTTCAGTATCGCCTACCGCTGCAATGGAGGTAACACGCGAGGAACAATATGCGGCTTTGAAAATCTGTTTTCGTCTCAACAAATTCTTAGTTGAGGCCTATACAATGTTACAGGAGGCCTATGGAGAGTCTGTTCTTACCTACAGCACAGTTCGAAGATGGTTTAAAATATTTAAAGAGGGGAGACAATCAATATCAAAGGAAGGTGGAACTGGTGCTCCAGTTACTGCTGTTACGGAATAAAATATCTATACTGCTGCTGCCATTGTGAGAGAGGATCGACGAATTACCTTAAGATCACTTTCTGAAATACTGAACACTTCACTGGGTGCCACACACACGTTGGTGATAGAAACATTACACGTGAGACGTGTTTGTGCGCGATGGCTTCCAAGACTGTTGATTGCCGAACAAAAGGACATTCGAATGCAGGTCTGCATGCAGTTATAGTTGATGTTAGAGGAAGATCCGGGGTTTGTTTCAAACGTAATCACTGTTGATGAAACTTGGCTGCATCATTTTGATCCTGAGAGCAAACAGCAAAGCTCAGTGTGGAAATCTCCTCCATCACCATCCCCCCAAAAAGCAAAAGTGGTTGTTTCTGCTGGGAAAGTTATGCTCATCTCATTCTTTGATATTCATGGAATGGTTTATCAGCATGTTGTACCTGCACACATATCAGTAACTGAGCACTACTACAGGGATGTTCTGAAAACATTGCAAGTCCATATCAGGCGCAAAAGGCCACATTTCCGTGAAGTAGGCTGGATGCTGCACCACGATAATGCACGGCCGCATGTTGCCAATGCTGTTACTGCATATCTTGCAAAAATCAACATAAAGTGCATCCTTCACCCTCCCTATAATCCGGATTTAGCCCCATGTGACTTTTTTCTATTCCCTAACTTGAAAAATCGCCTTCGTGGGAGGCATTATCCATCATCAGAAGCAGTGGTGAAGGCTGCGGAGGCGATTTTGAAGGATCTCTCAAAATATGGTGTCCAGCATGTCTGTTAAGACTGGCAGAAACGCTGGGACAAGTGCATCGTATTTAGGGGATACTATTTTGAGAAGGACCATCAAAATTATGAGGATGAGTAAAGGTATGTTGTCAAAACAAAATTGTGATCATTCTTTATTGAACAGCCCTCGTAAGAGACCTCTGTTGAAACCATACAGGCTTCAGCTTCATCAGGCTCTCAAAGAAAATGTCAAAAATTTACGTGTTTATTTTATGCATTGAGATGCAAGTAAATTTTGAAGTAATGGATCTCGCTGACTCTCTCATCTTCAGTAATGAAGCAACTTTTCATCTCTCCTGAAAAATGAATTGGCAGAATGTGCGCATGTGGGGGACTGAAAATCTCCATTATGTGGTATCGTACGTTTGAGATTCACCATTCTTCTGTGCCATTTTGAAGAAGTAAGTGTATGGGTCATTTTGCTTTGTGGAATCAAGCATCAATGGGATGGTTTACTTAGATATGCTGGAAACATGGCTGATGCCTCAGCTGAATGAAGAGAGTAATGATTACGTATCCCAACAGGATAGATGTCCCTGTCACTATCACAAAGACATGAGAGCCTACGTGAATCAACATTTACCTCACAGATGGATCGGACGAACTGGACAAGAAGATAACGCATTAATGAAATGACCACCACGATCACCGGATTTAACTCCGTGGGACTTTTTCCTGTGGGGCTTTCTGAAGGACATATCTGTGCCTCCGCTCCCTGCTAACCTTCAGGAACTTCGCCACAGGATTACGGCAGCCGTGGCTATGGTCAGCCATGACATGCTGAAGCGTGTATGGGGAGAGATGGATTAACGCGTTGATATTGTGACGTTAATATTTTTATACATTTTTGTAAAAGACAAAATTGGTAAAAAGTATACTTGGAAGATGGAATAATATCGGTACACGCAACATCCGGTCGCGTAGGTTGCAAGTCATGCTGGGCTGTTAGGTGGAGGTCGAAGGCCCTGCTGACATAGCTGACAAGGCATTAAGTCAGCCGCTGCTTTGGCAGAGTTTCCACATTTAAACCCCCGGGTTGTCTCGCAGGTGCTGCCAAAATCTGCGTCGCCATATTCTCTGACGGCCACGTCTATAATCTCCAAGAATGATCATCATAAAGCCAGGAACAGGAACTTTAGGCCAGGTAATAGCCACAGTTGTCCTTCTGTAGAAGTTATCGTTCTGCTGTACCTCTAGAATAGACACTATATAACCGGAACTACATGACAAATTTTAAATTAAGCCAAACCTTCCTGGTAACCCTCTCCTTGGTAGGAACATCTCGTTCCTGATCTTCCCCCCTCAATGGGAAAGTGTAATTTACCTGTCATTGGCGCATCCGTGAACGTCACAATATCTACCGTATCAGCAAAGGTAGACACATTGAGCACTTGTAAGTTATGTAACAAAACTTGGAGAGTTCCTTTTCATTTTCATGCAAACATTTTCCTTATCCGTTTGGCAGTTTAGTAGTTATGAACTTTTAAAATGTTTCACGGACTTATGAATAACCCTGTATAATGTAGCCTCTTGTAATTCATCTTTTTATAGCATTTACTTCATCTTTTCAAGTTTAAATTAAAGTTGCTTCTCATATATTAAACAAAAAATCCTTGTTAGGTACTATCTATAGGAAACTAGAATAGTAAATGGTTATTTCAGATACTAATTGGAATTTATTTCTTATTACATTGTATCCAGTATTTTTACGCATCTAATCTAAAAGGTATTTTTAAGTTATAACATGGGAGGTAGAGTAAAGAAGCAAAGGACTTTTAGGGAAAGTGTTGTCATTTCTTTTGTGTGAAGAATGTATAGTTTGTGAAAGAGAGAACAATTATGGAATGTGTATGAGAATTTACTGTTGTGCTGTTGTTTCACGTATTATCACTATAGATATTGGAGCCAAAATAAACTATCCTGAATTAAAAAAGTAGTGAAAAAACTCTTGTATGTAATGCCAAAATTGCAAATGAACCATTTAATGCTTGCAAATGTTCCGTGACAACTACTTTAAAACTAATTGTTTAGACTGGATGAAAGAACAATTCAAGATAGCTGTCAAATAAAGAAATGACTTCCCATATAAAACTTACTATTTTTCCAATTTCATACTTTAAGAAGTGTTTTACTGTAGATAAAAATTCCGTTAAGAACTTCTGACCTAACTGCATAGAATAATGAGGTCCTTCAATGCCTTAAAGACAGTACTCTCCTTGAATTTATTTTTAAAACTAGTTTCACCTGACAATGAATAGTATTTAGGTAAATATGTGTATCTTCTTATGAAAAATAATGTCCTTTGTGTTATACTAAAAACACCATTTTGTTAATAATTCTAAGGTAAAACTATTCATTGCACATCATGCAGGAACAAACACTACAAAATGTCCTAGCATTTGCTCTTTCTAAACAGGGAAGTTAAGTGGTCTGCTGACTAAGCTTTGGGATGACAACAACAAAAACACGTACTTGGAGCTTTGGTAGGAAAGGGGCCCAACAAGGGGGCTGAGCCCCCTGGTGCAGGCCTGGGCGTGGAGTCTGACTCTAATGATGCGCTGATTGTCGTGGCGCACACTGCATGCCAGGAGAGTAGCGGGAGGAGAGAGAGAGAAAACAACATTGTTAGTGTAGGACCGTAAAGAAAATACTTGTAGCAATGGACCTTACTGAAGCAAATTAAATAGAGCTGAAAATACAACCTTCATCTTCTACCTTAAATAACAAATAAAATATAATGAAGATTAAATAAATACTGCAAAATCTACAAATTAGCAATTATATCAACCATAAGTTTCAGTACTATTATAATATATCTTAAACTAAAAAGGTTTATTTATCAAAATCTCACCTTTTGGAAAGAGACAAGTTAAGATGCTAATAAACAGGTACATTCAATTACATTCCTATCAGCAACCATGAACAAAAACATAATTTTAAAAAGTAAACATTCTGTACACAGGTAATCAACATTTTGGGGTATTGTTAAACTTTAAATGCCATAACTATTTACAGGTGACATCAGTATGCTTTTACTTCAATTATCTAACAGTTACAGGATCTGAAACTTCAATCTAAACCATAAGTAGACAAATAAGTTCAAAGCTCATATATTTACTATCATGAATAAGGCCATTTATCAGCTTACAGATAACTTAATGTTCTTGAGATGATGTACTCCATTTTGCCACATGGTACTGGTTTTATTGAACCAGCTTGAGTAACCAATATGTTGTTAGTAGAAACTATTTTAAACACATTTTTCTAGCTTACAGTGTTGATAGTTGCAATTATAGAGGCGTAATTGTTTTATTTTAGCTTATCCTCCTGAGTCCTTTGGGGTCAAATTTAACACCAACAGTTTAAAATTCCCGGGTGAGCAACTGCTGCTGGTTAGAAGCTAATGAAGTTTATATAAGCCCTCTTAGAGATGAGCACCTTGCAGGAGTGTAGCTATGTGCCGTCTGTTCACAAATATTAGCTGTTAGAATTACATAGCAAGGATAGGTGAACGCAGAAAAGAGCACTGACGAATTTATCACACAGGTAAGTAATTTTTATATTTGTTAAATAAGGTTTCAGGTAATTGAACCACTATATCTTTTGCTATAAAAAGTATGCTCTATTTAATGGTGTGGGTTAGAATTTGGCAGTATGCTGAGGTAATTTATTAATGAGGCGGGAAAATGGTGGTATCAATTTTAGTACCTTAGGTTCTAGTCACTACAAATCAAACTTTATCTGGTATTGCTAAGTTAATTTTTATGTTATTACTATTTCAGGGAGGGACTGGGATGAAATCAAAGCTATATTGGATGGATCTGACATAAACTTTAGTTCTGATGATGATGACGACGGTCATGATGATGATGCTCATGATGATTTTGATGATGATCATGCATTTGAATACGGTGGCAACACAACTATGCAAAGCTTGGGAGTACCTGCAGTCAATCCTGAAATTGAAGAAACATGGACTAATAAAGCGGAGCACATGCCTCAATGGCACTACAATACATACAAAGATGTCGATTTCAAGGCTGTAGAAGCAACACATATGTTAAATGTACAGAATATATTTCTATGCCTAACATCGAAAAGAAATCATATTACACATTTTAAGTGTAAAAAATTTGTTAATAAAATTATAAGTTTTCAGGGAGTGTACTTATTGAGACCCGATGTCCTAAATTTCACCCCATTCATTGTTAAAACTGATTTAGAAATTTTCTCTAATTTTTTCAATAGTTATTATCCTACTTTTAACACATTAAAAGTATTTCCAACCGAAAAAGTTGCAGAAATGTTCTCAGGACTCAGGAGGGTATGTGAGTCACTGAAATGATCACTTATTATCAATAAATAACAGATATTTTCAAAAAACATGAACCATAGAAGTCAATTGCACTTCAATGTAGAATCAGTTAGTTAAAATATTTGACTATCATCATTTACTCTAAATGAAATTTGTATCTCATTTCTGTGTACACTGTACTTTTAAACGCAATTGTAAGGGTTGCAGATTAAGAAGCTGACAGGTGCTGCCATAGAGAGAAGTGTATGAATATAATAAATTAATACTTGAGAGCAAATGTTGAATATGGGTTTCAATAATATTAAATGATAACTAATTATTTTAGAGTATAACTGTGTGAAACACACAGCAGTGTAATGCCTAGCTATGAGATCACCATTGAAACATAATTTGTTCTTAGCGTGTGCTCTGGTTTATATGTTGTAACAGTTGTTTTGGTTTATCCCCCAAGAGCTGAAACATATTTAAACATGTTTAAATATGTGGTTTAAGAATCAATATTGTCACCCAATTATCGGAAGGCACGACCAACTGGCAGCTGGGTGGGGGACAGGAGGCATTTAGCTAACGCCTACCCATTTATCTTGTGGCGTTCACTGAAGGGATGGTTAGCAAAGTATCACGAGCCACTATACCGTCTCTTTCCTCTCCCCATGACGTCTGGAACAATCGGGATGATTGTCGCGAGCCGCGAAGCTTTGAGATGCAGCGATCTGCCTATATAAGCGACGCTTTGGATGACTCAGGCAGTTCTCAGTTCTGAGTTTTTAGTCAGCTCTAGAGAAGTTTGCCGAGTAGTGAGTGTTACGTAATTGTGTGTGGTACGTGTACCAATTGTAATTCGGTGGAAATAAAGAACATTTTAGTTTGTGCAACTGGACTTTTAATTTCACGAACCCACAAAGTCATAATATGGACATGCTAAAATGTGTAAGAACTGAAACTGTTAAAATTCAGTAGGTAATGAAGTGTCGCAACAGGTAAGTGAAAGTATGTGAATGTTTTATGATTGGTAGTTTTAAAAATGAGATTATGTAATGTGTAA
This sequence comes from Mantis religiosa, assembly GCA_030765055.1. Lineage (NCBI taxonomy): Eukaryota > Metazoa > Arthropoda > Insecta > Mantodea > Mantidae > Mantis > Mantis religiosa. The sequence goes on along the minus strand of CM060950.1, from coordinate 9,508,216 downwards.
CGTAGACCAGTAAATATAAAGTTTGATTTATAGTGATGGCAACGAGTGAAGAAAAGTCAATAGTTTTGGTAAAACAGCGAGGGAAGAAAGCGTCTTTCGATTGTGTAACGTCGAAGGGAACAGAAGTATTCTGAATGGTGGAATATTATAAATAGCTAACACAGCGTTTCAGAAAATTGTATCGAAGAAATATCAATCTTATGTAAAGCTTTGTGTAAAAAAATGACATAAAGTATTACAATGAAGTTACAAGTTTGGATTTTTATAAATTAAACAAAAGTTACTTATTTCCGTGTTTATTTAACTAAATGATTCCTTTGCTTGCGACCAGGCTTGAGAAAAGGGTGTAACGATTAAAGCAGCACAGGAGATTTTATATACATCGATACATCAGAGTGCCAGATCTGCGCCAAAAATTCAGATCGAGGAGAATTTGCAACTCGTGGATTCTTCATCGTCATCATCTACGAGGGTTGCAGACGCACCACAACCCCCGGAGCAACGGGGAACGCAATCAGGTGAGGATTATCCCGTTCCACATAATCGCCGCAGACTCTGAGAACACCATCTTCCCATGTCATCACCATAAGATCCTGCTACATTGATTTAACCCTTAACTGGTATTATGGTGTCTATTAGTCCTGCAGCCCGCCTCGGTAGCGTAGATGGTAGCGTTCGAGAGGTCCTGAGTTCGAATCTCGGTCAGGGTGAGTTACCTGGATAAGGCTTTTTTCCGGGGTTTTCCCTTATCCTTAAAGACGAATGTCAGGTAGCTCTAAGCTCCATGGACCCCGGACTCATTTGAACATCATTTCACCAATTTCATTCATCGTCCGATATGACTTAACGTTGGAGGTCGTAAATTACAAAAAAAAAAAAAAAAAAAAAAAAAAAAAAAAAAAAAAAAATTAGTCCTGCACCGTAGCGTTTTGGGCTAGAGCGCTGTGCTTTGGTTTTCTGCCACGGAATGCGTGGTCTAGGATCGATCCCAACTCTGGCGGGTGTGGATTTTAAGTTCCGGGTATAGGGCCGCAGTCCACTCAGCATGGTGATGTAACGGTAGTTTTTGTTTGAACCAGAAATGAGTTTTGTTTTGTGATCTAACTAATTGTGGGCCATGCAATGATAATATAAAAAAGATAAACGGTTGCTAGGGGAAGAAAATAAATAAACTTGTTTCATTATAATGCAAAAATGCCGCGGTGAATATAAAAGTTTTGAATAGTAACGGAAAATATAATCTTCAGAAAGAGGTATTCTTTAATCTTGATAGTAATGAGTGGGCGTGCAGGAGTGAGGAATGTTATGTAATTTGCGGAAACTATTTATTAATGAAGTAAGGATTTATCGATATGCTGGAGGTAACCGGCAGTGATTGACTAGGAAAGAAAGTTCGAGTAAAATGTAAACCAGATTATATAATTAAAATATATATTACGAAATTGGACTTATTCTAAATTGTATTTATTTCACTCGAAGCTGCACCTGAAAACGAGAGGTCTCATGACTCTTATTTAATCAAACACAATAATCAAGAAAGAATTCAAACTGAAACAGGTACTTTGGTCCTCGGATCAATTATTCATTTACTTATGTAATATGTTTAATAATTATACATAAATTTGTGATCTGTAACTAACTCTGTTAATGACAGTAAAATTGTAGACTTTGATGTAAAATATTGTAACGAACCTGGGCAGATATACGTGAAAAACACTGCACTCCCGTGCGACAGTCTATGTAGGGCGGATGTCAGACAATAGAAGGAATGCTAGCTATTTTACTGTACCGTTACACAGATCAATAACATCTTAGCTTTTCCTTGTGACGCCGTGCTGTGTGTATATAAGAGGGTAGCAACCCTCATTCAGTCCTCATTTGTTGCTCATTGCTCAATGCAGTCAAGTGTATTGTATACATCCGTCTGGTTCGTCCGACGACGTGCCGCGTCCAGTAAAATGTATTATAAAATGTCCGCCGAAAGTGCAGTTATTTAAGGGTGCCCGGGTTCCACAAGTGTAAGGACAAATTAAAACACTGCAGAGATTATCGTTAGTTTGTGTTGTCTCAACCTTAACACCCTGAGAATCCAAAAAGAGTCCATGCAGGAGACAGCAACTAGAGCCAAGGGTAAAGCAAGCAGCAGACGACGACTTGGAGACCGAAGAAGGAGTCCCGACGTCGAATCCAAGTACGTGCAGCCGTGAGGCGGAGAGATAGTACTGCCGTAAAACTACAACGAAGTACTCCTGTTACATCTGGCTTCCCGACTTGGGCCTTCGAAACAGTCAACGTGCATCCTAACTGCGACGAATAGAAAATCTGGTTCCATAAGGCGCCCGAATGTGTGACTGATTAAAATGGAGAGAATTTAACTACGAATAAAAATTCATAGTTACAGTGAGGAAATTGAGGTAGTGAATCCTGGTCTAGAAAGCGAACTTTCCCGCTGGGGGTGCCATGATGCTGACTACATCTCCTCCCCGTATCGGCTGGATAATCACCCACCTCTATTTTGGGTAAGTTGGCGTGACACCGGCAGTCGGGTTGGCAAGCCTAGGCCCACTAGCGGCCTGTTAAGCCATGGATTACCTTACAGATAGCTATTGTTATTCGTTGTTTACCTACTTTTTGACAATGAAACGTCCAAATCTGTGTACCATATAGTTGTTGTTAGAGCTTTGCTGTGTCAAGCAACACAATGTTAATTCAGGTAGATAGTGACACATTCATTTGTTTTTGCCAGCTGTCCTAGTGTGGAAATCGCATTTGGCCCCGCAAGTTAAGCATACAGGCGCGCATGCACGGAAGTTCCTTAAACCGTGCATAAGTCAAAGATACGCTAGCGACCCTGTTGCTATATTTAATCAAGGTTAGACAAGTAGCGTGGTTGAACTTAAATTTATCACATATACGTTACCTCTAACACCAATCAAAGGGGGACAAAAGAAATAAATCTTCAAATTAAAGTTACAATATTTAGGTGTGCTTTTGCATTTGTGCAACAGTCGTTACTACATTTGAATAAGTTCTTCAAAACAAAACATTAAAGCCCGATTTCACAAACAGGTGTTAAAATCGATGTTAACAAATGTAACGTAACAATTGTCACAGCGCTAACAAAATTTAATTTCTTGCATTTCACCACCCTGTTTTCTGAAAATGTTAACAAACACCTATTAACGCCAAGAAACTTGCAAATAAGAGAGAGAAGGGTTAGCATGGATGAGAACAGGAACAATATTTCTAAGAGGGATAAGAGGTACGGAAAAGGGAATTTTTGAATTGTGTGGGGGAAAAGAAAGCATAGAACACTATGTAACAGAATGCTAGAAGGTTGCAATATGGAGAAGAAAAGGTTTGGGAAGAAACATGGTAGAAAGTAGAGAAGAGGATAGTAGCTATAAAAATGTTAACGGGCAGGGAGGAAAAGAAGGTAAGAGGTATTGGTAAGTTCTTGCAGAAAGTAAAAGAAAAATGGGCCAGAAACGTATAAAAATGTAGAAAAGGAGGATGAGGGGTAAAAAGGGACTAATTAGGTCATCAAGGAGGAATGGAGGCTAAGAGCTACCTGGCTACAATAAATAAATATTACAGCTATAGAAGGCTGTGGATGAGTTGTATTATTTTCTGAACGTACTGCGATGCGCTTTTTGATTTCATTTTCGTCTGCACACAGCTAAAAAATGTCGGATAAAGAAAATCGTAAATAAAAGCCGTGAAACAATTTCTCATCGATGGTGAAAGAATTGTTAATTGAATTGATAACGATAAGGATATCGTGGAAAATAGGAAGATGGATGCGGTGAATGTAAAAGAGAAAGATGTCACGTGGGAAAAAATTGGAAACGAATTTAATTCAGATGTATGTGTCATTACTAGAAACACGAAACATCATCTTCATTATTGCGTAAATTCTGGTTCCGGGAGTGCACCGCATTTCTTGTGAATGTGGGACACCGTATATAGGACAAACCGGAAGGACTATCGCTTACAGACTAATCGAAAACGAGCGTTTAATGCAACTTGAGAAGTCAGGGCTGGCAGAGCATTGCTTTGATAAGAACCACAAAGCCAAGTTTCGGGAGACGACCATCTTGGCAAAATGCAAAGTTACTGGGAGTGGAGAGTTAAGGAGGCTTCGGCCAATTCCTGCGAGAGGAGCAAACTTAATCGTGATGCTAGATTTCAGTTACGCTCTTCTTGGAAACCGTCGACTTAAGAAGCACAGATCAGTACAGCATGATAATCAAGTTAAGTAGTTAGGTTTCTTTGAACCAATTAATTTTCTATACTCACGCTATCTCCTGACCTGGCATTTAATTTACTAAAAACAGTCTTTTGTTCAGTAATGTGAATTTTGATAGTGTTTTGTCTTTGTTTATATTTGTGTTATATCCAGTGTTTCATTTCTGGTTATGACAGTTAAAGATATCCTGATGCAAGCTTTGATACCAAAATTAAAATATTGAAATAATTCTAGAATCATGATGGATTTCAAAGGAATGTTGGCTCTTTGTTACAACACGTGCAAGGGCAGTTGAGTCGAATAGCAGTTGTGGTGAATAGTTGTTTTAACAAAATAAACGTAAGGAACAGTGTCCTTAGCAGAGTTCTAAAGGGTAGCACTTGACTTTGTTTGAATAGGGTATTCTTCGGACCCTTAATAATGGCATGACAAAATAGTCACAAAGGGAATCTTTGGTTGAATAAAGGGCTTCGAGTAAGTGAAAGTCACACGCCTACGCGCAGCTGTGCCCAGTAAGGACAGTCAGTCCTCGGCGTGAAGCCGAATACGGCAGTCCTCTTCTTCTGTCTTGGTCGAAGGCAGACCAGAAGCGATGAGAGAAGATATTTGTCGGTTCATATGTACGTGAATAATGAATTAAGTTTTATCGAGTAATAAGCATTTCACATACAGTAACTCTAAACAGTGATATTGGTAACCCTTGGTCGGAAACTTCAAGTTTGATGTTCTGATAAAAAGAAGCAGTCATTAAATCAGTTTGAAACGGGCATTCCAGTGTCATTAAAACTATCCTTCTCATACATACCTACGCATACCCTGAGAGAAACCTCATTGCTCAATCCTGAGCCACACACATATTAATTGCTTCAAACTGGTGCGCCAACGTGGAACTCTTTGCTCACTCATTACGATTGCTACCGCTTCCAAAACGTCGATTTCTAATCGTCTTTTCACTTGTCTTGCTTCCCGAGAACAACTTGAGAAACCCATATGTTTCGTTAACACATTTCTTTCATCACCACCCTTGTCACTATCTTGAAAAATGATAATTATGGAATTAATTTTCGTAGAATATTATAATTTGCTATGAAATGATAACAGTGATGGCCTACAGGCGGGAAGCTATTGCCTGTTGATTGACGCCTGTGTGGCGTGTGTCAGCTGATAGGAACTCTTCATACCGCTGATTGGTCAAGTAAAGAATACATTACCGCCAGAGCTATAACGTCGTTAGCTTTGCAACATTGTATTATTTGATCACCGTTTATTACTGAGAGTAAGATATTAATTTGAGACGTTATTTAGGTCAGGCAATAATACTTCTCAAACACAAAGAAAATATTATTACTAAAATTATTTATAACACAGTAAAAGGATGAGAACATATTTATTTCGGAAATAAGGGAATTTCCAGAAATTAAACCCAAGACTTAGGAAAATTATCGGTCTGTGCGCTGTGACGTTATGACAACAAATCATTTCAATTATGATGTTGGGTGTGAGACCACGTTGTACGTGCCGTCAGTGACTCAGGTTTGCTGTTGTATACGTTCTATGTATTTTGATGGTTCCATGTTAGCTAACTTGAAGCCATGATTAAGCTTTCCTAGACATGAAGATGGCATTAAAAGAACAGTTAACTGGGAGAGTTGAGCAAACGAATAACAATAATTCACATATTTTCTCTAGTTTATTTTTATATAAATAATGGACCTTTTGGGCTGTTATAATAAAAAGAGGTGTGATGTACGGTATATCAGCAGTGAGGAGTTAAAAGCGAGAAGATTATATCCTAACACAGAGCCATATATATATAGGATTTCAATAGGCAATAATAGGACACATGTGCAACTTTGGGAGCATATAATACACAATTGGGAGATTACATTAGACTACTTATATCTTAGAGAGAATCTTGGGAGTGTTCTGCACCAGCATCTATACATGTTTGCACTCGTCTCACCATATTCTCTGAAGCTTTACGGAGAGTATCCTCACCAATGCTACTTATTTCGATTCGAATGTATTCCTTGAGAAATATATTTGGAGCGATAAGGGACTGGGACGGATGAAGAATGCGGACTAACTTGGAGTTACAGTGCCTATTTGGACAACCAAATATAGTAGTGAAAATTAAGCAAGGAAGAATAAGGTGGATTGGCCATGTGCAGAGAATACAATGTAGTTAAGAAGATATTGTCACCCGGACATCGGAATTCCCGATAGAACCAGCTGGCAGGTAGGGCCAGACGGGAGGCATTCAGACCACGCCCACCCATTTATCTTGTAGCGCTAACATAGGGGATGGTTAGGAAAGTGTCACTAGGTACCAGCCGTCTCTTTCACCTCCCCCTGACGTCTGGAACAATCAGGATATTTCAGCTAACCCGGAACCTTCTAGATTGGTCAGTTGGTCTTATATAAGCGACGCGCCGGGCTGGAGGAGAGTTCAGTTCAGTTCAGTACTTGGCGAGCAGCCGTGAAAAGCGCCGTGTTAGAGAACGGACTGGATGACTGCGTACGTGTATTAGAGGTGAGTGAGTGAGTGGTGTTTAAGGGCCCGTCGACAACAAGGTCATTTGGGCCCGGTGTATCAGAGGTGCTCTATGTAATTGTGAGTGTGGAGTGGACCTGTGACAGACGAACTAGTGGATTGAAATTGTGTGCGCTACGAAATTCTATGCAATCGGCAAGTGTTCCAACTGTAATTCGGTAGAAATAAAGAACATTTTGAGTTTGTGCAATTGGACTTTTAATTTCACGAACCCACAAAGTCACTTATTCATAGGAAAACGGGATGGCAGAAGGAGAAGAAGAAGACCCAGGAAAAGATGGGTAGATGTTGTAGAAGATGACTTGACAAAGTTGGGGGTTGTAGGCTTGAGAAGAAAAGCAGAGGACCGAGTAGAATGGAAGAGGGTGGTTAGAGAGGCCGAGGGTCTACATGGCCTATAGCTGAGGAAGTTGGGGGTTAAAGGCTGGAGAAGAAGAGCAGAGGACCGAGTAGAATGGAAGAGGGTGGTTAGGGAGGCCAAGGGTCTACATGGCCTGTAGCTGAGGAAGTTGGGGGTTAAAGGCTGGAGAAGAAAAGCAGAGGACCGAGTAGAATGGAAGAGGGTGGTTAAGGAGGCCGAGGGTCTACATGGCCTGTAGCTGAGGAAGTTGGGGGTTAAAGGCTGGAGAAGAAGAGCAGAGGACCGAGTAGAATGGAAGAGGGTGGTTAGGGAGGCCAAGGGTCTACATGACCTGTAGCTGAGGAAGTTGGGGGTTAAAGGCTGGAGAAGAAAAGCAGAGGACCGAGTAGAATGGAAGAGGGTGGTTAAGGAGGCCGAGGGTCTACATGGCCTGTAGCTGAGGAAGTTGGGGGTTAAAGGCTGGAGAAGAAGAGCAGAGGACCGAGTAGAATGGAAGAGGGTGGTTAGGGAGGCCAAGGGTCTACATGGCCTGTAGCTGAGGAAGTTGGGGGTTAAAGGCTGGAGAAGAAAAGCAGAGGACCGAGTAGAATGGAAGAGGGTGGTTAGGGAGGCCAAGGGTCTACATGGCCTATAGCTGAGGAAGTTGGGGGTTAAAGGCTGGAGAAGAAAAGCAGAGGACCGAGTAGAATGGAAGAGGGTGGTTAAGGAGGCCGAGGGTCTACATGGCCTGTAGCTGAGGAAGTTGGGGGTTAAAGGCTGGAGAAGAAAAGCAGAGGACCGAGTAGAATGGAAGAGGGTGGTTAAGGAGGCCGACGGCCTAAATGGCATGTACTGCCAACTATCATCATAGGGAGAAATACAGCTTTGTGACTATCTTTTGTAGGAACAGTAATGATGTAATTATCTTCAGTAATACCAGGAATGCTGATATTTTTGCGTTACTTTAAAAGAAGTTAAGGATACCCATTTGAGAAAAAGCACCAACAATTCATAAGCGTATATTTTACCCTCATTAAAGGTAAAAGACTGTGTACCTTAGTTCCACGTATTTATAGCTTTTGTAGCTACACGATCTTTTAAAGGACGTTGTATGCCAATTAACCCAGATTCCTATAGAGCGGTAAAAGGCTGTCTGTCATTTGTCAACATAACAGTAAACAACTATTCAAGAGAAGCCTCAAGAATGAACAGAAAATAACAATAGACAGAACGTATAATTGCAGGTACCTTTTCAAACATAAAGTCACAAACGTGCCATTTTTTGCGTTATAATTCTCAAAAGCCCTTTTTATTTGATGGTGCGTCACTTTCAAACTGTTTCCCAAGATGTACATTTAGATAAAAATCCATGGCATTTTATACATCTTATTAATTACAGAATAGAAGATTAATTATAGGAATCTTTGTTAACATTATACAACTATAACTAATTGTAACAAAAAACTTCACTCATCTTAAGAGAAATCAAGTTTAAGAAGAAATCATCTTAAGAAGAAATTAAGTTCTTATTAGTTGAATTACTTGAAGTTGAAATATATTTCACGAAATCTTGTTTGCGTCGTCAGTCAAAGAAAACCACAGGAGAAAACAAACACGTCGTTAAGGAAGTTACTATGTTATTATGTTTTTTTAGTATTACCAAAATCTGAAAACGAAACAAACTTAAGAACAGAATCAACTGCTGGTATTTCAAAATTCATTACGCTATATTTATTTTTTAAAATAAATATATTTTCCCAAACCATTAAATCTATCGGAACATTTAATTGTTTTAATAATTTAGCATCAGGATTTATTTCATGGTTAAATGACCAAAAATGATCTGCTACAGCCGGTTTATCAGTTTGTTTATACTTAATGTTACGAAAATATTCTTTCGTTCTGGTTTCCAAATTACGTTTCGTCTTACCAATGTAAACCCGATCACAATCTAAAAAATCAAATTGATAAGTAGCAGATTTTTTATTATTAGGAATTTCATCTTTCTTAGAGAAATGTATTAAATTTTTAATACTTTATTTGTTTTGAAGAACCAAAGTTATACCAAACTCTTGAAAAACTTTTTGAAAATGTTTATTAACCCAAGGATGATAAGTAAATTTAAAAAAAAAAATATAATCATCTTTTATTTTTTAAGGGTAGAAATATCATGAACAGATTTTTATATTTAAAATGTTCAATCTTCTTTTGTATAGTCTTTATTAAAACCGTTAATTAAATCAGTATTAATAATATGTTTGTATTCTTTATTAAATTTATCTTTACTCAGGAGTATGTTTATTAATCTATAAATCAAACTATTAAAACAGCAAATTTGTGTGAAGAAGGATTAAAACTTTTATTTCTTATGTAGTTATTGATACCAGTAGATTTCCTTTAAATACCAATATCGAATTTATTATTATTTATTATTATCTTCAAATCCAAGAAAGGAACAAGGGTTAGTGAAATCGATTTCAATTTCAACTAATTAAATGAAGAAGAAAGGCTGAGATTATTTTTCTTAAGATAAGTGAAGTTTCTTTTTTTTGTTACAAATAGTTATATTTATATAATACTTATTTCTGCACTGTAACTAGCTTCATTTTCTAAGTAATTGTTTTGCTAGCATGATTTGCTTTTTCGTTTTAAATAAATAATACTAATGTGGTGTAAAGTTTAAAGAAAAATAAGGTGTTTTATTAAAAATTGATTTCCTTAGGAACCACTTCGACAAGTAAAACTTTATTTCTGCAATTTATTAATTTAGTATTATAAATATAAAGTATCACAAATTAATTCCTTATAAATTAGGAATTATAAATACATAATTTACAATTCTTTTTTTGTCACTTACGTACACCTGGTTATTAATATTTCGCTCTTCTATGGCAACGCCGTTCTTAGTTTATGGAAGGATGTAAACAAAAGCAAGTGTATGTGAGCGACAGCATTGCCTGTTTAGCCTTACTTATAATATGCGGTTGAAAAATAAAGTTCGCTTATCATTTTTAAAGCGTTCACATCCAATGCAAAATATATAAACAATTTTACATTATTACAAATGCAACAGTCAAACAGTAATTAATAAATGTTTTATTTGGTACTGTACGCGTAATTTGTATGTATTTATAATGTATGTATTTTGTGGAGCAGTTTTCTCAAACAGTAAACAAGTAATCAAAACATTAATACATCTGGTTCTAATTTAAAAATACTTATATAAATGAATTTAAATACGAGGGCTGTTCGATAAAAAACGATCATAATTTTTTTGTACTAAAATTCAATCTTATTTTATTCTGTTAGCTTAATGTAAGGCATACACGCCGTAGTAGTTTCATTGTTGGTACCCCTGGTTGCCGCTTGTGAGAACCATGCAAGTTCAGACATGTTCAGTATCGCCTACCGCTGCAATGGAGGTAACAAGCGAGGAACAGACGAATGTCGGGTAGCTCTAAGCCCCATGGACCCTGGACATATTTGAGCATCATTTCACCCATTTCATTCATCGCCCGGCATGACTTATCGTTAAAGGACGGGAAATTTAAAAAAAAAAAAAAAAAAAAAAAAACGCGAGGAACAATATGCGGCTTTGAAATTGTGCTTTCGTCTCAAAGAATGTTCAGTTGAGGCATATACAATGTTACAGGAGGTCTATGGAGAGTCTGTTCTTCCCTACAGCACAGCTCGAAGGTGGTTTAAAATGTTTAAGAGGGGAGACAATCAATTTCAAAGGAAGGTGGACCCGGTGCTCCAGTTACTGCTCTTACGGAAGAAAACATCAACGCTGCTGCTGACAATGTGAGAGAGGATGGGCAAATTACCTTAAGATCACTTTATGAAATACTTAGAATTTCATTGGATGCCACAATTTTGTGAAGCAGGCTGGATGTCGCACCACGATAATGCGCGGCCGCATATTGTCAATGTTGTTGCTGAATATCTTGCAAAAATCAACATGAAGTACATCTCTCACCCTCCCTATAGTCCGGATTTAGCCCCATGCGACTTTTTTCTATTTCCTAACTTGAAGAAACGCCTTCGTGGGAGGCATTATCCATCATCAGAAGCAGTGGTGAAGGCTACGGAGGCGATTTTGAAGGATCTCTCAAAAACGGTTTCCAACATGTCTTTTAAGACTGTCAGAAACGCTGGGACAAGTGCATAGCATTCATGGGAGACTATTTTGAGAAAAACCATCAAAATTATGAGGATGAGTAAAAGTACGTTATCAAAAAAGAATTGTGATCATTCTTTATTGTACAGCCCTCGTATTATTATAAATAAAACCCTGATTGATGTAATAACATTTTAGATGTACTGTACAGAAACTACGTATTTTTTTATATAATTCACAGATGGGTATCCTAAAGGAATTTAAGGCCGTGCCGTAGCTGAGTGGTTAGACCGCTCGATTCTCACGAAGAGGACCGAGTTCTATTCCAGGCGACCGCAAAGTGAAATTTGTGTTAGACAACACGACGCTGGGGCGGGTTTTCTCCGGGATCTCCAGTTTCCCCCACCATCATTCCACCAACTGCACCATCATCACCTTTCTCATAATCCATCTCGCCCTCATACTATCATCCACTTCTCTCACCTGCACACTAGGCATTGAGCTGATCACCCATCCTGGTTCTCTATCAGATCCAAAGCTTCGGTGCCTCAAACAGAACCTTGAGGAATAGAGGAATAAGAATCCCGTGACACCGCGATAAGTGGTATATTAGGTAAAGGTAAAGAAGAAGAATGTTATCACAGCATGCATGAACTTTAAAGCTGCATAAAGTTAGTAAGAAAAGTCAAAGGCAGAAGGACCCGCCTCGGTAGCGTGGTGGTAGAGTGTCTGCCTCACGTTCAAGAGGTCCCGAGTTCGAATCTCGGTCAGGGTGAGTTACCTGGATAAGGTTTTTTCCAAGGTTTTCCCTTATCCTGAAAGACGAATGTCGGGTAACTCTAAGCTCCATGGATCCTGGATTCATTTGAACATCATTTCGCCCACTCCATTCATCGTCCGATATGACTTAACGTTGGAGGACGGAAAATAACAAAAAAGGGCAAAAGGGCAATTATATTAATTAATTAATATAAGTATAGTATAAGTAGCTCATCTGATTCATTACATAATAGTAGTAGTAGAAGTAGTAGTAGTAGTAGTAGTAGTAGAAGATTATTCGGAGGGGATTCGGGACGTCGACCGGAACAGATCTATTGTACCTATGACCCCAAGTGGGGCGTCCCCGGGAGGGAAGATTGGGTGAGAGGAGACAGAAGGTGGCCAACCCCTAGGAGTCACTTTAGTACAGAGGGCAAGGTCCCTACACTTCACCAGTTAGAAACTCCTCGACGGTGGGCTTAGGACAATCGTCTTCCCACGTGCCGTGTGCGCGAAACAGTCACGAGACCAGTTCGGACAACGGAGGCCGCCTCCCCAGAGCTCGATGCTCCAGGCAGGCGTGCACAACCGGCATCCCGCCTGACGCGTTTCTGAACCGGCTCACTAGGCCGGTTTGGAGACGGAAGTCCGTCCCGCCGGAGGGAAAAGCGTATTTCTCAGAGGATATCATCCCGCCATGTACCGCAGAGACTACCGCCAACACTTCTACCCTGAAAGAGACCACCAGATGAGAGATGATATGAAGAGATAATGGAGGTGAAATTGAGGGACAAGAAATTCGGAGGATGTAATTAACCTAGCCAGCATTTGCCTAACGACCCGGAGAAACCCTCCAAAAACAGGTTTCAGGAAATGCAACAGTTACTGTGAGCGGAGAATTAAGGAGGCTTTGACAATTTCCTCTGAGAGGAGCATGCTTAATCGTGATGCTGGACTTCAGTTCAGCTTTTCTTGGAGACCGGCCATAAAATGGAAATCCGTCGATTTAAGAAGCACAAATCAATACAGCTTGATAATCAAGTTAAGTAGTTACATTTATTTGACACAATTTTCTATACTCACGCCATCTCCTGACCTGGCATTTAATTTACTGAAAACAGTCTTTTGTTCAGTAATGCGAATTTTGATAGTGTTTTGTCTTTGTTTATATTTTTTTTTAATATCCAGTGTTTCATTTGTGGTGATAACATTTTATAAATATCCTGATGGGAGAGATGCACACTCCCGAAACGTCGATATTTAATCGTCTTTTCACCTCGCTTGTTGCCCGAGAAGGGAGTGAGCATAATCGTCGCCAGGAAAGCTTCAGGTAGTTCAGCCACGGAAATCGAACCCGGGCCTCTCGAATGCGGGCCACAGAAGAAACCACCTGAGCCATTTCGCTCGTTCTCATTACATAAACCGGGAATATAAATTACTAGCTTCCTTGAATTGTATATTTTACAACTTGGATTTAAGGCTTAATTAATTTTAGAATTTACAAAAATTTAATGAAATTACATTTAAAGGCAAGAGGTGCAGTTGTTTCTCAGTTAATAGTTCAAAAGTAATCAAAGGATGCTTTTTGGGGTGGACATTCATGGGAGAAATATATGAATGCAAAATTGTATGAGTAACTGACGTACCATAAAAAGTTAATTTCAGTGCGCTACACATTCTCATACAATGTCATTGCAAGTTGATCAGTAATTACCATTAACGCATTTTCCAGTTTATGAGCTAGTTAACAGTGCGCGAAGCTCCAGTCCTTCCGTAACTTCGCCGCATTATTAGTTCTACTAATAGATTTCGGCATTCGCACATATCGGCTGCTAATATCCGCCTAATTTCCGCTTACAAATAAGCCGAATTCATTCCAAAGTACCATTTTCTTGAATCATAACATCCTACAGACTTTACGCGTTACAACCTAAGGATAAATACATATGCACTAGCAGTGTGATCAATAACACTAAGTTTAGTGATAGAACCTATAATGGCTACCATATTGAAGTTTCCTTTAAGATTCTACAAGCATCCATCTGCACTAATTAATTAAAAATAAGTAGCCGCCACAACGCTACTAGTTCTATCTTAGATAAACCGGAAGATCAGATTTTGAGCAAACAATATTGTGAATTTGTGGGCTCAATGAAATTAAAAGTCCAGTTGCACAAACTCAAAATGTCCTTTATTTCCAGCGAATTACAGTTCGTTCACTTACAAATCACAGCAGGATCACGTATCACACGCAATTACGCAACACTCACAATTAGGTACAACTGTCTCTAGAGCTGACTAAAAACTCCTCTGATACACGTACGCAGTCCTCCAGTCCGTTCGCTAGCACTGAGCTCTTCACGGCTGCTCACCAAGAACTGACTGACTCGTCCACTGCACCCCTTATATAGGAAGATCGCTGTTTCTGGACGCTTCGCAGCTCGGAACATCATCCCAATTGCTCCAGACGTCAGGGGAAGGGGAAAGAGACGGTACAGTGGCTAGTGATGCTTTTCCAACCATCCACAAGATAAATGGGTAGACGTTGTCTGAATGCCTCCTGTCGCCCACCCAGCTGTCAGTCGGTTGTGCCTTCCGATAATTGGGTGACAATATTAAAATATTCATTCTAATTCTGTATTTCCAAGCGAGAATATACTCATTATCATTTCAAGTGTGTAAGTAATACAAAAATATATCAAGTATGGGTACCTTCTTTAGCATAAGTGTCGTAATAACAAGACATCGGATCCCGTACACCTTAGCAATCAACACACACAGCACAGAGGTCGCTGAATGGAGTCCTCCTCCACAGAGGATCCCTCGACTATTGCCATACTGGAATTGCATCCCTTACTGGTACAGAGATTGGTTTTTAACTAATGGATGGTAGGTAGATGGTGGTGATAAAGTTTGAGAAATATTTGCGTGGTCCTATGAACGTGTTTTGTAAGTTGTGGTGTTTGAGTTGATGGTGGTCCTAGCACAAGTCTGGGTCTTTTGTAATTTTCTCCGAGGTCGAGCTCCTACTCCCCGAGGCCGCGGATGAGGTGATTGAAACTTGAAGGATGTTTAGCGTAGAAGCTTTGAGAAAGGTGTAGGATATGGTCTGTGAGTTTAGGAAATTTGAGGTCAGAGTGGATATTGTCGTTGGGAATGTACCAATGGGCATCGGGTACGGTGCGAAGATAGCGATTTTGTAGTACTTGCAACTTGTAGACTGCGTTTTTGCGGCAACACCACAGACTTGGCAGACATATGGAAGTGCAGGTCTCAGAATCGAACTTGCTTGTAGAGGAGGATCTTGTTCCTCAACGCCATTGTTGACTTTCTGTTATATAGTGCGTACAGCATTGCCATCTTTCTGCTGACTTTGTTTGCCAGTGCTGTGGTGTGGGGCTTCCATGTTAACTTCATATCTAGGGTGACATGAGTGTGATATCGGTGATAGGGTGATATGAGGACAGTATGACGCCAACATAGGCAAACACAAAAGGCTCCTCTCGCTGTTTTACAGGACCATCTCAATAAACAATCACACCGATGACGCAGACGTGAATGACTACCTCACTCGACTTTTGCAACCAGCGAATTAACAAGACAATCAAGACACCCACTGCCCTTCTGGGGCCCTCAAAGTTCTTGAGCTACACAGCCAAGGCGGACCCGGGGGTGGAGGCCCCCACCCCCGCGCAAGTGGCACAGGCTCGCACCTGCATCAGAAAGGCAAGCCGCCCGCCATGTGCACACTGATGACTACAATTTGCACACCAATGGACACGAGTGACAGACGCAGCCATAAGGCTAATAAACATATATTAGTTCCATTAACAAATAGTTATTATAGGCTATACTTCAATTAAGCTTGGCGTTATCTTTAGATACTATACTATATAGTGATGACGACCCCAGGTGATTTTTATGTCACTTGCATGTTATGTACAGCAGAACAGATACAACTTGACCGACCTGTACTCCGGGACTAGCAGAATTAGATTAGTCTATGATACCCAAATTATGGTTTGCAGGAGCAAAGAATAATGATAGACGTCAAAGGAATGTTGGTTCTTTTTGACGACCAAGGGCAAGCTCAGTCCAGTTGGGGAAAGTGTTGTAACAAAGCCATGAATGAAAGGAGCAGTGTCCTTAGAAGGTTTCTAAAGGAATTGTCACTTGACGTATATGAATAGGGAATTCTTTGGATCATTGACAATGGCGGCCAAAACAGCCACAAAGGGACTTTGGTTTGAAAAAGGAATTTGGAGAGTGAAAGTTATATAAATATACACGCGCAGTTGTGGTCAGGGAGGCACTCTTCGGCGTTTAGCCGATGGAGACGGGTCGCGGCTAGGAAGCCATTATAAGCAGTCGTCGGTGTATAGCCGATATGGCTATATCGCGGCTAGGAAGCCAGTATAAACATTCTTCGGTATCAGCCGATATGAGGAGAGGAGTCTGAGACGTCAAGCCTATTAGAGCGGTCAACTTGTTCGGTGTTTCATAACTGTCGGTTCATATATACGAGAGGAACAAATAAAGTTTATCGAACAATAAACATTCCGCCGTCAGTCTCCGTGAACAGTGATCCATTGTGGTAACCTGTGATCGTACACCAATATTACTGCTTCGACTACTAACGACGTAAGCGCTATGCGCAGACCTGATTACATCCTAAACGCGCGGCAAATTGCCCAAGATTACCCATAATGGAAAGGTGGGCATCAGGGTCCTGTGACCATGATGCCTCCCTCCCCAACACACCATAGCGGTTCGCCGCATACAAGTAACAGACAACTGAATCTGGGTGCTTAATGCGGGACCAGCGAAACATCGCCAGGGTTGCCGCCCTAGGTAGTGGAGGGTTTTTAGTAGGTATTCCGCAACTGTGCACTCCACCGAGGCGGAGACTCCTATGTCACCAGCCCCATGGGCTGGTGTGGGTAAATTCCATTTCTTTTCCTTCCATGTTAAAAAAATGTCGCTGTGTTGGACCATGGTACCTCTTCTTCTGCTAGCCGGAGATTGGGAACATCTTGAGGATTCTGTCTGGAAAAAGTAACAGCCTGGGACTTGGTGGCGTTTACTTTTAGGCGCCAGGTGATAAACCAAGCGGACAACATGTCAGCATATAACTGTGCCCGTTTCACAGAATAAGTGTGATGTTTAGAAGTGGCCGTCAGAGCTGTGTCGTCTGCAAACAGATGGAAGCTGCAGCCTCTATAGCTTGGAAGAGTGATGATATATGCAAGGAATAACAGGCGCTCCAGGATACTGCCTTGGAATGTACGCGCACAGCTACTATTCAAGGCTAGGCGCGACATCAACAAACGTCTGTGTCAACAAGTATACCGAAGCGCTGTGTGTACAGTCCGGTACAGATACAAAGTGTAACCTACGTTACATTATGCCACCCTCCTCATTGCTTTCGTTACGGGAATGACAGTGAACAACCATGTACAATCGTAAATTGCCGAATGTGAATTTTCTGCGCCTCTTACTGAAACAATATAAAAATATCGAAAGAAAATTCGTTCAACGTCACAAGACGTTAATGGTGCATATGGTTAGTAAAATCATTTTCATGTGTTTCTCCGAGACTTAGTTTATTTCTTATGTTACGCAGCACTGAAAATACAGGATTTTTTGCTGAATACTGAAACAATCATTTTTTGTTCGTTTAGTAGGTGGTGCATTCTTTATATTGTTAATTTTTGCAGACACCTCCTCGACAGATCGAAAGCACACACTTCAAGCTGTTTGATGGTTGTTGATAATACCCAAAACTTTTGATTTATAAGATGGAGATTTTCCAATTATTGTTGTGAAAGTAATGCTATTAGCGCAACATGTCGAACACCTTCCACTCCTTGGAAGACAAATCTACCTGCGTGGCGAGCAGTAGTTGTAATGAAACTGAAGCTACGCGTTGTGAACGGGACTATCGCTGCGTGTTGTCCTCGGGACTGACGTCAGCAGTTATATACTGAGAGAGTCCTAAACTTCATGTCCCTTTAAATGTGTACGGGCTACGATGTTTGATAATAATATTGTAGCAATCATAGGAGTCGATAATTAAAATGAGTATATTTATTCGATTCTGAAAAGGAGAAACTCATAAGCTCTTAGCGGAATGCAATTCAGTTTCAGCATGATCTTTTTTTTTTCGTAATTTACGTCCTCCAACGTCAAGTCATATCGGTCGATGAATGGAATGGGTGAAATGATGCTCAAATGAGCTCGGGGTCCATGGAGCTTAGGGTTACCCGACATTCGTCGTTTAGGATAAGGGAAAACCCCGGAGAGAACCTTATCCAGGTAACTCACCCTGACCGAGATTCGAACTCGGGACCTCTTGAACGTGAGGCAGACACTCTACCATCTACGCTACCAAGGCGGGCAGTTTCAGCATAAACAGGTGCTCCTATCATATGATTATTTGATATACATCAAACATTTGAACTCTGTTCTCTTCTCTTGCTATTAAAATAGTTGCGATGGCATATTATTACAATTTTAGCCAAACTTAATTAAAATATAGGAAAACCTGCAAAATACTATTGTTTGTACTACTTTGTACAGAGCCATAATCAAAGGTTACAAATAAGCTTAGCTTAAGGTCTTATAAATTTTGAACTAGCTATGTAGGTATCCAATGCATTAATATATATTTTTACAGCAAATTATTTCTTATGCCAGGAAATGGTAATTTTCATCTGTTATGTCGCTGTACTCTAAAGAATCCAACAAGTTAGCAGAGAGAAATTTAAAGATTTAATTAGCACGTCACTCACTTTGTTCCCGAAAATACAGTTTGCCTGAATTTGCTCTTAAAACAATGTTATTAAACAGAGGTATAATATGTGTTAAAGGTTCCTTTAATAACAACAAACGTTTCCTTTTAAAATTGCTAGTATACTCGAAAATTTACCACGCATGATGTAATGGCTAAACGGGAAGAGTAGCCCAAATTTGTGTTAAGAAACTTTCTCATTACAACTAGGATATATCCTTATGGAAGTATAGTATTGTCGCGGTGACGTGCACAAAGGTTCGGTGCAGAGAGATAAGCGCGGCTTGTGTACCCAAAGAGCCTGCAGATAAAGATAGCCCGGAGATAAAAGGCTGGCCGACACAGATAAGGTTACGCGTCTAGAAGTTTAGAGTTTCGTCTGGGCACAGAACATTCGATTTATTGATTGTTACAGAACAGTCTCGAACTGTCAATGAGATATTTAAGGAAGAGACGACTCGCCAAGAGTCAGTCGTAAACAGTTGTTGTAACGGGAGTGTTGTAAACATTGGAAGTTGAGTGAGGCCTTTGTTGTGGTCATCGACCTTGGTAGATTGTGATTGTGCATGTAACACAATTCTGCTGTGATCTGCTTCTGTTACGTAGGAATTGAACAGAGTGTATTTCTACGGAAATAAAGAATATTTCGAATCTCTGTAAATTAGACTTTTAATTCTACGAACCCACAAAGTCACAGTATAAATCAGGAGAAAATGGAAAGCCAATAGAGGATGAAGTAATACCTGAAAATCTATAGCTTTAATCACTAAAAATAATTACAGTTATCTTTAAAAACATGAAAATTAGAAAGGCTCCAGGACTAGATGAAATAAATGCAGAATTAATAAAGTACGGAGGAGTAAAATTAAATGTAAGACTACTCAATTTTATCAACAAATGCTGCAAAACGAACAGAATTCCTAAAGCTGGCACGATATACATGTTATTAATATATTTAAAAAGGGTAGAAGAAATGTATGTGATAATTACAGAGGTGTAAGTCTCCTGAATATAGGCTATAAGTTGTATACAAAGATAAAGACAAACGTCTTAAGGTAATTACAGAACCATTATTACTAGAAAACCAAATGGGATTTAGAAAAGGAAGATCTTGCACAGATAAGATATTTTACATCAACCAAATTATTGAAAAGAGAAGAGAATATACTTTAGAAACACATATAGCCTTCGTAGATTTGGAAAAGGCTTTTGATAAGTTGAGCAGGACTAGACTCTAGCAAATATTGCACAAAGAGGATACCCAAAATAATTGATAGATGTACTTAGGAATATATATCAATACAAAAAATTACAAAATGTTTTAGGAACTGGACGATTACTAAAAGATATGATAATTAATAATGGTTTAAGATAAGGATGTAATTGTTTATATTTATATAGAAGATATTCTCAGAAAATTAAAAGATAAAATACCACTAGGAATAAAAATGAATAAAACTAATGCGTTAAGTATGCTACCCTTTGCGGATGATATGATTTTAATATAAGATAGAGAGAATAAACTGAAAAAGCTATAAAAATTGATCCAAAATTATGGTTTAAGTATATCCGCAGAAAAATCAAAGGTTATGGCATTTATAGGAAAACAAATAAGAAGATCTAAGATAGTGTTAAATAATAAAGTGTTAGAACAGGTGAACTTGGGCTGCAATGTAACCTATAAAATGGACAATGAAGAAATAAGTAAATTAAGCAAGCTTCAATACATTTGTGGAGCAATAGTTAGTACCCTGAAAAGAAAAACTTGAAAAGATACAAACCTAACATTTTATAAGACAATGGCTGTTCCAGTTTTACTATATGGTTCGGAGACATGGAAACTTAAAAAGAAAGACTGGAACCAAATACAAGCGGCAGAAATGAAGTATCTCCGAGCAGTAAAAGGATGCACCAGGCAAGATCGTATTGGGATTGGGATTTCATTACGGAGGGGATTCGGTAAGTAGGCAACCATGATGGGCCCTTTGTTCCTCTGCCCCCCCAAGTTGGGACAACCCCTGGAGGAAGGATGAGGCGAAGGAGACAGAGGGCGGCCTACAAAGGAGCCACCACAGTACAGAGGGCAGGGTCAATACGGTTTACTTGGATAGAGACCTCCCCCGACAGGCCAGGACGGCAAGGAGCACAGCAGCCGAGCCCTAATGGTCCCAGGCAGACGATCCGAGCCCCAATGGTCCCTGGCTGGCGGTCCCGAAATGTTCCCAGCAGAGGAGCGGAGACCGGCAACCCACCTACCGGAGGAGGAAGTAGTTTTCCTCAGAGCATATCATTCTGTCATACACCGCCGAGACACCCACCGACACTTCTACGCTGAAACAGACCACCAGATCAGAGATGATGTGAAATGATAATGGAGATGAAATGGAGGGGCATGAAATTTGCGGGGTGTAATTAACCTACCCAGCATTCAGCTAGCCATCTGGGAAAACCCCCCGAAAAACCCCATGGGTCAGGTAGTTCGGCAACGGGAATCAAACCCAGGCCTCCCGAATGCGGGCCACAGGTGAAACCGCCTGAGCCATCCCGCTCGATCAAGATCGTATTAGAAAGGAAGACATAAGGAAAGAATTAGATATATTCTCATTGCACGAAAAAGTACAAACTAATAGAGAAAAAAGGAAAACCCATTTACAAAGAATGGATAACTCTCGCATTCCAGTACAGTCTTACAAATACAAATCTTTGTGTTATAGAACAAGAGGAAGACCACTAAAACAATGGGAAGAAGTATGAGGCCGGAACAGGAGAACTCTCCTAAACCATGAAGAGCTGATGATGATGATGATGATGATGATGATATATCCCTATCATTCCTACATTTGTAAGCTGGAGATGTAAGGTTAGGCACTGTTCAGATCCACTTATAGAATTATTCCTTAGAAGGCCTGTCGAAATCTGTAAATCACAGTATATATTTACGAAAACCTTTTGTTACCAGAAAATGCGTGGATAGCAAATTGAAAAATAAAATCAAACATGGTATCAGCAGAAAAATAATCGACTATATGATAGAGAAAGATGCACTTTTAACTTTAGAGTAGCCACTCCTGAGAGGACGATTGCAAAACTATACGTGATGAAGCTGAAAAGGGTGCTTAAACAAGAAGCGGTTCATATTTCACGTTTGCCCATCTATAATTCAATTCAACGTCTATGGCGCATAAATGAATTTCTACTTTTCTTTCACGCGCGAAATTCAAGAGAAAATAAAAGGATGAGTTATAACGGAAAATCTAATTTTAATCGAAAAATAAGAAGCGAATAACCACGCTATGGACAGTCAATCCAGGCGAAACGCAGCCTCCAGGTAAGGCGCAGCGGGAAGCCGATCGGAACCCATATGCTTGTGTATTCATAGGTGGAACAGCATTAAACTTATTTCTGTTATTATTGTACTGAGTACTTGCTTAAAAGTGTTTGAGGACGTTATTACCTTTAGTTAACTTTTAACACTAGAAGGACCGGCGAGTATGGTCTACCGAGAAGGACCAACCCGTCATTTTGACGGCTGCAGTCTTATTTGCCATTTTTAAAATAGTAAAAAAAAAAAAAAAAAAAAAAAAAAAAAAAAAAAAAAAAAAAAAAAATTGACTGCGTACCAGTTTATTTAATATTATTTATACAGTTTGCCAGTATATAGTTTTACTCTTGTTTGAAGAATTAAATGATAACATTAACATTTTAAGCCTGAAAACTAATCCAAATGCATACGATAACCAAAGTAAAATGGACAACCTCCCTTAGCAAAAACATATGTTTCAACATAACATTTTGAATACCACAGTATACAGTAGAAAAACACTTATAAAGCTGTTTTCGCTCATTCAAAGCCCCTGCAGCAACGTAGTACTTAACACACGTGCATTCAGCGTTGCCTAAACATTGTCCACAAACATACTTGCTGCAATTGTTATATAAATGCTTGCTCCTATTCCTCCCTCTGCATCCGCCAATTTAGCAAATCTTCCAAATGTTGCTCTGCTGAGGTACTGTGTTAGGAAGTGTATTTTGTACCCTTGTGGATTTATATGCCGAAGGCAACTCTTCTGCTAAGTTGTATATGAACTGACGTCTGCTTACTTTTTCACCTGTTACTTCCTTATAGAGTACCCATGCATTAATAGCTGCCAAGGCCAACACATTAAAAAAAGCATGCATAGGCCACCTTCTGCATCCATATTTCACTGTGTACAGTCAAGCCATTTGATCGACGACGTCAACGCCGTACTTGGGTTATTATAGTATGCCACTGATTCTGGTAGCCTTTTAGGATGTTGTTTATTTATAGTAACTGTGTCATGCATTGAACTCAAAAGAAGCACATTTTTGTTCTTTTTTCCCGATAGCATATCAGAGTTATGTCACCTGACTTATAATGTACAGTAGTGTGCAAAGGTGCTGTAGCACATTTTGCTCATTGAGGGATTTCCCTTCTACATTTCTTTACTGTGCCCACAATGCTTGTACTTTTACGCTTCGAACTTTCTGCTAGGCATTTGGTTGTAGAAAAATTGTCACATGTAATATTTCTTCCTGCAAAGACAAAGGGCTGTATAAGGCGCATTACATCATGCTCTGTAAGAGGAACACCTGTGTGGTGCTGCTTGTTTTGACCAGGTAAGGAAAACCATTCACCAGATACTTTGAATTTGCATCAATTGCAAGCCAGAAATTTATTCCAAATTTGTCCGGTTTATTGCTCATATATTCAAAGAAAGGGCATCCAGCCTTGCAAGGAAACAATTGGTAATCCACTCTGATATTTTCACTTGGAATGTGACACTGCAAGGTTGACAATAGAAGGATTACAGACAGGGTTAACAGCTGCAAAGCGATCTGTAGTTAGTCTTTGAGAACGTGTGTCCTTGTCATCAAATCATTTGTTTCTGATCATCGTGTACTGAAAAATGGTGGTCCCCAGGTATTCAACCGTAACAACTTCAACGGAAAGTTTTTTGCTCCAAAATCTCGCAAATACATATGTAGTAGCACGAATTGCGCCACTTGGGCAATAAAGCTTTCTTACTCATCGACAAAGGGTCTGCAGAGTGCCATAAACCAATCAGGAAGGAAAACAACAACAGATGTGGACAGATCCGAAGGCTATTGTTCACACTTCCATTCACACTTCCAAAAACACAAGTAAGAAATAAGTCTTCTAAAGCAGCGCATCCGTAAAAATGACGGGTGCGGTCCTAGTTTTAAAGCGTGAACATTAATTGTGAATGTATCGCAGAAATTTCTTTCGTTTTATTACGTGTGGTGTAGCAACGAGAGACCTTGAAGACTACTGTTTGTATGTCACGCCAATTTTACTCCTGCAAGGGATGTACAAAACGTCTTTTTACTGCAATAAAAGCATTTTAAATTTCAGCAAACAAGAATTTTAATTCTACGAACCCACAAAGTCACAATATTAAAATGAATGTAACACATAAGAGTTATTATTTACTTTTTTATTATTTTATTAATGCCAATATTTTCCATAGATGTTCCTTGAACCGTACGTAAACCAAGGAATTCAGTGTCACGACTCGGCTGTATTTCCATAGCTTCATCTATACCATGAGCAGAACACATATTTCGCTCTACTCTCTACTTGGTGCCAACCATTTTCCTAAACATTCGTAATGGAAGATTTTGAAGAACCTTTAACGAAATTGATTTTCCCCACAATTTACCTCTCTGAAATGTGAACGTTTCACGTCAAATTCTCGCTGTCTCTGTGTAAAAGTATCGACATATAAAATTTTCTTTCTCTTTTAATAATAAATTCTTATTATCAGGTTTTAAATAAATGCTTAAATGTTTTGTACTTGGAAAATCGTTAGCTTCCTGCCGAGAATTTATAACATGGAAAGTGATACCGAAATTAAGAATTACAATGAGTAAAGAATCGTAATGGATTTTAAGGGGGTATTGTATATTTGTTACTATACGAACAGGTGCGGTTGGTTCAGTTGTTTAACAAAAGAAATGGGAGAGAAAGGGTTTTCTCAGTAAGAATCCTGAACGAATAGCACTTGACTTCGTTTGAAAAGAATATTCTTCGGACCCTTAATAATGGCATGAGGGAGACTCATAATCACAATGGACAAAATTCTCAGAAAGGGAATCTTTGTGTGAAAACAGGGCTTCCAGAAGTGAAAGCTACACACACCCACGCACAGCTGTGGATAGTGAGAAGACACTCAGTCCTCGGCGTGCAGCCGATTAGGGCAGTCCTCTTCTTCCGTCCTGGTCGAGGGCAGACCAGAAGCGATGAGAGAAGATATTTATCGGTTCATATATACGTGAAGAACTAATTGAGTTTTATCGAGTAATAAGCATTTCACATATAGTAACTCCAAACAGTGATATTGGTAACCCTTGGTCGGCAACTTCGAGTTTAATGTAATGATAAAAAGAAGCAGTCATTAAACCAGTTTGAAACGGGCATTCCAGTTTTATTAAAACCATCCTTCTCATACATACCCACACATACCCTGAGATAAACCTCATTGCTTTATCCTGAGCTAAACACTATTTGCTTCAAACTGTCGCCCCAACGTGACACTGTGCGCCACACATTTTATTTGCTTCAAACGACAAGTGAAAATTGTATAAAATTCGGATATTATTTTAACAGATGTGCGAAGCATAAAGAGCTAATACGAATAAATCTGCAAAAACAACCAACAGCCAAATACTGAAGCGAACTGTCTCACTGTTAACATTGTTATAAAACGGGGTGATTTTACAAGTAAGTTGACTGATACGTAGTAAAATGTACCCTTTGAAACGTCTATCACAATTGTAATTATGTTGGTAGAAATGATTTTGTAACAGAACCTTTTTTCATCTTTCTCTATCAACTTTCACGGTTCTTGGTTTAATAAGGCTACCTAAATCAGATTTTTTAATTAAAGATGGGACTGCCTGAGCACAAATGTCACTTCGCGCAAACGTCACTCAGCGCAAGATTCTGCACCACTAAACATATGTGTCCGTATTCTCCGAGGGAAACTGCAAACAGAATTTCTGCTTACACTGAGAGAAATTACAACTTTCGTTCGACAGCTCAGAAAGCAATTCCCTTTTGCGGCTTTATAAGGCGAAACCAATATTGCTTTCTTTCTCAAAAGGGAATTATTTTCTCAGTTCTAATGAAAAGGAGAGATGTAATGAACTTCTATTACGTGTTTTATGGGATTTCTGTGTGAACTAATAAACCGGTCAAGATTTCTCTCAACGTCTCTTTGTCAACAAGTTAGCGTCTTCTAAAGCGATAGTGGAGTGGAGTAAATTAAAGTTGTTATTGATATCAGCGGTAAGTGTAAATACATACTTACAATCTATTATGTATTTCAAATGGGAAGTGTTCTCGCCTGTAGCCAATCAGATGCGTTAGAGCCTTCACCGTTGCCACCTCGTTATCAACACTCTTTTGATATTTCCCTATCTCTCGTACACTTGCGAGTGTTCGTGGCGCTAGACGTAAGGGAACGAATGTTGAAATCACAACTGCAACATAGATATTCGTATATTGCGCAAATGTTTTAAATGCTTAGTTTAAAGTTAATTATAGTTTATGAATTACTTATTTTTCTAAGCCAATGAAAATACCAGCGGTGCATCCGTATTGCTGTGAATGTTACATAAGTTAAGAGATAATTCGTCATTGTCATTGTCTTCAACGTCTGAGTACTGAAAATTTATGATGATAGGTTCAAACATCTCATTACGTGGTATTTCTTTCCAAATGTTGTCTCTTGTAGTTTATCTGATGTCTCACGCAGTTTTCCCCAGTCTGTTGTGTTCCTTGTCAATTTCTTCGTGAATAAGTCGTTCAACGCCAGTCAGTTTAAAAATATTATTTCTATTTGCAACATAATTTGAGCCCACATTAACTCTATTCGATTGTTCTAGCAATAGTAAGTGGGGAGGTGGATCGCGTCTCATTGATCCAGCTGATACACTTTTACATGGAAGAGTAACTGAATAATGCTGCTTTAAACACTAAAGTAAATAGAGATTAGGAACCATTCATAAACAAAGATATAGTGTGACTAGACACGTTCTGCCAGACTGGCAAGAAGTGTATCGTTTCCTCTGATCGAATTTAACAAATACCTTGGCTTATTCAAAGTACATATTTCTTTTATCACGTCATGTCAAATGTTTACGTTTCAGCTCTGAGTGATTTCAGATATACGTTCACGCATACATGCCAACCAATAATGATATTCATTACAGTGCTTACGTCACAATGCATTGTTATAATAGTACTTTATTTATTTCTATTAGGGAAACTGTTTGAGCTAAAAATATAGGATTTTTACGGTTGTGTTAAAATGCATTACTCTCTATTTTCCTCATGGATCAGTTTTTGCAAAATCTAAATGTTTGTCTTAGCGCGAATAGTATTTATTAGAGATTGATTAGTTTGGCGCTCGTCACGCACCACTTAGGGGGAATGCAATACGACAACACTGCAGTACTCCGATTGGTTGCTCAGCTAGTAGCGCTCAAGGACAAACACCTCCCCATTTTAAACACATAATAGTGCAAAGTATTTTGTTATATACTGCTATGTATATGTAAGTCCTACAACTTTTGTAACATAATTGCATGTTTAGTATTTAGGGAACGAATTAGTGCTTTCTTACAAACATGTAAATAAAAGTTAACTTCCTACTTATACCAATAAGTGCTATCAAATTACCAATTATGACTGAGAAAATGCTTATGCTTCAAAGCTGTACTGTTTATACATTTATAATTGCCACTTTTATGTGACAAAGTGTGCAGGAAACGAGTCCAGACTTTCTGGGAATACATGAACTAATTAGCTCTTTATGGAACAAAAATGGGCATGAGAACGTACCTTGAAGGGATATCAGAATTGAACATTTTTATTAGATTTTTAAGTGATCCTGGCCATCCAATCAGTGCTGCTAAAAGCTATGGCGTTCAGCGCGCGACAATGCACTTTATTATTCACAGCCCTTTATAGAAAGGTATTCTATAGGAAAAACTGTCCACTACTAATGATATCAATGCAGCCAGGTCAGACTGGGGCCATTACTACTACTTTAGTTCGTTAATGGAGTTATTGCATCCATATTAAAATAGCGAAGCTTTGTGAACCTGGAGATGAGTACATGCGAAAAGGTATAGGTGTTAAAACTATATTTAGTGCTAAAGAGGAGCCTATTAGCACTCACGCTTAATGTCCATTATCTGGAATCCTTAAACGTAGGAGGGTACATGCAGTGATGAATGATCAAAGGGATGGTGTTCTTTCGCTTGGTGACAGTACTTATTGTATAATTCTGTAACACCTTGCATCCTAAAATAATGTTACCACTCCAGGGGAAGCTGCTTAACCTTCAAAATAGCGATAATTGCTGAAAGATGTGTAGGCGAGCTCCAAATGAGATTACAATACTCGAATATTCTATTAGAGTGAACTTACAAAACCTTTCTTCAGTGTTCTGAGTTGTGCTAACTTGCATAATATAACATTACATAAACAATCTTCTGGAAAACTCTCGATTGAAGAGGAAGAGAAGTAAGGTGCACCTATAATGCTCACCGTTGATCGACACTGAATTATAAATACTACATGGAAAAGCATGGAAGCGTATCGGAAAGTATGCGTAACAACAGAGTTGTTTACGCGAACCTGTCGCACATACACGCCCAATCAGTATATGTACACTCTGTTCATATGCAATCATGTATTATGGACAGCAACGTGTGATACATTGGCAGTCGCAAAAAATCATATTTAACGTAACTGAATATTGTGACTAGCAGAAATGAGAGGGAATGAAAGTCCCTTTGCGTTAATCGACTAACAGGCAGCTGCAATGATAGCTTACATTTGTGTATAATAATAATTAATTGATGAAACTTTCATATCAGACACACAGCTCACAAGAAGTTAATTTGTTTCGTCATTTACTGTGCGCCAGTTACTGATATTTCGCTTTTCTAGTAAGCAAGTTAACAAGCGAATGCACTGCTTTGTACTGAAGGTCAATACGTACCAATGCTCTCCATGTAGCACGAGTATTTCTGTATACTTTTGCTTATGCCGTATGCAATGATATGCTAAAAATTCTTTAAAATGAAGTATATCTCCTTAAAAAAGCTTTTGAAAAGCAATGAATGCATGAAATTGTATATATCCCGCAGTGCATTTAATCTCTATTAGAAATTTTGTATCATTTTGTGTTTTACGTTTTTATTAGTTGCTCTTCAAATTGGGGGACAGATCGTTTCCTCAAAAAAAAAAAGTTGAGAAATCTTGGTCAAAGGAGAAGGGATGAAACAAAATGTATTATCAATCAGGGAAATGAAACAATAGAGATATTATTTTAATATTAAAGTTCTAGAATTTAATAACTATGGATGGGATTGGCGGACGAGCGACCAATAGGAGACAATGGGGCGGTCACTCTCGCCTTTATATAGTTTGGGCGTTCTACCTGCAATAAGTCCCATTAAAATGAGTCATCGCAGAGCAACCCTTCTGACACCCCATCCTTCGTCCTACCCATATATCCTGTATATAGTTGTTGTTCCTGAAACCTTTATTCCCGTCCCCCATAAAAAACCTGCATGGGACATGACGTGACGCACCGCCCCCTATATTTTGCAACCAGCGATACAGCAGAACATTTTACAGGACAGGCGGCGTGCTCGAGAAGCCGGAGAAGAAGCCGAACCTACAGCCGACAACACCAGCCTCACCAATAACCTCCACAACATCACACACTACAACAAGCCACACTACAACTGAGCCCCACAAACGCCGAAGTTCTTTCACATAAACCAGACTCGCATGCAAGCACAGCACAAGCCACCGAACTGCTTCAATGCATCCACACCGCATTGCAAGGCATGCATGCAACAATCAAGGATCTGAAAGCACGGGTAGCAACATGGAAGGAGGCCATTCTTCGACTCTGAACGAGATGAAGGAAGTCGCACAAGCACCGCAGCGCACTCTCCAGGAAGATGCGGCAGTATAGAGGACCCCAAATACTTTAAGACCAAACTGGAGAAAATCAATGATACACATCTCCACGCCGAACTATAAGATAGAAGAAGCTCTCCGAACGTATCAAAATTACTTCGCACATAGTATCAAAGACCTCAAAAGAAGCTAGGCTCAGGAACATGTAGCCCCACTGCCGCAATACTGTAAGCTCCACAGAGACTCCCGCGCCCTAGGGGTGCCGCCGCCACTACCTGACATGCCCCGCCGATATCCTCACACATGGGTCCTCGAGGGCCTAGATTCCCCTTGCCCAGAAATAAGTTTCCACGAGACTTACATAGACCCCACTGAACATGAGGCAGTAACCTCTGCACATCTGCACGCCAATTGAAAGTTCGTAGTCAGAATCCTGAGAGATCATGTATAGCTGCTACCTTACCACCACTGTGGCTTTCCGTAATTCAGAGTTTTCTTCCACAAACATTCGCTTCAGTGGTACTGGACACCATGCCACCAAATATGTTCAAGATAATGCAGCACCTATATGTCCCAGTACACAGTGTCACACCAGAACAACATCCTTCCCACACCCTATCCTTCTTCCTACCCACATGCCCTGTATATAGTTGTTTTACCTTAAACCTTTATTCGCATTTTCCCTAAAACAGAAAAAGAAAAGCAAGCACCAGTCTAGTTGTAGCTAGCCAGAAGTCAATTGTCTGAAGATGCCCGAAGGAGCTATGGGCGAAACGTCAGAAGCTTTATCATCGTCTGGACCAGAGCCTTCAAGCCGGAACAGCATCCTAAGGCGTAGTTCCTGAAGACCAAATTATAAATCAGTAAATCTATAGCTAAAAATCTATAGATGAATGGGTTCCAGATTGATATGAGATATGTTTTAAGCCAGATCCCTGCTTTTCCTCTGCAAAAGGGAAAGGTTATTAGGAGAATTTTGGTAGCTGGGTGGTTTATTATGGATGTAATCTTAATCACAGTGCCTTTGCCTATGGTGTTCCGTGACGTGGAAAGTACGGGTTCGACTACTATCTCTAGCATGGCAGTTGGCATCCCATCAATCTCTGTAAGTATGTGTGTGTGTGTGTGTGTGTGTGTGTGTGTGTGTGTGTGTGTGTGTGTGTGTGTGCACATCAGTAGGATAAATCATACATAAACAATCAGTAACCTGACGGTAAAAATTCTGCTTAAATAGATCAGTGTCTCATGTGTTTCGTTGTTTTCAATGCTTCAAATGACCTTACGATACACGTAACGTGGCGATAACTGCTTACGAGAACTAAAGCAAAATTTTTCATAATTTTTTTCTGGCAAAAGTATTTCACGAAGTCGTTGAGGAATACAGATAATTTTCTCGATGTAAATTGCACATAAATTTGCATATTCAGATGTCGTGTCATGTTCGGTCGTTTCCAAAGTGTTGGCCATGAGTAGGGATATGAAACCAAAACGCTCAATATGGAAATAAAGCGAAGGGCAGTTGCTTTATAGGACGTCACTGAGAGAGCAAGGAACCTATATTACGGAGCTCGAAACAAAATCCCCTCTCTATCACGTAGAGCAAGCAAGTGAGTGCCCATTTGTCAGCTCCACTTCTTTGCTTGAGAGGAGGTGGCTGGCGTAGATGACTTCAGGGGAATTCTGATTCAGCAACTTGTCTCCTCTCTCGCTCTTCTAAAATATCGGCACAGTGGCGTGTGCTACTTATTATATCTCTGCTTCATGTAAACATATGACAAGCATCATAGTCTGTAAGAGTTTCTCATAGCTTGAAGAAATACATAAATAATATTAAGGACATCTGCGCAAAATCCAAAAGCTGAAATGCTACTTCGAAGTTAAGGTTTGAAATATATGAAACGCCTCAAACTAATATTATAAAGAGCAGGCGAATTGATTAGGTGACTTGGAAAATTGGCCAAACTAAATTCGCAAAATCAGCATCTCAAAAATGGATTTTATACTGAAATAGTGGTTTTGAATTTCGATAGGGCTTCCCTCTGTATATGAAGTTCCTTAAAATACCGTTATTTAAATGTTCTTCGGTTTCATTATGTTCACGAAATGTCATTTCTTGCCTATTCCCTAATGTGATATTGCATGAAAAGCCTGTTAAGCTTAAAGGTCTCATTGTATTTTACAATATATATATATATATATATATATATATATATATATATATATATATACGTAGCTTTCCAAAAGAGCGTCTGCAATTTTGTTAGTGTTTCTTCTCAGCTCCTTCAATCCGACAGAATTATGCTCCTCATACCAACGGCTCTTAAATTTCTTGGTGTATTTTGAAGGTGCTCCGCCACAAAGTTTTTCTAAACATAGCACTGGTGTTGGCCTAATGACATTTATGACGTGTTTGTCATAATTTTCCCATAAAGAAAATGGTGTTTTGAGACACACCAAGACGTGTGTTGGATTCCTTGCACATCCCTTAAACATGAAAAATTAATCACTTCGCATATCAGACAATAATCACTGATCACATAAAAAATTACGTTTTTACACAGGATGCAAACTGATAATAAACAGTAGCACATGACACGCGGGGCTCGCTTCAAGCGGTTTACTACCTCTACCTACAAATTTCTTTTCAAATAAACGAAAAAATAGGAAAAAAGTCCTGTATTGTGTTGGCAAAACGAGTTGGTGCGGAATATACGGCTTCTATGAATCGAATCCGTAGCCATGGCAACCAGCAATGCATTCTGCGCCTCCAACCTCTCCTAACTCATCGCAATTATTACGGCCTTGGCCTTTTAATAACGAATCACTAGTCGTAAGCTAGCTGCACTATCGACACTTAAGCGCCAAGAGATCGATTCCATTACAAAATATAACTTGGAGAACTTATACAAAGGAAAATTAAATGCCGGAACAACAACATAACCATGTAAGTTATTCAAAACAAATGGGCGACCCGGCGATTCAAACGCATCAAAGAAGAACAGCCCCTGATAAAGAGGCAGGACGTTCGGAAGCATTCTTTCTGGGCTATAAAACTAATTTCAATTAATAAAGCACTAAGGCTAAGAAAGCTGCAGAATCCAATCTTCCTGTGACCTACTCTTTATGTCCTATTTCTAATGTAAGGAGAATAATACATCAACATATTCTTGAAGAATGGAACCAACAATGGCTAACAACTCCAAATAGAAGTTTAACAAAAACATTATTTTTCCCTAGTGTATATGACAGAGGAAAATGTGAAACTCTTGTACCAAATTTTGTTTTCACACAATTTTTAAGTGGGCATGATAAATTTGATGAATGCTAATCACGCTTTCACTTAACATCCAACCCCGAGTGAATGTGTGGTGAAGAATTTCAAACTGTGGTTCATCTCCTTTTCTGTTGTCCCATTTTCTGGAGAGAAAGACAAGAATTAATATTCAAGCTAGACTCTCTAGGAACTGAATTTTCTGCTCCTCTCACATCCTTGTTAATGAAGCCACAACAGTATAAGTACTTCATGATGTTTATAAACTCAGTGTTTAAACGTCTGAAATAGTTTAAATTAATATGCATCAGATTAAAACATAATTTCTTCCTTCTAGTATTTAAAATATTTTTGTTAAAACTGTATATTTTTATGTATCAACTCTAACCCTAATATACTACTGTGTAAAATAGGGTTCAATAAATTTGGACAAATAGAAAAAAAGTTAATAAATAACTAAAATACTAAAATGGATTTACAGCCTTGATACGGAAGTTATGAAAGAGCTAAATAAATTAATATTTATAATAAAATTAAATATGATTATTTTGTGTATTTTTCTTAAATGTTAAGAGGCTGTAGGTTTGGCAATAGATTTGCGTACAGTTTGGCTCGCGGTAAAATGATATTAAGTAATGTAATTAGCGACGGCTGGTTTACGACCGCGTGAGGCACGCGTCGTTGTTCCTGTAACTGCCTAATCCACACTCATCCTGGAACACTCTTTTATGCGGCTCCTTTTGCGGTAAAATTATCTATATGTGTCACATAAAAGCTAAGCAACTACTTCTATATGTTCGTTCAGTGTCTTTTGAAACATCCTGTATACTTCATACAATCAAAAGCCACGGGGTATGTTTGTCTTACATGTTTTGAGAATGGTGCAGCGATAACTTATAATTCGGAATATCCGAGGAAACCTCAATAATATCTTGAAAATGTATTTGCACGTTGCAGACTGCTTTGTTTAACATCATTGGTATTGGACAATTCGAGGCGCGCAGGCAACCGCTTCTATAAAACCTCCAGATAGTAGCCAAAGTGTATTCTGGTAAAGTATCTCTGTCTCTCTCTACCTTCTTACAACAGGATCGTCCTAGCTTAAGACGGATTATAATACAATCAACATTCTGCACCCTCGCATGAGTATAATCAGCTCGTAGCATTCATTCCACAAGTAGCTTCTACTCCTGGAGGGACAGAATTACTACCGTCAGCGATGGCATCACGTCCAGTATGAACTTCTGTCACTAGAGGAGTAAGGCTCACCTCGTCAACAATGACATCGATGACGGATAAAGTGAAATCTATGCACTTGCTTAAAGCATTTTAACTCTATGTCGACGTTCCATTCGTGGTTTTATCTTAGTTTAAAAGCTATAAGAAGTTGCCGTACTTTGTGTATAGCAAAAATGGAGCAGAGGTGCTGTATAAAGCAAACTGGCGTGCTGGTTGACTTGAGAGTGTTTGGCAAACGAACATCTCAATAATGCTGGTTAAATTAAAGTTTTTTTTTTTAAAAAAAATTGGAGAGGATATTTGGAATCTCGGCCCGAAACTGGAGTACACCCCCGATGAGGTGAAGGAACCACAACAGACGTATGCGCTGCAGGAAGGAGCAGAGACGCGCAGAGTTTCCTAAGGGTAACTGATTTGACCAACCGGCTTAGAGACTCTCGGTGGCTCAAAGGTCCCTGCAGCAAGAACCGGAGAGAGCCCGACTCGGCAGTGGAGGCTAGATCGGCCACCTTCTGGCGGAGACGAAAACAAGTTCCAACTTGCAATCCTGTGGCCGCCATTTACCGACACACAGCCCGGAGTTATCCTGTAACATGAAAGAGGGAGGTAGAGAGAGGAAACGGGAGAGAGGGGCATCGCATTCCTCTGCTGACCGAGCGGGACGGTTCAGGCGTCTTATTTTGTGGCCCGCATTCGGAAGGCCCATGTTCGATTCCCGTGGCTGACCTACCTGACCCATAGTTTTCCGGGGGTTTTCCTGTGTCGCTGGTCGAATGCTGGGTAGCTTAATGACATCCACAGAATTTCATGTCCCTCCATTTCATCTGCATTATTATGTCACATTATCGCTCATCTGGTGGTCTCTTTCAGATTGGAAGTGTCGGCGGGTGTCTCGGCGGTGCATGGCAGGATGATATGATCTGAGGAAAACTACTTCCTCCTCCGCTAGGTTGGTTGCCGGTCTCGGCTGGTACCATTCCGTGACTGCCAGCCAGGGTCCTTTGGGGCTCGGATCGCCTGCCTGTGACCATTAGGGCTCGGCTGCTGGGCTCGTTGCTGTCCCGCTGTAGGGGAGCGTGTCCTTTGTCCGGGCCTGTTGGGGGAAGTCTCTATCCAAGTAAACTGTAGGGACCTTGCCCTCTGTACTGTCGTGGCTCCTTGGGTCGGCTGCCTTCTGTCTCCTTCGCCTCATCCTTCCTCCCGGAGGTACCCCCACTTGGGGGCATAGGAACAATGGGCCCAGCATGGTGGCCTACGCACCGAATCCCCTCCGTAATGAAATCCTAATCTTAATCCTAATTTCCCTGCTGGCCACGTAATAAATGAGACTGAGCGATCACCAGCAATCGTACCCGGGTCTCCTCAATGCGAGCCTGAGCTATCCAGCTCAGTTTTGTCCTACAGATATGATGGAGACCAGTCAGTTTTTGTGAACATGAAACGAAACACTTAAATTCACAGTAACCTACCTTTTCTTTAAATGAACTCTTCTTCCTGAAAAGCAGCCTGTCTCTGTGTGCATGTTAAGATATAGAAATACAACTACAGATAGATTTGTAGCAGTTGTTACACTTTACATAATATTACAAGTAACTGTGCATACTGGAAGCATCCATTAATGAACAGTAATCAGAAACTGCCTTGTGTTAGAAGCCTGAAATTAAATTAAGGTTGCTGGTCGATAGAAGAAACCTGATGGGAAAATCCCTCACCCCAGTTGTTTACGTAACCTGATCTAATGAACCACAAATTGCTCGGATCCATCTTCATTAAATGCCCCACTTTCTGACAAGTTTTACCTAGATACTAGAACTGTCTCTTGGAGCATAACAAAATATTTGCTTAATGCAATTGTCCTAGTTCAGAAAATAAGTTGGGGCGACGCTGTCTCATTTTAAGCGGATTTCAAACGTTCAAGCTGGAAAAAAGTTAATGAATGAACACTCAAAGAAAAAGAACGAAAGCAAAGTAATTGCGAGGGTTCATACATAATAATATAGCACGAAAACCGAAGTATATCAGATTAAAGCTTTGGCTCAAACGTATCTAAAACATTTACAACATTGCAAATATTTTAAGGCACACGTTTCTTTTTCAAAAATTTTACTCAAGCTTATTATTCGTAACGTTAGATAAACAGAACGAAGGGATCTGCTGTGCTGAACACGTATGAGTTTCTCTACTCTTGTAAAACTATTCTTACAAATACTTATAGTCAATCGAGATAAACCTTGTTTAACCTTTTAAACCTTGTTTCACGTAAGTTTGCCCCGTATCTCTTAACGGTCACGTGACCTTATCACATCTCATTGGCTGCTGTCGTGGTGCAGATTGTTGTGCGGTAAAACTTAGTTCGTTATTTAACATGGTGATATGTCTTTATATGTTGGAAGAGAATTGTCAAATTTATATATTCGTAACTGTTTCAATGAAATATATTACGCAACAGAGTTGATTTATCTGAAATGTATGTTAATTCTTAAACGAAGTAAAGAGGAGGTTCCTTTGCTCTCAAGCACATGGCACGATAGCATGTGCTTTAGCAATTGTGATGACATATTTATTTATGTCACGTCTGAGGCGGTCTGGCCCATAGCGAAACACGTCGAGCTCTCCCTTGTGCTCAACGCCTCACAATTAAGGATTGTTGGCGTGCGGAGATTAAGGATAGGGAGATTGGAACCGGTTTGAGGTGACTTGTGATGCAGCTCTTGCGTGAGTACTCTCATCTGAACTTCAGGGAGTGGGTGCGTCCTGACTAGTTGTGAGTTGAATGAAGAAGACACCTCG
This sequence comes from Mantis religiosa, assembly GCA_030765055.1. Lineage (NCBI taxonomy): Eukaryota > Metazoa > Arthropoda > Insecta > Mantodea > Mantidae > Mantis > Mantis religiosa. Next base: position 9,471,117 of record CM060950.1, on the reverse strand, counting down.
AGTTTGGTAGATGAAGGTTTACTGTTGTCCCTTAGACTCCTTTGCTCGCCACCGTTAAGTAGTCGTCCACGTGGTTACTGTGTTCAGCGTCACTGTATCCCGCGTCAGGACTGTGATGTGATGTGTAGAAACAATAGCGCTGCGTGGTTGAGCTATATATTGCCTATATATTAATCTTTGCACTAATTCTCACTGGAACGACAGTTAAATACTGTACTTTGCCTTGGTGCATGGCGTGCAAGCATATATCTTAGACGACGCCCAACACGCGTCCGTCTCACATAGAACACAGGACCGAAGTGCTCTTACAAGAAAAACCTACTTTCAGCCATCGCTTTGAATTACCCCCACTCTAGGAATTTTTTGGAGTTTGAAAAATCACGTGAACTAATATTAATTTTCCATTTGGCTGGTACCTATCCCCACTTAAGATCAGTGTTCAAATTTTCCAGTTTCGGACCTAATAGCTGAGACGATTTCTCTAACGGCCCGATTGCTAAAATTTATGCGGAAGCCTGTTGTCAGAAGGACGCATGGGGTTGTAACAATGGGTTGGTTTGCAACTCCCTGGCACCAAGTATGCCTTTAGGGTAAGACAGAAAATGCGATAGAGTTATTTTTTTACAGGGATTGCAAAGGGAGTTTATGGACCTTCGCAGAGTGACCTTGTCACTGTGCCCGACTTTCGAGTATATGCTCACGTTATGACATATATCTATTCTGGTATGCACCATTTATTTATGTTTATTCGTTTGTAAATGTTTATGTCTTTGTGATATCAAGTTATATGTAGTTTCAGGTGTTCCTATCTGAAAGGGGCTGCCTCACGTCGCTCGCTACAGAACAAAATTTTTCCACGCCACTACCGTCCGTTTAACTGGATTTACCCCATTGGATTCTGCAACTGCTAAAACGCACGAAGGGAAATCTGCTTACCTGAAAGACGGGCAGTTGGGCTACCAGCCATAGCTTTATGACTTTCATTTCCCTCTGCTTCCACATGCACCATATTTTCCGGATTTGATTCCCAGACTAAAATTTTGTTCCCAAATCGAATAAATATGTGGGTGACGAAGTTTATATCAAATGGAGATGTGAAGGCTCAGAGAGACGCTTATTTCACACAGCTGAGCTTAGTTTATTGAGTTTGAAAAGGCTAAAGGTGGTTGGACTATTTGATTTACAGGATCACTGTGCTGAAAAGGTCTCTTAAGGCAAGGCTACGCTGAAAATTCCAACTTCTATAATAATAAACCTATCACCATGAAACTTCAGCCACATAATTAAGAATATAATTTTAAACTTGCATGCAAATTTTGGTGTTCCTTCACCAAATAATTCATTAATTTTAACTATTTTTTGTGAAAATGTAAAAATTACTGGCTATAAACGTTCTACGCATCAACAAATTTGAGCTATTAAGTTGAGATTTTGTTTTCGGCAAGTACAGTGCACTTTTAAATGACCCACATTCTTATTTTTTTTTTTGGAATATTCTTGTAGCATTTGTTCTAAAATATATTCCATGTGTTACCCCACAAAATTTTGAAAGTATTAACTTTTTTATGAAAGGGAAGAGCCAGACTGAAAAATTTAATGCCATAGGCGGGACTTAAACCACGGATCTTCTGGTTTCCGTCCAGCCGCTCTAACCATTTGAGCTACTATAACCAACGTGCCAACATGACATTAAATTCTCCAACTGACTCGTGTTTCTCCCGGTAAACCACTAGGAGTTCTCATAAACACATGAGACAACTGCCTTAATGGCGACTTACTATGCTGTAAGTACTTTAAGGCCCGGGCTTTATAGCTCAGACCACTATTAGGTACAATTAATGGAAATTAATTGTTCTTTCACACTAGCCGTGTGTGGGAACCACTTTGAGAGGGTAGAGCCTGACTGAAAAATTCAATCGGAATTCGGAACCCAGGAGATTAGAATTACACGGTGTTCATTTTTATCTATGATGTTTCTGCGCAAAATTTGACATTGATGGAGCGATGATGGAGCGAGCTTATATACGATTCCCCTAGCGGCTTGCGATCCTATTATATGTGTAGACAGCAGCTTTGAGGCCTCCCTCTACCGGCAGGTAAATATACTATTTGAGAGGTGGGTCTGCTCACGTAATATATAGGTGCGGAATTTCGAGTAGACCATGAAGAACATACGGAATGATAAGTCAATGGACACTTGTTTCACAATGAACATCTGTTTTTCTTATATAGTAGACATATATGCATATTGTAAACCTGTCACATAAAAAGGAATATTTCAATTTGTTCTCAATTCTTCTCTATCAGCCACAGTTTCCTAACAATGCAACTTCATTACAGACCAGAAAATTAGCAGGACATGTCCTGGGAATGAAAAATAAATTAGTGTTACAATATGTACAAAGCTTTTATCCAAGTCTAAACAAGAAAAAATCACTAGTACATAGTCTTATGTATTCATATTTTATATTTCCTTTCTCGCTTCTCCTTAAACACTGTCTGTATTGCGAGAAGGTATGCTTGAGGCCTTTCTGTCATAACATTATTTATTGCTTCTAGATTGGGACCAGTCACTTTATAGCGTCCAGTGTCTCTCTTTCTGCGAGTAACTGATCCTGTATCTTGGAAATGTTTTATGCACTTATTGGTTTTAAAAGACATAAGGATACCAACATTAATAGACATTTTAATTAAGCGTGAGAATGACAAAAAATTTATATCGTATACTGATAAAACGTAAGACGTTTATGTTGTAAACAAAGGTATGTGAGTTTGGCGTAACTGGACACTTTTGACAACATTACGCTCCGAGGGACTTGTCTGAATGCTGGATAGCGTTACACAAACTCCTCTATGCAGCGGTTTAAACTATATTTATATGTCGCACCAATTTTAATGCCGGTACGAAAGTAGCATTGAACCATGAAGAAGCGGTGGTCTGTGTTCATATCCAGGGGAAGCTGGTTGTATTAGTTACCAGAGCATCACACTGAGAGCGCTGTAATTGGCTTACTCTTCCGCAAAAATTACCGCTTCTTCTCTATAGAGGGCACTATGATCTCAAGATGGACTCACCAGTCAACTATGACGTCATTCTTGCTCAATCGGAGGGCGGGAAGTAATGAATAACCGTGTATATTGGCTCAACACAAATATTTACGCTGAAGAAGGTTCATGCAAAATCAAAATTTCTAAGGCACTATTTCCAATGTCTTCTGTTTGAGATGAACTGGAATTACGCATACTACACTGAAATGTTGGCCACTCCTCATCCTTTTATCGACATCCTCTCGGTAAAAGCAATGTCCGATTAAACAGTATACACAAATAAGACGCATATTTATCAATTCCTTCCAAATACTCCGTATGTTTAGAGAGTTGACAACATGGACGTCTAACACGGAGTTTAATAGGCGTGTGTATTATTTGTGCGGGATGAGGGTAAGGATTTACACTCAATTCTCCATTTTAGGAAGAAATACAACAATTACGGCAAATGGGTAGAAGGATGGATCGCAACCCAACTCCAAACTACGCATTATTATTTAGAAGGCGAGGTATAATAATGTGGTAATTACAGTACATCAATTTCTGCTGCCCTTATATGCCTGATATTTATAATACCTCTATAATAAAACAAAAACAAACAAAACATATCCCAATTACAGGTATTCTTTATATAAATACCAGTCAGTTAATTCATACAGCTGTAAATTCCTGTACTTAACCCAATGACCTAATATAGAGAGTGTCAAAGAAGTGGGCTACAGAAAGAACGATAGGTACCTTTCAAATGGATGACGTAATAAAACTGACTGACGAGAAATTTTTTCATATTTCTTAGAAGGCTGGCAGAAACGACAAAGAAGAATTTATGCTCGATGGACTGTTCTGTTAAAGGAATTTTACATTTTTATTGCTAAGAATTAGATTGAAAAATAATTTATAATTTATCTTGGAGTAATGGGTTCAGTCCGGTACTTAAAATTCCCCGGACAATCCCATGGAATAAACTGGTTACTACTACACAGCCAATAAATTCTGGTCCTTTTTTACTCTCAAAAATGTATAAAATGAATAAAAATAGATTTCTGATTTTTTATAATGAATATAGTACAATACGTAAGTAGTTTCTGACATATGTAGTAATCTGCATAATTAGAAACTTTCACAGTAACAAAGCCCGCCAGAATAAGAGTTATTTGGATTCTTCTTCCAAAATTAGCAGCTCCCATTAAATTACACAAAAATAAACAGATTCAACGAGTAAATAAAAGAGTACAGCTGAGTGTGAGAGAAAGATAGAGTCAGACTGAAAAATTCAATGCCGTACCCGGGATTTCAACCACGTATCTTCTGGTTGCCGTCCAGCCGCTCTAACCCTAGAGCTACTATGGCCAACATGCCAACATGACACTAAATTCTCCAACTGACTCATGTTTTTCCCTGTAAACCACTTAGAAGTTCTCATAAACACACGAGACAACTACCTTAACCAGAATTTCAACCAGAAATTCAACCATAAGATCAATGGTTCAAATCCCGGCTATGGCATTGAGTTTTTCAGTCTGACTATATCTTTCCATACTTTAGCCTACACACGGCTAGTGTGAAAGAACAATTAATTTTCATTAATTGCCCTAATAGTGGTTAACTATAAAGCCCGGACCTTAAAGTACTTACAGCATAGTAAGTCGCCATTAAGGTAGTTGTCTCATGTGTTTAAGAGAACTCCTAGTGGTTTACCGGGAGAAACAGGAATCAGTTGGAGAATTTAATGTCATGTCGGCACGTTGGCCATAGTAGCTCTAGGGTTAGAGCGGCTGGACGGCAACCAGAAGTTCCGTGGTTCAAATCCCGGCTATGGCATTGAATTTTTCAGTCTGACTCTATATTTCCACACTTTAGCCTACACACGGCCAGTGTGAAAGAACAACTAATTTCATGTGAGAGAGTATGAACTCTGGGCTTTCCGTACTAAGAACCAAATTCACAGTGCTGCCCTAGTGTAACAGGATGTGGAACATCCCTACAGGCACAGAGCAGTCAATTGGCTTGAAATCGATTTCATGTAGATGCGGGGAACAATGCTTATGGAATAGGATGCAAATTCGCCGGGACTGTACAACTTCAGAATATATTAGGAACCTGCGTTGACGTTTTATATGTTTACGTCATAGCTTCCTCGTACTTCCACTATTTAATGGAAAACGCTTTCTTTACTTCTGAAGGTTGGTTAAAGATAGCTTAGTTGCATAGAGTGCTGAACGATGTATCTGAACTAATCTCTGTTTCGTATAATCTTGCCCCGCTGTCATGTATCACTCCGCGTGCAAATACCTTCCCCCTGTAGCAAAATTTAATGGCGAGTGAATAAGCAGGCGAGCAATGAGGTTTCTTTCAGGGTATGCGTGGATGGGTGTGAGAAGGAGATTTTAATAATACTGGAATGCCCGTTTCCAATTTATTTATTTACTGCTTCTTCTTTTCAAACATCGAAATGAAAGTTGCCGATCAAGGGTTACGAATCTCTGTTTAGAGTTATAGACTGCAGAATGTTTATTACTCGATAAATTTTATTCTTTCCTCATATATATGACCCGACAAATATTCAAGACAGAACAAGTTGACCGCTCTAATAGGCTTCACGCCTCGGACTGCTCTCATCGGCCTGACGCCGAAGACTGCTTTAATCGGCTTCCCGCCGAAGACTGTTCTAATAGCTTCCTAGCCACGAACTGGCCACATCGCCTCCACGCCGAAGACTGCTTGAATGACCACAGCTGCGCGTGTGTGTATATGTAACTTTCACTCTCAAAACTCCTTTTCAACCAAAGTCCCTTTGTGGCCGTTTTGTCGTCATTGTAAATGATCCAAAGAATTTCCTATTCACACAAGTCAAGTGGGCTAAGGACACTGCTTCTTACATTGCTTTTGTTATAACACTTTCCTCCAACTCAACTGTCCTTGCCCTTGTCGTAACAAAGAACCAACATTCCTTTGACATCTATCATAATTCTTTACTTCTGGCAAACCTTAATTTCGGTATCACCCCTCACCCTAATTGACTAATGCTTTCGCGCCATAGGCCACAGGCGGTGCTTTCCCGTCACATTTAAACTTGCAGTAAACGTCATAATAATTGCCAGGAAGATAGATAAAATCATATAAATAAGAATATGAAGGCATGGAAAAATAATGAAGTTTATAATGAAACTGAGCAAACTGAAACTGAATGAATGAGCAATTAAACTTAAACAAGTTTATAATGAAAGGCCTTCGGCCTTTACCACTGTGATATTTTTTAAACCAGCACATATACCTAGCAAAAATTCTTGTCTTTTAGTCTTAAAAGTCGTGTCACGCCATACTTGTCATGTGTTCTGCATTCACGCAGGTCTCGTCAAGGTAGTATATTTTGCGACTTGTATCCCGGTACAATCTGGTTGTCCTTAAATAACGTCTTCGCCACACAGTAATATCGACCCTGGAGCGGTAAGTTTTCCTGTTGTCTTAATTTCATGTCGCGATGTTCCTACCGACCTAACACTCACACCTGTAAGTTCAGGGCACAGCTGTTCGACTTCTCTCACTGACAAAGACGGATTCTTCTCTGTGAGTGTATTAAACACATGCACCACAATTCTTTTTTCGCCGCTTTGTAATTGTTTTCCCTTGCGATGCTTCAGCGAAAAACTGGCGGTAGACTGTGCCATTATGCGTATAATCAGTACACGCGCAAAAAAGACCAATAAAATAATTTAGCTCTCGCACTTAGCACAACATACCTTCGAGTGGCGATATATGACTAATCCAGTTCAAAACAAGGTCAGTAATAGAAGTCATATAAATAAATATGTCATTACTACCGCTAAAGCTCGTGCTGTCGTACCATGTGCTTGAGAGCAAAGGAACCTCCTCTTTACTTCGTTTAAGAATTAAACATGCATTTCAGATAAATCAACTCTCTTGCGTAATATATTTAATTCAAACAGTTACGAAAATATAAATTTGACAATTCTCTTCCAACATATAAAGATATATCACCATGTTAAATAACGAACTAATTTTTACCACACAACAGTCTATACTACAATAGCAGCCAATGAGAGGTGATAAGGTCACGTGACCGTTAAGAGATACGGGGCAAGCTTATGTGAAACAAGGATTAGTATTACGTTTATACTGCCTAACCACCAGAAGAAGAGCAAAAACTATGTGCTGCCTAAACATTTTATACGGTCCCCGTTATGTTTACGCACGGTAGTACGCAGTGTTGTCAGATATATGCGTAGGTTAAACAGAGTGCTAATGAACTGCACTGAAACATTATATTTATGTTTTCACAACATGTGGAGATATCTTAAACAAGTAATTTGAGATGGAAGACTTACGATCTGTTGGTTAAAGCGTGGAAGTTACGGCTATAAGTTTCTGAAGTACGACGCGTGTCCGTAAAATAAGGTCTCCAACTCGCTGGAGCCGTGAGGAACGCTATTACGCAAGATCCGGCAACACCGGCATGTAGCTTGGTTTGACCTCCTCAACTCCTCACCACAACGAACCCGTTGCAACTATTTGTCTTGGCTGGGCAGCCGTTTGCGATGGAGCTTCCTATCACTTCCGCCGCCAAGTGTGAGCTGCGTGCAGTGATCCGTTTTTATTTGAGTGCCAAGAGCACTAACCCCACAGAAATTCATCGTCAGTTATGCGAAGTCTATGAGCCACAGTGTATGGACGCCAAAAACGTGCGAAAGGTAGTCAGAGAGTTAAAAGACGGACGTACAGACGTCTATGACGTACAGCGTTCTGGTCAGCCTTCGGTATCAGCCGAAACAATTGCAAAAATGGAGCAAGAAATGCTTAAAGATCGGCGTGTGATAGTTTGCGAGCTGTGCGAACTTATCCCTGAAGTCAGTAAGACTACGATTGACAAAATTTTGAGCAAACATTTACATTATCGCAAGGCGTGTGCGAGATGAGTCCCCAAAATGCTCACAGAAGACCATAAACGGCAACGTGTTGAAGCGGCGCACCGATTCCTGGAGCGCTGTGCAGAGCAGGGCGAGGTATTGTTTGAATCAATTGTCACTGGCGATGAAACTGGGTGCAGTACACAACACCAGAAACTAAAGAACGTTCCAGTCAATGGCCGCATTTGAATTCGCCGAAGCCGCGAAAGTTCAAACAGTCATTTTCTGCCGGCAAACTGATGGCCAGTGTGTTCTGGGATAGAAAAGGTGTATTGCTGTGCGAGTTTATGCATACCGGCACAACAATAAACGCCGCTAGCTACTGTGAGACTTTAAAAAAATGCGACGTGCCATTCAAAATCGAAGGAGGGGAATGCTGACGAAGGGAGTGATTTTTCATCACAACAACGCTCGTCCCCGTACTGCACATGCAACGGCTGATCTTCTGGCCCAGTTCGGATGGGACATCCTCATCCATCCCCCACCCCCTACAGACCAGACTTAGCACATAGTGATTATCATCTGTTTTCTGAGCTGAAGTCACACCTGGGTGGAACACATTTCCATTGAAAAACGAGGTTGAGCGCTACCTGGGCAACTTGGCGGGAGAGTGCTATGCCAAGGGTATACAAAAACTGCCACAGCACATTCAAAAGTGCATCGATCGCAATGATGATTACGTTGAAAAATAGCTGTAAGTTCCGCCTTTTCATCAATGTAACATTCATTGACAATAAATAGACCTGTCGGACCACTCTCTCTGGAGCAATGGTGATGACTTAGCTTTCAAATGAAAGTTTCAAATCCATTTCAGCTTCTCTGTTTATTTCTGTTTTGTTTGTCAGTTTGGTTATTTCTTTAATTCTTTGTCTGAGCTTTTAATTCTTGTATAAATGTGTGCATTTTACATTTTAATTTTATCTTATCAGTCCAATTAACTCAATTATGTAACAAAGGTGGAGTACTGCTTAATACTCTCACATGCTGTACGTCTAAATGGTAGGTGGTTTAAAGGATGAACGAACTCATACACAGTGTTCATGTTTAGCTAGTATTGTTTCATACGTATATAATGCAAGGGTATCTACCAGGGCTGTCCAGAGAGAGTGAAGACCGACGCCCCTCTGATGACCAGGGAATTACTGAGCTATCCCCGAAGGGCGCCCGGCGCCTCCGTGGGTCTATCCATAGGACAAGATCTAGAGACTAACAACCCCCCCCCATCTGGTCCTGTGGACTCAAGACGGGATGGAAGTGGGTACGCCACCTAAGCGCGCCTACCACAAATGGGAAGGCTACCGATCAACCTCGGTAGGGCCGCCTGGTGATCTAGCACAACTTCTACTAGCTATGCTGGCTAGTACGCGGGGATATATGGCTTCCCTCAACCACGTCCGGAGACGTACCCGATCTACCACGGGTATTGGGAACCCCCTCGAGTCGAACCCAATCCGAACAACTCCCTTACGAGAGGGGTTCGGTAGTTCGGCCCGAGATTCCTCTAGTAACGTTAGAGGTACCACGAGTGCTAAGGGTCCGCAGCGCACGCACCACAGCAGCTGGAGGACGCATCCCCTCCCCTAAGGGGAGTGTTTCATACACCAGAGGCTTAAGGTGACCTCAGAAAAGGTGTAGTAGCGTTATTGTACTGACCAATGAGATTCACATTCTTCGTTACAAATCACGCCATTTTTTGCTATTAGAATTTGCATATTAAAAGGAATGTCGCACTGTGGCGACTGGGGTACGTAGGGGAAGTTCAGAAGGTAGTGCAAGGATGGGGTGGTGGAAAGGAGGGAGGAAGAAACAATTCTTAGTTTTCTCATGTTCTACTAAATCGGGTTTTAATAACAAATGTTAAGTACAGAACCCACACAAATAACTTGAAGAGGCGTTGAATGAAAGAGTATACCTAGGACAGAAGTATTTGGTGGCGTTTGCCTCCGGGGATGTTTCGGTGGCTTGGTGAGCTGAAGATCCGTCGTGGGCTCCGGCCACACCGATACACTTTATTCTCTCTCGCGCCCTAAATGTATTAACAGCCAAACCCAAGAGGAGGGAGCCAACACACTTTGAACCTAGGGATTTTTCGGATTTGATCAGCAGAAAAGCTTCTGGAACATTCCATCCGCCATATTGGTTTAAACCCAAGACCTGCTGATCGCCCATTTCCTCCTACCGGGTTCAACCTCTAGAGTTGCTGCGTTTTGCATTCTTACGTGGTTAATGCTCTGAAAACTTAGCAAACTTAGACGACTTAGTTTGTCGTCCAATGTTCCGCTATGAGGTTTCAACATCTTTACTTCCAAAAATTATTAATTTCAATTTTACGAGGGCTGCTCAGTAAAGAATGATCATATTTTTTTACGGTCATAGTTTTCGCACTACAGTTCACTCTATTATATTCTGTTAGCTTAATGTGAAACAAACACGCCGTAGAAGTTTCATTTTTCGTACTCCTGGTTCCCGCCAGTGGGAACCAGGCAAATTCAGACATGTTCAGTATCGCCTACCGCCGCAATGGAGGTAACACGTGAGGAACAATATGCGGCTTTGAAATTCTGCTTTCGTCTCAACAAATCTTCAGTTGAGGCCAATACAATGTTACAGGAGGCCTATGGAGAGTCTGTTCTTCCCTACAGCACAGTTCGAAGGTGGTTTAAAATGTTTAAAGAGGGGAGACAGTCAATTTCAAAGGAAGGTGAACCGGGTGCTACAGGTACTGCACTTACGGAGGAAAACACTCACATCAGTAATTGGACAATAATACAGGGATGTCCTGAAAACATTGCAAGTCCATATCAGACGCAAAAGACCACATTTCCGTGAAGCAGGCTGGATGCTGCACCACGATAATGCGCGGTCACATATTGCCAATGTTGTTGCTGAATATCTTGCAAAAATCAACGTGAAGTGCATCCCTCACCCTCCCTATAGTCCGGATTTAATCTATTAATCTATTCCCTACCTTGAAGAAATGCCTTCGTAGGAGGCATTATCCATCATCAGAAGCAGTGGTGAAGGCTGCGGAGGCGATTTTGAAGGATCTCTTAAACATGGTTTCCAGCATGTTTTTGAAGACTGGCAGAAACGCTAGAACAAGTGCATCACATTCAGGGGAGACTATTTTGAGAAGGACCATCAAAATTATGAGGATGAGTAAAGGTTCGTTGTGAAAAAAATTGTGATCATTCTTTATTGTACAGCCCTCGTATAAAAAAGCCTCATGGTGTTAAGATTTCAAATAAATTCTTAAATAAAATAAGTTCTTTCATCTCACCAAGACGTACGCAACAAGATGAAAAAAGAAACTACATGACAGGAATCGAACCACTAATCTTTGTAGCAGCAGTTCCGGGTGTTATGGCTTGCACTAGCTGAACAGATACACATGCAGTACTAGGGTAGGCTACATGCTGCAAGATGTAGTTAACCACTGTTCAGTGTCGCACTGGTAGGTGATTAGTTCGAGATTTGAGAGATCTTGAGATCGCTAATAACAAGGTGCTAAGGATCGATGTTTCTATACTCGGTAAGCAGTTTTAAAGACAATCTAATCCAATAATTCCACCCATCTTGTTTAAATACCAACGTATGATTGCGAATCACGTTTAACCCAATTAACTGCGTTATGTTTAGCTGCAGACCATGCAATGCCTATGTCAACTTGCGTATATTAGTCACGTCTACAATCGCTGAAATTATTTCTGTGAAGCTCATTAACATCCTGTATATTAGTATGTGATCTGAAAACATGAGTTATCCATACACACCATTTCGAAGAAAACAAGTCGGCTAGGTGCGCAGATTGTCAATTCAGATCTCTTCTTCTACCTCAGGCCCTGCTGGCCTTCTTCTGTTGGTACAATGGACGTAATTAATATCACGGATTGGATGTGGTATACGGAGTAAACATGACGTGACAAACGCCTCAGCTACTGATTCGTTCCAAGGTACACGTTCTGCTTCTAGCTATGTCGCAAGTGTACGTGCATTTTATGTTGTATGCTTTGAGAGGCCTTGGCCTTAAACATTTGTATGGAAGTACATATTCAATTCAGGTTTCGCTAGTGCATTTATTTGTTACTGGTAGTGCAGTACACTGTTCTACAAATTATTAAAAGTTGAATGTTACGGTTAAAGGAATACGGTTGCCTTATGTTGTTAGGTCACTGAACACGAAAATGATACTTAAATTGATTGATTAGCTCTTGTTTTCAAGATGATATCACTTATTATATGTATGTTGCAATAAAATATGAAAAATTGAAATCATCGAGATTGACGGCGACTCTTTTTGGGCTGTCTATGACATTCTGTTCAGGAGCATCCCTTTCCAAAATTCAGCAATAATCAGCTAAGATAGCAGCATCCTATTTCCCTTTGTATTTTTGTTCCATCACTGAAATGTCCTGATGAAATAGCTCAACATGTTCATCGCTGAGGTCACTGTAATTTGGAGGGAGGAAGTCCAGGTGGGAATTCCAAACGTACATTTTTAGTGACACATTGCTTCACAGCTGTTTATACGAGTCCATTAGATTTTCTACAAGTTATTCAAAATGTTCAGCTTTAAAATTTCCCACAGAATTATTCGAAACATTTTTAAAGGATTTCCATGCTGTTTTCTCTTTTTTACTTAACAATGTTTCAAACTGGTGATCTTTGAAAAGTTCTCTGATTTGAGATCCAACAAGTACGCCTGCTTTCACTTTTTCATAACTGATCTTGAGGCTGTGTTAACTTCTTATGGCGGACTTGCGCAATTGCCGTGACAATATTCGTAATTTAAGGAGTACATATCTATTTCACTCTTTGAATTTCCCTAACCAATAGAAAGCCAACTTAAAAAAAAAGACATTTTCTAAAATAGGGCTTGTAAACAAGAGTTCAGAAGAACTAAGAACGTGAAGAAGCATATCAAGAATTAGAAGTAGCAAAAAGGGATGTGTTCTATGTCATCATTCAAGTTAAAAAGTATAACCAAATATGATGTTAGATCTGGTCGCTCAATTTGTCAAATTTTAGACCGTTCTGTAAAGAAACTCAATTACAACGGAGAATCGTGAGCTAAAATAATATTTTTGTATACAATTGTATATTATGACTTTGTCGGTTCGTGAAATTAAAAGTCCAATTGCACAAACTCAAAATGTTCTTTATTTCCACCGAATTATAGTTGGAACACTTGCCGATTACACAGAAATTCGTAAAGCACACAATTACAATTCATCAGTTCGTCTGTCACAGGTCCACTGCACGCTCACAATTACGTACAACTCCTCTGATATACGTACACAGCCCTCCAGTCCGTTCTCTCACTCGGCGCTTCTCACGGCTGCTCGCCAAGAACTGAACTGCCTCGCCAACTGAAGCCCCTTTTTATAGGAATATCACTGTTTCTCGAAGTCTCGCGTTTCAGTGAATCACCACGAAGGTTCCAGATGGCAGGGGGAGGGGAAAGAGACGGCCAGTGATGTTTTTCTAACCATCCCTTCGTTAGTGCTACAAGACAAATTGGTAGACGTGAGCGAATGCCTCCCTGCCCTCACCCAGCCGCCAGTTGGTCGCGCCTTCCGATAATTGGGTGACAATATTATGTATTAAAATTTCATTGTACATGTTGCCCGCCTCGAAAGCGTAGAGGGTAGTGTGTGTGTCTCACGTTCAAGAGGCCCAGAGTTCGAATCTAGGTTAGGGTGAGTTACCTGGATAAGGTTTTCTAAGGGGTTTTCCCATATCCTGAAAGACGAATTATGGATAGCTCCAAGCTTCATGGACCCCGGGCTCATTTGAGCATCATTTAACCCACTCCATTAATCGTCCGATATGACTTAACGTTGGAGGAGTTAAATTACAAAAAAGTACATGTTAAACAACAAAATGTCACTAGCTAACAAAAAACTATCGCATGCGAGGTAGATTGTTTATATTTTCATTATTTATTTCTATTATCCTGTATTATATCCCCACACTGCGAAGTAGTAATTTTAATAGATACATGAATAAAACAAGGACACAGTTTATTCATCCGTTGTTAAATGTCAATATAGAACTGTGTGCTTTATTCAAATTTCATGGTATCGATTTTATCTCACAACTCCAGCTGCGACAGTTGAACTGATATTCATTCTCGTGTAAGGGTTAAAACAAAATCTACTCGTAGAATCTTTGAAATCTTACTATTCCAAGCGAGATGGCTCCGCAGGAACGTGCAAGGTTCATATTCGGAGGTCTGCCTTTCAAATTCCACTAGAACTGTTGTCGTTCACAAAGATTTTTTTCTAAATTTTCTCTAGTCTCATGGCTGGCAACCGAGGGATGGCTCAGGCGGTTTCGCGTGTGGCCCGGGGTTCGCGGGGGCTTTCTCGGGTGGCCAGGCGAATGTTGGGTAGGCTAATTACATCCCTCCAATTTCCTGTAACTGCATTTTATCTCCAATTACACTGGGCAACAATGAAAATGTTTCGGGCTTAAAAATAGTGAATTTACACGTATTTCTATCTGCTGAATTAAAACATCGCCATAAAAATGATACATTAGCTCTTGTTTTGAAGATAAAGTGACATTTCATATTTCAGAGTGAAGATTTTTAATTTGGGGAACTTTTTTAGGATTTGGCACACCTGTCAAATAACAAAACACAATCAGGAAGGAATTTTGGAAATTAAGTGATGCAAAAGTTAAGGAAGGCGTTTTTGTCGGACCACAAATAAGAGAGCTTGTAAGGGATCCTACATTTGACCAAATTTTGGAGGGGAAATGAAAGGAAGCTTGGGAAGCCTTCAAGGGCGTTGTTCATGGATTTTTAGGCAACAAAAGAGATGACAAATACAAGCATTTGGTGAAAGTGCTCCTGCAAAAATATCGTAACCTTGGATGCAACATTTCCTTTAAGTTCCATTTTCTCCACTCCCACCTAGACTTTTTCCCTCCTAGTTGTGGAGCTGTTAGTGATGAACATGGGGAGAGATTCCATCAGGACATTTCTGTTATGGAACAAAGATATCAGGGTCGTGGGAATGAAGTAATTCTTGCGGATTACTGTTGGTCTTTGTACAGGGATTCTGCGAAACTCCATCACAAGAGGCAAGCTAAAAGACGACGAGGTCAATAGGCCACCACATGATTCTCTTCAGACACGACTATCTACGAAGTATTTTTCCAGCAATTTAGAACTCTTAGCATGTAATTACCAGTTAAAAAAATCAAATGCACTTTCATTGTTATTAGCATGTATGTAATTAAAATGTATCCTTTTCTCTCAATCCGTTAATATGTAATTCTTCCACCTTGTGTATATCATAGGAACTAGAGCTAATAAGAAATTTTCATTGTCATTGAAGTGCTAGAAACATTCAAAAATTACTTTTTATTGCCCAGTGTTATCATTTCAAATCATCTCTCATATGGTGGTCTCTTCCAGGGTGCCGGCGGGTGTCTCGGCAGTGCATGGCACGATGATACGCCCCGAATGAAGCACTTCTTCCTCCTTCAGGGCGGGTGCCGCTCTCGGAATCGGCTGCTAGGACCACTTCCGAACCACAGTAGGGGAGGAGAATGTCGGTTGTGCTCGCCGACTAGGGAGGGACCCTGCCCTCTACACTGTCGTGGCTCCTTTTGACGGCCGACCTCTATCTCTCTCACCCCATCCTTCCTCCCGCAGATGCCCCACATGGGAACATAGGTACAATACATCAAGGCTGTTCACTGTGCCGAATCTCCTGCGTAGTACTCCTATTCTTAATCCTCATTGCTAAAAATGACGGGATTTATTTTTTTAATTTACGTCCTTCAACGTTAAGTCATATCGGACGATGTATACAATGGATGCAATGATGCTTAAATGAGTCCGGGGTCCATGGAGTTCAGAGTTATGTGACTTTCGTCTATCAGGATAAGCGAAACCCCAGAGAAAACCTTATCCAGGTAACTTACCCTAACCGAGATTCAAACTCTTGAACGTGTCAGTAATCATTTCGCTTACTTTATCTTACTTTATGCCCAATGTACATATTTTTCATTTTTGTCTGTTTACAATACTGTGAGCTGGAAAATATAAACAAAAAATGGAACATAAGTGAAGTTTTAAGTTACAAATTATTATATTTGTATATAAAAGTTGAAGTTCAAGCAAAAGAGGAGATGAGTTCCGCTAACTTTAAATCTCGCACAACCCTTCTTATTTCAACCTTTTCCATAGAAATTCTGATGAAATGAGGTCTTAAAGCTGCAATCTCCCTTGTAACTTTGTATATTGTTCTAAACGCAGTCCCTTTATTTATATTAAATATACCCCCAATCACCATTTGGAAGCTTCCAGTTGCATAGAACCGTAATGTGAGAAGGATCATAAATATTGGATTGAGTGCATAATTCTTCAGGGTTTGTGTTCTGTTTGTAGCCTATGCTCCAGTTCTTCAACTACATGCTTTGATTGTCGAAATCTCATTTTGAATTTTCTGTCATTTAGTTCTGAGATGGCATTTCCTCTGTGTTGGAAAACACGAGGAGACCTTTCAAATTGAAAATTCTAATCATCAGATATATCAGAGTAATCTGAATTCTGAAAATAATATAAATGTATAGGTTCTGAACACAAACAATGCATCTTTAACATACATTTGTGAAATAAAGAGGCTAATTATTTATACAAGTAACCACAAAAATGCTTTATTTACTATTTATTTAAAGCTGCACTACTTATTTCTTCTCAGAAACTATTGTGTAAGTTCTGCAGTTCTGCTAATCTAAGTTCAATCAAGTTAACTGGGGAAAAGTTAGGTTTGATCTTAGATCAAGATGCCATGAACTAAGATCAATGTTTATACAAACAAAATTCTAAGTTCAGCTTGACTGAAGATCGTCTTCCTATGCTTGAACTTAGATGATCTTTTATGCAACCGGGCCTATATGGCGTATATGTGTAAATGTGTAGTGTTTAACGCCCGCTTTTAGTACATACGGCACCGCAGGCGACATGGGCGTATATGCTGCAGCGGATGAGAAACAGAGGAGACAAGATGACCGATTTCTTTTTAATTTAACATATTAACACATACTTCAAAGCATAGAAAACAGTTAACACCCGCTTTTCTGTAGAATTAATAAATTATCATGTTTTTAGTTATTAAAATTGTACAAGAGTAGTGGATAATGCAGCCCTTTATCATCTGTGTACGTCAACTATATTCCTGAGCTATTTTAGGAGTAGGTAAATAGCAGTTGTTATTCACCTTCAGTGGCTTTATTTTCTCCATGCATGTTAAATGACGCTGCTGCTGTCACTGTCCCATTTGTTTATTCCTAGCCTCTGCTATGGTGACAGTTTCCATTAGATCCTCTTAGACCCAGGTAAACAACTAAATTACCTGTCTGCCGGATCTAATTTCATCTAGACTACGTTCTTGAATGAAGCTTTGATTTTTCTATCTTTAAGGTTTCAAGGTAAAGTATATATGGCGATTTTTAAGCGTAAGGCTATAAGGACCTTCAAAAACTCAATATTTTATTCTAACCGAATGCTTTATTGATTAAATAACTATTTTAACTTTAAAATGAACAGTGCATGGTTGTGATAGAGAAAACATAATAACAGCAAACTGTTTTATTCCTTACTTTACACCCAGAATATAACAATAAGGTCAAACTGTTGCTTAGATATTAAAGTTTATGCATAATTAAGCACTTTTTGATATGGTAATGTTAAATGCTTCTTGGGCACTCTGGTATACTCTAATGTTCAGTCATTTTTAATTTGAGCATGTAAGCACAAGACAATTTCTGTGTGGGCATTTCTTAATTCATATTAATTTAAGGTGTACGTGCCATTGATTTTTAATGGTAGTAATTGAAAGTAATTAATTTAAATTGAAGTATTTAATAGTTTTTAACACCTGAGGGACCGCACCCATCTTTTTGACGGATGCGCTGCTTTTGAAGACTTATTTCTTGCTTACGTTTTTTTTCTACACCTTCCATGTTCTATGACTTTTAATAAATATTTATGAAAATCGCGTCCACAAAGAATTAAGCATTTTGGACCTTTCTAAACACTGGTACAACCAACTCCTACTAGAAGGACCGCCATCCGTCATTTTGACGGGCACGAAAGTGTGAACAATGGCCTTCGTCTGTCCACATCTGTTGTTGTTTTCCTTCCTGATTGGTTTAGGAACTCTACAGAACCTTTTTCGATGAAGAATGCTTTATTGCCCAAATGGCGCAATTCGTGCTACCGGCTTATGTATTTACGAGGTGTTGGAGCAAAAATCTTCCCGTTGAAGTTGTTATGGTCGAATACCTGGGGACCACCATTTTTCAGGAACACAATGACAGAATCAAATTTGCTTAAATTTTGGGGTTTATGCGATTTGATGACAAGGACACACGTTCTCAAAGACTAAGTACAGATCGCTTTGCAGCTGCTACTCCTGTCTGGGATCTTTTTATTGCCAATTCCTGGCAGTGTTACATTCCAAGTGAAAATATCACTATGGATGAGCAACTGTATCCTTGCAAGGCCAGACGCACTTTGATTCAACATATGAGCAATAAACCGGACAAATTTGAAATAAAGTTTTGGCTTGCAATTGATGCGAATTCAAAGCATCTGTTGAATGGTTTTCCGCACCTGAGCAATGACGATCAGCGCCCCACAGGTATTCCTCTTGCTGATTATGTTGTAATGCGTCTTATACAGCCCTTTGTCATTGCATGAAGAAATATTACATGTGAAAATTTTTCCACAACCAAATGCCTTGTAGAAAGTTTGAAGCGTAAAAGTACAAGCATTGTGGGCACAGTAAAGAAATGTAAAAGAGAAATCCCTCAGTCAGCAGAATCTGGTGCAGCACCTTTGCACAGAACTGTACTTTATAAGTCGGGCGACATAACTCCGACACGCTATCAGGGGAAAAAGAACAAAAATGTGCTTCTTTTGAGTTCAATGCATGGCACAGTTACTACAAATAAACGACATCCTAAATAGCAGTGGCGTACTACAGTAACATCAAGTACGACGTTGACGTCGTCGATCAAATGGCTCGACTGTACACAGTGAAATATGGATGCAGAAGGTTGCCTATGGATGTTGGCCTTTGTAGCTATTAATAAATGGGTACTCTATAAGGAAGTAACAGGTGAGAAAGTAAGCAGACGTCAGTTCATATACAACTTTGCAGTATGGACCATATGTAGACAACGCTGAAAACACATGTGTTAGGTGCTACGATGCTGCAGGTGGCTTTAAATGTTCGAAATCAGGTTAATACGTGTTTTTTTTCTACTATATACTGTGGTATTCAACATTTTATGTTGAAACACATGTGTTTGCTAAGGGAAGCTGTCCATTTAGATTTGGTTATCGCATATATTTGGATTAATTTTTAGGCTTAAATTGTTCATTTTACCATGTAAATCTTCAGACATAAGTAAAATTATATACTGGTAAACTGTACAAATAATATTAAATAAACTGGTATGCATTCAAAATTGTTTACCATTTTAAAAAGGCAAATGTATCTGCACCCCTCAAAATGACGGGTTGGTCCTTCTCGGTAGACCATACTCGCCGGTCATTCTAGTGTTAACTATTGTACAAAAATTGAAAATCCATAATTGCTGAAGCCCTCCAGAAAATTGTAAAGTAAGAAGTTTATGGTTCAAGCTTCATTTTGAATAGTGAAACATTTTGAAAAGAAAAAGGAGTTGAAAATCTGAGTTCTAAGTTCTAAGCGGTGCTTCACGTAAACTGTTTAGGACCTATTGAATAAATGTTTGTGACTCTGGCACTGAAAAACGTTTGGACACCATTTAAGTTTAAGTTATAAATGCACAAAGGATGCAAAATCCAGAAAAGAACATTGAACTTTTTCGCTGTTGTTAGAAAGTTTGACGGTTACAAGAGAAAGACGCTGAGTTAATGAAGTTATAAGACATGCTTCATGCCTAAGGTTTCCTTATTGTATATTAAACGACGTTACCTGTGTTTGACACTTCATTATTTTATTCCTAGGAACTTCCATTATGTATACGCAGAAGGTGAAGTAAACAACTAAATTAGACGGCCCACCTGATTCAGTCCTCCCCACCTCAGAACTGCGTCATTCGAACAATATCCCTCTCCCTAAGGAGGGGGTTGTTTTGAACTCTTACACAAATAATCTGCACGTGCAGAGAAACGCAGTAATTACGAAAGCTTAATTAAAGTGTTTTAAAACACAGGACATGTTATGTTGTGCTAAATTTCGAATTCTTAATCAGTTTCTTATCTTACTTTTTCTTGCCATTTAACAAAACTTTTTCCGAAAATGTAAGATGATACAGTTACTCTGCCTAAATATATCAGTTTAATAGGGCCTAAAATGTCTAAATGGGATGTGCGATCTATGGTCGAGTGGCCGGCTTGAACGATACAGAACTATGCATCTTTGGAATCCGAGCTTCAAAGTTGTTGTAAAATGTTTGCATGATAAGAAAATACGAGACTATTTATATTCCAAATATAACAAAATATAACTTTGATAAAAATGAGCAAGATCTGGAAGCTTATAGTTTTCCAAGTTCACGTCGTTTCCAAGGCCAGTTTAAAACGGTATCACGGAACACGTCACATTGTGTATTGTTTCATATGTTTCGTGCATATTCAAATAATGAATCCTTTTCTCGCATACTGTAATGTGTTCAGTAAATTGAGTTTCATAATTGTTTCACAATTGAGTCTCCGTTGCAATGTTAACGT
This sequence comes from Mantis religiosa, assembly GCA_030765055.1. NCBI lineage: Eukaryota > Metazoa > Arthropoda > Insecta > Mantodea > Mantidae > Mantis > Mantis religiosa. The sequence continues at coordinate 9,450,402 of CM060950.1, read as the reverse complement.
ACACTGATAGCCGTGCGGTTATAGATCAAGTGTATAGGAGCTTGATATACACAGGTTCGAATCCCTGACATTATTTTTTTATTGTGGAAATACGAAATGTTTATGAGGCACATTGTAAAATAGGTTCCAATTTCTAAGTTTTACTTGATTTTATGGCAGTTATGCTCCCACATAAAAACTGAAACACTCTATTCTGTTTTTAAACTGTTGCTACATATGGCTCTATTTGGAACTTAATTCATTATTATCATTAATGATTCTGTTTTGTAATTTACGTCCTCCAACGTTAAGACATATCGGACGATGAATGAAATGGGTGAAATGATGCTCAAATGAGCCCAGGGTCCATAGAGCTTAGAGTTACCCGACATCAGTCTGTCAGGATAAGGGAAAACCCCGGAAAAAAACCTCGCACAGGTAACTCACCCTGACCGAGATTCAAACTCGGGACCTCTTGAACGTGAAACAGACACGCGGCCACCACGCTACCGCGGCAGGCATTAATGATTTAGACGCCGCGAAACTATCCCCGAGGAAACTTTGACCGCGCCACTGAAGATGTCTATCGCAGATGTGGACGAAACGTTTGGACGTTCTTACGCCAACAGACCACGGCAAAACAGCCCGGAAATAATTATAATATTAACTCCGGCCGTGAAAGCTTACGTTCTCGCATTAATCCATTATATTTGGTAACTCATTTAACAGAAATTGGTTACAAATTACAAATAATAATATAACATGTGAACAGGAGGAAACAAATAAACAAATAGGCAAACATACAAATAAACAAACAAACATATTTAGTTTACACTCTCAGTTTTAAAATGTTCCTGGCTTTCCAGTATAGATTCCACATTTCACCCTATTTCTGGAGATCTTCGCTTAAGCCTGGGCACACCAGAAGGTGGGAGGAATTCATGACACCAACTCTGCAAATGGGACATTCACTTGTTGGTAGTATACCTATCCTATTTAGGTGCTCGTTCAAGCAGTCGTGGACGGTTTTTTGGCTACTGCTTCTTTCCTTGGTTTGTTATTGTATACTTAATATAAAGGAAATTATGTTAAAAATAGTGTTGGGTGTCGCGGGAAAACAGGGAATTATTACAAAGTGGATTTTGGAAAGAACTTAGGTTAAGAACCGAAGATATTGAAAGACAAGAAATGTTAGGAAGCTTCAACTTGAAAAGGTCACTGGAAATTTATAGAGAGATGAAAGTGATGTGGAACAAAGAAAAATGCATTGATATTTGTGGTAAAGCAGCAAGAGAAGACTTTGCATGGGTCAGAACAGGGGTGGTAAAACTGAAGGGTTTGGGAACAGGGTGGGGGGGCATCTGGAAATACCCATTGTGTCACCAAAGGGATAAAGAATGGCATATGTGAAGGAACTAGGTTGGTTAGGGAGACGATATGTAAAACAATGTGCAAGGCCACCAAAAGAAATTCAAGCAATGGAGTTAATGAGTGTAAAAACTAGGAACAATTTAATTGAAATTGGAAACCTTTTGGGCAAAGTAAGAGCCAAATGGTTGAGGAGTGTAAGTAAATGTGATGAAAATGAAGATGAAGTTACTTTAGATAAGATGCCAATAGGGACCCATTAATTCAACAATCTCAGAGTTTGAGTCCATTGGGACCAAGGGTAACCATCAACTCAGTGTAGTAATAAGTATGTAATAATTTGTAACTAAAATAGAAATAAAGGTAAAGAAAGAATACAAGAAAGAATATTGTATACTTTCCAAATGTCTTGAATGTTTTTCCAGCTGCTTTTTCTTTGGAGTTGTCCTTTCATAATTCAGCTATTTTTCTTTGTAATATTTTCTGATATTTTTTCTATTTTTTTCTGTCTTTAAACTAACTGAATTAAAATTTTATTCCTATATGTAAAATAAAATTGTAAATGAACTTATTATCGAGGGAGTAAACCCACTGCATCTATTACTGCCGTCATTCTACGGGGCATAGAACATATCATTTATTTTGAAAACGACAAGAATATACTATATATATATACTATTTTAAAATTTTTTAAACTATTATTACGAGCGCTGTTCAATAAAGAATGATCACAAAAGTTTTGACAACGTATCTTTACTCATTCTCATAATTTTGAAGGTCCTTCTCAAAATAGTCTCCCCTGAATGCGAAGCAGTTGTCCCAGTCTGGCAGTCTATAAAGACATGCTGCAAACCAATTTTTGAGAGATCCTTCAAAATCGCCTCCGCAGCCTTCACCACTGCTTCAGATGATGGATAATGCCTCCCACGGAGGCGTTTCTTCAAGTTAGGGAACAGAAAAAAGTTACATGGGGATAAATTAGTACGAGTGGAATCTTCAATGAAAACTTTCCGGCTATGGCATTCAATTTTTCAGTCTTACCCTACCTTTCGAAAGCTTATATTGTGAACGCAGCGTCAGCGAATGCTTCCGATGTTTTCCGAAAGGAGCTTTGTATTTATTAATTATTAATTATGATTGTTACTACTACTACTACTACTACTACTACTACTACTACTACTACTACTACTACTACTACTACTACTACTACTACTACTACTACTATACCTTTTATGAGTTCAGTAGAACCACAAGGAAACTCATACGGTAAAAAAAGTGGAGCGAATATTTTTACTCTACGAAATAAACCAAGTGTTGAAATTTTGTTCTTGTACTGGGTCAAAGGGATCAGATATTGCCGCACACTAGAATTTTGTGATCGTTCAAAATGTAGAGCCAAGAGGATTGATTATTGTTTGAAGTGGCATTAAGTGATCGTTGTCATATGACATAACAACCCTCTCCGCCTGTCGGTTCACTGCACATCACACAGATTCATAGAATCTACATACAAGGACCTAAAAGCTGTGCTAAATCCGGTGTACTTCTCCAGGATTTGAGACTCAACATTGCAGAACACACTGCATTTCAGATAAAAGCTACCTTTCTAAATTTCTATTGGATTTTGACACTGTTTCTAATCATTGCGCTGTTATCAGTTTACCCTTCTATAAATATAGAATGGGGTGTTCAATAGATAATGATCGTAATTTTTCACGGTCATAATTTTTTTGCAATAAAATTCAAACTTATTATAATCTGTTAGCTTAATGTGACACAAACACACTGTAGTAGTTTCATTTTTGGTACTCCTGGTTCCCGTCTGTGAGAACCAGGCAAGTTCAGACATTTTCAGTATCGCCTACCGCTGCAGTGGAGGTAACACGCGAGGAACAATATTTAAATGTAAATACAAATGCAGTTTACGGATCATCAATGTTTCAAAAGTCTTCAGCTAAATGATTGCCTTGTCTTTACTAATTACTAAATAAGATTTGTCATTCAAAGCTCCTATTTGTGAAAACAAAAGCTCTTCCAAAATAACGGACCTTTAATTTCGCAAATGTCAGAGTGAGTGCTACATTTTATAATTAGTATCCTACTTTGTGGGGTGTGTGGCCTGATACTGTAAACGTGTTTCATACAAAACTCCAAATAGAACATTTGAAAACCCCGGTCCATACATTTGAAAATTATTTTGAAAGCGAAAATTAGAAACATATGCTAAAAAATCTTATGTGAATAAATCTGAAGCCTATAAAATATTTCCGAAAATATTATGAAATATTTTATTTTCTGTAACGTGTATTGAATTCATTAAACTACAAACTTTAAAGTCGTGCTCCTATAACTATCGGGTTAGACTAAGAAATGTGGGCCCGCCTCGGTAGCATAGACGGTAGCATGTCTGTCTCACGTTCAAGAGGTCTCGAGTTCGAATCTTGGTCAGAATGAGTTGCGTGGATAAGGTTCTTTCCGGGGTTTTCCTTTATCCTTAAAGACGAATGTCTGGTAGCTGTAAGCTCCATGGACCCCGGACACATTTGAGCATCATTTCACCCATTTCATTCATCGTCCGATATGACAACGTTGGAGGACGTAAAATTGAAGAAAAAAACAAAAACAACCCCGAATTGTGGTATTTCGTAGCTCCATTCATAACATCCATAACACGCTCGAAGTCCGAGTGCTTTTAAGTGAAAGCTTTGCATGCAAAATAAAATGTTTTGGTAATGCTTTGTTTTTTTTTCTTTAACTCGTAACCAGTATGGTGCTGCATTTTTAGCACAAATGGTTCGGTGAAATCAGGAGGACCGTATTTCATTTTTGATAATTATGGAGGATGAGGGATGATAAATTGTAATAAAGTAAACCTAAATGTAATATTCAGTCACATTTAGAGATTAGTTAGCCATAAACAACATTGTAAGCCTCTGCATATATGTCTACAGAATCTTTTTTACCATTTATGTCATGTTCATTAGTCGAATTACGATAGTTTTAACAAACAGCTATTTTGAATCAAATTACATGCTTTATTATGCAAACAAAGTTTGAAGTATGAAACTAAAGTTGAATAGTAACTAATAAAAGTGTTTAAAATGAAATGCATATAGCAACTGGAGAAAACCACAGTAGGTGCTTACAAGTATTCCTCGCAAATACTTCTTGCGCATTCGCTACATATAGGTGTACTGCAAGTTACACGACATGCTTTTGTTTTCCTATCTTTTGTTCTAGGACACTTTACACATCTAACCGTAATGTTAGGACTCCTAATTGCTTGAGGATTTCGCATTTCAGCATCCTGGCAATGTTATCTCTTAACCCTTGAGGGAGTTATGGAATACCGCTTCTCTGTACAAGTGGTTCAACTAGCTGCCATGACAGAGACTTGGTGAACTCAAAGCGCCATTTTTTATGGTTTTCCATTAATTATGAATGTATTACAAATGCATTCAGCATGAAAATGTTCAGCATTGTGTAGAAAACAGCAAGAGGCCACCTTCTACAGCGTCTATTGGTCGCATAAACAGTGCAATTTTCATCATATTCCTCCTTTTTGGCATTGTAGTACTCAATTACCACATCTTCATCCCCATTTTGTAATTATTTTTCTGGCTCTGAATCACTGTCATGAACACTTTCATAGTCTGGGTCATGTTGTGAGTCATCAAAATCATTAAAGTCACTCTCTAACTTATTTGCAATGGATAACATTCATTCCTCAAATTGTGGCTCATCAGCTTTCATTTGCTTCTGTGAAGTTGACGCCATCTCTTTTTAACAACATACCATGCAATATAATGCATTTTGTTTGCGTAAGCTGTTGACATTTCCTCCTGAAACATACCGCAATACGATATGATATACCTGCCTTATCAGTATAGTGGGGTCACCCTGACCCCGCTGAGGAGAAAAACTGCAAGCACACTTTTCAACGCAACCTCAACGCTCAACTCAAAGCATACTGACTGAAAGTGACTGACAGCCGTAATGCCACACTGCGGAGAAAATAGGTTTCATATGGTTAACAATTTTAACCGGGGTTATCCTGACCCTGCCATGCCGGTTACGGGTTAACAGAGAATTGTGCGCTGTATAAAACGGTGGTTTTAGTTTTTGTATGCTTTTATTCTGCTTGTTCTTTTTAGGTCAATAAAGTTTTGTATCGTTTTATTGGAGAGCTATATTATGGTTTTAAAGAGAGAAAAATTGTATATAAGCATACAAAAACTAAACACGCTATTTTGTAGCTATTCCACCGAATAACATAAATCGCATTGCCAAACCATTTTATTTTGCATGCAAAGCTTCGCGGAAAAGAAAACATCAAAATATTATGGGACAAACCCGTCAATTGATTAGAATAAATCCAAGCTTTTGTTAACAGCATCAATAAGTAACGTTTACCCTATTGTGTGTTTCAAATGGGATGATGTTTGTCGTTGAGCGCTACAATCGGAGTCCTGCGGTGTTGTCGTATTGCATTCCCCTTATGACGTGTGTGACGAGCACCAAACTAATAAATCTCTAATAAATACTATTCGCGCTAAGACAAAAATTCAGATTTTGCAAAACCTGACCATGAGGAAGGAGAGAGTAATGTATTTAACAAAACCGTAAAACCACATATTTTTAGTTCACATAGTTTTCCTAATACAAATAGATAGATTACTATTATAATATAACAATGCATTGCGACGTAAGCTCTCTAATGACTATCATTATTGGTTGGCATGTACGCGTGAACGTATACTTGAAATTACTCAGAACTGAAACGAAAATATTTGACATGACGTGATAAATACTTTGAATAAGCCAAGGTGTTTGTTAAATTCGTTGAGAGGAAACGATACACTTCTTGCTAATCTGGCGGAACGTGTCTGGTCACATATCTTTGTTTATGAATAGTTTGTAATCTCTATTTACTCTAAAGAGTTTACAGCAGCATTACTTAGTTACTCTTCCGTTTAAAAACTATAGAAAAGTGTATCAGCTGGATCAATAAGATTTGATCCACCTTCCCCCTCACTACTGCCAAAATAATCCAAATAACTTAATGTGGGCTCAAATTATGTTGCAAACAGAAATAATATTTTTAAACTGACTGACGTTGAACGACTTATTTGCGAAGAAATTGACAAGGAACACAACAAGACTGGGAAAACTGCGTGATACATTATACAAATGTTCCGCCATTGTATTTATCTACTTGCATATCTAGTCAGTTATCCAGACCTTTGCTTATAATGTTTATCTTAAGAAAGAAGGAGTGTTATAAGGATTTTACTTATACTGAGTGCTGGAGTCTTCAATTTCTAAAATGAGCGCCTCGTGTTAAAAGTTTTACCTTTAGTGCTAGCTGTCTAAAAATTCTTATTACCTATGCAGAATAGATTTAATGTAGTCCTTGTTAAAAGTACGCATTAAGTATTTAATAATTTTCTGTGAGTATTCTTCCTTTCTGAAAATTGGCTATCCTAGAAGTCTTAGAATTGCAAGAGTGTAAATTGAATCATAAAGGGAATTTTGTGAGTCATGATCAAGTGAGAAAAAATGTAATTTTTATACGCTATCATTGCGTCGTGGACAGCTTTCATGAAAAGTAAATCTTCAACAATTGGGTTACTTAAGCACAATACGATTTTCACGTATTGGGTGACACACAGTTGTGTGTTTTTGTTGTTGTAATTTACAACCTTCAACGTTAAGTCATATCGGATGATGAATGGAATGTGTGAAATGATGCTCAAGTGAGCCTAGCGTCCATAGAGCTTACAGTTACCCGACATTCGTCTTTCAGGATAAGGGAAAATCCCGGGGAAAAAACCTTATCAAGGTAATCACCCTGACCGAGATTTGAACTCGGGACTTCTTGACAGTTGTGTTATTGTAAGGATAATAGAAGAAATATAAAATATAAGCAAATGTTACTAATTTACATTATGAAGGACTTACAACGCACACAATACTGTTTAATGGCATACAAGTTCTCTTTATTCAAGTTTATTCATTAGACCAGCCTTGTTTCAGGAGGATCTCTAAGAAGCTTGAAGAGAATGAGACGGTAATACCTCTGGAGTACGGTCTTGCTTTAGATTGCTGAAAAGAAGTTGATATTGATTGCACTAGGGAGAAATACTCCAGCCATTCAAATTGGCGACTTCTCTCTCACACATAATCTGCAACTTACTCTTCTAATCTTTCCATGCCATTTCTTTTTCTATTCTTAACTTTGGAAAGCATTCGACTTAAACAGAAGAACTTGAATGTTATGTAAAATGCCTTCTCATTGAAGCAACCGCTGTCATCTTATGTACCAACATATTGGTGCTTAAACAAGTAAATTAGTGAATCTATTAATATACAAGCTTACGAGATGTAACAACTGTACTGAAAAGAAGGCACATATTTAGTAACACTGGGCAACAATGAACATGTTTAGGGCTTGAAAACAGTGAATTTACATGTGTTTCTATCTGATGAATTAAAAAAATCACCATAAAATGATAGATTAGCTCTTGTTTTGAGGATAAAGTATCATTTCATTTTTTACAGTGTAGCTTTTAAATTTGAGGGAATTTTTTGGGGAGTTGGCAAACCTATCAAATAGCAAAACACAATCAGAGAGAAATTTTGGAAATTAAGTGATGCAAAAGTTAAGGAAGGTATTTTCGTCGGACCACAAATAAGAGAATTTGTAAACGATCCTGCATTTGACCAAATTTTGGAGGGGAAAGAAAAGGAAGTTTGGGAAGCCTTCAAGGGTGTTGATCGTGGATTTTTAGGCAACAAAAGAGATGACAACTACAAGCATTTGGTGCCAGTGCTCCTGAAAAAATACCGTAACCTTGGATGCAACATGTCCTGTAAGATGCATTTTCTCCACTCCCATCTAGACTTTTTCCCTTCTAGTTGTGGAGCTGTTAGTGATGAACATGGGGAGAGATTCCATCAGGACACTTCTGTTATGGAACAAAGATATCAGGGCCGTTGGAATGAAGTAATGCTTGAGGATTACTGTTAGGGATTCTGCGAAACTCCCATCACAAGGGGCAAGCTAAAAGACGACGAATCAATACGCTACCACATGATTCTCTTCAGACAGAACTATCTGCGAATTATTTCTCCAGCAGTTTAGAACTCTTAGCATGTTATTATCAGTTAAAAAATCAAATACACTTTCATTGTTGTTAGCATGTATGTAATTAAATTGTACACTTTTCCCTCAATCCGTTAATATGTAATACTTTCACCTTATATATATCATAGAAACTAGAGCTAATACAAATTTTTCATAGTCATATTTGTTTTTCTCAACCCAAAATTAGTGGGAATTGCCTCATGAAGTGCTCGAAACATTAAAAAATTATTCTCATTGCCCAGTGTAATCAATGACTAGTATCAGCACACTCGTAAAACTTATAGAGCAATACATATATCACAGCAAACCGTTTTATTTGATAATAGAAAATTCAGATGTTGAAGAGATATTAATCTCCATGTCTTTCGAAACAGGAGTTGAATTACCTGTTTCTACAGAACGCTTTTGCACCTAAATCACTTTGTTTAATGTGACAGATTTTTGGCATTCATTACCTTAACTTTGGTTGGTAGGAAGATTTAAGCGGGTCATTAAATCTGCATATTCGGACTATTTTGACCTTCTTTATGTTCCTAATGCTCATATTTATAATTAAGAACTTCAAATTTTCAATTTAGCTTTCTCGACTTCTATATCGAACATTTGAAATCTGAATACATATGTTGATAATAATTAACTCAAATTGACCTTATAATGCTACACTGTAATAGCAGAAGGCATTCAAGTTTCAGGAAACAATTTTTCTGGTATTTATAAAATGACATAACGGTAAAATGTTTGAGACTAGAACCTTGTATATTTAACGTGTTATCCAATATGAAGAAAAAATTAAAATAAAATGAAATAAAAATCGTCATACTATACCCCGGCACCTAATTTCTTAATACGAGGTAAATACTCAAACTCTTATTTATTTATTACAACTTTAAAAACGTATACAAAACATACTCAATTTACAGATTATATCCGATATGAAGAGTCAGCACATTGATCACATTAAGTTATCGCCTGTGTTATTATTTACTTATTTTTCCCACAAATGTATTTCTTTCCTTTTTCCGCACGCCTTGTTTTGTAGCCTTCTGGCGAAAGCACAATTGATAGCGCTAAGCTTGCTTTATTTACTGAAGCTGTTCAATAAGTTTTAAAAGTCTCTCATGTGTAAACATTTTAGGTAAACCCATTTTTCAAATGTAGAAGGTAAAGTATATGAATAGTTAAAAACTGCATCACAAAGAGAGTAAACCGGAATTTGGAGTCACAGGACAAGAAAAACAAGGAACTAAAATGCTGCCTAAGTTTGGAAAACAACATTCACTCAAATTAGTTGTTAAATATAATTTATAAAAAAACTTATAACAGTGTTAATTCTTAAATGAATAAAGAAGGGAACTATTTCAAATGAACTTGGAAGTGTACAAGATCAAAATTGCCCTTATATAAACATAACGGCTAGTAAGACATGAAAACTTGTAATATTTTGCATAAGGTTCAAGGGCCAAATATTATTTTATTTGTTTCTAACATTATGCTGTTATAAACAGTCTATTGGATACTATTACTAAGGCATTACTATGACGGCTGTTCAATAAAGCATGATCATAATTGTTTTACGGTCATAATATTTCGTACCAAAATTCAATCTTATTATATTTTGTTATCCTAATGTGAAACATAGACGCCATAGTAGTTTCATTGTTGGTACTCCTGGTTCCCGCCTGTGAGAACCAGGTAAGTTCAGACATATTCAGTGCCACCTACCGCTGCAAGGGAGGTAACGTGCAGTTAAAGTTGATGTTAGAGGAAGATCAGGAGTTTCTTTCATACGTAATCACTGCTGATGAAACTTGGCTACATCATTTTGATCCTGAGAGCAAACAGCAAAGCTCAGTGTGGAAATACCCTTCATCACAAACCCCCAAAAAGCAAAAGTGGTTGCTTCTGCTCGGAAAGTTATGGTCATCTCATTCTTTGGTATTCATGGAATGGTTTATCAGCATGTTGTACCTGCACACACATCAGTAACTGGACAATACTACAGGGATGTCCTGAAAACATTGCAAATCCATATCAGGCGCAAAAGACCACATTTCAATGAAGCAGGCTGGATGCTGCACCACGATAACGCGCGGTCGCATATTGCCAGTGTTGCTGAATATCTTTCAAAAATAAACGTGAAGTGCATCCCTCATCCTCCCTATAGTCCGGATTTAGCCCCATGTGACTTTTTTTCGTGTGAGGCATTATCCTTCATCAGATGCAGTGGCGAAGGCTGCGGAGGCGAATTTGAAGGATCTCTCAAAAATGGTTTCCAGCATGTCTTTGAAGACTGACAGAAACGCTGGGACAAGTGCATCGCATTCAGGGGAGACTTTTTTGAGAAGGACCATTAAAATTATGAGGATGCGTAAAGGTACGTTGTCAAAAATTGTGATCGTTCTTTATTGAACAGCCCACGTATTTTGAGCGGGCAAATAAATTAACCGCAGAATTCAGCAAAGCGAGCCGGCCGGCGTGTTGAACTATACAACGTGGGACAAAACTCTTGGCTAGTCAGCGTTAAACCAACCACGCCTAGACCCGCCTAGTGTCCATTCCTACTTTTCAGTTACCTTAGCGAAACCAGAGTGATAAACTACTGTCGCGAACCCATTATTTACGATAGCGCGGCGCGGAGTGATAACGGACAGATAGTGCCGGGTGGAGATAAAGAGCTTGCCTAAGCAGATACACATAGCACGGAGATAAAGTTCTGCGGAAATATATAAAGAGATGAATAGAACATTCTAGTGACATCTTGATTGTCTTACACAACATTCGATTTCTTGTTTGTTCCAGAAATATCTAGTGATAAGTGTCGTGGTATATATAAGGAAGCTGCGACTTGCCAAGGGATAGTTGTAAAGTAGTAGTAAACAGTCGTAAACTGTGAAGTAGCCGAAAACAGGAGTTGTAACAAGAGTTGTTGTAAACGGTGGAAGTTGACTAAGCTCTTTGTTGAAGTTAACGACCTTGGTAGATTTTAATTGTGTATGTGACGTAATTCTGTTACCGTATTAACTTAAACTATTTTAGACGTTTAAACACTGAGTTTATAAACATCATGAAGTACTTATACTGTTGTGCCTTCATTTGCAAAGATGTGAGCGGAGCAGAAAATTCAGTTCCTAGAGAGTCTAGCTTGAATATTAATTCTTGTCTTTCTCTCCAGAAAATGGGACAACAGAAAAGGAGATAAACCACAGTTTGAAATTCTTCACCACACATTCACTCGGGGTTGGATGTTAAGTGAAGGCGTGATAAATATTCACCAAATTTACCATGTCCACTTAAAAATTGTTTCAAAACAAAATTTGTTACAAGAGTTTCACATTTTCCTCTGTCATATACACTAGGGAAACATAATGTATTTGTTAAACTTCCATTTGGAGTTGTTAGCCATTGTTGGTTCCATTCTTCAAGAATATTTTGATGTATTATTCTCCTTACATTATAAACAGGACATAAATGCCCGATTTCACCAAGAGATGTTAACATCGACGTTAACAAATGTAACGTAACAATTGTCACAGCGCTAAAACTAATGTTAAATTTCTTGCATTTCACCAACCTGTTTTCTGAAAATGTTAACAAACCTGTGTTAACGCCAAGGAACCTGTAAATATCACAGCTATAGAAGGTTATGAATGAGTCGTATTATTTTCTGAACGTACTACGATGCGCTTTTGTTTTCATTTTCGTCTGCACAAATGGCGGATGAACAAAATCATAAATAAAGCTGTGAGACAAATTTCTCATCGCTGGAGGTCAGTATTACGTAAATTTAAAACGAGGTGCGAAGAACAAGTGACTTGAACGTTTTAAAACGGCAGGTGGACAGTGTATTATCCACATAATTCAGTGAATTATAAAATCGCAAGGTTATTAATACTTGAAGCAAAGGCGAGATCGGCATATTCCTTTCGATGCATGTTCTAACTCAGTATTACGTAAATTTAAATCGAGGTGCGAAGAAGGACAAGTGGCTTGAACGTTTCAAAACGGGAGGTAGATAATGTATTATCAACATAAGTGAATTATAAAATCGCAAAGTTATTAATACTTGAAGCAAAGGCGAGATCGGCATATTCCTTTCGAAGCATGTTCTAACCTCTCTTGTACTTCCGCAGTAACCTTCATAGCAACATGTTTCGACAGTCTATACCTCTGTAAAAAAATGTTCTTCGGATAGTTCCTCATAATCATTTCTCCTCATAGCCCGTACTCTATTACGAATACCATTTAGACGGTCTTAAATATAGCAAATCGACAACAACAGCTGAGTTCATGCTCGCCATCTTGACTATTTACAATTGTTAAGGACTTAACATAAGAAATTCGGCTTGTTAGTTTAACATGAGATTTAACACGTGTGTTACGCTAACACTTTTGATGAAATGCAATTTTTGTTTTAACTATTGCTAAACTCGTGTTAAGTCTTAACATTTGTTGGTGAAATCAGGCAAGAGTATGTCACAGGAAGATTGGGTTCTGCAGCCTTCTTAGCCAAGCAATGAGCTCTCTCGTTACCTAAAATTCCACTGTGTCCTTTAAGCCATCCCATGCAAATATGTCCTGGATGGTTTATGGTATAGTAATATATATCAGAATAGATTAAAACTAGATTCTATTTAACTTTTAGAGTTTTTTCTTCCAATACTTTCTCCCTCCCTCTCTGTCTGTCTCTTGATGGCCAGTACGTTGATAAAGTCACAAAAAGTGAACGGGCATTATTTATCAACGAGTGATATAGTATGTTTAAAAATTTGCTACCATGCAGAAACAATTGCTCGTAGCTTAACCCTAGCTTTAGGCGTGATTAAATATTTTTCGCCGCATACTGCAGCTCGACGCTTAATTTTACGGAACATGGAGGTTATGCATTTACCACAGGAGCTGAAAAGCAATAAACTTGCTACAAAGCCCAAGCGAGGAGCAGAGAAACAGCAAACAAGAACCAGTGTTTATTGGAGCATAAAGAGAGATAGTATGTAGCAGTTCTTTGAAGGAAATCGTGGATGCAACATTATCTACGACTTTGAATAGCTTAAAACGTTTTCAAAATGCAAGCAAAGGATATTATAATACTCTTCATTCAAACTGGATATACGGGACAAGCATAGAAAATACAAATAAAGAATGAGAACTAAAGATCCGGAGTTCGTGTTCTGCTTCCTAAACAATTGCTTCCTCTGTTGTTCCAGCTCGAAAAATTTTTTCTTTTCAAATTCTTAAACAAAAATAGCCACCGTTTGATCACCATCTACACACCTCCAACTGTAAGGGGCTAATATGGGGTACAGTTTTTCTTTTTCTTGTATGAGCAATAATAACACAGGTTAGTGTCTATAAATAATATATTTGTATACTCCAACTCTTTACCTCTCTTATAGAATGTAATTATTGAGCTTAAATACACTGTTATGCAAATAAAATGCAATTCTGTAAATTACAAAAATGTGATTCCTAATATGGAGTGGTAGAGGTTCCTAATATAGGATACATTTTCTGGTGTTAATTTAGAGCATTAGAAGTACAAAAGTTAACACTACTTAATGTCTGTATTAAACATGACTTTTTGATACCCGTTGTGAAACTCCAAGGTTCATATCCCGACCTGTTATCCTATTTTGGTACCTACTTACTAAATAGGTCTTTTTTATTTACTTATTTTTCTCGTACACTTTTCACAAGAGAATCTATTGGAACTATCACCTGCACAAACCGTGTGTGCCCAATTGAAACATTTGTAGCATCTTATACATGTTTCTCCATCTCGGTCCTCCAAAAAAGGCCTGCACAATACAGGCCCTCCGCATCATCATCGTCATCATCATCATCATCATCATCATCATCATCATCATCATCATCATCATCATCATCATCATCATCATCATCATCATCATCATCATCATCATCATCATCATCATCATCATCATCATCATCATCATCATCATCATCATCATCATCATCATCATCATCATCATCATCATCATCATCATCATCATCATCATCATCATCATCATCATCATCATCATCATCATCATCATCATCATCATCATCATCATCATCATCATCATCATCATCGCCGTCGTCGCCATCGTCACTCTCGTTTCCCCGCTCTTCTTCCGATTCCAGAGGCACAACGTCCCTTCGTCTTCGGAGGACAAGATTCAGCAGTGCACTTCCTTCTTTATCTGGTTTTCTTTGTCGCTTTGGTTTGCAATGCTAAGGTACATCTGGCCTTTGGTGGAGTCTTGTCCCCCTTCTTTGGCTTATTTTCAGTGACCTGAGCTTTGTACGGCGAGCTTGTAATCACACAAGATGTCCCAGCTCGAGATGGATTGGCTTGTTCTGATGAACTTGCCTTCTGCTTCAGTGTTGGGATTGCACTGATGTCTGCCGCCAGGATCAATCTCCTCTGGGAAGTAGCTGGACCTGTCACTTGTGGCACATTTTTAGATTCAGAAGCTTCATCGTGTTCATTGCACGTTTCATTTTCATGGATTGTAAAATCTTGTGGCCTGAAAATTTTGGGGTTGAATGGATATATTCCCGTTTTGCGGAACCCACTACTAGCTGTTTCTGCAGTGGCTGCACGTAGATAGGCTTTTCCAAAGAGATTCCCTATTTGGTAAACTGTAACCGTTCGACCAATATAATTTTTCAGCCATGTTTCGATTTCCTGGTAGTAGAAATTTAGTTTCTAGCATGAATATTAAAAGTACAATAGTAGATCCTAATATGTGGTACCCCTAATTAAGCTCTCGATGGTACCCCATAATAGGGAACTTTCCATTTTTAATGTATTAGTTCTTCCGGCTACTTTTGTAATTGAACTAAGGCAAAGGACTGGGCACAGAAGGATAGTTTGATCTTAATACTACAATTTCAGCAAAGGTGTGTTTAAAACAATAAATATCTTATTATATTTGTATACACAGATATCAATAGCAGCAAATAACTTCAAGGAGCAAACTTCCTTTGTCAGCTCACCATGGCGTTATCTCAAGCAGGAATTACTTGACATAACCGTAGGATGCTTAGTCGCCAAAACTCTCTTAGTCTATCACATTACTAGCAAGGTTCAGCACTATGCAGCTGAGATAGCATGGTATCCCAAATTGCGCACCACCCCATATTAGGCTACTTTCCCCTATACATGAAGACCCACTAAATACCATAGATAACATTATGGCTTTAAAAAATACAGTCCATTTATATTTTCAGCCCGATGTACACAAATCTGATAGGAGCTACTAGCTCTGAACACTATTTCAGAATATACCATAACCAATTTTGAAAGTGTGGTATTGTAACGTAGGCCATAAATTAAATTACAATTTCTTCTAAATTCGTTTATGGTGTAATATAAAATTCTGGTCTATGCTCATGTCATTAGCACCAAGTCATTTGCAGTGATACAATGCTAGTTGAATGACGTAGACTGAAAGGGCAGAGTCCAGCTTGGCATAAAAGGCAACGTCCTGTAGAGGGGGGCGTGCTCTCCGATGGGCATGGCAGTCTCGATACAAGTGACAGGTGACAGCAGGGTATGCTGGAGGCATAGGTTCCTCTGGACAGCGCCCTTAGCTAGGGCGTGGCAACTAACTGTACACTGTACTCTTAGCTCTGTATTCTAAGAACTCTATTCTTGGATCTGTTTATTTACTCACTTGTAGTTTCTAGTCTACTTAATTATATTACAACAATATTTTAGTAACACTTGTGTTAGAGCTATGAGGTGCTCAACCAACCCCTATCCAGCTAAGTTCCCAAGTAGCACCTGTTTTACTGGAGATATATTTTGGCTGAATGTGACCAGTGGGACAACCAGCGAACAATTAACTCTCACAAAAATTTATTAATCGTCCTTAATGGAAATTGGCATGTTGGAATACACTGGTTCACCAGAGAAACTGGCAAAGCAAGACAATTTCCTGTTTAAAATGCATGAGGCCCGATCAAATTTATTAAGCTAGTCAAAAGGACTTTATACATTCTTTTTTATTTTATCCTCTGTTTCTTTGTTTCACGTGTAACTAGTATCTTAAATATGCACCTACTGTCATGGACCATTCGTGAAATATTTCTATAACTAACAATTTGGCAGCAGTAAAGTTTGATTCGATTTCTATTGTTTCTTTGTTTTAACGACTCATTGAATTTGATATAGAGTTGTTTCAGCTTTTTTCACTGTTTATTTATAAAATAAAGGAAAATGTCGTCTTAAAACGCAATATCCATTCTGCAAGTTCACATACGCAGCTTCCTACTATCTCCAGTTTAATTGATCATTCTTGTTAAGTTAATATGCCTATTCGACTCCAACAACTACATGTTTCATCACGCATTTAAAAAATTATAAGCATGAAAAAGAACAATCATCATAATATCCAATTACCAGTATAGGATTTGTATTTTTTCAGTGGATGGCGCATATTTTATATTTATGTAGATAACGTAATGGGTTAACCGTATTGCAATATCATGACCCAAATATTGCTTAAGACAAGTTTTGCATTAGGCACTTCATTTTATTTAAGGCTAGTGTAAATGTAATAAACACGTTTTCAGTATCCACAAGTGTGGTAGTTACCATATTTCTATCGAAGGCAACTTCTTCCCTTTGACCTAAGTGCAGAGAGCTGGATATCCAGATTTAAGGGCATGGATGAGATGAGCAATAACCTCACATCAGGTTAGAGAACACAGAGAGATATTGAACAGGCTTCAAAGGTCGCAGACTATTCTATCGATGAGTTGCGACAGTATGAAGCCTATTTATAATTTTGATTCTGAATATAGGGTCAGTTTTCCGTCCAGAGAAGAATGGACTCGTGTCCTACGGTTTCCTGGGTGTGTCAAGGGGTCCGTCTGGTACACAGACGGCTTCAAGACTGACTCGGCTACCGGGGCTGGCATTTATGGGCCTAAGACGAGGCTATCGTACTCACTGGGAGGTTATTCTACAGTATTCCAGGCCGAAATTTATGCTGTTTTGGCCTGTGTTTATCATATCTTAGGGATGTCCTGGCTGCATGGTCGAATTAGTATCTGTTTTGAGAGCCAGACTGCCCTGAAGGCACTATGTGCTAGCACAACAACGTCTAAGTTGGTACGAGAATGCCAAGAGACCTTGAATATTCTTTGTTCTTGCCGACCAGTACAGCTCTGCTGGGTTCATGGCCATGCTGGGATCAGAGGAAATGAACTAGCACATAGGCTAGCTAGGGAGGGCTCGTCCAACACGTTTATTGGTCATGAAACTGTCCTTGGCATTACACCGAGAAGGGCCAGATGTGAGATCCTTGATTGAGTATCACTTCAACATGGCACTTGATGGCGTAATGTTACCACGCAGGCTTGGTCTATGATCGAGGGACTTAGCAACAAGAACAGCAGGATTCTGCTAATTTTCAATCGGATACAACTTAGATGTGTTGTTGGCCTGTTGCCAGGGCACAACACCCTAAAGAGACTCCTGCATGTGATGAAGCTTAGTGCAGACTCCACATGCAGTAAGTGTGGCGAAGAGGATGATTCTTCTTTACATATTTTGTGTGAATGTGAAGCACTTGCTACGCGCCTTGTTCATCGGTCATTGCTTGTGTTATTGCACTTTGATATAAACCAATAAGAGATTGGCATAGCCAGGACTGGTGAATAACACGAATGGTGAAACGGTTATGGCAATATATAAATTAACACACCAAAAGATACAAACAGCTTAGAAATATTTCCGTGCACCGGACTGTACGTATTCAAGGTTGGGCAGTATAGACAATTTATTAGGGAATAGTGAATTACGGATAACTTTCTATCTGCCATTACATCTCTTTCAAACTCAAATGGCTGTACAACTAAGCGGCTTAAAGTGTGTGATCGAAAATTGAAGAGCAATTTTATCTGCACCGAAATTAATTGTCTACAGAGTTAACCGGCATTTAGAAGGATCCTCCAGCCCCAATTTTGAGAACGAGAGAGAAGGTGGATAGGATGTACGATTTGTTTTAAACACAAAAATTACTCTAGAAAAAATTAAAATTGCACCATCCAAGATATAGGAATGTGGTAGGACGATAAAATTAAGTATTATAACGAAGCTAGTTATTGTACATTTTAGGGACAGTGAGATTTTGAAACTTTAGAATATTTTATGTATGTTTATAAAAGTAAAGTTTAGACAGAGAAGAAACAGATGGAGAAAGGACATATATAAAAACTTTAGTCCAACTTGATAATAAAGTAGGTGGTTGCTTAGTATATACGGCTTTTTGTGAGTTTCTTCTTATCCCAAAAAGGTAATTCTCAACTGATATGTCGTAGGGGGTAACATGGTAACCGAGTTCACACCCTGGAAACTGTGATAAATTTTCTGGGTGAAAAAGTCCTTTAGTGGTCAAATTTATAACCTATCGTAAGTCACATATTCAAATAGAAATCGGGATTAATGATATGTTATTAGAAAAAATTGACAGCATAAAATTTTTGGGCCTTCAAGTGGACAGATGTTTAGATTGTAAAGCTCACATAAATTATATCTTACCTAAACTCAGCTCTGCCTGTTATGCTATCCGAGAGCTGGTTAATGTGAGTTCTATTGACACACTTAAATTAGTATATTATGCATACTTTAACTCTATTATGGAATATGGAATATTATTTTGGGGCAACTCAGTAGAAAGTAAAAAAGAAATATTTCTTATGCAAAAGAGGGTTATAAGAATCATTACTAACACCAACAGATGCTCCTGTAAAGATCTTTTTTGAAAGATTGAATATATTAACGCTTCCTTGCATGTATATGTTCTTGATCCTAAAATTCTTTGAATGCAATCGTGCCTTATTTGCAATAAATAATGTAATTCACAGAATAAATACAAGACAAAAGTATAATATCGGTTATCCCTGTGCTAAACTTTCTGGCTTCCAGAAAGGTGTGCATTATGAAACTCTCAAAATATTTGGCGCACTTCCTAATGTTCTTAAAGAAAAAATTGATAATTTCGGTGCTTTTAAAACAGCTGTTAGAGAGTACCTTTGTTCAAAATCTTTTTATTCTATACAAGATTATCTGAATGACAAATTATCCTGATAATGCTTCTGTAGCTCTGTAAGTAGTATCTAACTGTTGATGCATGTTGAAAGTTTATTTTTAAAGTATATGTATTTAAGAAATAACAATGAATGGTATCCATTGCAAAAAGGTTGAGACGTACTGGCATAAGCCAAGTAAAAGCTGAATTAAAAAGTGTTTGATTTTGTATCATATATAACTATCCCTGCTTTGTTTTCCATATTGTTGTTCATATTGCCTGTGTACTATAATATGTGTCTTATGTTTGCTTTACAAGTACATATATATGCTAATAAACTTTATACCTCTGGACATGTTCAATGTTCACAGCCTTTTGTGGCTAAAAGTGAACCTACTGAACGCAAATCAATCTAATCTAATCTAATCTAAATAACATCCTCTTGTAGGAAAATAAAATCTATGTTCTCCTGTTGTATAATTATGGCACGTAAAAGAACCTCAATTGCGAAGAGGCCTATGAGCAATGTGGACTGTGAGACCACAGCAGTTAAAGAGCGTCCATAAATAAAAGCTCAATTTCAGTTTCTTTACCTAAGCTGAGCTAAGCACTCGTTTGTAAACTATTCTGACTTAAGGGACGTCAAACATTTAAAATTGAAAATCACTCGTTCATCTTCATTATATATAATAATTGGGGCAGTGTAGCGTGCTGTTCTAAGAATAATTCCGTCCATTATATATGCATGTCCTATTGCACTGCTATTTACCGTTTATATTAGAGTTACAAATCTTGTAATAATTTCGCCACTAGCAGTAACACAAAGACCTGAATCTAGAGCATCCCAAGTTTGTAACCACAGACGATTAAACTTGTCTACTTCGAAGTCTGACAGAATAATCAAAACGCTAAACCCACGCGACATGATTCAACCTTATCATGAACGTCACTCAGTTTTAGCTTCGGATTATAAGCATTTCCGCTTTACATCTGTTGTGGAAGCTGAAAGAGATTGGCTCGATCTGATTTCTACCGCACGGTTGACTGATGACATTGCAAATGCGCTCTCGCCATTGTAGCGTTATTTCCGTCTGCCCATTCTTATATAACAATGAACTCTTGGATCTTGTTAAAGGCCGGAGGGTTGTGCGGCACAAGTTAGCTGGACACCGTAATGATATTTCCACCCAACAATTCTTGTATAAAAATAAACTATTAGATATTGTTAAAGGCCGGAAGGATGTGCGCTGGTATGCGAGACAAGTTAGCTGAACACAGATTATGAATGACGTCAGATGTACATCACAGTGCTCAGATGTACAAACAGCTGTCACTAGAAGCTGATACTGTCCCTGTTAGGGATAGCATTGTCATAATAACCCCGAAAGTCTTATTACATGCATAATTAAGGGCGGATAGATACCACAATATGAATTAAACAAAGTTATAATAAATATTGAAGAAAATGATTAAATATACAAGTGCAGATACTAAACAGGCATTCCCGATATATATATATATATATATATATATATATATATATATATATATATATATGTTATCGAAAGCACGAGAACCCAAATAGCGAGGTGAATGAACACCTTTCCTCACAGGTACTTTCTTTGTGTTTCTTGCCGACAAAGGTGGCATTGTCCAAGGTTAGACCCTCGTCGCCAGCCATGTCTTGGCCTGCACATGGTACGTGATGATAGAATAGCACCGGGGTTTAAGATACAAATTTTTAAACATGCTTATGCATTATTTAGCTTGACTGTGGGAAAGTGAAAATTGCATAGAATACACGTTTCAGACACGAGAAATTACTTTTAGATTTAAGAGTAGGGATGAAACAGCACCTATCAGGAACAAGTAACAGGTTACATGATCCCTAAAGTGTCCAAAGCTCGGCGAAAGGAAGGGGAAATGTGTGCAATGGCGACGTTTGATGTTTGCTAGAAAAAACACTCTGCTTCGGCGAGTGAAGGGGGCCACAAGTACTGAAAATTCATCAAAGTCCGTGTTCGCGAATGCACGAAGTAATGCCCTCGACGCCCACAAACAATGCGTACACACATACATACGTAACATCAAGATAACGGTGACGAGTGGAGAGGACTACTTATATCAATAAACTTGACATTCAACGGTCGTGATGTCTTCTATATGATAATACCCATACCCTGTCCGGATGCACCCACTCCCTGAAACTCAAAAGAGATAATTCATGGAGATCTACCCTGAGAAAACCCCCGACCTGTTGGAAACCTCCCATTCGTTATCCTCACCCATCACATATCTTCTCATATGAGGTGTTGAGTACCGGGAGGGCTCAACGAGGTACCTAACGGCCAAGGACCGCCTCAAAGCAAAGGTAGAAAACAACGTAGTGTAGTATTGTGCGAACTAGTGAAGCTTTGCATTTCAAGTATATGCACATATAAGCCCAAGGTGTAATGTATCGGAACTGTTTCTTCTCGCATTGATGCGATTTTCAAGTTCAGGCTCTACCTACCTACAGTTCCTTACATGCGCGAGCGATAACAGTGCGGTCCAAGTGCACTATACCTATGGAAAAACACAAAAGCCTCTTACCTTTAGATATTGTCGCGAACCCGTTATCTACGATAGCGCGGCTTGTGTACACAAAGAGCCGGCAAATAAAGATAGCGGAGATAAAGGACTTGCCGGTGCAGATTAATTTACGCTTCTGGAAGGTTAGGGTTTCGTCTAGTGACAGAACATTCGATGTCTTGTTTATTCCGGAAACATCTACTGATTGTTACAGAACAGTCTCGAATTATTAATGAGGTATTTAAGGAAGCGACCACTCGCCAAGAGTCACTCGTAAACAGTCTGTAGTAAAGAGATGTTGTAACAGGAGTGTTGTACACAGATGTAATCGGAACGCTGTTGCTGTGATCATCGACTTTGCTAGATTGTGTATGTGACGTAGTGCTGCTACGTAAGGATTGAACAGAGCATATCTCTACGAAAATAAAGAACATTTTTAATTTCTGCAAATTGGACTTTTAATTCTACGAACTCACAAAGTCATAATATGATTAATTTAGGAGTTATTAACAATTAAGTACGATACAATAGCAAACATCTGAAGTTGTTATAGCAGTATTTGTAAAAATGTATGTCGGGAAAACCACTGAAAATGGTATAAACCTTGAAATTTACCAGCCTGCCTCGGTAACGTAGATGGTAGCGTGTCGGCCTCACGTTCAAGAGGTCCCAAGTTCGAATCTCGGTCAGGGTGGGTTACCCGGATAAGGTTTTTTCCGGGGATTTTCCTTATCCTGAAAGACGAATGTCAGGTAGCTCTAAGCTCTATGGACCCCGGACTCATTTAGCATCATTTCACCCATTTCATTCATCGTACGATATGACTTAACGTTGGAGGACGTTAATTACAGGGAAACAAAAACAAAAACAAACAAAAATTGGAATTTACTGGCAATAAATGAAGGAGTAGTTACTCAAGAATGTCCACTAGTTTTCGGTGCAAACAACGGGGCAGTGTCCTCAATTCCAAAACCAGGTGAATGCTGGATTGGATACTTTCCATTCCCCGACTTCTTATTTCATATCTTTTGCATTTCAATCCTGTAGTGTCATGTCCAGTAATGTCGGGTAAGGTGACAGTTCCGATGCTACGGAGGAACTTTGAGCATAGTAACTGCTTCGAGATTACTGGAGAATTTTCATCCCATATTAGGAACCACAAGTTTGGTTCGTACCCTTAGTCCGGGTTTTGGCACTACCGAAGCATACTCCAATCCCATCCCATGCTCCCTGATGTCTAGAATATAAGTATCCATTTTAAGCATAGTTTAGAATTCCCTCCGCATCTCCAGTCAAGTCCAGTCCAGTCACTTGCTATGGGAGCAGGGCAGATCAAATCTACTCATTTCCATGCAACTATACCTTACATTTTATTTTAGCTTGGTAGCGGTCCGAGTTTCAAAGTAATTCCTCATGAACAATGTTTGCACATTTGTTGGAACATATTAGTGATATTTTCCCAGTCACCTACGCTAATTGTAAAGGGCTTTGACGAAATCTCATGTGATCAATGTAAATAAAAGAAGCACAACCTACTGTCCAGCAACGCAAAGAAGGTCCCTGGAAGGTATGTGTTGCCTTACACAGTGGGACAAGGACAGCTAATGTGTATGGCAGAGAACGCCTGCTACACAAGGAGCAGACCCTTAAAAACATGCGCCCGATTCACTCTGTACAGTAAAACCGAGAAGATTCATTCACAAATGTAGAATCTGTCAGAATGTAACTAAGTGTACTGACATGGGATGTCATAAACCTGTCCCGAGAGGGTGTGGGAATCTTCGCCAACACCCTGCGTCTCAGGGGATGGTGACTAGCTCTCCTGTGGAGGACAGTGTGATTACTACGGAGGGAATTCGGCACTGAAGCCTGTGTTTATTGTACTGAAGCCCAAAGTAGGGCATGCTCTGGAGGAAGGAAGAGATGAAAACAGACAGAGGGTTGCCGAGACAAAGTGTCACGACAGTGTAGAGCCCCTACTATTTATCATTTAGAAACTCCCCGGCAGGCCAGCACAGCCGGTATCCCACCCGCCGTGGTCCGGACACGACCCACCAGGTCGGCCGGAGACGCCATGCAGCGCCGAGGTTCCCGCCGACACAACTACCTTGAAAGAGACCGTCAGATGAGAGATGATATGAAATGATAATGGAGAGGAAATTGAGGGATAGGAAATTCTAGGGACGTAATTAATCTACCCAGCATTCGCCTGATGACCCGCGTAAACCCCCAAAGAAACATATCGGTCAGGTAGGTCAGCCACGGGAATCGAACCGGCGTGTTTCGTATGTGGGGTGCCTGAGCCATCCCGCACGGTTACGCAACCAAACATTTCGAATACATTTACCTTCACTAAGTCAGTGTTTTAAATGCAATTTGGTATTTCTTGAAAAATAGAGAAATGAGTTGTCTAAGTCTTTTAGCGTTACATTATAGTACCTTTCTATTTAAATTTGTTCTTTTTTATGCAATATCAACTGGTTGAATGTTTCTTCGCGTGAAACATTCAGACAGATAGGCAGAGTGAGAGAGATTTATAACGTCGTAAAACCAAATTTGGCAATCAAACTGTGAATCAAACATGTGCGGAGGGCAAAACAAATATTTCTAACTAAGATTTTCTACTCAAATATAAGTTTCTTTCAAAAGCTTCCATTATACAAACTTATTAAAAAAATTGTTTACCAATTTACTTAAAATATATTAATCTGTAAGTAAAAGTATGATAGAAAGAGCTGAAAGGCTGAGTTGCTAGCGTCTATGGCCCGCAGTCGGGAGACCGTGGGTTGATATCCGTGGGCGACCTTCTCGATCCATGAGTTGTAAGCAGGGCTTCCCAAGATCGACAGGCAAATACTGGGGAATATAATGACATTCCCAAAATTCCCTCTCCATAGATTTCACTTCTCTTTTCACTTCACCTTTCTTTCTAGCTGGGTGTATGATTGTTCTAAATGTTGACAGAAGTTTTTAAAATCCTCAACCTTCGGACCGAGGGATATCTCTGGTTCCCAGTCCGTCAGGGGATGGGTAGTCCGCACGGGGCATGGTGGCCTATTGTAGGGGCCGTCGCAACCGGGATGTTGAAATGTTAGGGACCCCACCCTATGCTGTCAGATCCGCTCCATCCGGCCACCCTTCATGTCCACTCTTCTCGCCTTTCCTTCCCTTCCGTCGTGAAGAAAACTTAGCGCTGTAGTGTTGAAATTGTTTCAGAGATGAATATGCTGAATGGAGTGTGTGTGTGTGTGCGTGTGTGTGTGTGTGTGTGTGTGTGTGTGGTGTGTAGTGTTTAACGCCCGCTTTTACTACATACGGCACCGCAAGCGATGACACTGATGATACATGAGATGAAGATGGAGCACCGGTGGAATATGATGGCGGGGGAAGACCGAGTTCCCGGAGAAAACCCGCCCCAGCGCTGTGTTGTCCATCACAAATCTCGCTTTGCGGTCGCCTGGGATCGAACCCGGGCCGCCTTGGTGAGAGCCAAGCGGTCTAACCACTGAGCCACGGCGCGGCCATCCTGAATGGAGGAACAGCATTTTACCCTGAGAATATTAATGTACTTTCACTGCCCCTGTGATCACGTGACCGCATCCTAGTCTCTAAATCTAGCGGTTCCGCATTTGATTCCTTGCTGGAGCAGGCGACATTTCTTTTAATTAGAATATTAGTCTATTATCCACTGTGTCGAGGTATGAATGTAGGAATGAGTGTTTCATATTATATATCATAAAACCCAACGCCAAGGAACCATCAGTGAACGTGCTGTTTGTTAATTGAATGTCCAGTAAGACCATAGTAGTGAACGGAGACATAGAAATGAATAATAATAATGATAATGATTATGATGGTGATAGTAATAATATTGTTGATTATAATTATGATGAAAACCACGCAGAATATTCCTGCAGCTATTTCTTCTTAATTTTTGGAAAAGTTGCTTGTAACTTTTATTTGGTCAAACTGAAAACAGAGCGTTTCTGAGTAATGCAATAATAGGTACACGTATTCCCCTGCTGGGAGTCGATTAGTGTAATTTTAGCAATCTTCCAGCTGATGAAGTGTGTAATCGTTTATAATGAATCCTAGCTTTCTGCGTAACCATTTACGGAGAAATGCCTTTATAGCCAACAAAAAACCTCATTGCGGGAACTGCAATCCAATAATAAATAACAGAGTAATTTAAAACCTTTCACTGAACCGTATAAAACTGTTTCCTATGAGAAGCAAATTAGTTGGAAACAGTTGTTATCTGAGGAACACTCTTGCACACCGAGTGAGTATAAATGTATAAAGTCTTTATTAGTTAGCATATGAATTTTTAAATTGAATTCATTTTATAAGCTTCCAATTAGATAATATTTCCTGTTATTTCGCCTGAAAGGCTCTGAAGGAATACGCGGGCTGTTCAATAAAGAATGATCACAATTATCTTTTGTGACAACGTACATTTACTCATCCTCATAATTTTGACGGTCCTTCTCAAAATAGTCTCCCCTGAATGCGATGCACTTCTCCCAGCATTTTTGCCAGTCTTCAAAGATATGCTAGAAACAATTTTTGAGAGATCCTTCAAAATTGCCTCCGTAGCCTTCTTCACTGCTTCTGATGATGGATAATGCCTCCCACGAAGGCATTTCTTCAAGATAGGGAATAGAAAAAAGTCACATGGGGCTAAATCCCGACTATAGGGAGGGTGAGGGATGCAATTCACGTTGACGTTTACAATATTATCACCAACAACATTGGCAATATACGGCCGCGCATTATCGTGGTGCAGCATCCAGCCTGCTTCACGGAAATGTTGCCTTTTGCGCCTGATTTGAACTTGCAATGTTTTCAGGACATCCCTGTAGTATTGTTCAGTTACTGATGGGTGTGTAGGTACAACATGCTGATGAACCATCCCATGAATATCAAAGAATGAGATGACCATAACTTTCCGAGCAGAAGCAACCACTTTTGCCGTTTCGGGGGTTGGTGATGAAGGAGATTTCTACAATGAGCTTTGTTGTTTGCTCTCAGGATCAAAATGATGTAGCTAAGTTTCATCAGCAGTGATTACGTTCGAAACAAACTACGTATTTTCCTCTAACTTTAACTGCATGCAGACCTGCATGTGAATGTTCTTTTGTTCGGGAATCAACAGTCTTGAAACCCATCTCGCACAAACACGTCTCATGTGTAATGGTTCTGTCACCAACGTGTGGGTGGCACCCAATGAAATGTTCAGTATTTCAGAAAGTGATCTTAAGGTAATTCGTCGATCCTCTCTCACAATGGCAGCAACAGTGTTGATGTTTTCTTCCGTAAGAGCAGTAACTGGAGCATCGGATCAACCTTCCTTTGAAATTGATTATCTCCCTTTTTTAAAAATTTTAAACCACCTTCGAGCTGTACTGTAGGGAAGAACAGACTCTCCATAGGCCTCCTGTAACATTGTATAGGTCTCAACTGAATATTTCTTGAGACGAAAGCAGAATTTCAAAGCCGCATATTGTTCTTCTTGTGGTACCTCCACCAGCGGTAGGCGATACTGAACATTTCTGAACTTGCCTAGTTCTCACAGGCGGAAATCAGGAGTACCAACAATGAAATTACTACGGCGTGTTTGTTTCAACTTAAACTAATAGAGTATAATAAGAATGAATCTTAGTCCGAAAAATTATGATCATCCTTTATTGAACAGCTCTCGTAGATGGAGAATTAAAAGTTTCAGTGTAAATTATACTTCAACAGTATATTCATCTTTAAATATATGCAACAGACAGAAACTTGAACTTATAGAAAAGTTTGTGCAAGAAATTTACACTTATATCAACTTCAATTGCACAATGGAGAAAACTATTATTCTGTGGTTTTATAATAATATGTCTCGCCCCTTAACAAATCCTCAAATTGCACCCATTGTGAAATTTGTGGGCGTAGCTTTAGATGTAAAGCTTTACTTTAGTGCATATTTTTACGTTTTGCTCTTAGATGTCAGAAATAATATTTAGATCTGATAATTTAACACATATTTATTTTTCTCTTAGTTATTCTGTTTAAACATATAATGTGATCTTCTGGGGTAATGCATGCAATATGAATAGGGTTTCCCTTACCCAGAAACGAATGTTGAGAATTGTTTTTAATTTGAGACTGAAGGGTTCCCTTACAGATATTTTTAGAAATTTTGCAATATTGACTCTTAAAACTATTTTTATGTATATATTACGAGAATAATCCCGAACTATTTATTCTAAATAAATAAGAATATAATTATGTCACTAGAATTAAAAATAACATACATGTAGCTCAGTATAGGACTAAGATCTTAAGCTGTCCTGACGACGAATATGTTCAAGATATTCACGGGAAACAAGGCGGGTGAAAGGACGATTAGAAATTGACATCGCACCCATCATTAGGATATTTTAAGAAATGTTATAAACACTAAATATATACAACACAAAGATCAACAGGGACAGAACACTACGAGTACTCGCATCACTGAAGAAAAGACTGTTTTCAGTAAATTAAATGCCAGGCCAGGAGATGGCGTGAGAATAGAACATTAATTGATTTGAACTTGATGATGAAGCTGTATAGATCTGTGCTTCTTAAGCTGCCGGATTTCCCTTATTAACGGCACTGGGAGGTTGATAGGTTTCAAAAAATCAATTTGTTGTTTTTAATGTTAAAAAATTATATAATTCTTCAGCTTTAAAATGATTATATATAACATAGGTTGTCAGCTGGCATTAAAGTCCTTTATTTCGTCAATTTAAACATGGTGGCGTAATGATACGCCAATTCCTGAGAATGGTACTTAATCTTTGATCGTGATTTCCTAAAACCTTGATTTTTCATAGTTAAGGTGCATGTTTCTCAAAAAATACAAAAGATATTGATACAAAAGTTTTATTGGTTATTTATCAATGTTCCTTGAACACACTTGGCTAACATTTATATTCATGTGATTTATAAAATGGATGAAAACAAATATTCAGTCCTTGAAAATATTACCTTCATTTTTACTCAAAACTAATTAATTTTTCATGTGCATAGTATAAAATATATGTGATTTTCATTTATCTGATATTATAAAACTGTATCTTAGGCTATTTAGGATAAAACTTGGAGCATGTAGCTTTAAATTCCTACAAGTAAAGTGCACCTGAAATATAGGGTGCAATATTTTTTTCAGGACACACGGTGTGACTTATGCCCCTTTTGCATGGACCTATTTAAACGAAATTTAAATATTATACAGTAGTTAAATGCACAAATCTTTATAAAGTAATCATACCGAATTTCAATTTCTGATAATGTTTAGTTTTCTATATATTCAAATTTTAATATTGGTAAAAATTAGCCTTGTCTGGGTAAAAGTAACCTCCCAGTTCCCCTAAGGTCGGTTTCCAAGAGAAGCTGAACTGGAATCCAGCATTACGGTTAAGCGTGCTCCTCTCGGAGGAAGTGGTTAAAGCCTCCTTAACTCTCCGCTCCCAGAAACTGTTGCATTTTGCCAAGATGGTCGTCTCCCCAAATTTGACTCAATGATCGTTATCAAAACAATGCTCATCCAGTCCAGACTTCTCAGGTTGCATTAAACGAATGCTCCGTTCATGATCTTTTATTCTGGTAGCGTTGTCGTTCCGGTTTGTCCTATATACGGTGTCCCACATTCACAGGTAATGCGGTACACTCCCGTAACTTGGAAGTTCAGTTTGTCTTTCACTGGTCTCAACAGATGTTTAGTCTTCGGAGGTGACTTGGGTATGGTGCTGATGTTGTATCTGGCGAGAGTTCTGCAGATTCTACCGAATATATTTCCGGTAAACGGGATGCAGACTGTAGTGGTAGGCTTATCTGACGCTTGCTGTATTACAGATTTCCCTTTTTTTAGCTTTGGTGATCGAGGCTTCAACGTCATTTTCGGAGTAGCTGTTTTGACGGAAACTGAGTCTCGATTTCTAGTCGTCTCTTCACCTCGCTTGTTTCTCGAGAATATCTTGAGTATAGGACATCTAAATTTATAAAGTCACCAATTTTCTATATAAGTAAAGTAGTAAATAATAATCTACCTAAGGACATAATATATATTAAATCCTTAGGAAAGCTGAAAACCTGTTTAAGGAATTATGTTACAAAGCAATGTTTTTACTTCCTTCAAGAATTTTATAATTGTTAATAGTTTTGTACATCTGACGTTGTTCGTCTGTACTTGTACGGCAGCTGACAAAATAAATTACTACTATCTTGACTATTACTACATCATCTGTTGTTCTTTGTAATCGCAAGATACATTTATATCCATTGAAAATTAATTGAGAAGACCTTCATATTTCATTATTTGACAGAAAACTGTTATTAGCATTGTAATGGACGAGTTAATTTAATGTTTTGTTATATTTTATTGCCAGCTGTGACATTTTTAAATCGCTGGAACACGCAGCCTAAGGATATAATGACATTATTTATTCAGCACATCTGGTTAGTGAAGCTAATGTGCAGGGGCGGCTTCTGAGGTAGTGCCGCTGTGCCATGGCACCATCTGTATGAAAGCGAAAGAAAGAGAAGTGTATAGGAATTGCGCAAAAAAGATTGTTTCTAAATATCTGCTCCCTCGTGTGAATAAGCGCGTTAAACGCAAGCGCTCTGTGTTGGTTGTTTTCCGTGGCTTGGCGCCGATTCCAGAATTTTTTAAATTTTTTTCCTTTTTTTTGTAGGGCGAGGCTTTTGGAGGGAATAAAAGGAGAGAAAGGTGTTGGGGTTCCGCGGTTGCACCCCCGTTATTATCGGTGTTGGAATGCAGGTGCCTGATGGGCACGTGCTAATGAAGGAGATATGATAGGGGGTCCAACCATGACCAGAGGTCCTGGGTGGATCGCCTGGAATAGAAGGAGGGACTGGATAGAGTAGGGTATAGATTTCTTTCTTTCAGATAGCTGCGCACTTTGGGTGCTTAAGTTGAAATTAAGTTATGCGGCGTCGTTGGCGCGAGGTAGTGTTTGTGTTGTCAGTAAGGTGACGTACTGTGGTCCGGAGATGTTCAATGTGTGTGTGTGTGTGTGTGTGTGTGTGTGTGTGTGTGTGTGTGTGTGTGTGTGTGTGTGTGTGTGTGTGTGTGTACTTCAGCTATGCGCGAGAGCATTTCAGTAAAGTAAGCATGTGAAGCGTCAGGGTGTTGTGGAGCGACTGCGATCTGTGTTTCCATCAGCTTGTGGTTAAGTCGGTCTATACTATGCGTATGTGATCGGTTGATGTGGTCCTGTAGATCTTTGAAGCTCTGGATAATGATGTCCTGTATACTAGTGGTTCTAATGGATTCCTGCAGTTGTAGGACTTGTGATGAGGTGGTCTCTTAGGTCTGTCGTAGTGCCTTGAGAGATGAGATGATGCGCTCCTGGTGAGATGTCAGGCTGTCAGTTGTGAGTTGCTGGGAGTTCGCGAGTTGGTTTTTGACGTTAATCAGTACGGCGCAGGTGGTGTCATGTCTAGCGTTGGTAGCGGCGAGTGAGTCCTCCAGGTTTCCTAGGCGAAGACTAACGTTCAGGACCTCAGAGTGGAGGTCTTGAACGTCGACTCTAGTAGTCACTTGGATGGCTGTGGCGGGTCCGCTTGTCAGGTGCTCCTCTATAGAATGAAGCCGGTGGTTGACCTTCTGAACTTCATCCTTGAGGCAGTCCAGCGCTTGGCTCCTTGCCTGCCCTTAAAAGTGGCTGAGGCCTGAGCAGGTGGCGCAGTACCGGCGGCGGCGGAGATCGTGTGGCTGGCATTCCATGGCACCTTGCCTCCCGTAGGAGAGGGGATCCGTCCCCTTCAGCTGCCAAAGTGCGGGCGCTGCGGACCCTTAGCACTCGTGGTACCTCTGACGTTCCTAGAGGAACCTCGGGCCGAACAGCCGAGCCCCTCCTTCGGGAATTGTTCGGAATGGGTTGGTCTCGAGGGGGCAGTGTGTTCCCGATACCCGTGGGAGATTGGGTACGTCTTCGGACGGGGTTGAGGGAAGCCATTAAGTTTCCGGGTACTAGCCTGCTCAGCTAGTAGAAGGTGTGCTAGATCACCAGGCGGCCCTACCGAGGTCATATCGGTAGTCTTCACCTTGAGTGTTGACGCGCGTAAGTGGCGTATCCACTTCCGTCCCGTCTTGTGTCCCTAGGACCAGATGGGGGGGCTTGTTAGGAAACTAGGTCTTGCCCTATGGAAAGCCCCACGGAGGACGCCGAGCGCCCTTTGGGACAGCTCGGATACTCCCTGGTTTTAAGAGGCCCGGGTCTTGTTCCTACGGGAGCAAGGCTAATGGGAGTAGACCCTCTGCACTCAGATTCCATGGCACCATCTACGCTCATAAGCGCCTGTGTTAAGGGCTAGGTTGTCTGCTTATACACGGCTTCTTATAGGAGAAGGTGGTGCCGAGACTTCTCTGGCGTATAACTTACGCTTTATCCGCTAGAGTGCAGTTAAGCATGAAACTTAAGATAACTGTCTGTGGCGAAATCGTACACGAATGCTTCGTATCACATTCTCCATGAACTGTATTATCGAACTTTTACTATATTCGTTGCACCTGTGCGTAACAAGAGTACGGATGTAATAAATATCTATTTCCGTTTCCCGGTACGTTCTGTTTGGTACAGTATATAACAAAATAGGTTGGATTATTGATAGTATTACCTAAATCGTTCGAAATTGGTACAAATATTTATATTTTAACAACCCTTATTTATTTATTATTTATTCATTTATTATTTTATTTATTTATGGCACCATCAGTACAATGCCTCACCGGCTACCCCTGCTAATGTGTAGTACTTCTTACCTCTAGGTACAACATTCAATCCACACACAAATATTATTATGTCCAATAAGCCACTATATACATTTAAAATATTCTACATTTTTTGTATTAGAATATTGATGTTTGCTTACAACTTCTAACTTTCAATGAGTTAGTTTGATATGCACATTCATCAACGAGGGTAAGTGTAACATGACAGACCTGTTAGAGTTGGATCAGTGTAATATGACGGACATGCGCAAGATGGACATATGAGGAAAAGGGCTCAGGATTGATGACGCAAGATGGTTGGGATGGTACGTTGGTGGGATAGGATTATAACGGACAATGCACGTGGAGAAAGGGAGGGAGATAATCTCAGAAGTCGGTCAGTCGTTATGGTCCATGATTGATAATATATAGGCAATGCAGTTGCTCTGTCTGGGCAGATGAGGACCAGCATCCTGATGAGCAACTATAATTGAACATAGAATACCTGAAGAGGTGGGGGAGAAGAGATGGTCGTCAGTATTACTGATAATAATGTGACCTACAGAGACGGAGGTAGACGTAAGAGATTATAATGCATTCGTTTGCCAGTTTATATGGTCCTAACCTAACACAAGACCACACATGTCTTAATAAATCAAGATATGTGAACCCGGAGTACTAGTAAGCATAGTCAGCCGTTAAGGGAAGCCGTTAAACCAATGTTAAAATGAGTTTTCTGGTGCGATTAGCTCAAGAACCACTGAATGCATCAATTTGAAAATTTTACTTGTTATTCTACAACACTTTCTCAATTCATTAAAGATAATATGTGTTGTGTTAGAGTTTCAATAAAGGATATCTGTTTTTTAAATAAATGCCTTGAATTTCCTTCTAAAAATATTCAAGACTTTTAAATTCAAATTTTCACATATCTCTCTACAGGTACCATCAAAACGGATTAGGTATTGCTTTAATTCCAGGGAAAATGTAGACTTGTAGCTGTAGTAGTTTTATAGATGAGCGGACACAAAGTTTTAAAAAAATAAAACAGAGAAAAACAGCATTAAAGCTTTGCTATGTTGGAACTACACCTCAGAATTGCCCTATATCCATATCATGCATCTTTTTCATCATTAGTATCCTTCCTCTTTCGTTTTTCACTCCTCTGCCCGCCTCGGTAGCGTAGATGGTAGCGAGTATGTCTCACGTTCAAGAAGTCCGGAGTTCGAATCTCGGTCAGGGTGAGTTACCTGGATAAGGTTTTTTTCCAGAGTTTTCACTTATCCTTAAAGACGAATGTTGGTAACTCTAAGCTCTGTGGACCCTGGGCTCATATGAGCATCATTTGCCCCATTTCATTCATCGTCCGATGTGACTTAACCTAGGAGGACGTAATATTAAAAAAATAAAAAAAAAAACTTCTCTTCTTCACAGCCTCCATGGTCACTTGTTCTATGGTATTATTAATTGTCTTGTTAAATTTGGCTGGGGGGCTGGGGGGCCGGTAAATTGAGCAGCCAATGTCTCACCTGCCTCAGTTCCCTTGCCAATGCTTATCAAGTCATAAGCAAACCTTACATTTACTTCTGCATCACTTTCAATAGTTCTGGATGTTTCAAATGCCTATTCTTTATTACACTTATGGCAACTGAGTGGTAATGTAGCTAACAATCCATTTCATTTCTTCGTGTCATCTGAATTGACAAAATTTTTCATTTTCATAAAACTTACATTGTACAAAGTTTCTATATCCGTTAACTGAAAACTTGTTGATCCATTATCATTATTTACTTTAGTTAAATTGTTATCACTGCCATTACACAATAAAGAAACAATTTTTTCCGTAAAGAACCAATTTTCACTTTACATTAATCGGCAATAATTGAGGTTCGGTTTGACGAAGTCAATATATTGTCATGTGTTACTACACTTTTTCCATTTTAGAGGTTCTAACACTTTTATTATGTAATCAGGATTACTTAAACTGTTTATATTGTTTCCCGTGCCGCTTTCTTACACCAAAATTATTTCTTCTTCCCATTTTAAAAACAGCACTAGCGATTCAAAACATACTCGTACTAAACAAAGCATGGAAGAATTAATATCAGATGCACAGATTAATAGAAAAAACAAGGACTTTCTTTCCTAATAAGAGTGTGCTCTGTAATATAGCTTCAATAAGGTTACAACCATGGAGAGAACAGTTACAAATGGCTAATAGGGGGCGTAGCACACTGTGCAGCCTTTTCAAAATGAGAGTGTTTAGGACCTTTAAAAGTATGGGACAGGAAAATAAGTATCGTTATTCGCTTCTACAAACATCAGGGAAGATAACTTTGGCAATAGCTCATTTTGTGAAATTTCACCTCAGAATGCCGTTCTGGCTCCCCTTAATATGACAGAAAGCGCAGCAGTCTTACAGAGATGTAGTTACACAACTCTACCCTCTCGAGGAGGGAGCGTTGCGAATTTCATCTGTCAAAGTACGCGTAATATACATCTCGTAAATTAACTAATATATCATTCAAAATCTGCAAAATTGTCATAGCAGCAAAGCTGGCAGGCTTGACTAACAATGTTTAAGTACATCATTCTGTCGCTCTAGACAGAACCAATCATACTAATTAAATTTAAAGGAGCTTAATGCATAATGATATATGTTATACTAACTGAACTGGCTACGTGTTGGGTGTCATTACTTTATAGGGGCTTAAGACCACACTAGTGGCCACTCACCTTCAGAGAGTTATTAACCTCATACTCGGGTTATTCTTTCTTATTCAGGTGTCCAAAAATGTCTATGAGATAGATAATTATAAGGGCTGTTCAATAAAGAATGGTCATAATTTTTTTGACAATGTACCTTGACTCATCCTCATAATTTTGATGGTCCTTCTCAAAATAGTCTCCCCTGAATGCGGTGCACTTGTCCCAGAGTTTCTGCCAGTCTTCAAAGACATGCTGGAAACCATTTTTGAGAGATCCTTCAAAATCGCCTCCGCAGCCTTCACCACTGCTTCTGATGATGAATAATCCCTCCTGCGAAGACGTTTCTTCAAGTTAGGGATAGAAAAAAGTTATATGGGGCTAAATCCGGACTATAGGGATGGTGAGGGATGCACTTCACGTTGATTTGTGCAAGAGCTCTTAATTCAGGGAAGTCAGCTGGTAGCGGAGGCACGTACACACGATCCTTGATGAAGCCCCAAAGGTAAAAATCGCATGGCGTTAGGTCACGAGAACTTGGAGGCCATGCATAGGAAGCCCTGTCATTGGGGCCTTTGTGGTATATCCAGCGCTCGGATACAGTAACGTTCAACCAATCGCGTACTTCGATTATGCCAATTAAAAAAAAAGTTCGTTAAAACTTTGGATTTTTGTAATCTTTATATCGGGGAGGATTTTGAGAATCGAACTGATGCACGTAGAAGCTGTAAGCTTCAGCATACCAATGAAAAGTTTAACAAAGACCTCCATTTAATCAGACTTCCCCCATTCTAGCTCAATTACGGTCTACAGAAGCTTCGGGTACCGCGTATGTCTACAAGATGTAATATAAGGCGAGGTATCATCTTCTGCATTTTCTGCACTTAAGATGCACTTCAGGTGTGGTTTATAAATTGACTGAATGAATGAATTAATTCCTATATTTTCTTAATTCTGAACCACGCCACCTTGAGGCCTATAGGCAACGGGTTAAGAATCAGAGGTTTTGTGATCAGAGAGATTCCGGAATGAGCGATCAGCCCAAAGTCTGAAGTGAAAGTACGGTGATAGGAAAGATGATGTTGGAGCAATCAGTGAAATGCTGGCGGGGTAAACCGGAGTAGCCGGAGAAAATCCGCCCCAGTGCCATGTTGTCCACCACAAATCCCATTTTGACGTGGCCTGGGATCGAACCCGGGCCACCTTGGTGAGAGCCAAGTGGTCTAACCACTCAGTTATGGAACGACAGCTTCATAAATTAATTAATTCTAAACATTCAGGTACTAAGGTCTTCAAACTTAATAAGTTGGTCCTACAAATTATATTACATATATACAGGAATTCCTTAGTACTTTATGGTTCTACATATCGGAACACACTTATCACAGCGATGGAATCTTCTTCTCAAGCTAGAGTGTGGCATACGAGAAGGCCTGTGTCCATTGTCATCTGTAAGCTGAAGCAACATGCTCTACGTTGACAAGTTCGACCCCAAGCCAGTTGCTTGATCCCAGCCAAGCTTCCAAAGTCATAGGTAAAAGAATCAGTTCGGTTCCAGAGTAACGTTGTGTGTCTGGTGGAATTTTGGAGGCGTGATTCACTGGGAGTTTGCTCCAAACGGGCGGCCGATTAATGCGGAGTTTTATTCTGAACAAATGGAACGAGATCATGAAATTTTGAGACGGAGATACGCAGCATTAGTTAATCGAAGTAGAGTTCTATTCCAACAGGACACTGTCACACACCATACTGTACGAACAACCATCGAAAAAACTCAGGAACTTGGAGGAATGTAACCGCTGTCACACCCAGCATACAGGCCTGATATCGCGCCATCAAATTATTATCTTTTGGATCCATTACACATTTTCGATGTGGAAGAACTTTTGACAGGTTTGAAGCAGTGCATGCGGGTGTCACCGAGATCTACGCATCAGAAACCAGAGGCTGGAACCATCGTGGGATAATAAACCTTCCTGAACGATGGCTCAAGACCATAGAATATAAATCAGTTAATTGCTTCTCAGTAAACATTTCATATAACTGTTTTTCTTCAAAAACGACATTACTGATAATACAGTATGTATATATGTGCAGTTTATAAGGATGACATGTTTGTCCATCCGTTGTGTTGAAATTCTTGAGCTACTTGGTCAATTGAACCTCTTCTTTGCTCTAATGACGATAAGAAAACTTAAAAATAAGTACTTGTAGTGTTCCTAGCTACATCTCTATGTGTCAAATGAGACGCGAAAATAGCAAAACCATATAACCATACATGTGTATTCGTTGAAGATGAAATGTCTGTTTGCCTGAATGATCAGACTCGAACTGAAATCAGACAAGCACGCCACGCTTATCAGTGCGAAAACACGAAGTAAACAGAAGCAGAGAGCAAGGAGTACTTGGGAGCGTTTCATCTTTTACCTGCATAGGCTCTTACAAAATCACTGACGTGGCATCTTATTATGCACTTATGTATGCGAGAAACCTCAAACGGTAAAGAACGGCTTGTCTGGGCTACCTGACTTACGGAATACAGACACCTTCACATATCACATGAAAACCAGAGATATACACGATGTTCATTTTTATTTGTTATTTCCTGCCCTCGCATTCATTAAGAATGACGTCATATTTGACTGGTGCGTCTATCATCGCAGAAGAGGCGGTAATTTTTGCGGAACATAAACAAATTACAGCGCACTGAGTGTGGTTGCTCTGTTAACTAATACAGCCAGCTTTCCCTGGATATGTACGCAGACCACCGCGTCTTCATAGCTGAATGCTACTTTCGTACAGGCATTAAAATTGTTGCGACATATAAATATAATTTAAACCGCTGCATAGAGGAGTTTTATGTCACGCTATCCGGCATTCAGACAAGTCCCTCGGATGGTCAGGTTGTCAAAATTGTCCAGGTATTGTCAAACTGACATAATTTTGTTTACAACATAAACGTCTTACGTTTTATCAGTATACGATATACATTATTTGTCATCCTCAGGCTTCATTAAAATGTCTATTAACGTTGGTATCCTTATGTCTTTTAAATCCAATAGGTGCATCAAACATTTCCAAGATACGGGATCAGTTACTCGCAAAAAGAGAGACACTGGACGCTATAAAGTGACTGGTCCCAATCTAGAAGCAATAAATAATGTTATGACAGAAAGGCCTCAAGCATACCTTCTCGCAATACAGACAGTGTTTAAGGGGAAGAGAGAAAGAAAATATAAGAAAATGGACACATAAGACTATGTACTAGTTATTTTCTTATTTAGACTTAGATAAAAGCATAAGCATTCTACATATTGTAACACTAATTTAGTTTTCATTCCTAGGACATGTTCTGCTAATTTTCTAGGTTTTATTGAAGTTAGATTGTGAGGAAACTGTGGGTGCTAGAAAAGAATTGAAAACAATGCTTTTAGAACACGCTAGTCCTCTGATAGAAATGACAAGTGGTTGGAGTAACCAATGTGTCATTAGAACAAATACTCACTTCTATCTAATAGTGTTGGTCATCGAATCTGAGGAAGAGAAAATTGGTTGAAAACCAATCAGTGGTACAATGTGTACATTTAAAACGATGAATCAGTACCCGAACATGAAAGCCAAAATGTTTTCTCAATTAGACTGGAAACAAAAGATTCGAAATATAAGAGCGGATATCTTAAGGGTTTATCGCAATACCAGCAGAGATTGAAGTCTCGGTTATTACATAAAATTTTCCTTTTTCTGGTCTCAGTATACGTACGTGTATTTCCCAAATGAAATTAACATCAATTTTCCATATTATTGGGTTTGTAGCAGATATTTCATGTTGTTTAAAAAGATTAGTTAAAGGAATTGAAATATTTAATGAAATGCAGATATCATGTAAGGTAGATAATGTGTAACCATGACAACCTCATATGAGAGCAAGTGGTTATATGACTTACAGATCTTTCTGCTGCTTAAGAACGTCGTAGGAGAAAGACGTAAATTTGTTGTGCAGAATTTTTTGAGTGTGCATTCAAGATGCACAAATAGCGTCTGTGTAAGAGAGTAATAGTTAATCAATACAATAGTCATCGTTTGTTATAGAGCAACAGTTATATTAGTTAAATTTGTATAGCAATTTGAAAATGTTTCGGAAGACTTAAATCTTCAGGTTTGAAAAAGAAAAGAATCATCTGTTCATTCTTCAGCAATAGCAATATTAACTCCCTCTACTCCAAGGCTATGGCCCCCGGAAAATGAACAGGTAACTCCAGAATTACTGATGCGCCTACAGATCCAGAGTTGTAAGGGAACCTTCTAGATTTCTTCAAGATCATCACCAAAGGTGAGAAATTCATCAGCATCCACCTTCATCTCATTAAACTGCTTCAGGTTATAAAATACCTGTGTAGCCATGCAATTCCTCCAACTACTATCGATAAGGAAGGATCCCATTGTTATTCTCCTGCTTTCTTACTTTTTGTTACCTCCACAAATTTGTTTTATTTCAATGCATGACCAAAGTAGGGGACTCACCACTCTTCTTTTCCTAAAAAGACGTATTCATTCTATTTTAATAATGGCAGAGCTCCGGAGTTAATTTCAAAAGGGCTATGAGACCATATAGAACGCAGCATTGGCAGAGGGTGGAAAGGGAGGAAATATTGTGTAGGGTTGCTGAAAGGTCATCCATATATCTGCCCGGAGGATGAAGATAGTTCTCTTATGGCGGACATTGAAGGACATGACTTTGTTCCTTGCTACTACAAGTACCACCTTGAAATTTGGTCTAGGCATGAGACTATTAAGACTAGGCTGATAACTGGTTAACATTTCCATATCCTTATGGGAACCTCGATGGGAGGAAAGTCATTTGCTTGCACTCAATTATATTCATTACTGTAAGTGCTGCTTGCTTCTTTACATAAGACCCAGTGAAATTCGGGATGAGAACGCTATCTGACACTCGTGCAGGAAATGGACAACAGAAGTTTACTATTTGGACTTGAATATCCAGAGATGTATAATGAAGCACTTAAAATAATACACTCATGGGGAATTAAAAATAAACTTATGTTTAATCCCTACAAAACCTTGGCGATGATTGTCACCAGAAGAAGAAAAAATGGAGCCCATTACCCTTACCATGAATAACGTCGACTTGAAGGTGGTATCTACGGTAAAATACCTTGGCGTTATATTGGACTGTAAATTAACATTTCGATCACATTTTGATTATTTTGCTGAAAGAGCCCGCAAGCTCCTTGGTGCCCTCGCAACAACAACAAGACCCACCTGGGGTCTGAATTCTAGTATTCTTAAAATTATATATCAAGGTGCTGTAGTGCCAATAATTTTGTGTGGTGTATCTGCATTCCAAAATATTCTTAATAAAAATGGGCAGTTGAAAGACTTGCACAAATTCAAAGGGCCTTCCTCCTTCGCATAATTCGAGGATATCGTACAATCTCCACTGATGCAGCTCAGATTATAGCTAACATCGAACCTTTGGCTCTCACTGGATTATCAACAGCAACTATTACGAATTTAAGACATGAACGTGAATGTGCGTCTTATCTGTCTCACTTAAAACTACAAATCCCGGAGCATCCTACCACAGCAGGACACCCATCAGGTTTTGTAACCTGTTTAAAGGAAATATGTAATTTTCATGATTATTACATATATACAGACGGTTCGCGTTACCAATTTGAAGATAATATATCTGCAGTAGGATATGCTTTTGTTGTTTACAAAAACCAAACGGAACTAACTCATTCCATGTTTAAATTGTCACCTGAATGTTCTGTATTCCAGTCGGAGCTCTTAGCAATTAAAGAAGCTATAAAATGGTGTACTGTTAATGGGAACAGTGCCCGTATTCTTAGTGATTCACAATCAGCTCTACTCGCTATTAATGATAAATACAATTTAAATTCATTAGCACATGAAATCAGAACCTTGCTTCAAAACCATCCAGGACATATTTGCATAGGATGGCTTAAAGGACACAGTGAAAATTTAGGTAACGAGAGAGCTGATTGCTTGGCTAAGAAGGCTGCAGAATCCAATCTTCCTGTGACATATTCGTTATGTCCTATTTCTACTGTAAGGAGAATAATACATCAACATATTCTTGAAGAATGGAACCAACAATGGCTAACAACTCCAAATGGAAGTTTAACAAAAACATTATTTTTCCCTTGTGTATATGACAGAGGAAAATGTGAAACTCTTGTACCAAATTTTGTTTTGACACAATTTTGAAGTGCACATGGTAAATTTTGTGAATACTTATCACGCTTTTACTTAATATCCAACCTCGAGTCCATGTGTGGTGAAGAATTTCAAACTGTGGTTCATCTCCTTTTCTGTTGTCCCATTTTCTGGAGAGAAAGACAAGAATTAATATTCAAGCTAGACTCTCTAGGAACGGAATTTTCTGCTCCGCTCACATCTTTGATAATGAAGCCACAACAGTATAAGTACTTCATGATGTTTATAAACTCAGTGTTTAAACGTCTGAAATAGTTTAAATTAATATGCATTAGATTTAAACATCATTTCTTCCTTCTAGTATTTAAAATATTTTTGTTAAAATTCTATATATTTATGTATCAACTGTAGCCCTAATATACCATTGTGTAAAGTATGGTTCAATAAATCTGGATATATAAAAAAATATTCAGAGATGTATGGTTATCATGGGATGTTCAAAGTGCTGAAGGGAGACCGAAAGTCTAAACCTATATGGAACCACGTCTTCTGACAACGTCTTTCTTAAGGAATTATTGTATTCTACCAGG
The DNA here is from genome assembly GCA_030765055.1 of Mantis religiosa. NCBI lineage: Eukaryota > Metazoa > Arthropoda > Insecta > Mantodea > Mantidae > Mantis > Mantis religiosa. Next base: position 9,408,039 of record CM060950.1, on the reverse strand, counting down.
GTACCTATTCGGTGCGTCGGTTGGGCAGGGTTAAATGCTTGCTGAGCAAGCGTTTCTCAGTGGTTTCTCAGCAAATAAAATGGCCCCCAATGTTAATCCAATTGAATATGTTTGGACGAAAACGAAGATGAGTCTTTTTCAAGTCTTACTTATTCTACACAACTATGGTGTTACACAAAAGACAGTCACTAGCATACGAAACCAATTACCTTAGGAAGCTACTTTAGGAAGCGACTAAGCTCAGGCCACTTGATAGATAGCACAAACATAACAGAGTTAATTATAATACTATAAGACTGAGCTGCGTACATATTGTCACCCAATTATCGCAAGGCACGACCAACTGACAGTTGAGTAGGGGACAGGAGGCATTGAGGCCACGTCGACCTATTTATCTTGTAGCGCTAACGAGGGGATAGTTGAAAAACAACACTAGCCATATCTTTCCCATCCCCCTGACGTCTGGAACAGTCGGGATGATTCACTGAACCGCGAGACTTCCAGAAACAGCGATCTTCCTATAAAAGGGGCTGCAGTTGGCGAGTCAGTTGCGTTGTTGGCGATCAGCTGGGAAGAGCGCCGTGCTAGCGGATGGACTGGAAGACTGTGTACGTCTATCTGAGGAGTTATACGTAATTGCGGGTATGGAGTGGAACTGTGACAGACGAACTGGTGGATTGTAATTGTGTGCGCTACGTAATTCTATGTTATCGGCAAGTGTCCCAACTGTAATTCGGTGAAAATAAAGAACATTTTGAGTTTGTGCAATTGAACTTTTAATTTCACGAACCCACAATGTCACAATATATATGCAAAGGGACCGCATAAGGAAAATGGTGTGCATATCACGGACTTGAAGTTTATATAATTGTTGACATAATTGTTAATAATTCTTGAATTGATAAAATCTAATAATGTACATATTTCATATTAGAATAATGGGCAGGCGGAAATATCGCTACAACGTTATTTTGAATTAAGCTTATAATTGTTATTAAAAGCCTCTGAAGAATTGATTATCAAATATATAAATGAAATTTAATTTACATGTGAGTATAAGTCTTTTTGTTTTGCGTCTATGGACCTTGTCAGTAGCTTTGAAGTAATTTTATCCTTGCCTTTGTTTCGCTGCTACGATAGACTTGGCGTATCCAAGTCACTCTTAAGTATTACGCCCTTCTGCTAAGCAGCCCAATAAATTATAGAGCTCGAGAACAGCCGAGCTCTGAAAGGAGCTGGGACCGAGCTTATAAATGAGGACCAAGAACGAGGCCAAAAGTTCTATTTTCAAATTCAGAGAAAACTACGGTAAAACATCACAAAGCCTACAAAAGCTCGGAAGGGATTCCAGGATGTGAGTTTGAAAATCGAGGAACATACCAAGCGTCAATAATGTTCAACATTTTTGCCTCACATTCAAGGAGATGACTGATATAGAATCCAAAGAACCTCTTCAGCTCTGATACCAAATAAATTGATTAGCAGCTGAAATACATAACACAGCGTTTAATGTTTATACAATATTATTAGTAATATTTAATTCAGTTCATGTATCGATACTTTGTTACAAAATACAATAACAAGGTTTGAAATAAATTTAATCTGATAGTAATATTATAAATTTAAACATGAAGATTTAGTGGCTAGCTACACTACAAAACTAAATAAGGTAAGTCGGGGAAGATGACACACTTAACAGTTATATCCTTTTTTCATAGAAATGGGAATGGAGAAAAATATAAAAAGTATCTCAAGATGTTGCCCGTATATTTAATTGTTACTGGGAGAAACAGTAATCACTGTCCTTAAATGTGAGGAGATAAATGGTACAATTAAACTAATTGCAACAAAACTTACATCTTACCCCATCATTAGGGGAGGATGGGAGATAACAGGGGGAAGATGGAACAACATGGAGGAAGATGCAACAACACGAAGTTTGAAATTAAAATTTGAAGTAAACTGAGCATTTGTAATGAAATACGTAAGACACTTTATAAAATGTAAATTTAACGAATATAAGAGACATGATACAATAAAGAAAGTAGAGATGCAAACTGCAGTCTTGTAACTCTCCGGCCAGGGTTTGAATGAATCCAAGCATTCAAAGCTTGCTGCAAAAATGTTTTCAATGGTTTGAAGAATGATCAGTCAAGCCGTCATGATCGGTCATTTGTAATTTAGCAGCATTCTTTAAGAACTTTCAACTTCCCCCAAAGTGAATCAAACTGCAGTCTTGTAGCCCTCCGGCCAGGGTTTGATTGAATCCAAGTATTCAAAGCTTGCTGCCAAAACGTTTTCAATGGTTTGAATAATGGTTGGTGAAGCGGCCATGATCGGTCATATCTAATTGATCAGTATTCTTTAAGAACTTTCAGCTTCCTCCAAAGTCCGAGGGTAGTTGCAAGTGAACCTTATTTTTGGTGTACGCTACCAGCCATATTGGTCCGAGCTACCATGTGCTCACAGAGACGCACATGGGCAACGAAATATTACATTTCTTGCACTTACCAAGTTTACATGTAGTAGTTTCTTGTTTATCACCGGATGAAGCAAGATACAAAACAGAAGAACACAACAACACACTTCCAACTGAATGCCCCTATGCTAGGCTGTGATAACTGCAGCTATCTAATCTCAGATGAACAAAATATTACGTAACTTACGTCTTCCCCCAAATTCCATCTCCCCCCACTTACTTTATAGGGTATTCATAAACATATCTTAATAACTTAACAGTTTACTAGTACCGGAGTGGTTATACAAAAAGAAAATTAACGATAAAACAATTTGTGGCCAGTTATCCAGCAACAGGAAAAGTTTAAGTTCTGAATAATGCTAGGAATAGGGGCTTCTCTGAGATGCTATGTTAGTTGAAAAGAGGTAATTACGAAAGATTTAATTGGTATTCGAACAGGCATTAAAAGCTTTGAAAGTACGCTAGCAATACTTTCCATTTGTGTAAAATTGGCTCGTGTGCATATATAAGTAATTCTAGTTCAGGTAATAGCTACAAGATATGAGCTTGGAGTAACAGGAATCCTTGCTCGTTGACATCGTATAGTCTGCACATAAGGCGGGAAAGAGTAGTTGAGATCAGCGGCTGGAGTAGCATTTCATTGTCCCCATCTTTTAAGCATTTCATATTTTGAGTACGGGTGATTATTTCAGAACATAAATATCTGCAATATACAGTCATCAACGTACAGACCCTTTCTTCTGAAAACTGTAGTCTGCACATCAGAACACCAGAGGGTGGAACGGCTCCTCTCTTCATATCTCTCCACTTTACATGTATCGTACATGCTGATAGGGCGTAGTGGGTTCGAAAGATAAATACTGCAATATATGACTTTATGGAAGCCGAGGTCCTTGCTTGCGGACAGCCTGTAGCCTGCGCATAAAGAGGGGCACTCGAGATCAATGGCAGGAGCGACGTCTCTCTTCGTTCCTCTCGACTTTTTGTCACGTCGGCCCAAATCCTGACAATGGAAGCTTCCTATCACCAACCTTGCTCTGACCTCTTGAGGTGCATAAGAAAAAAGTGACAAAACGCATCTATTTCAATCTCCACCTTTATTAACACCGCGCTAGTGAATTTTGGAACTAACTACTCTTACTAAAAGCAAAGTCCCAGGATGTTAACAGAATGAATAGGCCTTCTGCAGAGAAAATTTCCATTAAAATATTATTTTTGTGAACGAAACTAAAACGTTGTATTACATACAAGATTTACTTCCAATTTAAATGCATAACTGTGTTTTCTCATATTCCTTTGGAGACCAGCGAACTGTACACTCTCCGTTGCTTTTCAATTGCCCATTTGTAAGACGTTATGTATATTTTCGAGGTTATCTGTGGTCGCAAATTTGTTCATAGCCTCTGAGTTTCCGGACCTTGTGAACACGTTCGTGTGACCTGTAGGGGCCGTTACTGTATATATGGGTGTATTTACATTACTACTTAAAATTACAGAAATATCAGGAAACAGATACTGGAAGGTCGTACTGTATCGAACAGAAGCTGGTTTCAGACAGTTCAATTTCTTCTCCAATACAAACATGTGGAAACACCCGTTAAATGACAAGCAGGTCTCTATGTATCATATAAGCAACCGTCCGTATTATTCAGTAAATAACTGTTGCACAAATCGTGTGTTGCCATGGTGATTTTATATTTCATTTGCTCATTTGTTTATAGTTGAACACTACACTTCATTTTGTTTATGATGTTTCATGTCGTCTAATCTGATGTTAAAATAAGTTTAGTTTTATCATTGAGCATTTATAAAAATTCAAATTAGCTTACAGTTTTTGTGATTAGACGTTATCTCTAGATAGAAAATTAAACAAATGGTTTATATAACCGACAGAGGGAATATACAGAGGTATTGAGTTCTAAACTTGAAACCAATATTCCGAGTTACTGAGAGTGTTTCCCTAAATTTTAATCAGAATCTGCAGAGGAGGCAAGGAATTTTGAAATTCGCCACTCTACTTTGCTATATTTATCTTATATTTCGTCAAAACGAAATTTGTTACACACCTGGGGTGTTACGGGCTTAAGTACAGATATTTTGATAATTAATGCCCAAATATGTATTCATTTCGCCAGCTGGTTGGTTTTTCTCTTTTTTAAATACTTTTGAAACAATACAATTATATAGTTTACCACCACATGATCCTCCTTGCATGAGCGTAACAGTGCCACTAAATGAACAACGCCTTTCAGTATAGACCATCCGCTTTGCTTTAGTTGTGTTCACCTCCTACTGCTCCAGCTGGTGTGTGGTCATTGGCCTTCCAGAGAGCATACGAAGTCAGAACTTTCGTTATCGCGAAGTCAGTCCACTCTACATAAAGTGTTGGCATCCACCCTTTTGGGCAAAATAAATACTTATAACCTATATGGGCCACGCCTACATGGAGATATCAGCTATCCTGAAAACATGATACCCTTAATAAGTGAGATCGTAAAGTAGGGGGAGTAAACATTGATGTAATATTGTTCATTACACTGCCCTCAATTATCAGCACAAATATTTGCTTTTAAACCCATAACAGCTCCTGTGTAAATGTTTGTGTGTTTGTGAAGTTATCCTGAAACGTGCTGTTTGAGTTCAGTTAATACCGCAGCACTCAAGATAATATGACAAACGTTTTCACTGCGATGTCCAATGCTTTGATCTCAAATATTAAAATACAGTAACCAAATATCTCGAGCGTATATTGCAGTACAGGCATATTACAGAAAGAAAGGAGTTCTACATACACAAATTTTAGACCCATTAAAAGCTGCAATGTTCTTTGCTTTGTTAGTGATACGTCAGTGGTCAGTAGTACATCGAGGAATGCTTTGAGTGTGCACTGTTTGTGCTATGCTTTGGTTAGAGTCAATTTTGCCCTGATTTACAGGAACGCCACGTGTGCGTAATGTGCAGTAAAGCGTAAAGGGCATCCAGAAGGACACTGAAGCTCACTACAACTGAAGGATTTTAGTGCTTCGTTATGACCAGTATATAATGCTGAGACACGTCGACATACTCAAACAGCACTATGACACTGATATTCAGGAACTATTTAATAACCTCATTATTCAAATGAAGGGATAGATCTTGTTTCCTCGGCCTTCTTCTCTCCAAATAGTAGTGATAGGTTTTCCGAAATCCGTTTGTAAAAAACATTAATAAACTAAACTAAAATAAGTGTAACACGTAATTGCAGAAACACCTATAATTTTATCGCAGCTTCAGAATGTCTTATTGTCTCAATGTAATTATTAACCAGTAAGTTCGGAATTTTAAATATAGCATTTTGATACGAGGTACGTCCAGAAAGTAAGTTCTGTTTGGTAATAAAATTAAATTTTGTACAGATACAGAACAATCAGTTATTGCACAAAATACTACAACTCTTAAACTACTTTTCCACATAACTACAGAAATTTTGTAGGCATTTGAAATAGCGAGGCACAAGTATTTGTATACCTTATTGAGTAGTATGCAGAATTAAAAGTTTAGTTAACCAGTTTTCGCAAGTTATTTAAATTCACTACAGCGGTTCCAGTAGTCACGTATACCATAATTCAAAATGACAGGAGATATAATTCAAAGTTATCAGGCCGGAAAATGTTTTTTCATATAATCCCTTCAGAGAGGCCAATTGACATGACGCTATGCAAACCCATTATTGTGACACACCACATTTTATTGAATCATAGGAATGTAATTCAGCTGCCAGCATAGCCTCCTATATCTATAACTAAATTAACTCTGCTGGAAATGGAGATACGTAAAGCTTCTTCCGACTTTTAAAGCACACATTAACTACGTACATTGGTAATCTTTGTATTGCTCTTACATTTATTTTCCTTTATTATACAAGTAATCTGAATGTCTGAAAAACCGCAAAAGCTAAGTGTGATATGATGGCTTTTATTCAAATGCCACATCCTTTTCATACCAGATTGCTCATAACTAAGTCGCGGATTTTAACCTATTTGCCTATTTTATTTCTTTGTTCAGAAACGTAGGCTTTTAACTTATAAGCACGTTTCCTATAATTATTAGTCTAATTTATTAGTTTTATAGTGCCTATAAATGCCTATTTCATATGTTGTGCCTATTCTGCTTATTAGTGCCTAAAACTGCATTTTAGCCAATTTCTTCTGCTTGTAATTTGTGACAACAGCTTTTGCATTTGTTGGTTTCAATGTGAAGTTTTCGGGGAAGAGAAATTTATTACTGCTGCACATCGGATACACAAAAAGGGGCTTATTAAGGAGACACATCTGTGCAAATTGGTCCAAAACTTACAGTAATACCAAATTTAGCTTTCTTTTTGGTCTTAAAATTAATGTAGACATACTTCAATATTATAAAGTTTTTTCTCTTGCGGTACTACAGAAAACGTGACATGACTATTTAAATAACCCTACACCTATATCGTAGCTGCTATTACGTAATTTTAACCTCGGATTTCTCAGATTCCAAACTTTCTACATTTTCCTAACTTCAAAATGTTCCACAGGATGTAGTTTTCTATTAATCTGTATGAAATTCTAAACATGTCTGTAAGGGCAACTGCATATTAAGTGTACCCATTTACATTTGTTGTGTTTTTGTTATTTGTATTGAAAAGGATTATAATGCTTACTTCTTACTGAAAACGCTTAGGAAAATAAAAATTGTTAAATAGATATGATTATTTTTTCCCTCGATGATATGGCGAAGAAAAATATTTCACATAGGTACAGGTCATTAATAGGTTAAAATGGGTGCAGAAACTTATACCCCAAGTATTAATTCTTAAAATGGGCGCCGGGGTAGCGCGGTGGTTTCGTTCGCGGCTCCCGTTCTAAGGGTCCCGAGTTCGATTCCCGGCTCTGGGGTTGGCGATTTTAAGTCGGCCCTATCCACGCCTTCACCTCTGTCTAGCACATGTGAAGTATCCCCTATGCCCAACGTGGTTCGGAGTCCACGGTAAAAACTGTAGGTCCTCTCACCTCACCGCCATCTTCACTATCACCCTATCATCGGAGGTAATGGACACCGCCCTCTGGGTGCCTCCACCTGAGAAATGGGTCCGGTCATCACTTGGTGGGGTGAGGTTACCCCGAAGGCCAAGGTTGCCATGTGGGGAGTGTTAGTAACTAACTAACTTAATTCTTAAAATTACAATATGTGGAACATTTTGAAAATCGCCTGTAATTTAGACATAAACTGATAATTCCTCAGAAACTATTGTAACTAGAAAGCTGAAACTTGGTATTATTCCATTCTTCATCGATCATAAAAATAAATGGTAAAAATTTGAGGCAAGTCTAACAAAATCCTCAGATATTTCAATTTTCATCCTTAAGCACCCCCGCCCCAAAACAGATGTTTTTGTTTTTTTACATAGTTAATTTACTTCACACCTTTCTGTACATTATGGTTCTTACTTAGTAAAGTGGATGTGTATGTATTTTAATTATACGACAATATCTGTTATTTTAACTTGTTGTGGAGCCAATTGTGAACTTTGGAATAAATGTAGAAGTATTTCGTCTATGGAACCGCAAAATAGTATATGTTTAGCGAATTTGTTGCAGTATCTGTTGCGATGATTGTCATTTTGTTATAATGCATTTTAAGAGCCATTTTATTAAAATTGTGTGTTTCTAAGCGTTTACTTAGCAAACTTTAGTGCCTCTTTTCCTGCCTATTTCACACATTTTAGTGCCTATAAATCCGCTCCCTACTCATAACTGAGGACAAAGATAATACATTAGTCTTGCTGTAAGGCTGTCGAATTACATTTCCTTTCCATTCCCATGTTACGGATTGCCCGTTGGTCTTGGTGATACTTTAAGTGAACCTCCTGCGTGAAAAATAAAACGTTTTGACAATGAGTTCTACGTTAATCGTCAGACCATTATATGTTTAAAAAATAAACTGTTTGGCCATCCCATATTTAAAAATGTGTAATCTTTTTGATCAACACAATGAAGAGTCAAGTTCAAAATGATCTTCACTGTCTACATGACTGTCCATTTTATTAACCTGAAAAGAACAAATAATACTTAAGCATACAAAAGCCAAACACGTTGTTTTGTGTAGCACACAATTATCGAATAACATAAAACATCTTGTCTAAACAATTAATTTTGAACATGAAATATTCACTTAAGTAAACGCTAGAATTTATTGGCCAGCCCATTGCAGAAAAACCACCTGATGTTTATGCCTTAAATCTAAGACTGGTCAATTGAAAGACAACACCATATACACGGTGTTACTTTTATTCGTTATTCCCGCCCTCCGATAGAGCAAGAATGACGTAACAGTTGACTGGTGAGTCTATCTTGAAATCATAGTGCTCTCTATGGATATGAAACGGTAATTTTTGCGGAACAGTAATAAAATTACAGCGCTCTGAGTGTGGTTGCGCTGGTAAACAATGCAACCAGCTTCCCCTGGATATGAACACAGACCACCGCGTCTTCATGGTTGAATGCTACTTTGGTACCGGTATTAAAATTGGTGTGACACATAAATATAATTTAATCCAGTGCATAGAGGAGTTTATACAACGCTATCCAGCATTCAGACAAGTCCCTTGGAGCGTAATGTTGTCAAAAGTGTCCAGGGACCGTCAAATTGTCATACTTTTGTTTGCAACATAAAGCCTTACGTTTTATCAGTATACGATATAAACTTTTTGTCATTCTCACGCTTAATTAAAATGTCTATTAATGTTGGTATCCTTATGTATTTTAAAACCAATAGGCGCATGAAACATTTCCAAGATACATGATCAGTTACTCGCAAAAAGAGAGACACTGGACGCTATAAAGTGACTGGTCCCAATCTAGAAGCAGTAAATAATGTTATGACAGAAAGGCCTCAGCATACTGTAACGGGAGCGCTGGAACACCCTGTGAAAGCAGCTGGCAGCGGGAGACAGGGAAGGTTCGGTTAGCCACGCCCTCGCCTCGTTTGTCCTATAGTGGTGACAGGCTGTGGTTGGGGGAAAACATGACGGTGCCGTACGTTTCCTTACACCTGGTTCTCGATCTTTCTGTTACTAGAACAATCCTGTAAACACCAGAAGTTGGCGATATTCCTATTTAAAGAGGGTTACAGACAGACAGAGTGGAGTTGGTCAATCAGTTGGTTAGTGTGTGTGAGTGAGGACAGTTCTTGGTGTAAGAAGGCAGTGTTAGTCAGCGACGTGTTAATGAACGGAAAGATTGTGCAACGGAAGACTGTACGTAACTGTGAATGTGTACCGGAGCTTACGTAACCGCGAGTACAGGGAAATTGTAACGGACGAACTGGTGAATTGTAATTGTTGCAGCACGTAATTCTGTGTAATTGGCAAGTGTTTAACTGTAAGTCGGTGGAAATAAAGAACATTGTTGAGTGGTGTAATTGGACTTTTTATTTCACGAACCCACAAAGTCACAATACCTTCTCGCAATACAGACAGTGTTTAAGGGGAAGAGAGAAAGGAAATATAAGAAAATGGACACACAAGACTATGTACTAGAGATATTTTCTTGTTTAGACTTGGATAAAAGCTTTGTACATATTGTAACACTAATTTATTTTTCATTACTAGAACATGTTCTGCTAATTTTCTGGTATTTAATGAAGTTACATTTTGAGGAAACTGTGGGTGATAGTAAAGAATTGAGATCAAATTGAAATGCTTCTATTTTATGTGGCAGGTTTACAATATGTCTACTATAACAGAAAAACAGACGTTCATTGTGAAATAACTGTTCATTGACTTATCATTTTGTATGTTCTTCATGGTATACTTTTATGGCTGCATAATTAGCTTTGCAGTGCATTGAATTGCAGATTTTTATAAACAGTTATCCTATCTACGCACCAGGCGAAATCACACACCTTTATATTACGCGGACAGACACACCTCTCAAATAATACATTTGCCTGACGGTAGAAGGAGGCCTCAAAGCTGCTGTCAGCACATCAATTACGATCATAAGCCGCTGGGCGAATGGCATATAAACTTGTTCCATCAGCGGTGCTATCGATGACGTCAAATTTTGCGCGCTAAAATCACAGATAAAAATGAGCACGGTGTAGAAGTTTCCTCTGTCTCGAAATTTCGTTAAATATTTTCTGTGAGCAATTAAATTGTTTTCCGTTAGTGCACATATTTTTCTTAACAAGTGGCTATTTAACATTTACTATCCGAGTTAAAACAGAACGCCGTAATATTTAAAGTTAGTCGTTAAAAGTAATGCTAGTATAAGACAACAGGAACCAATGTATATTACATGTAATTAAAATCAATGTTCTACTTTACTTACTAAATTAATGAAAGAGTTCTTATAAGCAAACGTTTGGGGCTATGAAGCATAGAAAAAAATAATAATTCAGTGTTGGACTACAAATTTAATTCTATAATCTCTGTGTAAATAGTGCTTATAATGAACCAAGTAAGTTAATAAGAGTGTTTTCTCACTATGTGAAGTCATTCCTTGGTTATTCCATAATTGTCTATGCTTCTTTATATCTAATAATTGCACAGTTAAAATAGAGAAGGTATAAAAATCTGTGGAAAGACGTCGTATGATTCAAGAGCTTTTCAACTCTTAACATGCCCTCAATAGTGATTTTCTGGTAAGTTTTCCTATAATTATAATTAGAATAGTTATAGCATTGCTTCAAAATTAAAAACGAATCAATGTCAAAGTGACTAGAGAATGATGAATATTTTGTTCTACTGCATACGTGTTGTTTTAAAGCAGCGTGAATAGAAAATGTAAACTATGTGAAGCTTATGCTTTTACCAGCGAATACAAATATGTGTACACTAGTTATGGAAAAATAGCATAGCCGAGAGGAAAATCTGCTCCCGCATGCTGAGGTTCAGAAGTGCTGAAACATTTAGTAGGGAGTAAGTAAACGAATGCAGCTATCCACTTTAAAATTCTGTCCCACAGTCCGACTCTTTCAGTTCCACTACCATTTTTTACGTTCTCTACTATGTAGGTACAGTAATTAAAGGAAGTATTGTAGTCCACCGAAACACTGATATCGAGTTTTCAGCGGAGATACGTCATTTTGGGACACCATTACAAAAACTACCTTTATAAAAACGTTTGTGTGTGTGGTGTGTGTGTGTGTGTGTGTGTGTGTGTGTGTGTGTGTGTGTGTGTGTGTGTGTGTGTGTGTGTGTGTGTGTTGAAACGGTACTCTCTTCCTCGAACTAATTAGTTAAGTTCTAAACGAACATATACTTGAGAAAAACAAAAATCTTGTCTGTATTGTCGACTTAGTGACAAACTTTGAGGAAAAGAGGTCGTATGTTCCACTAACTAAGGGCGGATGCAGCCATACATTTTAAGGATGGCAACTGATGTTTATGATCAGGCTTAGTTTTGACAAGGGAAATCGTTGGGGGTCCAAAAATAGGTGAGAGAGTTTGTTCTCGCAAAAGAGGGACGCCATAGGCATTCTCTAAGCCGACTAATTTAAAATATAAGCTGTAGGATAAATAAAGGTAAAAGAAAAACCGCTGAAGAGCCCAGCATCTCTCAATAAGGCAGTTGGCCTATGAGTGCCAAGCTGGGAACTCGTATGATATACGCGGGGAAGAAACCGCGTCCATCAAAGAGTTAGCCACCAGCAATTGAGCCAAAATGTGGCTGTTACATTCGAGCTGCGTCAATCGCGTAGAGAGTAAATTACGCGTAATTATAAACAGTCATTGTCGCCTACGCGGAATGCCGTAGTAAGGTCCGCTCAAATTTCGTCTCGCGAAACACTATTTCTATCGCAAATGAAATATAACAGATCCTCATAAGAAAATAAAACTGTGTTTCCTTCCAAGCACCCAAATGATCCACCCACATAACCCTAAATCTAAGAGATCCTTGCTAGAAACCCCAAATCCTATATTGATGAGATTTAAGAAAACTTCAAAAACAGCTGTGAACTTTGCAACGAATATGTTGGTAGAGCAAAGAGTTCCACGTTGGCGCGACAGTTTGTTGCAAGGTAGGGTAGAGCAATTTACCCTCAGAGTGGAGCAATGAGTTCCGTCAAAGGTTACGCGTGAATATGTATGGGAGTAAGGATACCTCTAATGACACTGGAATGCAAGTTTCAGACTGGTTTAATGACTGCTTCTTTTTATCATCACATCAAACTCGAAGTTGCTGACCAAGGGTTACCAATATATCAATGTTTAGAGTTGCCGTATGTAGAATGCTTATTACTCGATAACACTTAATTCGTTATTTACGTAGGAACCGACAGATATAGTCCAGCAACGCAAAGAAGTTCCCTGTAAGCAATGTGCGTGTTACACAGTGGGACGAGGACAGCGCTCTCCTCGTCCCACCCTATTCACTGTGTACAGTAAAACCGAGAAGATTCATTCACAAAAGTAGAAGCCGTCAGAATGTTTTTGAATGGTCTGTAACTGCACTGTCCAGGGAGGGTGTGGGAACCTTCGCCAACCCCCCTGTGTCTCGTCCCTCGGAGAGTTTCTCTCCTGTGGAGGAGTATATCTTTTTTCTGGTCTGCCTTCGCCGAAGACAGAAGCAGATGACCGTCTTAATGGGCCGCCAGCCACAGTCTGCGTCTCCCACACAGCTGCGTGGGACTTTCACCTCTTGAAGCCCTGTCTTTATTGACACCAAAATTCCATTTGTGACTATTTTGTCCATTGTGATTATTAGTCTCGGTCATGACAATTTTAAGGGTCCAAACAATACCTTTTCAAACGGAGTCAAGTGCTACCCATTTAGAATACCTGCTAAGAAAACACTCTTTCTTATGTCTCTTTTGTTAAACGATTTAACCCAATGCCTCTGCACGTGTTTTTACAAAGATCCAATACTCCTTTGAAATCCATTACGATTCTTTACTCATTGCATCGCTTAATTTCGGTATTGACTTCAACGTTCTCAACCATCATCGTTGATGATGACGGAGGCACCTTGCACTGTGTGTGTGCGTACGCATGGTTACCTACGTCTTTAAACAACATAACTAAAAGAAAGAAACGTTATTAATATACCGAATGTGATATTTAAGTTACTCACCTTGAAAGGTACCCTAAGAAGGCCTAAAGGCCCTCATCCTAAACTCCTTTTACATAGGTTACATTTGATAACTTAAATAATGTACATTAAATTACTATATGCTTAACTATTCATGACAAATGACAAGTATATCATTCTTTTACAAGAAAGGCCTCTGAAGACTGTGAAACCTTCTTTTTTCTGAGTGACTTGTGCACAAATACTAAACCTGAAGGGATAGACAAAATCTTATTGAAGTACACAAGGCTATGAGAAAGAACGGCTAGGAGAGGTTGCGTGTTTGAATCACGTAGGGGTCACCATTTTGTTGCTCTATGGTATTCATATTTAGTATTTAAATATATATAACATTAAATTATAATAAAATATGCTTGCTAGATATTTCGTAATCTTTTTTAATTGTTTCATTTTTCCCTATCTGCATTTTACACTGCCTCCTGACATCACTAATCAGTCCAAAGAGTTTCTATATTACAACAGGGCCCTCTACAAGTATAATGTATTAGAAGTTTTAACTTATTATTCCCAAAGTCATACATTTTTATCCGTTCTTGATGTGGTGCTTTACTTTAGAGGACACGTGCTCCGTTCTGGTACAAATAAATCAAAACATACAATCTTACGGCCACAAACTTAATTAAAGATACAAATTAATTTTCAACTTGCTACACAACTGGATACAATGAAACACACCACGAGCTTTTCTTTGGCAATAGATAGTTTGCAACATCGAATTTTAAGATTCAAATGTAAAGGAAGGGCCACAAATGTGAACAAGTTCCATATAATATATATAGGGTGAGGAAAATTTGATATTACGTATTTCAACCATGCTGGCGGCTATTATAATGGAAATAAATATTTTTAAGTTTCACATTGTAGAGAATTCAGTATAAAAATTTATAATTTATCCTGGCAACGAGCTAGGCTTTCCAGGTATAACGTTCCGGCAGCTATATATAAAAATTACTTATAAAATGGCATTCCTTCTTTCTAACAAGTAAGAAACAGTTGAAAAAGTAACACTTCCTGTATGTAACATATATGTGCAATGTGAGGTGCCTTATTTTATTTAAGAGGTTTTGGTTTCGTAAAACGACACTTTTATGTTAATATTACAATTATTATTAAGCAAAGGTAGAGTAAACAGTAATTTCCTTTTGGGTTTGCCAAAATTTTGGCTTCGACAATAATTTAAATTTATAAAATCCATGTAGTTGGTTTGATTACTATTTATACTTTATTTCTATATGCGGACCAAAATCAACAAAACCTATTTTTCTAAACTATGAAGTCAATTTTCTCAAACTGAGTCAGTATAAGATATTTTGCCTTTAAGATGTATGACTCCGAATGTTTACGAGGACGATTCTTTGTACTGTAATTTTGGCAAAGAACTAGATAATTTGTCAATTTTTTTCTTAATTTTCATGACTGTAATTACGAAGTACTCGAAAATTAATGACTAAATTTGAGATCATAGTGTTTAACTCAATCCTTAAGAAAATTAAAACTGCATTTTAACTTAGTGTATATGCATACGAATACATAATTTCTTAACCAAAGCATATACAGTGACGATATATATTTAATTTACATTGCACTCATGCTAATTTGTAAGTAAATAATAGGCGTAACTTTAAAATAACGTGCATTTTCTAATGATGTATTTTAGAACGTATAGTAATAGCACACCTTTCAGTACAAGTTGATAACGCTGAGTAAGATCAGCGTGCAATCAAGATCAGATGCTTTGCTCCTTAGCGGTCATTTCATATGGTCGTCGTTTTACGGCATTCAGTTTTTGCGTAGTCACGCATAGTCTCTAATAGGTCTCGTATACCATTGACATGTTCCACTCGTCCAGTCAACAAGAAAACTTCAAAGATGATTCTGCTGGTTACGTCTCCTTTAGGGAGTGAAGAAGATTAAGTAACCTAACCCAAGTAAAATCCTTAAAAGGCAATACAATGTCGGAATATTTCTAAAGCTAGATTCCTATCTTTGAGGTAATTTAATTACGCTTTACCATTGTGCACAAATTTTCTTGTAACATGTTTTAGGATTTGCAGCTATTCTTACCTTGTGAGTTATTTTACGCACAGCCGTTAGGTATAGGGGAGATTCGCCCAGTACCGCACAGTGCCCAGTACTGCACGGCGTCAGTATCTCGTAGTTGCCGATTGATAGTAGAAGCTCATGTTGTATATTTAGACAAACAACTATCTTTGTTAACCAACGGAAAGTTTTCCCTCCTCTATGACCGTTGAATCAGAAGTTATTGTTCAGAGAAGTCGTGTAGTGAACTGGGGCTGTGCTGTTAATAACCTGCTGACGTTGCTGCTGCCTTGTCCGGTGAAGAACTAATTAAGTATTTGTACTCATATTATTTGATATTAAGTAGACTACACAAACACAAAATACAGTGTCGGTTTAAAAGAATTGGGCCGTACTATGACGTTATATATACGTACGTGTGAGTTGCTCAGTACCGTACGATAGCAATTTTCCCAGTACCGTACGTGAATGTATACTTTCATCCCCTGAACTTGCACTGACATTAGATTAATTTTTGTTTATATGCATTCCTGTCAACATGGAGACCAAAAAGAAAGGATAAAGGTTAGAAGAAAATATGAAACAAGCAACAAAGAATGTGATAGAAGGATCAATGAGCCTGGAAGTAGCAATATATATTGCTGAAACACTAACGTTGACTTTTTATAAGTTGATGTTGCAGGAAAAGGCACAAACAGATGAACAAACTAATAGCAAAAGTGACGCAAGACTAATATTAATAAAACTATAAATAGAGAACCTAGCTCTAACTCTGTGCCACCGGAAACTGGAAATAGCGAAGAGCCTTAGAAGACAAAAAGAAAATTAAATTTTGGATTCAAAACCAGTGTTGATTGAAGTGTTCTAACAGAGTGTATCATTTGCTTAGAAATCACAGACGAGGTTTGGGTTAAATGTGTATCGTGCAAGGGTTGGACACATATATTAAATGTACAGGGCAAGAGAACATTGATTTTCATAGATGTGATCACTGTGCTTAAAAATGTTTCGTTAGTTGTAAGACTTTTTTCGATAACCTCTAGAGCACATTTTGAAAAACATATTATCATACTACCGTGCTCTGCTTTTATGTCAAATATACAATAATTATGATAATAGTTATCTCTTCCTTTACTTAGAAATATGCATTTATTTACGTCTGTCCAGTATTGGGAAACACTTTTTGAGATGCGCAGTTATCACTAACACTTACTTTAGTTATTAAAAGTCAACATGACTCGCGTTCATGAATGTTCATTACTAATGCTGTTTCTGTATGTTATTAGCTTTATGATAATAGTAACATGCTGCTTGTTCTCCATTGCATTTTCTTTGAATTTTGAAAAAAACCTTAGGTGTGCGGTACTGGGCGCATCTAACCTAACACGTTTTATAACATGAGTGAAATTGAGCACGCTTATAGAAGTTTAAGCCATTGAAATATTATTTCGGTGCAACTGAGTTGCGAAATTGATATTACGTGATATATACACTCGTGAAAACACAACATTGCAAATCCCAACGTTTTAGGATTACATATCCTTTAGGCAACATCTATTTATAATTATGGCCTTAGTGATATGAAAGTCAGGAACAATGGGTCGGCGAGTGGGGAAGTTACACGGATTCTGAGTGTTCATTTCAAAGTCTGTCACATCAATGTTTTGAGTCAACTTTTTAAAGCGAGTGACAGCTCCATTGCGCAGTACTCGAGTGGCAGAGAAGTTGCCTACCAAGCAAGGCGTTCTGTACCTTAATGATCATCACGTCACGTACACGAGCTATTTTGAAACTACGAGGCGAATGTCTGTCATACTGCTTGAGTATTGCAGAGCGTGTTAGGATTAGTAGTTTCTCATACCCTCTAATATGGAAAGTTTATATTAACATCTATCTGTGGTTGAATGCTCTGCTTCTTGGGTAACTTTTTTGTCACATGAGTAAGCACGTCTCTTCGGAAATTCTAGGATTGGGTTTATGGGCTCAGAGCTTAGACAAGTGGTGCTTCATGGCCCAATATTTTCTCCATTCAGTAAATGCACCAAATCTGGGTGCTAAAATTAATCTAACTCAACTGGTACCTCAATGGGTTAGAGCGACTGGACAGAAACCAGGATATCCGTGGTTCAAATCCCGGCCATGGCATTGAATTTTTCATGTTGACTCTATATGTCAAATATCTTAGCCTATATATGGCTAGTGTAAAGAAATGGTTAATTTCCATCAATTAACTAAAATAATAAGAGTTAAATGATGAAGCCTGGGACTCAAGTACTTACGATAGTAAGTCGCCACAGGCGGCGTATCTCGAATGCGAGAGCCCCTAGTGGTTTACCGGGGAAATATCCGAGTCAAAAGAGGAATTTAGTGTCATGACGGCAAGTTGGCCATAGTAGCTCAATGGGTTAGAGCGACTGGACAGAAACCAGGAGATACGTGGTTCAAATTCCGACCATGGCATTGAATTTTTCATGTTGAGTATCTGTCAAATACCTTAGCTTATATACGGCTAGTGTGAAGAAATTATTTATTTCCATTAACCAGCAATTAATTGAATTAACATATTGGCTAATAATAAGTCATACCTTGACCATTGTGTATGTATCTATGAAAATGTGCGTGTGTCTGTTTAAGATAATGTCAAGAAGAAAAAGAATAGAAGATAAAAGGCAGTTATGAAAACTAAACGGTCAAGTGAAGTTACCTACCCCTCACTGTGGCATTCAGGGAGGGTTACATATACCTAACAACCGTTGTCATGGCAGAGATATGAACGGTCTTGAAACACTCAGACGAGTGTCTGCCTTACTGAAGGGGCAATAGGGAGAGGGTAAACCAAGTGGACTCAGTAACTAAGCTACCCCTCACCGCAACTTTCATGGAGAGCATGAATGGCGTAACCTGGCTATGAAAAACCGAACACAAGAACATAACAGGTTTCCCATAGCTTCTCGAACTTTTGTCAGAGTAACCACGGTCTGTGACGCTTTCCATCCAACGGTCGACAGTATTTGCAAGGAACCTATAAATAATTTGGAACAGAAACTACAACTGAAATTGAGATTCTCTTACCAAAACCAAATTATATAAGGAAAAATTCCAAGAAAAACTAGTGTCATATTAATGTATTTATAGATAGTATCCATTAAATTTAATCAAAAGGCAGTAAATAAAAGAACTGTTATATGAAGTTACTTATAAGTTAATTTAGATATTAAAATTCAGTCAAATCACATGCATAGTAACTGTCATAACTAAGTCAGTAAGCAATCTATTTGGTATTCCGGTGTTTGAAAGCAAGTAAATTAGCCAAAGTAGAAAATTATGCAAAGAAGCAGTCGTTCTAGTTACATTTAAATATAAAATACCAGTTTATGAAGGATTCGGATATATAGCTATCAAAGTTGGACACTATTAATCAATGTTGAGGTGAATGGACTGCGATGCAAAATGTGCTGTTTTGAGAAAGAGTAATTATCGACGATGCAATTTATGTTCCTATGTAATTACTAGGACCCGGATTTTGATGAAAAGTTATATTTTCTCTGAGTAGTCACTTGGAAATTAAGTGCATTCTGGAACAAATACGTTAGATATATATGGTTTTTATAGAACATCAAAATGCATTTTCCCACACTTTTATAATAAAGTAATTTTTAACATTTAAATGCATTTTCCGGTCATTTTCTTTGTTTTTCAAAAATATATAGGGCATTTTAAATTGTAGCGCGCATTCGGGAGGCCCAGGTTCGATTCCCGTGGCGGACCTGAACCTGAACCACGGGCTTTTTGTTTTTTTTTAAATAATATGTGATTGAAAGTTCATTTATATATATTTTATGAAATAGTAACTTTATAAGTGTGGTAAACATGTAATTAACACAAGTCAGCTGGTGAATTGATGACGCATAAATTCGAGGAATCCCATCATGCAATACGTGTGGATTGTATCAGTCAGGACTTCAGGAGCTAGAAGTGTCGCAGTAAGAAGAGCAGTTTGTGAGGTGAGTAAATTTGTTGTGATGTGGAATTAAAATGCCGAAACAAAAACAGTCAACTGCGTCCCGTTTGAAACATTATGTTTCAGAGCTTGGCGGAAACACATTCTCTACTGATGAAACTGTATTGTTCTGTAAAGTGTGCGAAATTAAATATGTAAGATGTTGCATGTTACGTGTTTAGCCCATGCTTTCATAGAATTGCGGAACAGGCGAGATTAACATTTCCAGAAGTAGATACACTAATTTCCACAGCGAAGAAAATATTTTTGAAAGCGCCAACCCGAACTATGCATTTCAAAGAAAACGCCCCTAATATAGCTTTGCCCCCGGCACCAATTTTAACACGTTGGGGTACATGGTTAACTGCATGTGTATCACTGTGACAATTTTCAAATAGTGAGAGAAGTAGTGAATAGCTTAGATAGGGTAGATTCTAAGACAATTGAGAGTGCACAGGATCTGTTTTCTGATACTCGAATCCAAGGTAAATTAGATTTCATTAAATAAAATTTTACATTTTTTACGTATACCACAACCTGTCTTGGAGAAAGTGGCATGACATTGGATACGTCGATTCAGTTAGTGAAGACTGTGGAAGAGAAGATACGAAGTGTAAAATGTGAGATTGGGGACAAAATTAGACAGAAACTAAAATTTGTGTTGCACAAAAATAAAGGATACCAAACAGTTTGTCAGATTGCCGATATCTTGTCAGGAGAAAACTTCAGAACTGATATTTTTAACAGGATTATTCAGGTAGTGACATAGTGTTTTTAAAATATGCACCTATAACATCTGTGCAAGTGGAGAGAAATTTCTCAAAGTATAAAACTGTTTTAGCTGACAACCGCCGTTCCTTTACTTTTGATAACTTGAAGATGACCAACGCTAAGTAACTTATGCTTTGGCTAATGGGTACAGTAACTTATTTTTTCATATTTTATAAAATTGAAAATGACCTGATGAATTTTGAATTTATTTATTATTTAGTAGCAATAATTGCATTATTTACTAAAACTGCCCGCCTCGGTACCGTATATGGTAGCGTGTCTGCTTCACGTTCAAGAGGTCCCGAGTTCGAATCACGGTCAAGGTGAGTTACCTGGGTAAGGTTTTTTCCGGGGTTTTCCCTTATCCTTCAAGGCGAATGTCGGGTAACTCAGCTCCATGGACCCTGGACTCATTTGAGCATCGTTTCACCCGTTTCATTCACCGTCCGATATGACTTAACGTTGAAGGACATAAATTACAAAAAAAAAAAAAAAAAAAAAAACTAAGAAGGTTAATTTTAAAATGTGGTTATTCGAACCTGTCTGTGACAGCTATTAATTTATTATTATGAAAGAAATTATTAATGTTTGTTAGGTAATTTTTTTATTTTATATGCATATTCTATATTTTAAGGACATTTTATAGCGCATTTTTAGAGAATATTTAGGTCAACAACTTCCGCGCCCTATTAATTACATATATCACTGCTACAATCTGATATATAATACCGGATTACTTAGCTATTAAGTCAATTACAATCAACCTCTTAGATTTTCGTTTCAACTCAGAAGAAAAGTTAAAAGTTTAAGTTAAATGCTCTGCTAGCAAAAGTTACCTAAATATTAAAAACCTAATTTATAAGCGTATTATTACAGGAACATCTATGATTACATCAACATAGTGGCTAGGTTATGTTCCATTTTATATTTTAGTGTCGTACAAAAATTTACATTTCCTGAATTGATGAGCTCAGTTTCAATTTTATTATGACTCTAAACTTCTCATATCATGTTAACATGTCAAAACGCTTCAGGTTTTCAGATTATAGTATTTAAAATATTATTATATGTCCTTTTATTACTATTAATCTCTTGATGATCATGATAATATAGTTCCAAAAGTGACAGCTTAAACATTGAGAATATATTCTGTATTTTGTTTGCCAAATTGCCAAATACGCGCGTTTCTACAAATTGAACTTTTCTAATAAGCAGCACAGATAAATGGTTGTACTTATAATTTAAAATGCACGGCCTGTTTCCACGTCATACTGTTTGGAATGAACTTCGTAGTTTCAGCTGAGTGGAAACTTTGCATCAGAAGCTGCGTATTTCAGTCAATACCTGTAGTGGTTTGTAACAAAGGAACAGAACTTAACATCTTAAAGGGAAAATGGCTACGTTTCTACATCACATTCATAGGACTCAAATATATGTTCGCAGGTAGGACGTCACAGTTATGTTCCCATAATTCCAATAACAGTTATTCCATTTGTGGGCGATTCACAATATACAGACGTGTGCAAATTATTAGCAATTTTCAGTGGCCACGCCGTGGCTCAGTGGTTAGACCGCTTGGCTCTCACCAAGGCGGCCCGGGTTCGATCCCAGGCGACCGCAAAGTGAGATTTGTGGTGGACAACGCGGCGCTCGGCGGGTTTTCTCCGGGACCTCCGGTTTTCCCCGCCATCTCATTCCACCGGTACTCCATCTTCATCTCATGTATCATCAGTGTCATCGCCTGCGGTGCCGTATGTAGTAAAAGCGGGCGTTAAACACTACACATTTAATTTCATTTAGCAATTTTCAATTTTAAGCAGATAATTAATTTCCATTTAATGCAGGTACTAAATCATTTTTATTCACTTTCATGACACTTACAATGCAATTTATCATTATAGTGTTTAGTATGTCCCCCCTTAGCTCTTATGAGGGCAGAAATTCTTTAAGGTATGCCCTGAATTGCAGCTTTACACATCTGGTGAATTTCTTCATCATTTTGCCACAATGACAAAATTGTATTCACCACTGTTTTTTTTTTTTGGGGGGGGGGTGAAAACTTTTAACTTTTCTTCAACACACTCCACACAGACTCAATCTGGGCTATTATCTGGCCAGTTGATAATACTTTTCGCTTTGTGGCAAGGAACACCATCCTGCATGAACACCCCATTTCCTGATGAATACTACTTGTTCATCATGGGTTTAATGCACTCACTTACCACTTCTGAATACTGCTTAACATTAATAATTTCCTATAAAATGTGAATTTTCCCTGCCCCATAGACAGAAATTCCACTCCAAATCCTTACTTTAGGGGGTGCTTCATATTCTGCACCACACATTTCCTTTTAAATGCTTCTGCAGGCCGCCTTTTGACATATTGAGGACTTTCTTCAACTACTGAAGCCACAAAAAATATTAAAGATATACTTTGCAATAAATAAAGAAAAATATTTCAAAATCAATATAGTAATAATATTTTGAAATTTCAGAGAACAGTTTCTGAAAATAAACATAATTTATAAGCCATTTTATGTATTTAAGTACTTTGCATACTTTAGCCCAGTCTTCAAATGTCCAGCCTTTGAACGTTTTTGTCCAGGCAAGACGTTTTCTTCATACTTGTGGGTGTTAGTTTCAGTTTTTTACGAGGCCTTCTTGCTCTGAAACCATCCTCAAAGAGGCTTCGTCGCACAGTACTTGCTGAAACTGAACACCCATTTTCTAGCGCAATAGCCTGAATTTGTGTAGAAGTCATACTTCGATTTTTGAGTTGTTCCCTGAACAATATTCTTTTCAAACTCAAAGTTATCACACGTTTTCTACAGCATTTGCCTATTCTATGTGGCGAAGTTGTTTTATTTTTACTCAACTTTTGTACAAAGCTTGTCACATAACTTGTGCTTACGCCAGCTACTCCACTTATTTCCTTCTTTGTTTTGTCTCCAGTACGTAAAAATGCATCTATTTCAGCTCTTTTGCGTGGTGTGATACCCATCTTCCTAGCACCAAGACTTCAAGACAGATGTGAGAGCAACTTTTCCTGTTCTCACCTCCATCCCTACACCACCCACTAAATACCAAATTAGGGATATACCTACCAAGGGATGAACTACCTGGAGTGCCATTAGGCACCACAGAACAATGCAGGAGCAGTGGTAGTCAGTTTGTGAACATAAGTAAGGAATTTACCTCTGGTTGTGCAATGGATAGAAAAAATGGATATTCTTAGGCCTGGTTGCATAAAAGATAATCTAAGTTCAAGCATATGAAAATGATCTTCACTCAAGCTGAACTTAGAATTTTGGTTGTATAAACATTGATCTAAGTTCATGGCCTCTTGATCTAAGATCAAACCTAACTGGTGAATTTTCTCCAGTTAACTTGAGGAACTTAGATCAGCAGAACTGCAAAATTTACATAATAGTTTCTGAGAAGAAATAAGTAGTGCAGCTTTAAATAAATAGTATTTAAAGCATTGTTGTAGTTACTTGTATAAATAATTAGCCTATTTATTTCACAAATGTATGTTAAATATGCATTGTTTGTGTTCATAACCTATACATTTTTATTATTTTCAGAATTCAGATTACACTGATATTTCTGATGATTAGAATTCTCAATTTGAAAGGTCTCCTCGTGTTTTCCAACATAGAGGAAACGCCAACTCAGAAATAAATGACAGAAAATTCAAAATGAGATTTCGACTATCAAAGCATGTGGTTGAAGAACTGGAGCATATGTTACATGCACAATTAAGAACACAAACCCTGAGGAATTATACACTTAATTCAATATTTATGATCCTTCTTGCATTACGGTTCTATGCAACTGAAAGCTTCCAAACGGTGATTGGGGATATATTTAATATAAATAAAGGGACTGCGTTTAGAACAATCCATAAAGTTAGAAGGGAGATTGCAGCTTTAAGATTTCATTTCATCAGGATGCCTATGGAAAAGGATGAAATAAGAAGGGTTATGCGAGATTGAAAATTAGTGTAACGCATCTTCTCTTTTGCTTGAACTTCCACTTTTTATATACAAATGTAATAATTTATATCTTAAAATTTCACTTATCTCCCATTTTTATTTATGTTTTCCAACTCACAGTATTGTAAACAGACGAAAATGAAAAGGATGTACATTGGGCATATAATGGAGATAAAGTAAGCGAAATGATTAACTTTTGATAAATACTGTTTCAATATGGAGTAAATTCTTATACCTTTTATTTAAAATAACATTATATCTAGGACAAATGACCATAAAGCGAAAGATTTATTTAGTTTTTGTTATGTCTAGATTGGCTACTCTGTGCACTTGAAATAAACAGAGTCGAGTAAATCCGATAATTCTCGATTCCTTTCGATACAACACGAAAGTTGTAACATGTTGGCGATGTTGCGGCATTTGTTTTTGTGATATCAGAACTAAACGGCGTTCATCTGATCTAATATCAGTATTTTACAACCCACGCGGGTTCGCAAACTTAGTTCAATTCTGATCTTCGATTATAAATGAACTGCAGTTAGCGATTTTTATGCAACCGGGCCTCAGTGTAACAACTCTTGAAAGAAAAACTTTGTAAATTAAAGCAGAAATATTTGCAAAGTAAGATGCCAAATTATAAAAAATAGAGTATTAGCCATAGAAATATTAGGGCACTTGAAACATAATTATATAAAGTCATTTGTGGCTTATAGGACCTGCCAAATTTGAACCGTACGTGTGAATGTCAAAATTACTAATAATTTGCACATGTCTGTATAGTCATTGCTTCGTTTCCTTCGTAGGTTTTCCGTTTTGTGAAGATATCTAAGAAATAACTGACTTTCTTCGATCAAAATCCTGATATATGAGGGAAACATTGTGGTCTGTCTTAAAAATGTAACTATACTTATTGGCGCACTGAAAATTAATTCATCTGTCAGTTGCATGAAAATGTAGTATTGTGACTCCTTGAAGTGGTATTTTATTGCATCAAAATAAGTAAACAACTACAGTAACTGAAAATGCACAAAATGGTTTAGTAAATAACAATTACTAATTGACTGTTGATCTTCTGTTAATATGTCACATTATTTCATCATTGGAACACACCACCCGCCTGTGCAGCGTAAGGGTAGGGTGTCTGCCTCTCATTCAAGAGTCTCGAGCTCGAATCTCGGTCAGGGTATGTTATTTGGATAAGGTTTTTTGCCCGGGTTTTCCCTTATAGTGCAAGATAAATGTCTGTAACTACAAGGTGTATGGATTCTAGTCTCATTTGAGTCCCATTTCATTCATAATCCGATATGACAACGTTGGAGGACGCTATATAAAAAGAAAGAGAAATAAACATATCTGTTCCCGTTCTGCAAAATGAAGCACTCGTACCAAAAATGACGTAGAAGTGTATGTGAGAACAGGATCGATTAAGTAAAACTGTGAAATTTTTGCGACAGGTTTCAGAGGGAGGATGCGGCCAAGAAAGCAATTTACTTAAAAAGCACCGCGCCGCGGGATGCGGCATGGGGGGTGGATTTTCAATGTCTTCCATAAATGGGGGTATTCTCAGCACGTCGCTTTTGTATTTTTATTTTACTCTGTTTTCACTATGTAGGACTACTGTATCTGTTCAGTGAACATATCGCATTCAGACTCAAATGGGATGCGGGCTACTTCATGTGCGTCAAACTGTATCACAGCCTTTTAGTTTTGATTAATTCCATTCGCATTCTCTTAGGTAGCATATTTACATTCAGAATATGACAGGAGTTATCTTAGACAGTAGCGTAGGAGGTTCGCATATGGGAAATCGCTGGGTCGAACCAATCAATCTGATTTTGTGTTTCTTTGTTGTCTTCTTAGTAAGCAGTTAAAAAACTTCTAGTCCCTAATTTCTTTTCATATATCGAAATTGAAAGGCACGATAAAATTGCCGAAGGCATGCGGTGGTTGTCCTTTAAGAATGGAGTTTTTCCTCCGGGCACGAAGCTTTATGCCGAACCCGTCTGTCCAAAATTACGGGACGTCCGGAGAAGCTCAACCTGGAAATGTTAGGCATCCTGCTGTGCTGAGTATGCCACCATCAGAGCTTGCCACCTTGCCTAATCCATTCCTCAACTATAGTATCAAAAGTAACGTTTTGGCATAAAATGGTCCCCTTCTCTTCCTAGACGTTCTGAATTGCATTATTTGTAATGTTTGCAATATATTTTATGGAAGCACACATATATACAAAAGCGTAACAAAATATGTTCTTGGCCAACAGCTTATCTTTTCTCTATTTCCCAATCTGAACACAGCTGGATGGTTCAAAATGTCCAGAGGGGATAATACTTAAGTGTCGGGGATTGCATATTTGTTCACTTTTGCATGTTAATCAAATAGATGTTCCACCTGTGTATTTTAAAAGTAGGAGTTTGCACAAATAGAGAGTTCCGATGGGCAAAGTTAGCATCAGACGTACTTCATTGAACTTGAACTGCGAATACATTTTTTAAAGTGGAAATTTCTCTTTAGAATGCATATTTAAAATTTGATACCGAAATTAAGGGATGCAATAAGTAAAGAATCGTAATGGATTTCAAAGGAATATTGTATCTTTGTTACAACACTTGCAGGGGCATTGGATTGAATAGTTTTAACAAAAGAAACGGAAGAAAGAATGTTCTTAGCAGGTATTCTCAGTGGCTAACACTTGCGTCCGTTTGAAAAGGCATTATTTGGACCCTTAATAATGGCATGACAAAGACTAATAATCACAATGGACAAAATAGTCACAAAAGGAATTTTGGTGTGAATAAAGAGGCTTCAAGAGTTGAAAGTCAGAGGCAGCTGTAGTGAGAAAGACAGAACAGGGCTGGCGGTCGAGTGAGACGGTCATCTGGTTCTGTCTTGGGCGAAGGCAGACCAGAAGCGATGAGAGAAGATACCTGTCGGTTCCTGCGTAAGTAACGAATTAAGTGTTATCGCTTCATAAGCATTCTACATACGGTAACTCCAGACAGTAATATATTGACAACCCTTGGTCGGCAACTTCGAGTTTGATCTGATGATAAAAAGAAGCAGTCATTAAACCAGTCTGAAACTTGCAGTCCAGTGTCATTAGAACCATCCTTACTCTCATACATATCCACGCATACCCCGAGAGTACCATTTTGCTCTACCCGGCTCTACCCTGACTTGCATAAAACTGTCGCGCCAACGTGGAACTCTTTGCTCATACCCTTTAATTTGCATCACATTTCAAAATGTTTGTATTGTGGATATCCTCTGTGAAAATGGGCAAAAAATTGACCAAATTTATAAATACGGATCTTCGTGAAACTTATATCTGCAGATCTAACACTTCAGTTTTATTGCTACTCGATTTTTAAGGCATGTCGCATAGGAATTAAAGCGTCTGTCCGCAAGAAAGTGATAAAATTATCTGATGTAAGAGTAAACTATTTAAGAACGGCCCAATGGATTTTCATACATAATCTTCAAGCAGAAAAACACATATGTGTATTGGTGTATGACCTAAATGCCTTATAAGCAATAAAAATGAGGAATAATATTATTTAGTCGTTTAATTTTGAATCCTCTTTTGTTGGGTTCTGCTTTGAGATTCCACGCTCCTTTACAAATTGTTTCATACTATGTACTTTTCGATATAAAGCAGTCAAACTTTGAAAATTCTTTTAAATAAAATAAAATTATCGCATGCATCTTTCTTAACACTCTTAGTTATGAGAGCATCAATCAATAACATGAACGTTGTATGAAACTCTTACATAAAAGCGATGCCTTGTATTTAACATTTATATTGTATCAAACTCGTATGGTAATTATAAAGTTATCTCTATATTTGAAATAAAAATAATATATTACGTTTCGCAAAAATATTGCATGACATGGAGCAATTTGTTAAAATAGGAAAAAGGTAATAAAAGAATATCTCCCGAACTATAGAGATATATGCATGACATTCTGTATATTAATATATCGGATTAATGAACCGAAAGTTCAAATATATCGAATTGAAATTGGGATTTCCGAAATGTTATGGATGAGTTTCCTTAAACGGCCAATTTGTGCAAGTTCAGATGAATGAACGTCCGTTAATACGCCCTCTCTTTGGTTCTCTGACAGTAAACCGTGCGTTTATATTGCTGACCTTTATCTTCCATATACATATGTGCACCTGATGCTGTCTTCGCAAGATAGGCGATGCTGAAATCTGATAGTCCTTTCACTGTGTTTAGAAGCCATAAAATGTTTAGATGTAAATTCCTGCCCATTCAAACCTATGTAGGCACTTACGTTGTCAATTACACTGCCACTGATTTTGCAGTCATGCCCTGATGAAACAATAATTCAGTCAGGCAAAAATCTCGCAGTCGTTTACTAATCTAACAGTTTGTAAAATATCATAAGATACTTTTCGTAAACATACGACAGTGTTATATTCCTCTGTTGCTTATATTCATTTTGTGATTGGTGACGAAAAGCCAGCGTTTGTTTATAAGAAAATATGAACAGCAATGTATATCCTAGTACAGAAAATAAAAGTATCCTCAACGTCATTTTAGATGACAAAAAGTATTTTTATATATCACTTCTTCTGTTACTATATTATATAATTTAGCGTGTTTTGCTATTGTTATTAGTGCTGCAGTAAGTGTTTTGGGTATAAATGACGAATTTATATTTATATACTAGTTTTCTTCCGGGCTTGGCGAAGTTTCAAATTTTTACTGTGTTAGAGAAGAAGAAAAAGTAAAAGTAAGTAAGCAGAAAAAGAATCCAGATAAACCGGAAATCTGTATCAAGGATGGCTAGATGAGCTACATCCCTGTGCATCCATATGAAATCAATGAACATTTCGAACACACATGTGTCACCGAAGTTAGGTCTATTATTTTCCCCTTTTCAGCTGCATATCTCGGCTGCACCCAATTTCTTGCTTAATTATAATGACACAGAAATAAGAAAATATATTTTATGGTAATAAACCTCCTTTAGTTTTAAGCATAACACTGGGCAAAAATGAAAATGTTTCGGACTTAAAAATAGTGAATTTACATGTATTTCCATCTGATAATTTAAAAGTTCACCATAAAAATGATAGACCTGATGATAAAATGATAGAAATGATAAAAACCTAGACTTTTTCCCTCCTAGTTGTGGAGCTGTTAGTGATGAACATGGGGAGAGATTCCATCAGGACATTTCTGTTATGGAACAATGATATCAGGACCGTTGGAATGAAGTAATGCTTGGTCTTTTTATAGGGATTCTGCGGAACTACATCACAAGAGGCAAGCTAAAAGACGACGAAGTCAATAGGCCACCACATGATTCTCTTCAGACACGACTATCTGCGAAGTATTTTTCCTGCAATTTAGAACTCTTAGCATGTAATAACCAGTTTAAAAAATCAAATATTGTTCAATGTTGTTAGCATGTATTTAATTAAAATGTATCCTTTTCTCTCAATCCGTTAATATGTAATACTTCCACCTTGTGTATATCATAGAAACTAGAGCTAATAAAATTGTTTCATTGTCATATTTGTTTTTCGCAATCCAAACTTAGTAGAAATTGCCTCTTGAAGTGCTCTAAACATTCAAAAATTATTTTTTGTTGCCCTGTGTAATTTTAAAAAGCATAAAGAAGGGATTTAAGTACTCCACATTAGCTTTTAAAGTGAACTACCTTTGTTATTTAATACCGCAAATAATGAACCACACAATTATTAAGTCAGTTGTCAGTAACTCTACAACTATAATATTTGGTTGGCCCCGTAGCTCAGTCGGTAGAGCACCTGCCTACCGTGCAAGGGGTCCGCGGGTTCGATTCCCGGCGCTCAGGGTGGGATTTTTCTCCGACCAAGATAATTCATCTTCCCAAGGGTCTGGAAGTATGAATGAGAGTGCGAATGTATGCGTGATCTAATGATTAAAACCCAACAAATACGAGTTATCACCTTCGATATGTTCCATAGGAGAACGGCCGCCGATATGACCATTGCAGTTAAAGGTAGTTGTAGCGATATTTCCATCTGCCCATTATTCTAATATGAAATAAATTAACATTATTAATTCAATAATTAATAATTATGTAAAAAGTTACATAAATAGCAATATTTATGATTTTACAATAATACTTGTATGAACGTATCACTTATATAAATTATCTATAAAAGGTTTATACCTCGAAAATTATAACCAATAAGATACACAGGCGTAGTTCCTCAGAATAATCTGCTAGGTTTCGGGGCAACTAACGGTACAACTTCCGTTGTTGTTACCTCTTATTTACCTTCCCTTTTTGATATACAAAGAAAGGAATTTACCATTTCTGGGGAGTTGTAGAAAAGCGCAGTTTGGAGCCGAATCGGGGCAGTCTGGCCAGGTCTACAGTAGGGAGAAGTGTTACCTATAGCAGCAGCATCAAGTTCATTAAGAAATTTGCATCCAGTGAAGCCTGAGGTTCATCCGCCGATTTCCAAAATATTCTCAAATTAAGATAAATATTTTAAGGCTTCGAGCATATTTAATTAAGAGTAAATTCCGCGAGTGTCGCCTAAAGTATCAAAAACCAGCAGACATCCGAGTAACTTGACGCCGATATAAAAGTATTACAAGACTTTCTGTTCAATAACCGGAGAAAAACCTAAATTCCCAGTCCCACCACATCACCTACTCCTTAAGTTAGTAGTGATACCTATACTCGTCGAGGCGGACCCTGAGAACATGGCGCCTCCTTAGCCACAACATCGACGAGTAAAACGGAGTCAACAGATCGTCGCTTTGAAGCCCGACGGAGTGTGGGACCTTCGAGATAACGCAACACAACGGAGAAAATTTTCTACTATATTCAAAAATAGTTACTGTAACTTTAAAATAATTAACAATTGAGGAAACATTTTCTTTATTATTTAAACATATATATTTCGGTCGAGTGTGAAACGAAATATTGTTATACTACAAGAATGTTCAAAATCTTAAAATGAATTCCACAAGAATTTGTCAGGTGTTTTGTAAATCGATAAAAAGTTTGAATAGTTATTTACTTTTGATATTCATTCTGTAATATTTTGCAGGCTTTTTTGTCTTTTTTTAATTTGGGATACTTACTAGCTGTAATCTCATTTACTTTAAAAAACATTCGGTTTATCATTTCTTTTCTTGTATTTTTGGTTGTTTTGTTTTTTGAATGAGCGCCGTTACAGAAAAACATTAGCTAAGGAAGCTTGTTAATAGATTAGAACTAAAAATAATATTTGAATGAGTAGAGCCAAACTGAAAAATTAAATACCATAGCCGGGATTTGAACCACGGATTTCCCACTCTCCGTGCGGTTGCTCTAACCAACTGAGCTACTATGGCCAACATGCCGATATGACATTAAATTCTCCAACTGACTCGTATGTTTCCCGGTAGACCACTAGGCTCATATGCTATGAGACACGCAACCTTTTGTGATGACTTACTAGACTGTAAGTACTTAAGTCTCAGGCTTTATAGTTAAACCAATATGTTATTCAGGTAAATTGATGGAAATAATCATTTTTTCCACACTAGCCGTGTGTAGGCTGAGGTTTGCATGAGCAGAGCCAGACTGAGCCTCCACTTAGCCTACACAGGGCTAGTGAGAAGAAATGATTATTTCCATGAAAATAATTTTCCCTCAAATTATACATTTATGTAGACAAGCTATTTCTACTAGGGGGATATTCTCAGAAATCTTGCCTCCGCCCTACGTGGTTCTGTATGTGGCATATTCACTGTTCACTCTCGCTGAGCTACGTGGGTATCTCGATTGGAACGTGATAGGATTGTATTGATATTAACATTTAACTAAAGCATTCTAATTGGTGTAGTTAAGTCTTCTGGACTGTCCGTGCCTTTCTCGAGGTGACATAGTCACGTACTCTGCACCTGGTATACAACATAAGGTTAGGATAAACTGGTCACTAATATGCTGTGAACCTCGTTTATCACTCAGTTTAAAACATAAGGAAACCAAATTATTCTCTTGGATATAAGAGAATGAAGAAATACTCTTAAGCTGTCATCTCTGGCAAGATAAGTGAGCTGAAAATATACAGAGCGCGATGTAAATTGAATTTCGAACAACTCTTAAGCTATATAGACCTTTAGTTTATAATTATTAGAATCATTTCATTCATCTTTCGATAATCTACTTGGAGGAAGCTAAATATGTAAAGAAATAAACAATGTAAATTACACCTGAGATTATATATGGCAACAATATCTACGAGTTTTGTGTGAACAAATAAACACTATGATATATTAATTACACGTCTGAATAGTTTCAATAATTTAATGTGCAAAATAAGGAAACATATTGAATACAGTTGACATTGTTTTGATCAACACACAAGAGCGGGTTTAAGTACACATGCTGCGCTATAAGGCACAGATAAAAATGTCAGGAATATTAGTTTATTATAGTAATATACGTTTTCCTGCAACACAAATCTTCACTTAAAATATTTCTACTGAATTCCTAATAGTCATAGAGCTGAAGTAAGCCATGGGCTGAAACTTCGAAAAACCTGATCGACTACTTAAGCTTCCTCTACGTGTTTTTTGTTAGAAATATACCCTGTTTCTGGTCAAAAAGGGCATTAGAAAGCCTGTAAAATGTTTTACAAGAGATCTCTCTTGGGTAGGAACCACCAATAAATCACTACAAAGGCGAAAAGCTAAGAATTCATGAATTTGACATCGTATTGTTTGGTAATTTTCTACAGAAAAGTAATTTATTACTAAAATTAGAGATCCTTCAACCCAATTGCAATATTTAAGTTTACAAAAACAATGCATTAATTCTACTGAAGTTCACACAGAAAGGTTGCATTACATTAAGCACAATTACAACATTTTAATCATGCTGACGTTCGAGCAAATATATACGTCAAACACACAGCCTTCAGCCTAAACCGAGAACCACATCAACAAAGCTCAGTTCAAGCCAAAAGGTAAAATAAACATCACAGCCTTTCCAAAAAAATTACACGTTCCATGGCTGTGTCATCACACTTCTGCTACAGTTTGCCTTGTACCTGATTAGTAAATTCTAGGCTTATATTCTTTTGGGAAATGATAGGTAGCACTTCCCCCGCATGAACAGGGGTGGCAAGTGTTTCAGAAGAGAATACAGAAAGACAACGGAGGCTATTAACGGAATCATAAACATACTAAAAAAAGACGTTTTATGTCATATATTGCTTTAATTTAAGCAGTGAAAATTATTACCGCAAACGCTTACACTCAAACATACTCCAGTTATAATTAACTCATTTTTTCAACATGATACCTGTAGAAGCAATGAAA
Organism: Mantis religiosa; assembly: GCA_030765055.1. Classification (NCBI taxonomy): domain Eukaryota; kingdom Metazoa; phylum Arthropoda; class Insecta; order Mantodea; family Mantidae; genus Mantis; species Mantis religiosa. The sequence continues at coordinate 9,374,302 of CM060950.1, read as the reverse complement.
GCATACTAAAGTATTGAATAATAAAAACCTTGAAAAGTCCGTTAGGCATAAGCACAGGGGGAGGAGACTTGCCATTTTTACCAGTTAGGCGGATTGCGAAGAGTCATTAAATTGAGATAATATTAATTCATTAGTGTGAGGATGTATGAGAAATATTTAATGATACGCCGAGTATTAGAGGGCAGTAGGAATTATTTTGAGTTTCTCAAAGTAAGCCAGAGTGGGTTTTAAATTGGTGGTCCCATGTTTGTGTTATTTATATAATTTAATATCTACTCCATTTTACTTAAATAATATACTGGTGAAGCACATCACATTTACAACTGGTCCTAACATCAAGGCCCTTAAAAACAGATATTAGACTGAAGGTTTAACAATTGGACATGCACAACACCAAAAGTTACCTTGTCTATGACTCTTCCATGGACTGTCCAATGACGATGATGAGAACGATGAAGACGGCCAAGAGGACCAAAATGCAGCAGATAGCTACGGCGACCATCGTGGCGAGGATAATCACCGCCACCACGACCACGAGCACGACCTGCGCGACTCGATTGCAAGGTAACAGTGGAGTATCGGCGGCGGCACGAGAGATGCGAAGCGCTGCTGCCCGCCCCTTTCCTCTTAGTGAGCGAGTGTGGCCTACTACCTCCACAAGGGGATGGAATATTGATTGTTCCCTGTCTCACTCCTCATCACTCACAAGTCATGAACATGAGTGTTATTAAGCGCGGATGACTGCCACTACTTTGTAAATTTTAGTTTCGCCTCAGATCATCCTTGACGTGCCCAAACCTCCGTAAGGCACCTTCAAGATCCTGTAGACAAGCGCCCATTGATGTTATAAACGTTCAAAGCGAAACAAATGAAGTTAGTCTTAACAGTGAAGCCTGGACATCCTATAGAATTAGGTTATTTGACTCAGTAAACCTAATCAAGCAACAGGTGTCTATTAATATCCCTACTAGACGTCTTTCACCTATTTACTGTTAATACACGTTTTGAGGTCTCTAAACCCTAATAGGGTACTTCACACAATGATCTATTAGTGCGTATGTGTCTTTTATTACACAAAAGCTATGTCTCTGATAAATATCAAATTTAGTACAGAGCTTCAGCATCTTCATTAGATGCAACACAAACATCCCCCCACCCAAAACAACCCTTTACATGGAAGATATTTCGAAACATGCGATTATTTAAAATAGTTGTAATGGTTTTCATTTTAAAGCACCACATGTTTCAGCTGTTTATATGATAATGTAAAATATACATTTTGAAATTTCTGAGGATAGCCTGCCAGGATTATTTATTCGAAAAAAATACACTTTTGTAATTTTTAAAGGTTCCGCACATATTCCGTTATTCTTTCTACTTCCTTTTTTTAATGTATGTCCTCCAATGTTGTCATATCGGACGGTGCATAAGTTGGGCGAAATTATGCTCAAATGATTCCAGGTCCTTGGAGCTTAGCGTTACCCGACATTCGTCTTGAAGGATAAGGGAAAACTCTGGAAAAAACCTTATCCAGGTAACTCACCGTGACCGAGATTCGAATTCGGGACCTCTTGAACGTGATGCAGACATGCTACCATCTACGCTACCGAGGCGGGCGTTCCTCTGATGTGATGTAAACAGTAATGAATGAATTTACTGAAATTAGCTTTAAATACCTTATTATCGAATCCATACCTTGATTCGTCAGTATTTCCAATGAAGTGCGTAATTAAATTCTTCCATCTAGGCTTATCGCAATTAAAATTAAATGAAAGTAAAAGGAAGCTTTCATAAAAACTTTATTAAAATAATCATATTGGATAATGAAAGCCATATTAATGTGACATATCATTTCAAAGAGGATGACAATTATTATGACCAGTCTCCAACAAGAGGTACAAAGCTTATTTCACAAGTAGTATAAAAACAGCTATTAATATTGTCGCGAGTCATTGTTTCGTTTCTAGGAGACGAGCGCAGAGAGAGATAGAAGCGGGGAGTGAAAGAGGAAGTTTAGCGCCCAAGCCACGCCCAGAGAGAGAGAGAGAGAGAGAGAGAGAGAGAGAGAGAGAGAGAGAGAGAGTGAGAGCAACAGAGGGAGAAAGAGACAGTTCCATGGTGTTCTCGCTACTTCACGAAAGATCGTGTGGCTTCGGCAACTTCCAAGAAACAGCGGCTCATGTGTAAATGCGGCGGTGGGGGCCCCTGGACGTCCAAATTCATAGAGGCATTACTTTCCGTGAACACATTAGAAACCTCTTGACACGGTTACAGGGGGCTATTGCCTCTCTGTACCCAATGCTGGGTTCAGTCTCGATCCCAGTCCGCTTAAAGTTACACCTCTATCGAGCGCTGACAATCACACTGATGTTGTACGCTTGTGAGATCTGGGATATGGCCACAGATAGCTGACTCGCATATCTTCAGCGTGCGCAGAATAGAGGACTCCGATCCATCTATTCTGTAGGTCGTTCTTTCCCCGTGAGGTTGCTTCACGAAGTTTCTCTTCTCCCATATGTGGAGGACGAAATTAAGTGTCGGGCTACAAAATTTTACGCTCAACTTCCAACACACAGAAGCACCCTGGTTCGGTCTGTAGGAGATTACGATGCTACGAGACGCCGCTTCAGGCTTTTCCTGGTACCGCGTATGACATGCTAGCATCCGAGGTAACACTGGAGTTGATCCGAGCAGCAACAAAATTTGAACTCCATAATCTACCAATGAGCTTCTTGGTTACAAATTTAACCAATTTTTAATACAATGAACACCAGGGTGTAAGAAAAATATTGCATCCTATACAAAATCAAAGGAACAAAAAAGCTACCTTGTAAAAGTTCCTCAACAAAATAATCCCACTCCACCCTTCATCACCAAAATTTCAACCTGCGGTCAAACCTAAAACCTGGGTGGGCACGCAGCAAAAGCCTTCTGGCTCTTAACAGCCTGTCAGTACCTGCGTTGCGTTGCGTTTTCCAGTCATGCAGTTGTCGATGTGGACATTTGAACTGCACCGAGTTGTGAGTTGAAAACTGATAATCGTGTAGTGATTTGAAAGTGAATTATTTTGTCTGTTTACCCGTGGTGAAGCCACGAGAGAGTGTGTTGGTGTATGTTACGTCATCCTGTTGTAAAGGGCTGTACACACTGTCTTTCTACGGAAAAAAGAGCATGTTTGATTTTCTGCAAACTAGACTTTTAATTTTACGAATCCACAAAGTCACAATATCAAATCTCTTACGTTGATGGACTTAATACTGTCGCAAAATATGTGTCCTAAGCACAACTGAAATTACAGTACATTTAATTGAATAAGAAACGTTGCAAGAACATCACAAATGCTCGTCGACGTTGCAATTATTTCACGCAGGCAGGCGCTGATTCTGTACGGCTGCGAAGTATGGGGATCAGAGGCTCCCACACTATTTGCAGGCTGCAGCGCGTCCAGAACAGAGCGCTGCGAATTATCTGCGATACTGGACGTAGATTCCCGTCCCATGTCCTCCACACCGACTCCGACAGGGTCCCTCTTTGGAGTTTAAACATACTTCCAGAACAAGGAATATTGCTAATTACTTGGCGCAAAATGCGACACTAGGCCACGGTATACAAAGTGACACTAACACATGTAGCGACTATGACTTCCTTTTTAATTAATTTTACAAACATTTACTACTGATTTATGAATTACGTACCACTCAAACATCTACGATACTGGTAGACATGTTACAAAATGTAAGAGTACTATACCTACAGTTTTACTATTTGACTAAAGCAAAACAAGCATTTATATTAATCCTTTTGTTTTCATAATATCCATGCTTACTCAAGAATACCTGGTTTCGAATCCCGGCAGCGGTGGGAACTTTTCCGTAATTTGAACCTTTTTTATACTCAAAAGAGTAAAAAAGGAATATGCCTTAGCTGAAATTTTTAAGGAAATAAAAATAAAATAAATAAAAACAGGTTAAAGAACCTACAATTAAAAGTTTGTTTTAGAAATGGAAGACCCCTATATGACGATATAATGACGATACTAAACAAATGAGACAAAAATTACCTATATCTTTGTTAGATATCGTCGTCACAAAGAAAGAAATGTACGTCACTTTAATTTCAAAATGAAATAATAAAAGTGAAGGTGTAGATCTCGAAGGGGAAGACCTTGCGAAAAGTGACCTCACCTTAGATCTATGGTGATTAACATGCCCCAGAAGGAAGGGGTGAAGGGAGAAGACCACAGGAGGGCAGATATCTCAAGCAGGAAGGCCACAGAAGGGCGCGGAGGTCCCCATCAAGTGCTGAGAGCTATTCATTCCTATGGCAGAACCCGCTGTGCTGCCAATAATAACAATCCAAGTTCCACGCTGTAACAAACTGCATTATATACTCGCATAGTGGAGAAATTCGGAAAGGGATGTTTGCCCACTACATTTTCGTAGCAATCAAGGCATTATCAGCGTTTTAGGGGCTGCCAATTTTGTAGTAAAACATTTAAGACGAATGGGTATGAAATAAAAAAGGGCACGAGAGTAATGCCGAAAAAATTAGAATAAAACATTCTAAAAGAAGTATCATTACGAGAAAGAAGGAGGTCTTGAGGGAAATACAAAGTTTTCTGTAGTTTGTGCAGGAAAACAAAGAAGTAGTCTTCGTTTAAAGGAGCAGTGTAGTAGACAGAAGGCGCGTGTAAAGGCGAATGTTCACAAAATAAGTACAGTCTTTATTTTGTTATAACCATTTAATGTGCATTTCTGGCGTTTTATATATGTTAAGTTAATTCGGAATTTCACTTCAATTACAGTAATTAGTTAATTTCAGCGCTTTTTAGTTTTAAATCAAATGTGTTACGGTCATGCAGTAGCTATTTATGTGTTCAACTGATATGATATATTTATTGTGCATATTCCAAAAATTACGGAGATTACAGAACAAAAAATAGGCCTAAGGCAAGGATGCAAAATGAGTCCAGTTTTATTTAACTTATTTATAGACGAGATAGTATACAAGGTTAAAGAAGGAAATCAGCACTCTCCGGTAATAGCAAACAAAGAAATTTCTGGACTGTTATATGCGGATAAGTTAATGTTAGGATCTATAACGGTAGTAGGATTACAGAAGGAAATAAATGAAATCCATAATTACTGTGAAGAGTGGGGAATAAAAATAAACATAAATAAGTCGAAAGTTATGGTTTTCAAGAAGGGAGTTACACTAAAAAAGGATGAAAATTGGGTACTAAATGACAAAATGCTAGAAGTGTTCAATGAATTTGAATACTTAGGAGTGAGGTTGAATAACAATGGAAAGTGGGGAGCACACAGGAACAAAATTGAAGCAAAAGGAAGGGCGGCAATGAATGGAATAAGAATATGCAAATATAAGCTAGAAATGACAACCGAGTAGTTAGAAAGAATGTATGAAGCATTAGTTGAATCCAAAATGTTGTATGCAGTGGAGATCTGGGGGGGGGGGGGTGGCACAGAGGTAAACAAAACGGTGGGCTAAAACTACAGAAGCGTTTGTAATGAGCTAACTAGGCTTACCAAGATCAGCACTTAGGGAAGTAGCTTTAGTAGAATTAGGAAAGACAAGATGAAGTTGAATAATAATGGGAAGAATAATACAATTTTGGAAAAGGTGTTTGGCCAAAGAAGAAGGGGAAATTATGAAATTATGTATGAGACAGCAAAAAGATTAGAGAACTCAAATAGTTGGTGGGCAGACATAGGAGGAATTATGGAAAAAATAGAAATGGGAGATATATGGAGATTATAGGAAAGGAATACATGCGATGTGAGTAAATTAGTAAAATGCAGAATAGAAGATATAGAAAGACACGAAATATGGGGAAGTCTAAAAGATATGAAATCATTACAATTTTACAAGCAAATAAAAGTAAATTGGGGACGAGAAGCATATGTAGATTACTGCAATAGACAAGAGAAAGAAGGGTTAGCATGAATGAGATCAGGAATAATATTTCTAGGAGGGATGAGGGGTAGGGAAAAGGGAATTTGTGAATTGTGTGGGGGAAAGGAAAACATAGAACACTATGTGACGGAATGCGCGGATGTTGCAATGTGGAGAATAAAGGTTTGAGAAGAAAAATGGCAGAAAGTAGAGAAGAGGATAGTAGCTATAAAATGTTAACGGGAAGGGAGGAAAAGAAGGTAAGAAGTATTGGTGAGTTCTTGCAGAAAGTAAAAGAAACAGGGGCCAGAAATGTAAAGAATATAAGGAAGGAAGATGAGGGGGAAGAAAGGGACCAATTAAGTGACAAGGAGGAATGGAGGTTAAGAGCTACTTGGCAGAGCAGAAGACCAGGGTGGCATGTAAGCCAAGGTAGCAACAAGGTAAAAACAAATAAATGTAGCCAAAAGTTGTAAATTGTAGAATTTTGGAATATGCACAATAAATATATCATATCAATAAATATTATATGCTCAAAGAGATTCAATAGATAAACTGTAAGGAGATGAGTGTCAATTGGGATACTCAGGCCTCGGTTATTGTTCCTAACACACAGTTAGGACGAATCATTTCTATCAACTTTCTGGTGTTCGCTTTACGAAACCTGTATCTGCTTTTGAAGTTTAGGTCGTCGTACTTCGCAATAATTTCTATTCTTGGTAAATAAGTTCTCCTCCGTCGTCTTATTTCAGGAATTCTACGCACCACAGCTACAGTCATCACTTCATTGTGGTCCATGTTTCAAAGATAGTCCGCCTTTAATCTACCCCTCGGAGGCGGACCAAAATTTGAGCCGGACCAACGTATTTGATCCCTGGACTATCGCAAATCCCGGTTTATGAATAAGAAAATCGATGGCTCACCGTTAGTCCACCGGAAGTAGCAAGTTGGTCCGGACCAAGTCTGACTATGAATACGACCCTATATATGTATGACTAGATATCATAAGTATTTTCTTAATTGTAAATTTCTCTGTTTTATATTAATTATGTATTAGGTTGCTGAAATAAATGAATAAATATAGATACAACATGGGCCTTTATTATGACGCATAGTTTATAGGGGAAAAGCTCTCACAAATTTGTGTCCTTACGCTAGTTACGGTTGGCATATGCGAAGAAAAAGTTGCAAAGAATCATTTGAAACTAACAAGTCAATATGCTATACTTGAATTGCCCTTATTTTTCTATTCTGGCAGCCTTTTCTGTCCTCTTTCCGCGCGTGCCTGTTGTCACGACAGCGGGAGTTGACCTGTAAGTATCCGATTTCCGTTTAAGCACCCGAGTGAAGGATGTGGAGGAGGCATTAGCAGCGATTGTCTGCTTAAAGGTCAAAGCTCCTTGTTCTGACAACATATATAACGCCCTCGTGCGGAAAGCTATATGAAACGTTTCCTGTGGACGGAAGTTAAGAATAATAAGGCCTAGCAGAGTGAAGCTATAGAAAATCGGATTTTCCAAAGTTAGTTTCCATTAGTTAAGGGAAATGCAGTCTTGTGGTTTATTTGGGGGGAGGGAGGATCTGAAAACCTTTACCAAACCAAGCCTTAGAATACACGTAGACTGACAGCTGCTTGGAAGTTAGAAAGAGAGGGATGCAATGGGAATGTTACCTGTGGGTATGAAGAGAGGAAAACCAATCTACCAGTACTGCGCGGACAAGAATGAAATGAAAAAGGAGTAGATAACGGCTGTCACAGGCATGAGTACGTAGACAGATCCTGAATTGCTTAAGAGTAATACACTCATAGACGTATACATTACCACACCTCTCTCTGGAGAAAATAACACAAGACGAAGCGAAAGCTTGGCATTTCATCAAGGAAATGACAGGTCGATGACAAGTACGCAGTTAATGATGCAGACATCTCTAGGCTTAGGATTGGGATTTCTTTAGGGAGTGGATTCGGTACGTAGGCTATCCTGCTGGGCTCATTGTTCCTGCGCCCCCTAGTGGGGGCAACCCCGGGAGGAAGGGTGAGGTGAAGGAGACAGAGGGCAGCCGACCCAAAGAGCCACGACAGTAAAGAGGGCAGGGTCCATACAGTTTACTTGGGTAGAGACTTCCCCAGGACAACGAACACGCTCCCCCACAGAGGGACGGCAGCGAGCCCAGCAGCCGATGCGAGCCCCAAAGGTCCCTGGCTGGCGATCCTAGCAGAGGAGCTGATGCTGGCAACCGACCTACCGGAGGAGAAAGTAGTTTTCTTCAGAGCATATCATCCTGCCATGCACCACCGAGACACCCGCCGACACTTCTACCCTAAAAGAGAGCACCAGATGAGAGATGATGGGAAATAACAATGGAGATGAAATGGAGGGACAGGAAATTCGGGTGATGTAATTAAACTACCAAGCCTAACGACACGGGAAAACTCCAAAATCCCATGGGGCAAGTAGGTCAGCCACGGTAATCTAACCCAGGCCTCCCGAATGCTGGCCACAGACTAAACCACGTGAGCCATCGCGCTCGATCAGACACCTCTAAACCAAAATAAGACCTGAAGCTTTCCTGGCGACGAATATGCTCACTTTCTTCTCGGGCAACAAGCCAGGTGCAAAGACGATTAGTTATCGAGGTTTCGGGAGTGTGCATCTCTCCCATCATCAGGATATTTATAAAATATTATAACCACAAATGAAACACTGGATATAGCACAAATATAAACAAAGACAAAACACCATCAAAATTCGCATTACTGTACAAAAGACTGTTTTCAGTAAATTAAATGCCAGGTCAGGAGATGGCGTGAGTATAGAAAATATAGGACAAACCGGAAGGACCATCGCTACCAGAATAATCGAACATGAACGGAGCATTCGTTTAATGCAACCTGAGAAGTCTGGGATGGCAGAGCATTGTTTTGATAACAACCATAGAGTCAACTTTCAGGAGACGGCCATCTTAGCAATATTGAACAGTTACTGGGAGCGGAGAATTTAGGAGGCTTTGGCGATTTCCTCTGAAAGGAGCATGCTTAATCGTGATGCTGGATTTCAGTTCAGCTCCTCATGGAAATCGGCCTAAAAATGGAAATCCGTCAATTTATGAAGCAAAGATCAATACAGCTTGATCATCAAGTTAAGTTGTTGCGTTTCTTTGACACAAGTTTCTATACTCAGGCCATCTCCTGACCTGGCATTTAATTTACTGAAAACAGTCTTTTGTTCAGTAATCCGAATTTTGATAGTGCTTTGTCTTTGTTTATGTTGGTGTTAGATCCAGTGTTTGATTTGTGGTTATAACATTTTATAAATATCCTGATGGTGGGAGAGATGCACACTCCCGAAACGTCGATAACTAATCGTCTTTGCACCTGGCTTGTTGCCCGAAAAGAAAGTGAACCTCTAAACCAAGCCATAAATATAATTTTCAAGTAGCGTTAATGTTACTAAACTCCTTAAAAAGCTGTTAAAATCTCTGACTTTCAGATGTTTATTCCACTTTTACTTAGTTTTTCACGTTTTACGTGCAAAATAGAATGCTTTGGAAATGTATTTTACATTGTTCCATTGGGAATTATATGATTTACAAAATGGCGTCTGGTTGTTGTATTCATATTTGCCGCTTGTTCTTTTCAGGTCAATATATTAAGTGTGAAATCAACAACAAAGGCAATTTCGAGACCTTCAGTTTTTGGCGTTTAATCGAAATGCTATTGGAATTGATGTTAAGAAGCTAGGTCGAATATAGCACTAAGGAAATACGCAATGATAGTTCTGATGAATGGGCACCGGGGTAGCTAAGTGGTTTCGTTCGCGGCTCCCGTACACTTCGTGGACCCGCGTTCGATTCCCGGCTCTGGGGTGGTGATTTTTAGTCGGCTCTATCCACGCCTTCACCTCTGTCTAGTAAATGGAAGTGTGCCCTATGCCCAACGTGGTTCGAAGTCCACGGTATAAGCTGTAGATCCTCTTGCCTCACCGTTATCTTCACTATCACCCTACCATTGGAGGTAATGGTGCCTCTACCTGAGAAATGTGTCCGGTGATCTCGTGGTGGGGCGAGTTTACCCCGAAGGCCAAGGTTGCCATTTGGGGAGTGTTGGGAACCAACCAAACAACCAGTTCTGATGAGGTACACTGTAGGCGCTACTGATAACCTACAGACCAGAAATAATGCAGTTACCAAATTAAGATCCCTTAACCCATTAACCTTGATGTCAGTGGAATCTGAAACATTTGGCGTTCTACAGATTCCGGCAGGGAAGTTGCATCGTTACAAATGCTCACGAAAATCACTGCTATTGTTGATGGAATATAAGTTACAGAAGAGCTCGGTAAAGGTTCTTACGTGCCCTGCACTGCAGACCTTCACACATCTCTTGCACAGCAACTCTAACTACCATAGTTAAAATAATCAACTCTAATTGGAAACCCAAATCTTGTACACTAAACCCTTTATTAATGAGCGCCAATAGAAAACGTCTTAGCAAAATATAACACAGCTGAAAAGTCTGCTGGTATTGTAGCAGACAATGTTATAAAGAATCGAATGCCCTGCACACCATGAATCGCATTTTTTATATTTTTTTATCTGGAAAAACACCTCACTCTTCCATCTCTTTCTTCCAGATATTTTAAAAATAAACCTTAACCCGGGATCGCTTGCGTCACTTATCACGCGATCACTCCTATGTTAGATTTTTTATAACTTCTTAATGTCTAAGGAACATTAGAGATGACTAACATTTTTTCAAAATCTGATTTTTTATCTATTTATTTTTATTTATTTTTAATTTTTTAATTTTTTAAATTTTTTATTATTATTTTTTATTTAAGACGGGAATGGGTACCGGGTAAGAAGGGTTCTATTTGCTTAAATGGTTATTAGATCTGAATTTATTCCAAGTGATAAATGTATGGCTCCAGAGAACGCAAGGTTTTCTTCCGTATATAGGTCCATCTCTGCTCCTTTAAAAATATACGTAGGAGCTTTCCTAACACAGAGTCTCCTCGCCTTACTTTCAGCAGCCAATTTAATGTACCCGCAACCAACCACACTGCAAAATTATGAAATTTCGTGTCTTTGAAACGAAACTCCAGTTTTACCAGCTGTGGTACCGAACGTAAGTATTCTTCTGGACGAAGTTTATGTAATGTGTCTCGGATGGAGGTCCAAATCATATCAGCCCGCTGACAGTTGTACAAGCGATGCTCAAGTGTATCATCTTCCACACATACACCACAGATCTTCGAATGCACTCTCCCGTGACGCCACATCTTTTCTGCAGTTGGAACCGTTTCATACATTGGTGCATTCACTGTTTGATTTGCAGCGCCCTCCCTTGCACCTTGATGCAAAAAAAGGTGTTCGAATATCCAACAGAGATGAACTATGCAAAGAACAAAAATGATTAAGTTCGGCTCCTCCGTCATTGAATTATAACTACCGTAGCGTTGGTCCGCAAATAATAAATTTTTGGATGACCCAAACAAAAGGTCATTCAGAGAGAAACAAGCCAACATATGAATTCTCACAGAGACGTCTTGTATATTAAACCTTATTTCCAATGTACTAGCAGTTCGTATGATAATACTTATTCAAAAGTTCAACATTTTAGCAAAGAGCTGGACCCAAATTCATAAACTAGTGTAACTCCAGATGGTGAAAAATCTTTTCTGGGAGACACATTGCCCGGTGTCTACGCTCCACTCGATAGTCTTCTAGCTCCTTGATAACCATCTGAAGCTGCAGTTGAATAATTCTTAATTGACAGTTTAGTTAAATGTATGTATCAGTGAGGAACCGATTAAACGCTTAGACTTTGACGAAAATGAATAAACAGAAATGAGGCGGATGATCTTAATGAAGGAACCATCGATCTGTATGACGCTGGAATGTTTTTTTTTTTTTCAGACAAAGAAGCTCCTACATGGAAGTGTGTGGATAAAGAGACAGGAGCCATTGAATGAGGGAATTCTGTTGGGGAGAATGATATATTCAAAATAATCAATGACCAGTATGCTGCAATGTTAAATGTACGAGGGCTGTTCAATAAAGGTTGATCACATTTTTTTTTTTTTTTTTTGACAACGTACCTTTGCTCATCCTCATAATTGTGATGGTCATTCTCAAAATAGTCTCCCCTGAATACGATGCACTTGTCCCAGCGTTTCTGCCAGTTTTCCAAGGCTTACTGGAAACCATTTTTTGAGATATCCTTCAAAATTGCCTCCGCAGCCTTCACCACTGCCTCCCACGAAGGCGTTTCGTTAAGTTCGGGAATAGTAAAAAGTCACATGGGGCTAAATCCGAACTATAGGGAGGGTGAGGGATGCACTTCACTTTGAGTTTTGCAAGATATTCAGCAACAACATTGGCAATATGCGGTCGAGCATTATCGTTGTGCAGCATACAGCCTGCTTCATGGAAATGTGGTCTTTTAAGCCTGCTATGGACTTGCAATGTTTTCAGGACATCCCTGTAGTATTGTCCAGTTACTGATGTGTGTGCAGGTATAACATACTGATAAACCTATCCATGAATATCAAAGAATGAGATGACCATAACCTTCCCAGTAGAAGAAGCCACTTTTGCTTTTTTGGGGGGGATGGTGATGAAGGAGATTTCCACACTGAGCTTTGCTGTTTGCTCTCAGGATCAAAGTGATGTAGCCAAGTTTCATAAGCAGTGATTACGTTTGAAAGAAACTCCGGATCTTCCTCTAACATCAACTTTAACTGCGTGTTACCTCCATTGCAGCGGTAGGCGATACTGAACATGTCTGAACTTACCTGGTTCTCACAGGTGGGAACCAGGAGTGCCAACATGAAACTACTACGACGCGTTTGTTTCACATTACGCTAACAGGTTATAATAGGTATAAATTTTAGTGAGAAAAATTATAACCGTAAAAAATTATTATCTTTCTTGGTTTAACAGCCCTCGTACATTTATAAACCGAAAATACACAATTAATATTGGCCACGCACTACACATGTAGATACTGGAAAATACTTGGACAATGCAAAATTTTAATTAATAAACAATAGATTTGAAGACCAGAATGGTTTTCCGGTCTTATAGGCCGTGGTCTAGTAGATTTGATATACTGATAGAAGAACTGCGCTTGGCGCGCCAGCTGCTACCGATTCATTCGAGCTCTGTCTAACATGGATCACATTTGAGGATGCCAAGCCCATTCCTTGGCGAAACGTCGGGATATATCAACCCTACTGGACCACGGCCTACGAGCCCGAAGATCACGCTGTTCATCATGAGCCGGCCGTGATCCTCAACAAATATAGAAGGATTTCTTTATTATTTTTATTTAAGACAAAGGAATCTACTCCCATTAGTCCTGGGCCCGTAGGACCTCCTTCAAAACCGGGAGCAATGGATAACTCCGGGGCTCGGGCTCTTTCCATAGGACAATACCTGGAGTCTAAAAAGCCCCCCCCCCCCCGCTGAGCAGAAGTCAAGTCGGGATGGAAGTGGATACGCCACTTACGCGCGTCAACCCCGCAGGGAAGACTACCGAAAAACCTCGGTGGGGCCGAATGGTGATCTAACACACCTTTTACTAGCTCTGTAGGATCGTACCCGGGACTTTCTAGGCAACCCTCTACCCCCTCCGGGTGGCCGTAGCCTGGCCGGAAGTACCCATTTACCCATTAGTGTCGGGAACACACTGACCCGCTAGTCCAACCCAATCCGAAGAACTCTCCTACGGGAGGGGCTTGGCAGTTCGGCCCGAGGTTCTTCTAGTAACGACAGAGGTACCACGAGTGCTAAGGTTCCGCAGCGCCCGCACCTCGGCAGCTGAATAGAAGTTTGTCTCAGAAATGACGGACGTGACGTTCACCTCTACTCTTCCTTAATAGATGGAAGCTTTATCCAACGGATAGGGACTCATGAAACACAGAATGGAGTTTAAAAGGGATTTATCTACCATAAAATTTCAGGAACAAGCATTGCACGTTTATTATAGCTTCGGAGATTGCCTAGTCCTGTCAAACCCTATGGCCTTCCTCACGAAGTGAAGCACTGTATATAAGTTTATTCTTTATATATACATTTTGTTTTACGTTTTTGAGGATTTTAAGTGAATCCCCATTCATTTAAAATCCTGCTCGCGTTAATGGCTAGTGTGAGGTTTAACAAGAAATGGATTTCATTTTCAGTCATTCGTTAACTAGAATATCTAAAGTTAGTCATTGTGAAAAAAATTATTTAAACTGTTCTAGCAGCAGAATCACTACAAAGCTATGGAGAACATTTCATTTAGAGTCTCAGTTTTGTACACTTTTGAGGTGGAAAACTGCTACTCTTACTGCCAAGGAATAAAGCAAATTTAACTGTATACCAAAGCATGCCATTTTTAAAATTTTGAAGACAGTAATCTTTACGGAGAAACCGATATGTTCATAATTTGTTTCTGCGACTTGGAGTAAAAACACATTGCAATCGTTATGCTCAGCGTTTTAAATTTCTTAACAAAAATGAATTTTCAAAAACTTTTTTAATCCTCTCAAAAAATCTCCTGATTTTGATGACCTACTTTATTTTAAAGACTTGGTGTATCGCTTGCGAAAAAGACCTAAAGCTAGCATTTGTTTAATTTATTAGAATTAGTGCACATAAAACTATAAGTTAGGTTATGCAGCAACATAACTTCTGCTCGTGTGGAAAAAGTGGTATGCATTAAAATGATAATTAATAGATCATTTATTTGAAGTAGATTTTACAAAACTGTGGTACAAAACATTTTGAGTTTTTAGATTATACAAAATTATTTGATAATGAAGAGATCTTCACAACATCCACTCCTCATTTATTAACACTAGGAAGGGGGAATGTTACCTGTCACTGTCCTATTTTGGGACATTAGTTCATAGCGTCAATTTTACCTGTTCCCCTAGCAATGCTTCTCCCTTCCAAAATAATCCTCTCTATGCTAACCAAAATTTTTATTGTTACTTCTCAGTACAATAGCAATATTTCTGGCGTTTGAATATCCTTGTGTAACACGGCACTAACAAATGGATCTTTAAAGCTAATATAGGAAGATGACCACATAAATACACAAAGAGCAGTAAAATCTCAAAGTGATTACATAGAACCAAAACTAAAGTAACCCATGACCTAAGAGTAACTGAGCCTGCCAATACGGCTGCTAGCCTCACGCTCACATACGCAAGGCAGAGTTGGGCATCCCCAGCGGTAAAGTTGGCTTTCTAGACCAGGGTTCCCTACCTAGTGTAGCTCCTCAATTTCTTCACGATCGAGTGAGCACCAGTCCAACACCCGGGGCTTGAAATCCGCACTCTCCGGTGGTAGAATCGATCCAGGGTGCGCTCCGTGGTAGGGAGCAAAGCACAACGCTCTATCCCACTATGCCACGGCGCAAGATTACATAAAACAAAGAAGATGCTAACATAGAACATTCCATAAAATAACCCAAAAATAACCAGGTAATTATGAAATTCCATTATCTGGAACCCATCATATGCATTTATACACGTTACCAATGCGTGTGGTTGAACAATTATAAGATGGAATATCATAAGAATTTGTACCTGTTATTATAATAGTGTGATGGTTATTTTCCACACTTGGAAGAGGAAAACAAAGATACTGTACTGTAAGAAGCAATAAAAACATTACAGAGTAATTTTCAAATCAAACGTAGAATATATTCATTGCAGGGATATTTTGAGTTTATTCAGAGATGTTATTTAAAGCCAGTAGTACATGAAACAATAGATAAATACGTAATTATTACCTAAATGTATTAATTTGTGTTCAAGTGAATGTGGAAAATTGCGTTAATGAATGGCTAACGGATACTAAAATGAGAAGAGTGACATATTAGTCTCTGTTTCTCGAGTTCTCGGATTCAAATCTGGCGACGGAGGATGGCATTTTTGGCATAATACTGATTAGCATGTCTTCTTTTGGAATTAAAGTAGATTTACGGACGCAGAAGAACCTCAAATCTGACAAAGCAGTCTCTGAGCAAAATTAAGTGGTCCTTTACGCCCAAAAAGGAATGGGGCGGTGAGGGACACATCATTTAAAGAGCTTCCTTTAATAAAAATTAAATTTCAATTTACAACTCGCTATTACTTGAGCTCATAATGCAAATCATTCTTGTTGTCGTTCTTCTAAGCACATGCCAAACATAACATAGGTATTAGCTCAGCTACATTCTCTTTAAAAACATTACCTGAAGAAAACCCTCACAAGCAATTCCCGATAACACTGGGCAACAATGAAAATGTTTCGGGCTTAAAAATAGTGAATTTAAATGTATTTCTATCTGCTGAATTAAAAGATCACCATAAAAATGATAGATTAGATCTTCTTTTAAAGATAAAGTGACATTTCATTTTTAGAGTAATGATTATAAATTTGGGGGAATTTTTTGGGGAGTTGGCACACCTGTCAAATAACAAAACACAATCAGAGAGAAATTTTGGAAATTAAGTGATGCAAAAGTTAAGGAAGGCATTTTTTCGGACCACAAATAAGAGAACTTGTAAAGGATCCTGCACTTGACCAAATTTTGGAGAGGAAAGAAAAGGAAGCTTGGGAAGCCTTCAAGGGTGTTGTTCATGGATTTTTAGGCAACAAAAGAGATGACAACTACAAGCATTTAGTGACAGTGCTCCTGCAAAAATGCCGTAACCTTGGATGCAACATGTCCCTTAAGATCCATTTTCTCCACTCCAACCTGACTTTTTCCCTCCTAGTCGTGGAGCTGTTAGTGATGAACATGAGGAGAGATTCCATCAGGACATTTCTGTTATGGAACAAAGATATCAGAGCCGTTGGAATGAAGTAATGCTTGCGGATTACTGTTGGTCTTTGTATAGAGATTCTGTGGAACTCCATCACAAGAGGTAAGCTAAGACGACGAAGTCAATAGGTCACCATATGATTCTCTTCAGACGCAACTATCTGCGAAGTATTTTTCCTTCAATGTAGAGCTCTTAGCATGTAATTACCAGTTTAAAAGATCAAATGCACTTTAATTTTTGTTAGCATGTATGTAATCAAACGTATCCTTTTCGCTCAATCCGTTAATATGTAATATTTCCACCTTGTGTATATCATAGGAACAATAGCTAATAAAAATTTTTCATTGTCGTATTTGTTTTTCGCAACCCAAAATTAGTAGGAATTGCCTCATGAAGTGCTCGAAACATTCAAAAATTATATTTTTTGTTGCTAAGTGTAATTGGCAACCTGAAGTGGACTGAAATTTAATAGTTTCTTAGAAAAACTACGTGAATAATTTAGAACCCTATAACAGCTTAAAATAATTTATGTATCTGTTAAAAGCTGATGCTCTTAAGCACTTTCGGAATGACGTAGAAAATGAAGCTAGCTACAGTGAAGCAATGAATATTATACAAATATAACAATTTGTAAACAAAAACTTCACTTATCTTAAGAAATTAATGTTAATTCTTCTTTCAAATTGAAATCGATTTCACGACTCTTACGCATCTACAGTCAAAGAAAATTAAAGAAAATTAATTTTCTCCTGTGGTTTTCTTTGAATGAAGATGCGGACAAGAGCCGTGACATCGATTTCAATTAGAAAGAAAAATTAATATTATATTTTTAAGATAAGTGAAGTTTTTGTTACAAATTATTATATTTGTATAACTTCGGGGATGCTTTTTGTAAAAACCTGAAGGAATCCAAATATTTTACAGCTGAGAGTTATCTACCGGCTGAGTATGTGATGGAAACATCACGAAACCGGTCCTGGGATATTCGTCAACTTGTTTAAACAGATAAAAATGGAGTTGGTTATCAGGTGTTGTAGTTTATGTCTAACTCTTTTGGAATGGTTGACAAACATGAACAATTAAAATGCTGAGGGGAATGCAGCACCGGCTTTGGCTAGAAATATGGTGAAAAAATATTGTTTTTGAGCTAATAAAATACTTTGAACCTTATGGTATCACAATCAAACTAAAGTTGTGTGTTTGATGCATTTAAATACCTTACATGACAATTTGAATGCCCATGTACACGTACATGCCGGTGCTTGGATTCACAAAATTTTGTCATTCGAGTTCGATTGAATGTAATACATTTGAAATTTGCGGGAAAAGTTTGTGTGTTGGTATGATGGTTATTTCTTACAATATGTAGCACAATGGAAACAAAACACTGGCTGAAAACATTGAAAGCAAACAATAATGTTCATATTTTGCTTTTGTGTGTGTTTCTAATTTGGTCGTGATTTTCTTGTGTTTCTCGTTAAACTGCATACTGTTTATATATAATTAATGAGTTTTAGTGTATCATTTAACATTTTTAAAAATCTGTTACACATCTAAACGTGCATATAACTGTTATATACGTAACCCATGGCGTAACAGCCCCAAGTGGGCCTGAGCCTATCAACCCGACTGCCGGCCTCATGCCCACTTACGCACGGTAGAGGTGGGCGATCATCCAACCGATACGGGGTGGAGATGTGGTCAGCGTCTCATCATCCCCCAGTCGGAATGTTGGTTTCTGTGATCAGGGCCGCTTACTTAGAGTAAGCTCCTCACTTTTCTCACGATGCTGAGTGGGCACCGGTCCTATAACCGGGACCTAAAATCCCCACCACATGGGTGGGATCGTACCCGGGCCGCTTTCCGTAGCCAGCAACCAAGGCATGCTGGCTTAGCCCGCTACGCCACGGCGCAGCATATAACTGTTATATAGGTTATAGGTAAAACATTTTTTGGAACAACAGACCTTTGGTTGACTGTGTGCGTAGTTAGGATCATGAATAAGCTAAACGATGCACGTATCAAGGGAAAAAGACCCTCTAAACAGGTGTCAGGCTTAGTAAATAAAGGCTTTTTTTTGTATTTTACGTCCTCCAACGATAAGTCATATCGGACGATGAATGGAATGGGTGAAATGATGCTCAAAGGAGCCCGGTGTCCATAGAGCTTAGAGTTACCTGACATTCGTCTTTCAGGATAAGGTAAAACCCCGGAAAAACCTTATCCAGGTAACTAACCGTGACCGAGATTCGTACTCGGGACCTCTTGAACGTGAGGCAGACACGCTACCATCTACGCTACCGAGGCGGACTAGATAAACGTTGGAAACCTAATGTGGATAATAGTGAATTCCATTGTACATATGCTATAGCTACTGAACCTGTGTGAAACTGCCCCTGAATATACAAGTGAACCAGGACCATTCAGATTATCTGCCAGTCTAAAGAAGATCACTGCAGCAAATTTTGAGACTGCAGTAAGGTTAGATAGACCTCAAGCTGACTTTTCTATAGTACACAACAGTGTATGGAAGGAACTGTTTAAATCTTCTCTACCAGCATCTCTAAACATTAGCCAAAGGAAGGACCAATTACGCTTACTTCATTCAGCAACTTCTGCGAAGGTAACTTTTAAAACATCCAGAAAGAAACTAAAATTGAAGAAAACTGCTGCAGAAGAGAGAAGGAAGAGGCAGAAATTAGGTATCTGGAGGGTTTTAGCCTACTTCATGGAATGTAACTGAGAAGGAAACTGTTTTGGGTTTTAATATTTGATTTATTAAGTTATAGTATTTTCAACATTTTTTGTCATTCAAAATGTTCCACACGATGCAGTTTTGATCCAGTCCCTCTAAAATGTACAACATATGTTCTTAGAGCACAAACAAAGGTTTCTATCTTATAAATTTTTAATATTAAAATATATAAAATCAAAGGTTTAACAATTTTTGGCTTTTTTGTTCTCTCCATACTGTAACTTTGTGGGTTCCTAGAATTAAAAGTCCGAGTAGCAGATATTACAAATTTTCTTTATTTTCGTATAAATACACTCCGTTCTATTCTTACAGTAGTCACATTACATCACATACACAGTCGCAATATACCAAAGTCGATACAGCGCTCTGATTACATCTGCTCTCGTTACAACAGCACTTTACAGCTGTTTACTTCTGTTTACGACTGAGTGTTAGCAAGTCGTCGCTTTCTTAAATACCCCATTGATAAATGCGAGAGATTTCTGGAACAAACAAGAAATCGACTGTTTTATCGCCTTCCAGAAGCGTAACTTAATGTGTGCTGGCAAGTCCTTTATCTCCGGCGCTATGTTTATCTGCTTATGCAAGGTCTTTATCTCCGTGAAACATTATCCGTCTGTTATCTATTTGCGTCGAACCTTTTATGCCCGCCGCCGCGACAATACCTGATTTTTTTCCCTCTGCAACTAAAGGTAGTGTAAGAACTTCATATGATAGATACTTTCTTCATAACCATCTGAATATTTTTGGAAATAGAAAAATTAAAATTTTGAAAATTTTCATCGTGTGGAGAGGTTTCAATGTTGCCCAAATTTTGAAATTCACAAATTAATTACTCAGAAACTATTGAAGATGCAAAACCCAAATTTTGAATTTTTTGCCCACTATGTATAGGAACTAAGTGGTACAAAATTTCAGCAAGATTGGTTAGAATTGCTGGATTTGGGGTTTTCAGTGCTGCGTCCCCTTAACGCAAATGAAAGAAAGCTGAAATGTAGTTTTTATATATTGTGACTTTGTGTGCTCGTGAAATTAAAAGTCCAATTGCACAAACTCAAAATGTTCTTTATTTCCTTCGAATTACCGTTGGAACACTTGCCGATTACACAGAATTACGTAGCGCACACAATTACAATTCGCCAGTTCGTCTGTCACAGGTCCACTCCGCACTCGCAATTACGTACAGCTCCTCTGATGCACGTACACAGTCTTCCAGTCCGTTTACTAACACGGCGCTCCTCACGCTCCTCGCCAAGAACTGACTGAACTCGCCCACAGCAGGCCTTATATAGGGAGATCGCTGTTTCTGGAAGTCTCGCGGTACAGTGAATCATCCCGACTGTTCCAGACGGCAGGGAGAGGGGAAAGAGATGGCTAGTGATGTTTTTCCAACCATCCCCTCGTTAGCGCTACAAGATAATGGGTAGGCGTGGCCTAATGCTTCCCGTCACTCAGCCGTCAGTTGGTCGTGCCTTCCGATAATTGGGTAACAATATAAAGTGAGCATTTAGCGTAGGCTTGTGAAAACGGCACGCAGACCGAAAAGCAGGCTTTGCAATATTTAGAATAACTTAGAGTACTTACAGCATAGTAAGTCGCCATTAAGGTAGTTGTCTCATGTGTTTATGAGAACTGCTAGTGGTTTACCGGGAAAAATACGAGTCAGTTCGAGAATTTAATGTCATTTCAGCAAGTTGGCCATAGTAGCTCTAGGTTTAGAGCGGCTGGACGGAAACAAGAAAATCCGTGATTCAAATCCCGGCTATAGCATTGAATTTTTCAGTCTGACTCTTATCTTTCCATACTTTAGCCCACACACAGCTAGTGTGAAAAAAAAGCAATTAATTTCCATTAATTGACCTAATAGTGGTTAACTATAAAGCCCGGGCCTTAAAGTACTTACAGAATAGTAAGTCGCCATCAAAGTAGATGTCTCATGTGTTTATGAGAACTCCTAGTGGTTTACTGGAAAAAATACGAGTCAGTTGGAGAATTTAATGTCATTTCAACAAATTGGCCATAGTAGGTCTAGGGTTAGAGCGGCTGGGCGGAAACCAGAAGATCCGTGTTTCAAATCCCGACTATAGCATTAAATTTTTCAGTCTGACTCTACCTTTCCATACTTTAGCCTACACACGGCCAGTGTGAAAGAACAATCAATTATTTCCATTAATTGACCTCATAGTTGTTAACTATAAAGCACGGGCCTTAAAGTACTTACATGTTGTAAGTCGCCATGAAGGTAGTTGTCTCATGTATTTATGAAAACTCCTAGTGGTTTACCAAGAAAAACACGAGTCAGTTGGAGAATTTAATGTCATGTTGGCACGTTGGCCATAGTACCTCAAGGGTTAGAGCGCCTGGACGGAAACCAGAAGATCCGTGGTTCAAATCCCGAATATAGCATTGGATTTTTCAGTCTGACTCTATCTTTCCATACTTTAGCCTACACATGGCTACTGTGAAAGAACAATTAATTTCCATTAATTGACCTAATAGTGGTTAACTATAAAGCCCGGCCCTTAAAGTACTTACAGCATAGTAAGTCGCCATTAAGGTAGTTGTCTAATGTGTTTATGAGAACTCCTAGTGGTTTACCGGGAAAAATACGAGTCAGTTGGACAATTTAATGTTATTTCGGCACGTTGGCCAAAGTAGCACAATGGTTAGAGTAGTTGGACGGCGACCTGAAGATCCGTGGTTCAAATCCCGGCTATGGTATTGAATTTTTCAGTCTGACTCTACCTTTCCATATCTTTCCATACTTAGAATAGCTGTTTGTTAGCACTGCTGTTAAGCACGGAAGAATTACATTTCCTTAATGTTGACGTTTTAATAAGTTCACAACTTGAATGCATTAGAGAAGTCATTTTGTAAAACGCACTGCCTTGTAACGACAAATGTAGCTCCTATATCGGATTCCATTATTACCGGTTTATTGCTCACTTCTCATCAACTGGAACAACTGGCAGAGCATAATGGAATCGTTATTGAGCGAAGCTACATCTTGCTAATGGAGAACATGAAAGAAAAATGTCCCTGAAACCTTAAGTTTGGCTTTGAAACGATGAGAATATCTCTGCACATGATCCCTCCGCTTTGTGTGTTTGAAATATTTATGTAAGCATCTCTTCGTTGTATTGATCCAATGTACAAGCTGAATAATAATGCGCAGCTTTCTATTGTTTCTCGCATTCTGCTGTTTCTTACGTCAGACAATCTCGTCCAACAATTGCTGCTTCAGAATAGTTGGAATTTGCATCATGAACAGTTATCGTCTCTAAGCCTGTTATGCAGTCGCATACGGTTGTGTCGTGAGGAAACTGAAGGTCTATTCAATTCCAGAAATGCATATCTTGACATACGACATTTCCGAGGACAATCTCATGTGTTGTGGTTGTTGTACTTATAGTGTAAATCCGTGAAACTCCTTGCTGTTTCTATAGCTACCAAAGGCGCATAACGCTGGTTTGAGTGATTTTAATAACATAACTACGAGTGCCAAAAGTAGTTCGTCAAACCCGCATACCAGAGTTAAATTGATTGGGTTCTGATTGGAGCTATGAGTTCTCTTATCCTCAGGTGTATGGTTGTAGGAAATGGATTTTGGTATTTGTTGGCTACTCAGTTGTATTAGTAACACTTTGGGTCGTTCCAAAATTATTTAGTTTAATTCTTACTAAGTTTGTTTGATTCTGATTGATTTGTATTGGTAACCACCTGTTAGTAAAATTCCTAACATAAATTCAGTTTACCGGAAACCCTGGATTACTTGCTTAAGGTTACTTCCGCGCGGTTTCTATTACTTCCTTATACGGTGACTACTTTGCTCTAATAAGCTTCTAATGCTGCTTCCACTTATGCTGGTTGCGCTATTCTTAACTTACCTACATTTCGGACTTATAAATCTTCGCTTCTCCTTCTTAACGCGCATGAACACGTCCTTCCTGTCGTAGTATCACCTTTTCGCGATTCAGTTCGAACCTTATTCTGATCCCCTCTCTAACTTTATGACATGATCAAAATAGCTCACCATTCCCAAATCTTACATTAGTATAGGTTTCTCATTTATTTCGAATTTTCGCATGGGTTTGCAAAGCTCATTTAACTCATTGACGTTCAGCCCACCCAGAGTTGGGGAACGCCTACTGAAGCAAAAATATTGGCGAGCAAAGGGTTCCACTTTGGCGCGACAGTTTGATGCAAATGTGAATAATGGTGTTTAGCTCAGGGTAAAGCAATGATATTTATCTCAGGGTATGCGTGAGTATCTATGAGAAGGATGGTTTTAATGGCACTGGAATGCCCGTTTCAAACTGGTTTATTGACTGCTTCTTTTTTTCAGAACATCGAACTTGAAGTTGCCGACCAAGGGTTACCAATATATCACTGTTTAGGGTTACTGTTTATGAAATGATTATTACTCGATAAAACTTAGTTCGTTCTTCACGTATATATGAAGCGACAAATAACTTCTCTCATCACTTCTGGTCTGCCTGGCCCAAGATAGAACAACAGGACTGCCCTAATCGGCTGCCAGCCACCAACTGACTGAATGACCACAGCTGCACGTGAGTGTATAGCTTTCACCTTCTCTAAGCCCTTTATACACACAAAGATTCCCTTTGTAACAATCTTGTCCATTGTCATTATTAGGGTCCGAAGAATGCCTCATTCAACAAAGTCAAGTGCTATCCCTTAGAATTCTGTTTTTCCCTTGTCTTTTGTTACACGACTCAATCAACTGCACCTGTTCGTGTCGCAAAAAACGTACAAGACTCCTTTGAAATCCATTACGATTCTTTATACACTGCAATTCTTAATTTCGGTATCACTACCCTGGGCTCTCTCTAACGGTATACATCGTTATCAAATCAGCGAAGTAAATCCCTTTAGCGTTCATACTCCTCCACATTTTTAAAACCCATTTGTCCCAACAAATTCCTGGCTGGAAATGTTCTATAGTTCTCAGACATTGAACCTTTCCTTGCACAAAGAGAGTGACGGTCCTCCCTTCCTGTCTCTCCAAAGTGTGGAGATTTTTACAAGAATATTTTCTCTCCCTTGCCTGGATGCTAGTATGTATGCTATATTAAATTATATTCTTCCCTTCTTATTCTTTAAGTCAAACGCTATTTTAATCATTACTATATCCATTCTAATTTCATATTAATATAACAAGATTTGTATATAAGTTTAGTAAAGCATTTTCATTAATTTATCTTCTTTTTAATTACCGTGATTTCAATTAATTCGCCGCCTCCTAATCGCTGCCTGATACTGCGCTTACAGCAGCTAAAGGTTGCATGGAATCTATAATCTGTCTCAAGATAGAAATATCCTATTATAAACTTTTGGACGAGGAGGGAGAAACAAAAATAATTTAACGGAGTGCTCATAAGTTACTGAGACGATTGCGCGTTCCATTTTCCTCCAACAATCAACCTAAAAGCGCTTTGTTAAGGTACCATGGTTTCTCTCGCCTCTTTCATATGTTGACAACAGGATCGTTCGAGTTTGAGACAGATTATATCAGAGTTAATAATTTAATGGAAAGTCCTTCTCCATGCTTTTAGGTGACCGACATCGTGATGTTACCACACTGGTCGATGATTGTATAGAACACCAGGTATATAACAAGAGAATCCAACCAAGTGTGTGGCTACCTTTCTGAGATTGCTGCATCTAGCAACCCCCAGGGAGGAAGGGATGAAGTGAAGTAAACTTAGAAGGCTGCAAGTTGCTGGCAAATAGGCCACAGAAATGCGCGGAAGTCCTTATGATTTTCTGACTCGAGGAGACGTCCCACTGAGCATAATATTTTATTTGAATAAGCATTCACGCCATTGGTTGAACGCCCGCTTTTTCTCGTACATGCGGTTTACTGCAGGAGGTGACACTAATGATACATGAGATGAAGATGGAGCACCGGGGGAAACCGCAGATCCTGGAGAAACCCCGCCAAAGTGCCGTGTTATCCACCACAAATATTACCCTAATCGAACCCGGCCCGGGTAAGAGCCTTGGTGAGACTCAAGCGGTCTAACCACTGAGCCACGGTGCGAAGGTCAAGAAGAAAAGACACCAAGCTTCTCAGGAAAACCAAAGGCTTATGGTCAGGTGACCTGAATCAGTGAGGAAATCTTGGGTCAGCAATTTCGTCTATTTGTACAGAGTGTATAATAGTGCATGTTCGATGTTAAAGTTATTGTAATGAAACTGTAATATAAACTGTACAAATAACATGTTACATTCATATTACGTTTTCTATCCACATTATTTTTTTACAGTTTCTGCAGATTATTCTGATTGAACCTCATATTTTATTACATGTACCTAATGCTTTATCAGTTTATTTGGGTATACCCTTGTATATTAATGGTTTCACGCACACATTTTGGGTTTTAATGGAAACATTATTAGCCAATATTCATGCAATACATAATTATCAAAGAAAACATAATCAAACTGAACCTAGCACTTACTTCCGTTATAACCCTGGAGTTGAATTATATTCTCTGATATGTTCAGGCATTAATTTCAACATGTCTTTCAAATCCTTTTTACTTTGGCCGTTTCTTCTATTTCTTCCTACTGGCTTTGGATTGGCGTTTTTGTTATATGTTGCATAAATATGGAAGTAAAATGGTTAGAAAGGGTGTGTGGTTCAATTATAAAAAGTAGAATGCTATATGGAATAGAAATATGAGGGCCAGATGAAGGATGGAAAGCGATAAATGTTATAAATAGACTATTTTGTAGACTTGTTTTGGGCTTACCTAGAACCTCGCCGAATGAGGCAGCTTTAATGGAACTAGGAAGATTAGGTTACAAAAGCAAGATGATGGAAAGAATTTTGAAATACTGGCTCAGAATATGGAACTTAGATGAGGAAAATATTGTTAAACACTGTTTGATAGCACAAACAAGAATAAAGGGGAGAGAGACTTGGATATATAAAATTCAAAAGATTTTACAGGAAATAGGTATGGGTTCATTATGGTTAGATAGTGGAAGAATAGAAAAGGGATTCCGGAAAGAAGTCAAAACAAGAATTGAATATATTGAAAAACAAGAGTTACGGGGTAATTTTAATAACAAAAGATCTCTGAAACTATTTAAAACGTTAAAAGATGATTGGGGCAGAGAAAAATATATTGACGTCTAAGATAAAGTAGAAAGAGAAGGGTTGGCATGGTTTAGAACAGGAGTAATATACATAAAGGGTATAAGGAATGGATATTGTAATTTTGTGGGTTCGTGAAATTAAAAGTCCAATTGCACAAACCCAAAATGTTCTTTATTTCCAGCGAATTACAGTTGAAGCACTTGCCGATTACACAGAATTACGTAGCGCACACAATTAAAATTCGCCAGTTCGCCTGTCACAGGTCCACTCGACACTCACAATTGCGTACTACTGCTCTGATACACTTACACAGTCGTCCGGTCCGTTCACTCACCCGGCACTCCTCACGGCTGCTCTCCAAGAACTGAACTGACTCGCAAACTGCAGCCCCTTTTTATAGGAACATCGCTGTTTCTGGAAGTCTCGCGGTTCGGTGAATCATCCTGAAGGTTCCAGACGTCAAGGAGGAGGAAAAGATGTTTTTCCAACCATCCCCCTCGTTACCGCTACAAGATAAATGGGTAGGCGTGGGCGAATACTTTCCGGCCCTCACTCAGCCGTCAGTTGGTAGTGCCTTCCGATAATTGGGTGACAGTATATTAAGGGAAGATGTCCAATGTGCGAAAAAGAACATACTACTTGGCATTATATTTTTGATTGGCAAAAAACAAAATGTTAGAGATGAATTTCTTTTGCATAAGTGGGAAAACATACCAAATCAAATAAGAGGCAGAATAATCTTGAATCTAGGATCAGAAGAAAGCATAGTAAAACTGGGAATATTTATTGGCAAGGTAAGATAAAAATGGCTTTGGAAAACAGGAAAGACTAATGAGAACAACTAGGAAAAATGTTAGAAGGTATAAAGGGAAACAAAAGTATAGATCTCAAGATTTAAAATGCTCCATTATATACACAGATTGTGTTAATTGCAATGGGGAATGGGAATATGCAACTCCAAAACGAGGAGTATGCAAGATTTTGTATTTATTTTATATTATGTTATATATGTATGAAGTTGTATAGGCTAGATATTGTAATAAAAATAGGAAATGAACTAACTATATGTTGCACGTTTTTGACTCCAAATATCTGACAGGATGTGCTTCCTCAATTGAATGATGAGTCCACATATCTTTTATTTCATGTAGTGTCTGAATGAATTTTATTCTTGCTGTTTCGTGAAGGATGCTATAATGCAGGGATTTAGACGTGTCGGAAAAATCTTTGAATCTCAACCAACTTTCTGTTTAATTGTATGCGCTGGTCCCAAAGGTGAAAACGTGTTAATGCTTAAAATAGGTCCAAGACAATGCCTTGATGAATTAGCTCTAGAGTTATGTGATTCAAATGTAGGAAACGGCTGGACATGTGACATCACATTAATTGTTTGTTCATCTGTAAGGCTGCTAATCGTTTTGCCTCACCTTTTAGGTGCCGATATATTATTTTCTTTTTACTTTGGATAGAATTCACAGGAGTCGTGAAGCTATAAGAGACCCTATCATTTTCTTTCGAACTTTGATTATTCTTAAATTTCTTAATGCAAAACAGACAAGAGAAAGCATGGGTTCTTCATAAAGATCCAGATAGTGTTTTTCGGTCTAACATCATTGTGTTAAATTCAAAGTGAGCCGTTATTTCTCATTAGTGGTTAACTTATAATAAAATGGGACAAACCACATCTCTTATTGTTACTTATGTTAGCACTACAGCTAATCTTGCAATGTTACTGGAATCCTTGTATAGTTGCATTCATTTTTATGGAACCACTTTTTCTCTGCCGGTTACATATGTGTTGTGTTTGAGCTTTCTGAAATAACTTTTACATTTACTCCGGTTTGAAGCTCTCTTCCTTGTTATTTTTTGTGTGTGATTTACACTGAAATAATAATAAGCGGATAAACAGGAAACTGTTATACCAAATAGAGTCATCCTGCATATATGATTTCCAAATAAATTAATAATGGGGATACAACATTGTCACTCCAAAGATACCTTCGTCATTTTTCAATTTGCATTATGAACTACTGGGTGTTACAGATTTAATTACTGCAGTATCAAAGCACGCATCAGCTCTTTTCTTTCAATTTTGTCAGCTAGAACCATGGCATGCCAAAGCAACGATGTGCAAAACCTAGATAACACTGTTGCTGTTTCAGCATGGTGATGGCTCACCACACTGCTGGTCAAAAGATGCCTATAATTAACGCATCGTGTTCGACAACGGTTTCCTGATACATTCTAGATGGGACAATAGTGTGGTCTGAAAGTGTCCCACAGCGTGGAACAAACCGGGTATAATGGCTCCACAGTCACGTATCTGGTTTGTAATCGGTAAATCCCGAGCTTCATTCCCGTGAGCTGGCCACTTTGAGCATGGGATTTTTCATGGCTTCTCCATGGCGGTAACCAAGCTGAGATGCTTCTCCTTCAACTATAGAATTTCAACCCATGTTTCAGAGTTACCTATAGCACTAGGTGAAGGCGATCGTTGTGCTGCATCATACAGTGGAATTCGCGCTATGGAAAAAAATTCTTCCTGGTGCTTGTCGAGACTGCTGAAAATGTATCACCTATTCTGGAGAATACCAAGCTGGGACGACGAAGGACGGTCTAGCCGGCATCAACATTGCTATCATATTGGTATAAGGTGGCTACAAAATAGGAATGAACATAAGGCGGGGCTAGGCGTGGCTGTTCCATGGCTACTAGCCAATGCGGTGCGTGCAACGTTGTACAGTTAAGCACGCGAACTGGCTCGCTTTGCCGAAGCATGCGGCTAATTTCTTTGCGCGCTCTAAAGATACCAACTAAAGAATTATTTTGTTTTTCTGATGTTACAGAGCTATTTTTTCTGAGGATTACTGTCCAAACCCCATGTTTGTAGCACATCTGGTGTCGGAGATATGGAAATATAAGGCACTTGACTAGAAAGAAAATAATTATTAACTGTGAGTGAAGAAAAGCACACACATATGCTATGCAGCAGTTGTATTTTGTACCTTACATTCAGTAAAGTGGTTATCTTTTAAGAGAGCACACGTGTTCTTCAAAGTTAGTAAATATATCGCTTAGCTAGCCTAGTACTGGTGCACCTAGTAGTAACTGCGAAACAGCTTATAAGATTTTACATAAATAGGGTACAAATATTCTTGTTAATGTGTATTCCTTTTTCAAACAGATATCAATTAGAGACATTTTCGAAAGTACAAATTTCGCTCAGAGTCGAGAATCAATGCTACAAGCTTGTTACCTGAGTGCTCATTCTGTGACGAACATTGTTAGAGAAGACAAACAGTTTACCAAATTAGGAGAAGTTTCCATATTTAGACCTCCAGGGAAACATTGGGCAGCTAAAAACGTGCTACCAACTTAGGCAATTTTCAAAAGTGTGTTTCACGTAGAACAATTTATGATTTATATGACAAGGGCGAATATCCAACTGCCAAAAGGCTGACCAATTTAGTGAGGGGGAAAATAGAATATACGGATTCTGTGTCTTCTATGCATAATATTTTGAAATATCTTGGGTTCAAATATAGGAGAACCAACTATGGTAGCAAATTTCTGCTTGAAAGAAGCGATATTGTTGCTGCAAGACTAAAATTTCTGCGCACAATACATAACATTAGTACATGATATTCATGATGTAAAAATGCTTCACAAATATACATTCATATCTTTCGTACTTATTAAGTATTTTCATTAAACAAAAATTAGTTTAAAGTCCAGTAAGGACAGTATATAAATATGGCATCATTAACATAGAAACTATATTCACAAATCGTTGAAATGTCACTATTTTGTTTCATTGTAGCAAACACCTTACTTCGTAGAACGCATCTAATTTGAATCATTTTGTTTTGTGTACATATGAACGATAGCTATGTAAGTGAACTGTTCTCCAAGTCAATGTTTTAAGGTTCAGATTGTGCGATTATCATTGTATATGTTCTCACACACATGCTGAAATATTAAGTGAACTTCTCTGTCAACATTGTATCACTGTACATCTCAGCATCAGTATGATACTTGCTAGGTTGAGACAAAGACAGATATATCTTCCATCTCTGTCGCCCGCTTGCCGTGGAACTGGCAACACCAAGACAGTAGCATAACCGTATTGGCTCAATCCATGTACATTCTTATTTTGTAGCTACTCTAGTTAGAAACCTGTTCTTCCTAGAGCACACGTCGTCCCGATCTGATCGCTCTTCATTCCAGAAGTCTCTCAATGATGTTTACCATGGCTATGCTCCATTAGTTGGAGGCGGTTCAATCTCACTGATCCTATCTTCTTGCCTCCGACATTAAATATTCATGTAAAATACATTTCTACTATTTACAAAAGCGCCTACATTCTACGATGCCAGATCACACATCAGACAATTCAGGATATGAAAAAATAGGTACGCGTTAGTCGGTGCGTCGAGATTTTAGCACAGCTTACGTTTCATACCATCAGATATGTATATGTCTTACTGATTTACATTAACTCGGTATTTAAATTACTAATATACGCACATTTCAGCCAATTTAGTTGAAAACATTACTCCATTTCCTGGTTTCGATGTAACTAACGTTCCAGGAAATTAAGTTTTATAAAATAAAAACCAAAATATACTTCATGATAAGCATTAAAAACTGCTAGGGTTTTTAATTCCTTTACAACAACACTTGATTATGTTTTTTTACAATCCAAGTGGACGTCTCTGTACTTCTGCATATCTGCCTTACGTTAAAGAGGTCCCAAGTTTCAGTCTTGGTCAGGAAGAGTTACATAAATCGTGACTTTACCAGGCCTTTCCCGTATCCTGAAAGAAAACGACATTCAACTTTAAGCTCCATGCATTCATTTGAGCGTCATTTGAAGCATTTCATTAATTATCTCATGTTACTTAACGTTGGAGGAAGTAAAAGTACTACTATTACTACTGCTACTACTACTACTACTACTACTACTACTACTACTACTACTACTACTACTAGTAGTAGTAGTAGTAGTAGTAATAATAATGATAATGATGATAATAATAATAATAATAATAATAATAATAATAATAATAATAATAATAATAATAATAATAATAATAATAATAATAATAATAATAATAATAATAATAATAATAATAATAATAATAATAATAATAATAATAATAATAATAATAATAATAATAATAATAATAATAATAATAATAATAATAATAATAATAATAATAATAATAATAATAATAATAATAATAATAATAATAATAATAATAATAATAATAATAATAATAATAATAATAATAATAATAATAATAATAATAATAATAATAATAATAATAATAATAATAATAATAATAATAATAATAATAATAATAATAATAATAATAATAATAATAATAATAATAATAATAATAATAATAATAATAATAATAATAATAATAATAATAATAATAATAATAATAATAATAATAATAATAATAATAATAATAATAATAATAATAATAATAATAATAATAATAATAATAATAATAATAATAATAATAATAATAATAATAATAATAATAATAATAATAATAATAATAATAATAATAATAATAATAATAATAATAATAATAATAATAATAATAATAATAATAATAATAATAATAATAATAATAATAATAATAATAATAATAATAATAATAATAATAATAATAATAATAATAATAATAATAATAATAATAATAATAATAATAATAATAATAATAATAATAATAATAATAATAATAATAATAATAATAATAATAATAATTGGAAGATAATTGTATTGTCCTTTGTGAAGCACATTTTGTCTTGAGTGTTTTGTCTTTGTTGATGTTTGTGTTGTATCTGTTTAGTGGTTATAATACGTATTTCGTATTTCTTTAAAATATCCTGATTATAGGAGCGATGCACACTCCCGAAACGTCGATTTCTAATCGTCTAATTGCTTTCCGATAATATCTTAAGCATTGTCCATAATAATTTTACGAACTATCAACGTGAAATTGATAAAATGTGGGCTGTAACATTTTTTCACTATGTTACATCTATGGTATAAGCCTTAAAGTGCTAGCATTATTAGTTTAGTATTTCAAAACATACGTATCCTTAACACAACAGTTAGGAGTGACACGTTTAATCACTTCTTTAATTAAACAGTAAACATATTGATGGAATATTTGAATACTCCGGAATATAATGACTGCAGAAGGAGAGAACTGTTAGAGAGAGCATGGTGCCGCTCTTAGCTAGTGCAGGGTCCAGAACGCTCATTGTGGTTCTTAGAAACTACGCTAGCTCTCTTCCGTTCCGTACCGAATATTCTGGCAAGCAGGAAGCCATAAGGGACATCGCCAACGCAGGGAAAGCATTTGTCAGGTTCACTCAGCGTGTTCTGTGTGCGACAGGTAAATGTGTTGTGTTTGGCATGTTTGTGACGCTCTGCAAGAGAAAACAGGCTGATTTGTGCATCATTAGGGAAACCCCGATGTGTTTGTAAGAGCTAATGTCTCCACCTGTTATTTATTTCATTTCACAATGAAGCTTCAATATTGGTATATTAGATAATTTATACCATTTTACTAGTTTTTAACAAAATGTATTCTCTCCGATGGATATTATACTAGATATGTCAGATTTTACAACAGTTTTTAAATATCTGAGCAACAAATTCTGCGACGCATGTTCTAACTTCCTGGATAGTTTTTCTTAAGAAAAATATTTTATAGCGTAGAATGTGCATATATTTTAAAATATCTTTTCATTATACTATGCATTTTTTAAAAGTAAAGTATAACTGATACTAAAATTCAAATAAAAAAGTTTATATTCACATACTAAGATGTACTGCAAAAAATGTTAGATCTCTAGAAA
Organism: Mantis religiosa; assembly: GCA_030765055.1. Lineage (NCBI taxonomy): Eukaryota > Metazoa > Arthropoda > Insecta > Mantodea > Mantidae > Mantis > Mantis religiosa. Next base: position 9,340,815 of record CM060950.1, on the reverse strand, counting down.
ATAATTTTGTGAGAGGTTTTGAATACAGGGGTGGAAAGAATGAAAGTAAAATAATGACGTATCAATTTCATGGAAAGAGAGTAATTTAAAGGACTAAACGATTTAAAGTAGCGTCCAAATAAATGTTGAAATTGTCCAAGGGAATTAAAATTTCGCAGACCTGAAGTATGAAGGATGGTGCGTATGTTACAACAAAATGCAAATATGTATTTACTTTTGCAAGATGTCTAATGTACACCTTCGTTCCCTGCTCACTGAGAAATCTGTGAACACAGTGAAAGTTTCCATCTCCTGTGTTATGTTACATCTTATTTTTCTTAATAGCTTCATCAGTTTTTGTGGAAACCAATTCATACAGAGAGAACTCAGATGTAACTGGAAACAGGTGTCTAACCGCCACATCCTGGAATTATATTTCTTATCGTTTCTTTCAAAGCTTGGTAGAAAAGTTTTAAACATGGTGTACTTGAGGACTATACGGAGCTGGGAAGGAGGGCACTGTAAGTGTGAGTTTAGCCTCTTTCTTGTCCCCACTACTGTCAAACAAAACAGGTAAACACAACCATTTAGCACTAGAAGAACCGGCGAGTATGGTCTACCGAGAACCTGTCATTTTGACGGGTGCAATTTTATTTGCCATTTTTAAAATAGTAAACAAATTTGAATGCATACCAGTTTATTTAATATTACTCATACATTTTGCGAGTATATAATTTTACTTTTGTCTGAAGAATTACATGTTAAAATGAACATTTAAGTCTAAAAATTAATCCACAGATATAGGATAACCAAATCTGAAATGCGCAACTTACCTTAGCATACACACGTGTTTCGACATAAAATTTTGATTACTACAGTATATAGTTGAAAAAGAAACACTTATAAACCTGATTTCGCTCATTCAAAGCCACCTGAAGCATCGTAGCACCTAACACACGTGTATTCAGCCTTGTTTAAACATGGTCCACAAACATACTTGCTGCACTTGTTACATAAATGCTTTATCCTATTCTTCCCTATTCTTCCCAGGTAATGAAAAGCATTCACCAGAGACTTTGAATTTCCTTCAACTGGAAACCAAAACTGTATTCCCAATTTGTCCGGTTTATTGCTCATATATTGAATGAAGATCATCTAGCCTTGCAAGGAAACAGTTCCTCATCCAGTGATATTTTCACTTGGAATGTAACACTGCAAGTAATTGGCAATAAAAGGATTCCAGACAGGAGTAACAGCTGCAAAGCGATGTGTACGTAGTCTTTGAGAACGTGTGTCCTTGTTATCAAATCGCATAAACCACAAATTTTCAGCGAATTTCTTTCTGATCATTCTGTTCCTGAAAAATGGTGTTCCCAGGTATTCGACCATAACAACTTCAACGGAAAGTTTTTTGCTCCAACGCCTCGTAAATACATAAGTGGTAGCACGAATTGGGCCACTTGAGCAATAAAGCTTTCTTACTCATCGACAAAGGGTCTGTAGAGTGCCATAAACCAATTAGGAAGTAAAACAACAACAGATGTGGACAGATCCGAAGGCTATTGTTCAAACTTCCGTACCAGTCAAAATGACGGATGGTGGTCCTTCTAGTAGGAGTTGTTTGTACCAGTTTTTAGAAAGGTCCAAAATGCTTAATTCTTTGTGGGCGTGTTTGTCATAAATATTTATTAAAATTCGTTGAACATGGGAAGTGTAGTAAAAAACATAAGCAAGAAATAAGTTTTCTAAAGCAGCGCATCCGCCAAAATGACGGATGCTGTCCTTCTAGTGTTAAACCAGTTGACTCTATTTATATTCGTGTGGCAGTCTTATCAATGCAGTGGGAGTTTACATGACCCAAAGTACGGTTTTGATATGCCTTACTAATATTGGATACAATACGAGCTTCACTTTAAGGAGGCATTTCAATGGGGCTCATACTGAGATTACAGAAGTTTAGGGCAACACACCATTGCGCGGTTTTGGTTTTGTGCATACATTTTCTAAGCTGCGTCTTTTTACAAGCATATTGCTGGCCATGTTTGGTGCTACTTATCAATAACAAGAGCCTGCTACCTAGAGCGTGTTCATATATCCTACCTTTAAGTTCATATAGTTTGCTGCCGGACTTTGAAACTAATATTTAAAATGAAACCAAACATTTCTTTAAAACTTGCGTTTAAACGTATGATGGCGTGCAAAATCCAAATGATCTTGCAAAATAGGAGGAAAAAGAAAGGGCGGATGCTCATCCTGCCGGCGTGGATTATACGAACGACTCACGCACTACAGCCTGAATGGATCTATTATGTTTTTCAAATGGGAAGAGTTCTCGCCCGTGGCCAATCAGATGCGTTATAGCCTTCATCGTTGTCACCTCGTTATCCCCACTCTTTATATTTCCCTCTCTCTCGCACACTTGTGAGTGTTCGTGGCGCTAGACGGAAAGGAACGCAAAATGAATTTTCCAAAGATTTATAATAATGCAGTTGTTGAAATCACGATTGCAACATGAATATTCGTATATTATGCAATTTTTTTACCTTTTTATTTTAAGGTTAATTATAGTTAATGAATTACTTATCTTTCTAGCCCAACGAAAATACCAGCGGTGCATCTGTATGGCTGTGAATGTTACTTACGTTAAGAGATAATTCGTCATTGTCATTGTCTTCAACGTCTGAGTACTGCAAATTAAACATAACATAATGAATTTTGAAATACCGGCAGTCGATTCTCTTTTTAAATTTGTTTTATTTTTAGATTTTCGTAATACTAACAAGAACATATCAACATATAGCGTTTGTAACGATGACAACGGCTTTGTTGTTTCCGGCTGAGGATGTGTAAAAGTTTCACATGAAGTCGCAATTTATAAGAATAACAATATATTTATAACAATTATATTTATAACACTTATAAGAATATTTATAAGAATTATAATAATATTTATAACAATTTATAAGAAACATATAATCATATCTTATAAGATAAGTGAAGTTTTAAGTTAAAAATTGTTATATTTGTATATATTTGTTTGCTTCACTGTTAATAACTTCATATTTTACGTATTTACGCGTGATATTGTTTCAAAAATCGTGAGAAGATGGACACCTCAGGGAAGTTAATGACTAGTTATGTAACTGTCATGATGCAAAGTTAAAGGCGTTTTATTTGTACCAGAATGACATACACCAAAAGTGGTATGGAAAAGTAGACCATGCTTAAATTTTGCGGTCTGAATATGGTATGCTCAATGCTCAATGCTGGGAGCACTAATTGTTATTTGTGTGTTGATTGAGAGAATGGCAACCCCGCAGTAAGAACATATATTTTGTATGGTGACATTTGAGCGAACACTGCCGTGGCAACGCCTTTCAGCAAGCCTCCATTTCATAGTTTCTGGATTTCAATTTGGGTGTCAAAGGGAACTATACTGGTATTCAGGGTGAACGAGTTAGCATAAAAATAATATATGTTGTCCATTTTTAAAACTTAAATATTCACCTTGTAGAATAACTATAAATAAAAAGTCTCTCAGAACATTACGTTCATAACACTTTTGAAGCTTATAAGATTTGATATATTACCTATTGCCCTTTCTTGAGCCATTTCTTTTGGGAATGGAATTTATATACAGTGTAACGTATGTATTATCTGGCATCTGAGATGCACTCTACATCATAAGTCATGACGGCCAATTTAGAGCATTTAAAAATAAGAGATAACACAAAGACAGATACACGTAGTGAAAATGCTCCCAGTACCGCAGTGCACGGTGTCAGTGTCTCGTAGTTGCCGATAGATAGTAGAAGCTCATGTTGTATATTTAGACAAACAACTATCTTTGTTACTAACGGAAAGTTCTCCCTGCTCTTTGACGGTTGCATCAGAAGTTATTGTTCAGAGAAGTCGTGTAGTGAACTGGAGCTGTGCTGTTAGTAACTTGCTGACATTGCTGCTGCCTTGTCCGTTGAAGAACTAATTAAGTATTTGTACTCATATTATTTGGTATTAAGTAGACTACACAAACACAAAATACAGTGTCGGTTTAAAAGAATCGGGCCGTGCTATGACGTTATATATACGTACGTGTGAGTTGCTCAGTACCGTACGATAGCAATATTTCCAGTACCGTACGCGAAGGTATATTTTTATCACCTGAACTTGCACTAGCATTAGATTAGTTTTTGTTTATAGGCATTCATGTCAACATGGAGGCCAAAAGGAAAGGAAAATGGGTAGAATAAAATATGAAACAAGCAATAAAGAATGTGATAGAAGGATCAATGAGCCTGGGAGTAGCAATATATATTACCGAAATATTAACATCGACTCTGTATAAGTTGATGTTGTAGGAAAAGGCACAGAAACAGAAGAGCAAACCAATAGCAAAGGGACGCAAGACTAACATTAATAAAACTATAAATGGAGTACCTATCTCGGACTCTGTGCCAACAGAAACTGGAAGTAGTGAAGGGCCTTAGAAGACCAAAAGGAAACTAAATTTTCTAACCAAAACCAGTGTTTTCTAACAGAGTGTATCATTTGCTTAGAAATCACAGACGAGGCTTGGGTTCAGTGTGTATCGTGCAAGGGTTGGTCACATATTGAATGTACAGGGCAAGAAAACATTGATTTGTATAAATGTGATCACTGTGTTTAAAAAAAAAAATGTTTCATTAGTTCTAATACATATTTTTTTTCGTAATTTTACGTCGTCCAACGTTAAGTCATATCGGACGATGAATGGAATGGGTGAAATGATGCTCAAATGAGCCCAGGGTCCATAGAGCTTAGAGTTACCCGACATTCGTCTTTCAGGATAAGGGAAAGCCCCGGAATAAACCTTATCCAGGTAACTCACCCTGACCGAGATTCGAACTCGGGACCTCTTGAACGTGAGGCAGACATGCTACCACCACGCTACCGAGGCGAGTTATTTTGTTGTGATAATCTCTAGAGAACGTTTTAAAAAATATATTATCATGTTACCGTGTTCTGTGTTTATCTCAAAAATACAATAATTATGATAATAATAATTATCTTGTGACTTATTATGCAGTTTCTTTTCCTTTGTTTGGAAATATGTATTTATTTACGTCTGTCCGGTACTGGGAAACACTTTTTGAGATACGCAGTTATCACTAATATTTACTTCAGTTATTAAAAGTCAACATGACTCGCGTTCATGAATGTTCATTACTAATGCTGTTTCTGTATATTAGCTTCATGATAATAGTAACACGCCACTAGTTCTCCATTGCATTTTCTTTGAATTTTGAAAAAAGTTTAGGTGTGCGGTACTGGGCCCATTTCCCCTACTCGCACGCGGTGTTTACGAGTTTAAGCAGTTTAAGGGGATGGTAAACAATGAATATAAAAGAATCTGTGATTGAATATTTAAGGTAATAACGTGAAATGTATATTAGTCTGCACGTGACTGATTAAATATCATCTGTAATGGCGTGATATATATGTAATAATGATTTTTGCAGCTGTAGCCAATTGCACATTAAAATGTATGACCAAATTCGAAGAATAGTACATTCCGGAAATGAGCTGTAAAAATGTTAGTTTTGTGGATAACGAATCGCCATTCCAGTAATGTTGAGGTGGAAATATATATAAAAGCCGCAATTTTCAGCGTGGTTTTAGGGAATGTAATAAATAGCAATTGTAGATCTGCAGATTTTCCTTTACCACGCAAAATAACTAGAAAAACAAGAGAAATGGGTATTCAAACACAACATCTGTGAAACAATCAGGGCAGGGAGCGGAAACCTGGGAACTCGACACTAACCCCTTAACGGAGGAGCGGATGAGATTGGGACAGGAATTTGGGACTATTCGTCGTTAATTTGTCTCCATCTTCATCAGCCACACGTTCGGGCGCAATTTGGTACGGGATTTCTATGTTGGAGATGGGATGCACGTTCACTTTTTGAAGATCCACGTCGAGATGTCAGAAATAACACATTCGTTGTATTTTGATTTGTTTCTTGATGATTGTGCTTGATTAACTAAGAGTCATGAGATTCTTGGTTTTAAGGCGTGGTTCGGAATAAAGTTTCGGAGAAGTCAAATTTTGTAACAATGTAATTGTATTATTTAGATTACATTTTACTTGAACTTCCTTTCCCAGTCACTTGCAACATATCGATAAATTCTTACTTTTTTATATTTATACAGATTCAAACTATTACTTAAATGTTCTTGATCCTGCACCACTATTCTTCACACTCACCATTACCAAAACATCTCTACCTCCTCCTCAGATTATTGATTTTTCGTAACTATCGTTACTCCTCTCTTAATATTGTGATTGGCCGATTTAATTCCACGTCACAACATTACGTTATACAATTATTACTACGGCCAATCACAAATTACATATATTTTTACATATTTAAATTATTAAATATATTTACATAATCATTTTTAACAATTTATAAACCTTTCATAGCTTTTCTAAATATAACGCAAAACTACTGTTGCAAGGTGAAACTATAAGCCGCTGCAGGTCGGTCGACGGAGCCACCCCCAGGTTCCTAACGACTTTAACCCGTAGTTGGTGGGGTGACTATACTCTTAAACGAGATTGCTGATAATCCTGGAATGCTGTGCACCGTTCAGTCGCCTCTCTAGCAGCTCGGAAACAAGTACTTGTGCTATCCAGTGCAGTATTTTCCTGAGCGATTTCATGGGATGGCACAACCGACTGGGATGGCACAAAATCCACCTCACCAGTTACGGAACATTTAATTTAGTGTTTCAATCAACTATTAACATCATTATGGCAAATTCGAGGAATACTATAAGGGGTAGTGATCCTAATTTTACCGATTGGTTTAATCATAATCTCAAAGACCTGAAAAGTGACTTCAGAGGTGAAGGTGATGTTGTGCCGCAAGAATTTTGCAGTAATCATGTTAGTAATTCTGAGGAAAAGACAACAACAAATGAAGAAGGCGATGCCACTGGTCTTTTAGGAGAACCTGATGCTGATAAATTTGATGACGATCAACCCGTAAAGAAAAAAAATACCTGAGAAAAATTAGTTTGATGAGAGAAACAAATTAAAATGGTCAACTTTCAGAAAACGAAAGAAAGCTTGACAAAGCTACACAACCTGTTCGTCTTGTGAAGCCCATCATGGGAGAAACCGTAACGTGACAGCAGATAATTGGTTTACATCCAATGAACGTGTCTATGAATTGAAAAAGGAAGGGCTGACATATGTGGGAACAACGAAAATTGATATGATATATTTATTGTGGATGTTCCAAAATTTTACAATTTACAACTTTTGGTTACATTTATTTGTCTGCACCTTGTTGCTACCTTGGCTTGCATGACACCCTGGCCTCCTGCTCTGACAGGTAGCTCTTATCCTCCATGCCTCCTTGTTACTTAATTAGCCCCATTCTTCCCCCTCATCTTCCTTTCTTATATTCTTTAAATTTCTGGCCCATTTTTCTTTTCCTTTCTGCAAGAACTCACCAATACTTCTTGTCTTCTTTTCCTCCCTGCCCGTTAACAGTTTTATAGCCACCATCCTGTTCTCTACTTTCTCCCATTTTTCTTCCCAAACCTTTTTTCTCCACATTGCAACCTTTCGCATTCTGTTGCATAGTGTTCTATGCTTTCTTTCCCCCACACAATTCACAAATTCCCTTTTTCCTACCTCTTACCCCTCTTATAAATATTGTTCCTGTTCTCATCCAAGCTAACCCTTCTCTCACTTGCCTATTGCAGTAATCCATGTATGCTTCTCGTCCCCAATTTCTTTCTATTTGCTTATAAAATTGTAATGATTTCATATTTTCTATACTTCCCCATATTTCCTGCCTTTCTATATCTTCTATTCTGTATTTTACTAATTTACCAACATCGCTTGTATTCCTTTCATCTAATCTCCATATTCTTCCATCCCTATTGTTTCCATAACTCCTTCTATCTCTGTCCACCAACTATATGAGTACTCTAATCTTTTTTGCTGTCTCATGCATAATTTCATAATTTCCCCATCTTCTTTGGCCAAACACCTATACTAAAACGTTATTATTCTTTCCATTATTATTCCATTTCTTCTTGTCTTTCCTAATTCTACTAAAGCTACTTCCCTAGGTGCTGATCTTAGTAAGCCTAGTAGCTCTTTACAAAACCTTCTCTAGTTTTGGTCCACCGTTTTGTTTACCTCTGCACCCCCCCCCCACAGATCATCACTGTATACAACATTTTGGATTCAACTAATGCTTCGTACATTCTTTCTAACCACTTGGTTGTCATTTCTAGCTTATATTTGCATTGCTGCCCTTCCTTTTGCTTCAATTTTTCTCCTGCGTGCTGCCCACATTCTATTGTTATGCAACATTACTCCTAAGTATTCAGTGAAAAGGGAAAGATGAGAAATAGCTACAGAACTTCTTCCCTTAAGAAATAATCCAGAAAATTCCGTAATGTATGGATTCAAAAATGATTGCATGTTGATATATTTTGTACCAAAGAAAAACAGTGTCATTAACCTATCTCATCTATGCACCATACAATATATACCAACAATGGAACCAAAATACAGATACCGTACACTTTTATAATGAAACTAAAGGAGGCGTTGAAGTTTTGGATGAGAAGTGTTCAAATTATTCAACAAGCCGACGTTACAAACGCTGACCATTGATTGTATTCGTTACACTGTTAAATATTAGCCTAGTCAATGCTTACATTATCTTTAAGTCGTCTCTGGGAAATCCTGGCCCAGGCAGACTTGATTTTGTGAAGTCTTTAGCACGACAAATGATTGAGCCAAGGCTGAACGTAAGACCTAAACGGACAACTGCCTCAGTGGTTACGTCAAAATATAGGGTGTATCCTCAGCAAAACTCTTCCCACAGCAGCCAGACAAAAGTTGCAGAAACGATTAAGATTACCCTAGAATCAAAGACAGGAAGATACGAATTAACTTGTGCTGAGTGTGAAACTCCGATATGCTCAAAATGTGCATTGGGCATGTGTGACAAGGTTGCCAAGTAAACGGTGTTCAAAAGTGCTCTAACGTATTCTCAGTGAAACAAAATGTTAATTATTGGTTAAATTCATCATGCTAGATGGCGTTATATAAGAAGTTATGAGTTTTACAAATGTTTTCTCTCTGAAAAGCTAAAAGAACTAAAGTGTTGCATTTTTCATTCTTACTTACATTGTCCAAATGCGAATCATTTAAGATCTATGTGTATTATGGTTTGTTAACAAATATGATATTGTTATGCTCACTATATTTCCCTTCTTATACCATTTCAGTATGGCCGCACCAAGGCGACCCGGGTTCGATCCCAGGGGTCCGCAAAGTGAGATTTGTGGTGGACAACACGGTGCTGGGGCGGGTTTTCTCCAGGATCTCCGGTTTCCCCCGCCATCTCATTCCACCGGTGCTTCATCTTCATCTCATGTATCATCAGTTTCATCGCCTGCGGTGCCATATGTAGTAAAAGCGGGCGTTAAACACTACACATTTCATTTCATTTCAGTATTACAATGATATTATAACAATATCCTTGTCTGCCTTAATTAAGTTCTGGGGTTTGTCTAGCCCCATCTCACCAGTTAAGTTCCAAAAAGATTACCTCACCAGTTACGGGTTAAGCTTGATAATGCGGTCATATAGGTGAGCTCCCTCTGACGAAGTTATAAACAAGTAAACTTACCTAAGACGCTCAGAGAAGACTATTCTCTGTTAGCGCAGAGAAGAACTTTCCATCTACACCATTTGCCCAACCCCAAACTACCAGCACTCTATAGTCTTTAAGCATAGTTGAAGCATGGCAGGTGAAGTACAATGATAGTAAATCAGGTAAAAGAAGTTCCCACCCATTCCGAAAAAAAAAACCCTCGAAAAACCCATGCTTAGTGTGGAAGTTTCCAGAAATGGAACTCAAAACCACATGAATTATCACTCGACGAACCATTTTGCTTACATTGTGATAAACAATATTTAAGGAAACTAATGATGAAAATATGAGAAAATAAAAGTTAGAGCTTGTAACTCCTATCGGTTTTGTCAAATTCCATCATTCCTGCCGAGATTGAATCTACACAGGAAAGAAGCTCCTACTGGATCAAATAAAGTTGGATTGTGTCGCAGGTAGGCTGTACCCTCACCGCTTACTTATAGCCACAAAAAGTTAGTGTTTTGTTTAATACAGCATTTAAGAGCTTCTCCAGAAAGAGGTCTACCAGAGTGATGTCAGGATAGCGTGTTGGTGAGACTATAGGACCTTCTCTTGCCATAGAACCTTCAGAAATACTTTGTTGAGAGGCTGTTGGACAACATTCAGCTGTGCCAAAACGCTTAACTGGGCGTATGACTAACTAGGGCTTACCCACTGCAGAAGAATTTGTCCTTCCAACCAAACACTCCACTGTTATGCAACTTCTTATATCTGCTGAGCTCCCCACACAGGAGTTGGACATTTTCAAGAGCACACCGAAGTTTTATGGACTTTTAACTGACTTTCCATCATATTTTGCATGATGGTTTCTTCACCAGCTCTCTCTCTCTCCCCCCTCTCTCTGTGCAACCTCCAAATCAGAGGTGCTAAACAAATTACTGATTATTTATACGAATGCTAGTTCATCTCCTGCATCATACATTCACCTTGCTCTCTATTCAAGAGGGTATTCCACAAGATCTATTTCATTCAACTTATACGTTATTGATACAACCAAGCCCGAAAGCACGAGCCCTTCTTGTGTATGGATGACACAATCATAATGGCTAATAGAGGCATCCTGAATAACAAATAGCCATAAATACAGAAGCCATTTCCTCTACTGAATGCTTTAACGCAGGACATGTAACTGAAAATCCCGCGATCCTACTTCAATGTTTCTGCACCAGTCATTTGGATCACCCTGGATACATATCTAAGTGTTATTGAGGTCCAGGAATTAGCTTGGGGACACCTCGTTCAAAACGCGACAGGAAGCTAACTCACATTTTTGTAAATTTCATCCCCTGATCATCTACAAATAAAATATGAAGCCCCTACATATATGGGGATACACATTATAAAGGGACTCTAACATTCCAAAACCAAAGTATTGAGACTTGATCCTTCAATATTTCATCAAAAGACACTTTGCCAGTTTACCTTACCTCACTCATTGATGCATAACAAGTTAAGCACCCTCTGTTCCTATTCCACAGACATCTCACCGCTGATACCTATGACGAATTAAATCCAACAACTACTCTTCACCTTGCAGATAACCACGACACTACAGATAGGTACAACATAAGGAAAACTTGGATTTTGAAGGAGTAACCAGCAAGACAGCTATCCCAGATAACATGACCATAATCTCCAGTACAACTGACTCTCAAGATACATCGCGCAAATAGGCATCTCACCTTTAACTTTATTAACGTATGCTTACAATTACTGTCCTATAAAGAGTACAATCCCATTGATGAGTTCATTTATTACACTACATCAAGACTGATTGCGAAATATTAGACCCCAAGGGACAAATGGGTAGAGAAATACATGTTCACGAACTACTCATGCACACTCTCCTAGATTATATATTACCAATCGCATAATGAAGGCGATAGCATTTACTGCAAGGAAGCATTGGGGTTCACAAAAAACAGCCTAAAATAAGTACATAACAATGACACAAATAGAAAGACCAGGTATGAAAGAGGCAATAACAGAAAGAGTCATTAAACATCGGCATAGATGCATAAAAGAGCAAGCGAGGACATGATGAAATTGCATACAAACCAACCGAAAGCAAAGGCAACGGAAATAGCTCGTTAAATGAGATACGGAACGGGATTAAACAGGATAGGAAAGGCAAACGATGGGGATTAGAAGAAACAAATGAAAAGGACGTTTAGAAATTCAGAAGGTAGAGCGTGGAGATTATTTTCAGATAAAAAGTCTGGGGAATAATAGAAGGAAAAAGCCTTTGAGCTATATAACGTAATAAAAAGAAATTCTGGAGAGATTGGTATGGACATATGTAGCAAACAAGAACAGAAGCGGTATTAAAGAAAAGCGTAAGAGGAGATAAGGGTAAAAGAAAGTACTGTGCGTGGAGCAAACAAGAGTGTGCAACATTGCCTAAAAGAATGTAAGGAAGTAAGAGAATAGGGGGAATGTAGGTATGTGGGACAGAAACTGGGACAATATGGATAGAAAAATCGCATAAATGAACATTTTATCAAATAATGAGGAGATAGGTTTCAAATAGATTGGAAATATTTTTAGGAAAACTTAGGAAATGGACAAGGAAGGTGAGAAGTAGAGAAAAGGCAGGAAGGGAGGGAGATTGAGCAATAAGAACAAAGGGATGTTATTAGATACTAAATTTACTAAAGGAGAGATTCCAAAAGCTTATACATTCCTCATAGGCTGGATCAGAATACGTTGTCACCACGCTTCCATCCTGTAGCAATCCATTCATATCTATCTTCAGCCAAACAGAAACATCAGAATATGTTCTCCACGTGGAGTCAATTAACTAATAGGATTAGATTCCGCTTTACTGCTGTGAACACTTTATTTGTGATGTCATTCTAATTATGCAATGCACTACATCTAAAGTAGAAATACAGACCTGAGTACGTTCTTAGCATGAACTGTAGCTTCGAGTTCATAGTCTGATTTCCATTCCTCATAAATAGGCGATACCTAATCTGAAATAATATCCGATAGGATACGGTTGCGAAAATAGTACGCAACAGTTGTTTGCTAAACACTCTGTACACTCTCAACAAAGCTTGGGCCCTCGTACAGTTCCACCAATAGGGGAATCTTTTACCTGTATTCTAACGCATTTTTAAAACAAGAAAATAGAGACATGTTCTTTTAATTCGTTTTATCCTAACGTCAAGGTCAATATGAATTGGAAGTTTGTTTTAAATGTTTCCAGCTCAGGCACAAAACAATTAATCATGATTTTTGGTTTCCGATACTCCAGCAGACTGGCTTTAGACCCAACAAATTAAACGGAAAATCAAAGTATTTATGTATATTGCTGCAAATCAAGATTTTAAGAAGGGTTGAAGGACTTAAAATCCTAATCTACAACTGGGGGTGTAGCTACTGAAAGAATAAGGGGGAAGATGGTAGAGCTAAACAGGTCAAAGGGCAGGGACATGATTAGGGTTAAATTAAAGTGATGGGTTCTCCATAACATTGACAAATGTGTTTTAAAGATTGAGGAAGTCAAATCAAACAAAGCTCTCCTTTATCTTGAAGAGATAAAGAGTGCAATCAAGACAGACATTGAATCAATTATTTCATAATAAATAAATATTACCTTTTATATAGAATAGCGTAGAGTTCGGAACAAGAGGTGGCTGGTTCACTTTGATGAGTTAAGTTTTGTAGAAGTATTAACAAGTTCTATGATGAGACTAAAGCAGCAGCATCTAACCTTCCAACTAACCAACTAACTGACTGATTAACTGATGACTGACTAACCCCCTCCTTACTCGCTGTAATCGTTTAAATAGAACTGACATTCAAAATGTCTGCTATCATTCGACTCAGCGGTTCCTCACAGAGGGTTTACATCCTATGGTGCAATCTTTTGCAACCCAAGAATGACTTCATTTCTATGTCGATTTAACAGAAAACATATGAGCTGGCAGGTCAATACCACTGCTTACTCTGAACACTGAGTCATCCAACCTATCTCAACTAGTTAATTCCTGCTAAAGCTTGGAGCTTACCACGAAATGAAATGTGAACCTCCAATAATTAAAATATTTCCCAAATTTTGTTCACACCTTATACGCAACAATATATGGAACGTAAAGCGTTCAGTAATCAATTTATTAAACACAGTTTTTGGGAGAGTTTCTCGGTGATGCTCCCTTGAAACAAGCAAAGCTCATATCATTTTTGTTTATGACTATTGAAGCTGGAGAACCACTTCATAGCAGCATCTAAATTTGAATAGAAACATTTACTGCTCTACGATAAGGCTCATGGGATAGAATTTAATGTTAGCTCTGACGTGTAACTTGGTGCTGCACAACCAATCATGCTGTATCTCCTCGTAGGTATATGAATTACTAACTCGGAAGGGGGGGGGGGACTCCTCCGCTCTCAGATGAATCGCTTGTCTATCGATTTCCGCGGATAAATACTGCACTCCCGTACTCTGTATCATAGACAAGACTATGTCTGGTTTTTATCCACTGTAAAAAAACAGAGAGAATTTTTGCAAACAAAGGAGTAGAAATTAACGATGGAGAGTCGGCCTCATTCCTCCGCCTCCTCCTCTTTTTCTTAATGACAGTTTAAAGTACCACAGAGCAAAGAGATAAATTCGTAGAACAGTCTAAAACATTTCGAGCTTTTAGCTTCAATTAAAGACTGTGGCTTTTGCTCTAAGAAACCTTTATACGTTCAACACTTCACCATTTGAATTCCCATAACATCATGACTAAAATTCTCTCTATTCAGCTTTCTACAGAACTTTGGCTTTTTCTTAGTCCTCTGTGCATTCAAAATGACACTAATATGCAAAATTGGACTTTTCGTCTGGAGTTTTTAATTTTAATATGTCATTATCCCTAATTTGGATAAGCCGAATCAGAATAGCAACTAAGTTTTTCTCCAGCACGTACTAACTCTTCTCAAGAAAACAGTAAAATATGATTTTAGTTAATTGATGGAAATGAACCATTTCTTCACACTAGCCATATATAGCCTAAGGTGTTTTTTTTTATAGATAGAGGCAACATAAAAAATTCAATGCCATGGTCGGAATTTGAACCACGGATCTCCTGGTTTCCGTCCAGTCGCTCTAACCCATTGAGCTACCATGGCCAACGTACCATGCTGACATCAAATTCTTCAGTTGTTACAAATTTCCCAAACATTACGTCCTGACATTGATAAAGTAGTTAAAGAAAAACCAAACAGAAGGTGTTAGAAAATGTCCACCTAATGTTTGTTCTCCTCTAATTTGCAGAGAAAATTACTTGATATTTTATTTACTTTATAAAATGCCTGTCCTTCATATAAACTATGATACTGAAGTTTTTTTTTTATTTTCTCATAACACAGAGCCAAAATGTAACTGTTTATAAACTGTAACCAATTGTGTAATTAAAACAGTCAGCATTAATATTACAACACCCAAGATGTAAGTTGTACATATCATTATTGGCACCCAATACGTTTCCTGTCTTTCCTACCCGCACACATCAAACTATTTCTTCCCCTTCGACAGCAGTAAGCAGCGCGATGACGTCGAACGCTAACCTGCCTTTTGTTCGGGAGCATATTCTGCGGTGAGAGCTGGTAGAGCTGACGTCACAGCGCTACTCCTGTCTTCCCCTGAGTTAATACTTAAATGTTAGTGATCTAAGCAACGCAGGCTTTAATGCTCAGAATAAGGAGGTATCCTACAAAAGAAAGAAAGATGTCAAGGAAAATTAAAACAATAAGATTTGATCCATGGAAACTCTAAAATATACATGTCCCATGGAGTTGTAGGGTTCGTCCTTATGTTTAATTTACATTTTTGGAGTTATCGTCATTAAATTTACAGAACTTGTAATTCCCCATATTTTATACCTTCTACCACTACCTAATAGCTGAAGGAATTATTACATTTCACCCAAACATTTGATACAAGGATTTTACCGCAATTCCCCGTTTTGAGATCATTCAGCTAAACAAATTTTTTATAAAAGGATCGGTGTGTGTATGTGATGAGCAAGGGGCATAACCCAAAAAAGCGATAAGTAGTCTAAATGCCAAGCTTGGCACTTGAGTTCAGCATCTTCTAAAGATACAAAATGAAGATATTTAAGTAAATTATCCACCTCAGACTACCCTTTATCTGAGTATTTTTAATTCTCACAAAACCGGCTCTAATATTTTAGATTAAAATATTGCACATCTTAGTCACATTACTAGTAAGATATGTAGTTTGAACGTTTCAGAATTTATTATGTGTTTCAAATGGGAAGGTGTTTGTTCTTGAGCGCTACTAGGTGAGCAACCAATCGAAGTACTACGGTGTTGTCGTATTGCATTCCCGCTAAGTGGTGTGTGACGAGCGACAAACTAATCAATCTCTAATAAATACTATTCGCGCTAAGACAAAAATTCAGATTTTACCAAAACTGATCAATGTGGAAGGAGAGAGTAATGTATTTAACATAACCATACAAATTTCATATTTTTTAGCTCAAATGGTTTTCCAAATACAAATAAATAAAGTAGATACCATTATATTATAACAATGTATTACGAAGTAAGCACTGTAATGAATATCAATATTGGTTGGCATGCCTGCATGAACGTAAACATTTGACATGACGTGATAAAAGAAATATGTACTTTGAATAAGCCAAGGTGTCTGTTAAATTCGATGAGAGGAAACGATACACTTCCTGCTGGTCTGGCAGAACGTGTCTGGTCACATTATATCTTTGTTTATGAATGGTTCGTATTCTCTATTTACTCTAGAGAGTTCAAAGCAACACTATTCAGTTACTCTTCCATGAAAAAGTGTATCAGCTGGATCAATGAGATATGATCCACCTTCGCCCTCTCCCGTTACTACTGCTAGAACAATCCAATTGAGTTAATGTGGGCTCAAATTATGTTGCAAAGAGAAATAATATTTTTAAACTGACTGACGTTGAACGACTTATTCACGAAGAAATTGACAAGGAACACAACAAGACTGGGAAAACTTCGTGAGACATCAGATAAACTACAAGAAGACGACTTTTGGAAAGAAATATCACGTAACGAGATTTTGGAAGCTGTCATCATAAATTTGCAGTACTCAGACCTTGAAGTAAATGACAATGACGAATTATCTCTTAACGTAAATAACATTCACAGCTATACGGATACACCGCTGGTATTTTCGTTTGATTAGAATAATAAGTGATTTATAAACTATAATTAACTTTAAACTAAATAATTAAAACATTTGCGTAATATACGAATATTCATGTTGCAATTGTGATTTGAACAACTGCATTATTATAAAACTTAGGAAAATTCAGTTTGCGTTAGCGCCAAGAACACTCGCAAGTGTGCGAGAGAGAGGGTCATATAAAAAGAGTGGAGATAATGAGGTTACAACGCTGACGGCTCTTACGGATCCGATTCGCTACAGGCGAGAACTGTTAATATTTGAAACATATAATAGCTTCATTTGTGAAAACTTGTGCATAATATTGAATAAAGGGTAAATCATAGCTGACAAGGCGAAAGCTTTACTCTACATAAATGTAGATCTCTTTAAAACAAGAGAATGTACTTCTAATAACATTTTTGTGGAAGCAACGGCTAACAGGGAGGATAACAGGAGGATTTGCACGATTCTCTATTGAACTGACATGTGGGTTTTCGTAGGTCTAGCTCCTATACAGATTGTTTCAAAACAACACCGAACGATGATAGCCGTTGCGTAGTTTATAACTTAACTAGTCGGAATTTCGCTGTCGCAGCTTCAAAGTTCTGTTAGGTATAATTTTATGCAGCATTAAATATTACATGATTTTGTGATTAGGCAGCGCAGGAACCTCTGGTGTGCGAACCTCAAAACTTGTTATTGGGACGCACCGGCCACGAAAACAAAAACATTGCTCCTTGCTCTTTAGCAGTGACCCTAGCTTACCTTTCAGGTAATGGGGCAAAGGTTGCTCAAGGTTGCCCTTCAGTGTAAAACTACACATTCCGTCCTAACAGGGAGGACTTTGCACGTACTTAGCAAATCCAAGCAATAAGGAGCGCTATACGAACACCGAAATGACGGATATGGTTTTGATGGATGGAAGAGCTGAAGGGAGTTCAACGAATGCACGATTAATTTAGTTTCATTAAAATATGAATTGTAAAAAGAGTTACATCAATGATAATATTTATTTGCTTAACTTCAGAACATTTTGCTATGACCTTAATTTTTGATTACTTTCAATCACTTACTGTAAATATCAACAGCATCTTTTTCAGTTGAAAATGCTTTATTTAATATGATCAAACACGTGAAATAAAATGCTCGTCTCTTCGCCATTAGTTTTGGTTAATTTATCTACAATTCTTTGATGCTGTTTTCTGTTCTGTTTATCATTTAATGCTTCCATCCTCAACCTCACTAACATTAACTTCCCTCTAAAATGTATAAGTTGCATATGTTCACCTGCCACTGCCAAATCCACAATCATTCCGGAGCATATTTTATGCGGCTCTATTGGTGGTAAAAACTATCTATATTTGTCACATAGAAGCTGAGGAACTACTTCTATATGTTCTTTCGGTGTCGTTTTGAAACATCCTGTATAATTACGGCAACCCCAGATAAAAGTACATCACATTCATGACGTAGTCATTACCCGGGATACACTGCTCAGTATTGACGAGCGTGGAGATTCCCAGAAGAGTGTAGAAGTTTGTGCTTTGTACCGAGGTGAAGATAAGTAACAAGAGTTCCCCGTAAACACGTCAAACATGAAGCCTTCCACATGTCGAAAACCTAAGTCTTAATTAACTTAATGTAAGCGGATGAGAAACACAGCGTTATAGAGGTACTTTCACCATAGTTGCACTGCAACATTTAGTTTACTAAGGTTATTTTGAAAGCTTAAATAAACATTCTGGCCCTTAGCTTTTACATCGAACTACTAGTTTATACTATCGCCGACCGTATTGTTGCGAGGAGGTGTGGCCGGAGCGTACAAAGAGACAGATAGTGTAGCGCGGAGATAAAAGGCTTACCGAAACAGATAAAGTTTGATAACTGGAAGGTTCTACTGCCGTCTTGTTCTTCCTAGAAACATGAGTAGAAGTATAAAAAGGAAGCCAGGGTTAGTTATAGAGAGGGTGGTAATCGGAGCTGATTCGTGTGCCTGCAACTGTGTTTTGAAAGTGAACTCTTTGTTTATGGTCAACGGCCTTGTCGATCCCGCCTCGGTAGCGTGGTGGTAGCATGAATTCCTCACGTTCAATAGGTCTCTAATTCGAATCTCGGTCAGGGTGACTTACCTGGATAAAGTTTTTCCGGGGATTTCCCTTATTCTGAAAAACGAATGTCGGGTAACTCTAAGCTCTATGGATCCCGGGCTCATTTGAGTATCATTTCCCCCAATCCATTCATCGTCTGATATGACTTAACGTTGGAGGACGTAAATTACAAAAGATAACCGACCTTGTCGATTGCATTTGTGTATGTTACGCAATTCTGCTACTGTAAGGGTTGACTAAAGTGTGTTTCTACGGAAATAAAGAGCATTTTGGAATTTCTGCAAATTGAACTTTTAATTCTACGAACCCGCAAAGCCACCATATCTAGTTAATGTGAAAAACACATTTTGCAAAGCGCGTAAGCGAAGTGCACTTCTTCTGAACGCTCCGGTGCGGCTTTCTTCATTACAGCAGCCCCCTGTTTCAGTAGCGGAGAGTAGTCATGCTTACAGACAAGTTTTGTCATGTAATTATATTGACTGAAGCAAGAATCGCGATCCAGCTGAAATATCTGAAGCTAAAGACTGAAAATAAAATTAATGAAAGCTATTATCACCGATTGAGTATCAAACAGAGCCAAAACGAAAATAGTATCCGCTTCTTAAAGCAATTACTTTGGGAAAGCTTCCGAATAAACCCACGATCAGTAGCTTTGGAAATGGCAGCACTATCACGTACAATTAAATTAAATGTGCCAGTAGTAATCAATCTCAAAGTACTTAACCTTATAACGTAGAAGAAGGAGAAAAATTTCTGTGGTAGTCTTCTAGCCTCTCGTTTTTCCTCTAAAAGTTTGTTCAATATTACTTTGGACAGCCTCTATCACTTTAACGATTCTTCCTCTTGCAATTTCTAAAATTGCAGTATGATGCATGGCTACTCCTTGGTTAGGTAGAAAATTAAAAAAGTTCTGTGTACAACAACTTTGGGTTAAGGTGTTTGTTTGGCTTCGGCAGCCATTTTCCAAATGCAACGCCTCTTAGTACAAGAAGTAAAACCATGTCAACTGAGCACGATGTTTAACACAATGTTACGGCTAAGATTCTTCAATGAAACAGAAATGACACTAACTTTGGTGTTAAATGAGTTTGGAGTTATCTTAAAAGTTAACTTCATTTTTTGAAATTGGTCCTTGATATTTTAAAAGGAGACCACGCAGGTATAGGCAGTTCTCAACACAAGTACGGGAAGTCAATTCGTCACACCAGAAGAGAACACAAACACTATACTCTATCTCAGGCTAGTTGAATCCTGCTATAAACAAGGTAGAGATGACTCAACTCGCCACGTATTAGACGCTACATGCACGCACATAAGTTTTGCATCACTAGCAGTATATATAGCAGCACTAACTTCTACACAGTAAATAAATAGAGTTGGGTTACACAATAACTCATTAAATTTATGAGTTTGTTCATAATCATGAACTTTACTGCGTACAGAACTTTTCGTAAAATCGTCGTATTTCTCCACGCGCTGTTTGCATTTACGCGATTCCCCGGTGTTCTTAGAGTTCCTGATGCTTGCTGTTCCATTCCAACACTATGTACACAACTTGCGGAAACAACAAAAAGATCACCAGTTTCTTTCTCAATGTTTTTATAGACAATTCCGGGTTTCTTTCTATAAGCACCGCGAAACAATGCGCGATCAATCGCCCCTCGCCACTTTTTAAAGATTTGCCTCGACTGTGTTTCATTTCAGCTGAAGCACCGGCCTGCTCTAAAATGAAAAGCTTACGGATTTTAAATTGCATGTACATAAGTGTTCTTGGGCATGTGAGGTACGCGAGATGTACAGGAAATACAGTGTTAAATATGAGAAGCAACTCCACACTACAAACAATAACATCTTAATCAGCATTCAACTGGATACAGACCTCATCTCTGTTTCATATAATCTTGCCCCGCTAACATGTAACACTCCGCGTGCAACTAACTTCCCCCTCATCCTAATTGGCTAATGCTTTCGCGCCTTAGGCCGTAGGCGGTGCCTTCCCGTCACATTGAAACCTGCCGTAAACGCCATTATAATTTCCAGGAAGATAGAAATAAGCATATGAAGACATGTAAAAATACAAGTTTATAATGAAACTGAGCAAGTTGAAACTGAATGAATGAGCAATGAAGCTGGAACAACTTTATAATGAAAGGCCTTTGGCATTTTCCACTGGGGTTCTTTTTTTTTTTAAACAGCACACATACCTTGCAAAAATGCCTGTCTTTCAGTCTTAAATGTCGTGTCACGCCATCCTTGTCGTGTGTCCTTCATTCACCCAAGTCTCGTCAAGGATTTGGACAATTTGATTGTTTTTAAATAACGTTTTCGCCACACAGCAATATCGCCCCTGGAGTGGTAAGTTTTCCTGTTATCTCAGTTTCATGTCGCGATGTTCCTACGCATCTAACACTCACACCTGTAAGTTAAGGGTACAGGTGTTCGACTTCTCTCACTGACAAAGACGGATTCTTCTCTGTGAGTGCATTAAACACATGCAACACAATTCATTTTTCGCCGCTTTGTAAAGGTTTTCCCTTGCGATGCTTCAGCGAAAAACTGGCGGTAGACTCTGCCATTATACATATAATAAGTACACGCGCAATAAACGATCAATAAAATAATTTAGCTCTCGCATTCGGCATAGCACACCTTCGAATGGCGATATATAACTAATCCAGTTCAAAACAAGTTCAGTGATAAAAGTGATATAAACAAATATGTCATCACTGCCGCTAAATCACGTGCTATCGTGCCATGTGATTGAGAGCAAACGAACCTCCTCTTTACTTCGTTTAAGAATTAACATGCATTTCAGATAAATCAACTCTGTTGCGTAATATATTTCATTGAAACAGTTACGAAAATATAAATTTGACAATTCTCTTCCAACATATAAAGACATATCACCATGTTAAATAACGAACTAATTTTTACCGCACAACAGCCTATACACAACAGCAGCCAATGAGATGTGATAAGGTCACGTGACCGTTAAGAGATACGGGGCAAGCTTTCGTGAAACAAGGATTAGTTGCGAGAGAGCTGCCTGATATAGGAATGCAAAAATATTATATAAAGGTACTCTCCATTAGTAATTGTTAAATATAATGCAGAATAATTTAACATAATAAGGTAATAGTGTGTATAATTTCAGCTGTCTTCTGTCTAATCTGTATATAACAGAACACATTTTTGTGCTATGTGAAGCAGAAAGTTGGAATGTGGGGCTAGTACATTTATAAGAAGCGTACAAGGACTTTTCTACGTCACTGATGATGCTTACCGCAGTTGTAAGCGAAACATCTGGGAGAGAGATGAAGAAACCCAGTGGACCACGGCCTTACTGTCCGGAATCTTCTACTGAACATTTTTATTGTATTTACTTATCTATATCCCTATCATTATTTTGTAAAATTATAAAGCTTACCTACTGAGAATTATGGTATCTGAGCTACTAATATTTCAATAAAAATGAAGTGAATGACAAAAAATACAGAGCAGATGCGAAACATTAGACGCGTCCATTTTAAGTCGTCACTACATATCGGCACGTTCAAGTATGCAAGCATAAGGAGAATCGCACTTTAAAAAGTGATCTGCGAAAAACTGAAACCAAATTTCGTTACATTTTACCACATAAGTGCCCATTAGCAACAGAGCTATATTGTTTTCCTTTCTTCCCTCCTGCGGCAGAATATGTTTTGCTTAGAATACCAAGAATGGATAAGGGTGAAATCTGAACACTTTATACACGCGGCCATTTCTGTTTTATGAGCGAGGGCAGTGGCCGACTAGGCGAGAA
This sequence comes from Mantis religiosa, assembly GCA_030765055.1. Classification (NCBI taxonomy): domain Eukaryota; kingdom Metazoa; phylum Arthropoda; class Insecta; order Mantodea; family Mantidae; genus Mantis; species Mantis religiosa. The sequence goes on along the minus strand of CM060950.1, from coordinate 9,318,018 downwards.
CAAAGTCGTTTCCCTCTCCAGTGCTGACCTAATAGCCTGGCTAAATCGCGCAGTGTTTCCAGTTTTTCACTTTATTTTTCATTGCCTTTAACTGAAACGTCATATTGGAAATTTTTTATCTTATAAAACATGTAGGCTCTGGTTTAACACGTATAAAATTGTTACTGGTTTTCATTCGGGGTTATGTATCAGATCACAGATAACTTTGCTCTATCTTTCATACTCCCACATTCTCAGGGGAATAAGAAATAATCTTAAATAAGAGATGAAGCTTTCCTAGCGACGAATGCGCTCACTTTATTCTCGGGCAGACAACCAGGTGAAAAGATGATTAGATATCAACGTTTCGGGAGTGTACATCTCTCCCATCATCAGGAGATTTATAAAATATTATAACCACAAGTGAAACACTGGATACAACATAACTATAAACAAAGACAAAACACTATCAAAATTCGTATTACTGAACAAAAGACTGTTTTCAATAGTAGATGGCGTGAGTATAGAACATTAATTGTGTCAAGGAAACGTAACTACTTAACTTGATTATCAAGCTGTATTGATCTTTGCTTCTTAAATCGACGGATTTCAATTTCAAGGCCAGTTTCCAAGAGGAGCTGAGCTGATATCCAGCATCATGATTAAGCGTGCTCCTTTCAGACCAAACCGCCAAAGCCTCCTTAATTCTCCGCTCCCAGTAACTGTTCGATAGCTAATCATCTTTTCACCTGGCTGGCTGCCCGAGAAGAAAGTGAAGAAATAAGCTTGGCTGGAGAAAACTGTCTCAATCGATCCAGGGACCACACATTCATCAGGCAGGATGCTGCCGACTGAGCTATGGGAGAGCACAGCTTTTTTGTTCTTAAAAAGTAATGCCCTTATCGGAAGATAAATGAAATGGATGAAGTGATGCTTTAATGAGGCCAAGATCCACAGAGCTTAGAGCTACCCGACACTCATCTTTCAGGATAAGGGAAAACCTGGAGAAAAAAAACTCATCCTGAGAACTCATACTGACCGAGATTCCAACCGGGAACTTCTTGAATGTTAGTCAGACACGCACCACCTACGCCACGGAGGCGTGTGTCAGCTCATTGACATAGCAAATCATATTTTGTAGAAAAATATTTGAATAAATGTTCCACATGTTGGTATTCCTGTTAAGCCATAGCTCTAACTGCATCCCTGTATACTAACCCCATTATTCATGCTGCACGTATTAACCACGGGCGTCCGTCAGGGCTCTGTCATGGTCTCCATGAGTGGGATTTAACTTTACTAACCGGGGTGCTTTAGCGGAGCCCGAATATAACACACAAATCCCCTTTGCCTGCCACTGCACGTTTATTAACCTTCTATGAACAATTCGTTGAAAGTCCGTCAGTTTAAAAGTGTTATTTCTGTTTGTAATACCCCTTTTTATTTGGGCCCACACCAATTCAATTGGATTATATTGGCAGTGGTAAGGTGGGAGGCGTGATACCTCGTGTCCCGTTTCAATTGCAAGTTGATCCAGCTTATACACCTTTTCTGTGTTTTTAAACGGAAGTATTCTTTGCAATAACTCATTTTTAGTTTCTGTTTCAGAAAAATGTTTGATGAACGTTTACACCTTAAAAATAATACTTAGAGCCTGACTTCGCAATACCAGCCTTTTTGACTTGCCACCAAATTCACCGCAAGAAGCCAGTGCACTATTTAACTCTTACTCTACTGTTGTGTAAAGAACAACTGAATGATATTGATCTGAACTCTCCAGAGTAAATAAACACGTCTTATGCATCATTCATTCATAAACATAAGCATAAAGCATTCCACAGGCCAACAGGAAATGAAATGTTTGCTCTTTCTCGAATTTAACATCTTTACTTATTCACAGTAATCTAACCGCATGTGCATGGGGAGACGATGTAGCCTCCACGCGGACGATCGTCACCGGGGCTGGCGAGTGTGGGACCGCCCCTTTTTTTTAAAAAAATATAATTTCTATCTATAGTTTACATTTATATTTCTCTAAAGCTTCCACCCTGTAACGTAAAATCCGCCATCAAACTTGGTAAGCCGAAGATCTCAGCCAGCAGCCACCGACGGATGAACATAAGCCGAAATTTTAGAACCAGGCCACCATCGAAGGAAGTACCTAATCTTTATGATACAAATTAAATCTTAAAACTATGAACAAAATAGCTATGTTGGGATTTGCTTCCAAAATTAAATAGTAAGACTTGACTTACAATAACTAACATTCCAGATGCCCGTTAGTGCTCCATACAGAAATACACGAATATATTTTGGCCGTAAAAAATAGAGATCGTTTCTTTATTGAATTTGGCCTTTTCCTAATATCGTAGGCATATACGAGGGTCGGCTGATAAGTCCCGGGCCTCACAATAAAAAAAAATGTTTTAATTTTTTTTCTTTATGTCTCAACATAATCTCCAGAAAGGATAATTCTTTTGTCATATTGGTGTTCTAATTTAATTAAATCATCTCTGTAGTGCAATTTATCACGGTCCTCAAAATATCGGTTTATTGTACCCATGACCTCCTCGTTGCTGTGAAACCTTCGTCCTCCAAGAAATTGTTTGTGATTCGGGAATAGTTGGTAGTCACTGGCTGCTAGATGGCGAATGGAGTGGATGTTCAGTAATTCGAACCTTAATCCTCATATTTCTCCCATTGTAATGACGCAACGATGTGCTGGAGCGTTGTCGCGAAGAAACAAGATTTCTTTTCTTTCCCAATCGAAGTCTTTTTGATTCCACCTCATCACTCAAACGTTGAAGTAAGCTTGCGTAGCAGTCACCAGTGATACTTTTATCCATTTTCCAGTAAATAATAAATGTAATTCCCTGTGTATCCCAGAAAACACTCAACATAACCCTGCTGTCTGACAAATTGACTTTGCCTATTTAGGAGTTGTTCCACCTGACGTAATCTACTGCTTTGCCTCTGATTTACTTTCTGGAGTGTAGTGATGTATCCAAATTTCATCCATAGTAATAAGCTTTCTCAAAAATTCAAATGGGATTTTCACGGTAGAGCTCAAAATTCTTAACCCAAACAGCTTTTCTTTGCAACTTTTGATCAGCTGTCAACAAAAGTGACACCCAGCTTACACAAAATTTGGAAAGCCCAAAACAATACTTAAAATAGTACCTCAACGTTCTTTTAATATGTTTACACCTTCTAATATCTCAAACAAATTTAATCTGCGCTATTCCAGCACTGACTATGAATTTGTTCAATGATCTCGTTAACTGCGGCCGTTCTCCTTTGGAACATAACGAAGGTGTTAACTCGTATTCGTTGGGTTTTAATCATTAGATCACGTACACATTCGCATTCTCATTTATACCCCGCCTTTAACTGCAATAGTCATATCTGCGGCCGCTCTCCTTTGTAACATATCGAAGGTGTTAACTCGTATTCGTTGAGTTTTAATCATTAGATCACGTACACATTCGCATTCTCATTTATACCCGGCCTTTAACTCCAAAGGTCATATCGGCGGTCGTTCTCCTTTGGAACATATCGAAGGTGTTAACTCGTATTCGTTGGGTTTTAATCATTAGATCACGTACACATTCACACTCTCATTTATACCCCGCCTTTAACTGCAATGGTCATATCGACGGCCGTTCTCCTTTGTAACATATCGAAGGTGTTAACTCGTATTCGTTGGGTTTTAATCATTAGATTACGTACACATTCACACTCTCATTTATACCACGCCTTTAACTGCAATGGTCATATCGGCGACCGTTCTCCTTTGGAACATATCGAAGGTGTTAACTCGTATTCGTTGGGTTTCAATCATTAGATTACGTACACATTCACACTCTCATTTATACCACGCCTTTAACTGCAATGGTCATATCGACGGCCGTTCTCCTTTGTAACATATCGAAGGTGTTAACTCGTATTCGTTGGGTTTTAATCATTAGATTACGTACACATTCACACTCTCATTTATACCTCGCCTTTAACTGCAATGGTCATATCGACGGCCGTTCTCCTTTGTAACATATCGAAGGTGTTATCTCGTGTTCGTTGGGTTTTAATCATTAGATTACGTACACATTCACACTCTCATTTATACCACGCCTTTAACTGCAATGGTCATATCGGCGACCGTTCTCCTTTGGAACATTTCGAAGGTGTTATCTCGTATTCGTTGGGTTTTAATCATTAGATCACGTACACATTCACACTCTCATTTATACCCCGCCTTTAACTGCAATGGTCATATCGACGGCCGTTCTCCTTTGTAACATATCGAAGGTGTTATCTCGTATTCGTTGGGTTTTAATCATTAGATCACGTACACATTCACACTCTCATTCATACTTCCAGACTCTGGGGAAGATGAACTATCTTGACTGGAGAAATCTCTGGAGTTCTGACTTCCACAGGACGTCCAAAGCGAGGCTCATCACTAGCGCTCGTACGTCCCATTTTAAACTCTGCAACTTACCTTTTAATCATTGTATATGAAGGGGCAAAGTCTTTCAATGTACTGACCATTTCCTCCTTGATTTCTTTAGGCGTTAAGCCTTTCAAATGGAAGTATTTAATCACTGCTCGTTTTTCTAAATCCCTCATTTTGGTGCACTCTCTACACTTATCCTGTTTAAAACGCTGTCACTCAAAAACTAAACGAGCTATTGACCTGCGACTATCGATACAAGCTAGTCTAAAGTTAAACTGTATGATGCTATTTGTCAAAATGGCCCAGTGGTGCTATCTATGTGAGGCCCAGGGCTAAACAGCCGACCCTCGAAGTTAAATATCACTAATGCTTTAAATGATAATGATTACTATAGGCAGGCATAAGAGACCTCCAAGCACGAATGTCTAAATAATTTATGTGATAAATTGTAGCGTTTGCTCTCAAAAAAGGCATGGAAGGTTTGGTCCCCATGATTTATATTTGGGGGTCAGACAAAATGCTCACAATAGTAGTAGAAGACACAAGGGACAAAACAGGATTTAGTGTGATATTTTTAATAATAATGGCTACGAGCACAGGAGGAAACACGAGTGTTCTAGTCACGGCACAGAAAAGCATGGAAGTAACCTTCTTTGAAGCCTTTGTGGTGAGAAGTGCCATTCAAAACTAAGTGCTTCAAAGGAGTCTGGATAGTGCACCGTGAATGAGTGGGTGGATGGATGTCTATGTGTGTGCGCGCCCGATCCTTCCGATTTCAGCAATATGTTTTCAAAATGGTGAATATTTCCAATAGCAAGAGGATCAAACGTTAAAAGAATCATATGCCTGTATTTTTCCCTGAGATGGTCTCTTCCTATTAAGAGTTTTGATAGTGATACATTTGGTATTTTTGCCTCCTTATAATAACCACTCAGTGATACTTCCTACAAGGAATAGTTATATATGCTGTAAATTTCACGTATAAGTGTATATCTAAACAATGAGATCCAAAAAATATAATTTTTCTGACGATAAATATTTTTATATCTGAAAGTGTACAAAAATACTTATTTACATATCTTTTCACATACAAAGGTGTTTCTAAACCAATATTACTGTAATTCCTAGAAAAGGTCGATTAATTACAACAGGAAATTTAATAGTGTTAAGTTTAAAAGGATATAATATTATTTACTTGACATTATGGCTAGAAAACCTTAAAGTTTCATTATATTTTGCTTCAAAAATATCCACTGTACTTCTAACCGAACCTGGTATGAATCATATACCTACTGTTGCAACAAGAAAGCAATACAATGTTAATTCAGGCTTTATTTCTATTCTAAACAATAATAATTTAATATAAGCTGCTATCCACAGTTTTCACTTGCATGTAAACCATATTTCACAAACTCTACATGTCAGTGGAAATGTTTGTTTACTTTCAAAAGTAGTAAGTGGGAAATAATATATAAAAATAGTAGCAGACAGGTTCAGTAGCTTCCACAAGCATCCAGAAGATGTCTCTGCACATTACCACAGTGTATGGAATCAAACCGCGTAGTTCAAACGTGAGAATTCCATCAATTTCTTCGCCACACGCTAGCAAAGGCAATTTAGGCCACGCCTAACCGCACATGGGCATATAAATAATGACGTAGTGGCTCTTTAAATGGCGCTAGGGCCTAACTGATGGCATATTCTGAAACTACGATGTTTAAACATAATTTTAAGGCAAAAAATGGAAAACGTCGTTTTTGTCATTTTTGACGAAATTTCACCGATGCCTCCTCTAAGTTCAAAGATGGGAAACTCTTGTTGAAAGAACATTTACATAAAAATGAATATATTGGAACTATTCTGAAAATGGATCGACAAAACTGTAACTCTAAAATGTCACTGAATGGCATTTTGCTCTTTAAACATGTATTTATAGTTTATACGTACCTAAACAGATTTGGAGCATCTCGTGCAGCTAATTTAGCTTTTTGAGATTCCCAAAGTCTTTCTTAAAAGATTTGTTGACATCATTGGAGGCTAAGTCATTGTTATTCACTTGAATTTTATACGTAAGCACCCAGGCTAAACAGCTGAACTAAAGTAAACCATTTTTACTATTTTACAATAAAAAGTTCACGTTTGTTAATTCTGGAAATGGTTGGTCTTTTTTCGTAAATGGTAAAGATTAAAATATTAAAATTTTTCAGCTCCTAGTTTGTGTAGTATTGTGTAACTGTAGTTAGATAACATTGGATGACCAGGATATAAATCATCCTGTAACAATGTCTATAATTTCAGTATTGTGACGCAATATCAACGTAACTTAAAGGCTAAATTGTGAAGCATATACGCTATTGCTAGTTCTAGACAATCGAGAAACAAAATGAAGTTGGAAAAATAGAAGATCAAAAAGTGTTTATAACCTAACATTAGTTAAAAATGCTATGAATTGTCCATTTTATCTATAAGTAGATTCTTTAGAAGCAATCAGAGGTAGTTTTCAATACCAGATTAATGTATGACAACATAAAAAACTTATTTTGTTACTCTTAATGAAGTGAGTGCCACGTGAGCTCTCGCCAGAACAAACGAAAGGAAATAAAAAAGAAACGCTCCATACTTCATTTCAGGGTTGTTCATAATGAATTTAAGTTTAAATGAATGATGGAAACTTTCTCAAAAGAAAATGTCCATTGCCTTCACGTAATGACTTGTATTTGGAGAAGCGCCTCTCTGCTTCAGTGAAAGAACTCATGCATATTAATAAGTTGTATTTCTTAGATTTTGTTTGCAGTAAATAAGTGAAATATTTTCTCCTGAAAACGGAACACGTGTTTTATACCGATGTTCTTAACCAAAAAGATTATAGAAAATGATCCAATTTACCACATACACAATTTAGGTCATTTACAACTTTATCATAATTTGTTGTAGCTCCATGAGTGACAATTGGGATTTTCTAGAGCAGTTTTGCATTAGTAATGAGCCCCAGTTCGCTTTTACATAGGTAAGTGTACCTGTAACTTGTTTCTCAAGAGCACCTCTGCTGCTTTTATTGAGCAGTAATAACAAACAGTCCCATTCCAAGTTCCCCATCTTGTCAACAGGTGAAAAGGACGAGCGAATTTCCAGAGCTTTTGTTTTGAATGCCATAACTCGAGATGAGGCTCTCAAGAGCACGTTCCTTGTGCAGTCAATTAACCTGTCAACCTCAGGTAGACCGACTCATGGCTCCTCTAGAATCCGATTTAACATACATATGGACCAGACACATTTGAGAAGAGCAGAATTAACAGCATTTAAACCTTGTAGGATGACATGTGTTACTAAAACGTCTCAATAATTTGTAAGAACCCCCAAATAGTTTGCTCACTGCTGAATATTCAAACTCTTTCAGCAACTCAGAACGTATATGACGGCTGTTCAATAAAGAATGATCATAATTTTTTACGCTCATAATTTTTCTCACTAAAATTCAATCTCATTGTATTCTGTTAACTTAATGTGAAACAAATACGCCGCAGTACTTTCATTGTTGGTACTACTGGCTCCCACCTGTGGGAACCAGGCAAGATCAGGTATGTTCAGTAAAGCCTACCGCTGCAATGGAGGTAACACGCGAGGAACACTATGGGACTTTGAAATTCTGCTTTCATCTCAACAAATCTTCAATTGAGACCTATATATTGTTACAGGAGGCCTATGGAGAGTCCGTTCTTTCCTACAGCACAGCTCGAAGGTGATTTAAAAAGTTTAAAGAGGGGAGACAATCAATTTCAAAGGAAGGTGGACCCGGTTCTCCAGTTACTGCTCTTAAGGTAGAAAACATCAACACTGCTGCTGCCATTGTCAAAGAGGATCGACGAATTACCTTAAGATCACTTTCTGAAATACTGAATATTTCATTGGGTGCCACCCACAGGTTGGTGACAGAAACATTACACATGAGACGTGTTTGTGCGCGATGGGTTCCAAGACTGTTGATTTCCGAACAAAAGGACATTCGCATTCAGGTCTGCATGTAGTTAAAGTTGATGTTACAGCAAGATCCGGAAATTCTTTCAAACGTAATCACTGCTGATGAAACTTGGCTACATCATTTTGATCATGAGAACAAACAGCAAAGCTCAGTGTGGAAATCTCCTTCATCACCAACCCCCAAAAAGCAAAAGTGGTTGCTTCTGCTGGGAAAGTTGGTCATCTCATTCTTTGATATTCATGGAATGCTTTATCAGTATGTTGTAACTGCACACACATCAGTAACTGGACAATACTACAGGGATGTACTGAAAATGTTGCAAGTCCATATCAGGCGCCAAAAAGACATTTTCGTGAATTAGGCTGGATACTGCACCACGATAATTCGCGGCCGCATATTGCCAATGTTGTTGCTGAATATGTTGCAAAAATCAACGTGAAGTGCATCCCTCTCCCTCCCTTTAGTCCGGATTGAGCCCCATGTGACTTTTTTCTATCCCCTAACTTGAAGAAACGCCTTCGTGGCAGGCATTATCCGTCATCAGAAGCAGTGGTGAAGGCTGCGGAGGCGATTTTGAAGGATTTCTCAAAAATGGTTTCCAGCATATCTTTGAAGACTGACAGAAACGCTAGGACAAGTGCATCGCATTCAGGGGAGACTATTTTGAGAAGGACCATCAAAATTATGAGGATGAGTAAAGGTACGTTATCAAAAAAAATCATTCTTTATTTACGTCCCTCGTATAAAGACGTGTGTAATTTCGTCTGGTGCGTAGATACGATAACTGTTTATAAAAAAATATATACTGCAATGCACTGCTAAGCTAATTATGCAGCCTTTTGTTTGTTATTTACATCCTCCAACGTTAAGTCATATCGGACGATGAATGGAATGGGTGAAATGATGCTAAAATGAGCCCGGGGTCCATAGAGCTTAGAGTTACCCGACATTTGTTCTTCAGGATAAGGGAAAACCCCGGAAAAACCTTACCAGGTAACTCACCCTGACCGAGATTCGAACTTGGGACCCCTTGAGCGTGAGGCAGACGTGCTACCACCACGCTACCGAGGCGGGCATATGCAGCCATGAAAGTATACCTAAAGTAGATAGGAAATAAATCAATGAAAACTTATTTCACAATGAACGTCTGTTTTTCTGTTGTAGTAGACATATATGCATATTGTAAACCTGTCACATAAAATAGAAATATTTCAATTTGATCTTAATTCTTTTCTATCACCCACAGTTTCCTCACAATGTAACTTCATTAAAAACCAGAAAATTAGCAGAATATGTTCTAGGAATTAAAAATAAATTAATATTACTATATTTACAAAGCATTTATCCAAATCTAAACAAGAAAATATATCTAGCACATAGTCTTGTGTGTCCATTTTCATATATTTTATTTCTCTCTTCTCCTTAAACACTGTCTGTATTTCGAGAAGATATGCTTGAGGCCTTTCTGTCATAACATTATTTATTGCTTCTAAATTGGGACCACTCACTTTATAGCGTCCAGTGTCTCTCTTTTTGCGAGTAACTGATCCTGTATCTTGGAAATTTATGATGCACCTATTGTTTTTATAAGACATAAGGATACCAACATTAATAGTCATTTTAATTAAGCATGAGAACGACAAACATTTACATCGTATACTGGTAAAGCGTAAGACGTTCATGTTGCAAACAAAAGTATGTCAATTTTACGTTATCTGGACACTTTTGACAATATTACGCTCCGAGGGACTTATCTAAATGCTGGATAGCGTTGCATAAACTCCTCTATGCAGCGGTTTAAATTATATTTATATGTCGCAGCAATTTTAATGCCAGTTCGAAAGTATCATTCAACCATGAAGACGCGGTGGTCTGTGTTCATATCCAGCGGAAGCTGGTTGTATTATACTGGTCGCCAAGCTAGAATGTGATTGACAGTAACCACGTGGAATAATGGTCCAAATAAATGGGAGGGGATGAGTAAGTCATAACGGTTGTCATGGTAACGATTAGAGGGACCAACTAGAGTCGAGAAGTTTCCATGACAACGTTAGACGCTAAACCTTGGTTGCCGATATTCTAACACGTGCTTAGCATGACGCGGGCGAGCGAATTACGCAAACGCTGCAGTGATCATAATACTTTGGTGTTTGTTTGTCTTGCTGATAACGCTGCATAAACAGAATGCTCTCACAGTTAGAGATCCTGTACTGGCAAGTAACTTTGCATTTTATTTGTGGCATTGCCTTGATTTACGTGTGCCTAAGTCCGTGTTGTGATAATTTGCAATTGTGTTTAATGAATGTTTAATTATGTCTAAATATAGTGACAAGCGAAAACCTGAACGTGCTTGGGAACCAAATAAAACTGTATTTGGTAAAGGTATTCCAAATAACGGACATACACGGGAAATAATATGCTCTGTGAGAGAATACTTCGATGAGGAGAAATTCAAAGGGGAGTCTAGTATTCCATTCTCTAAGGTGCTTGATAGGAATTCACGTGCTATAGGTATCAGTAAGGGCATGAATGTTAAGACTGGGAAAGAAAATTATTTTAAAGAAGAAAGTTAGACATTGGGGTATAAATTAGAAACTCCCGGGAAAATTATGTAAGTGACATTTCCCACTTCAATAAACATCAAAATGTCACAGGTATGCCTCTTGTTACGATTATCTTTACATTTATGTGTTCTTACATGCTCTAGCGTTTACGTGTAGATCAACGACTGCACTATTGTCTTTGTGTACAACTTTATAAATAATTAATAATAATAACAATAATAATAATAATAAAATACCAATTGCAGTCGCAACTGAATCACCCTCGCACACGTAGTGCTATCGCGCTCTCCACGCGGCAGCAATAAGCGGCAACGTCGCCTCTCTCTTCGGACGAAATGTCAATCACTTTCTAGATTGGCGACCAGTATAGTTACTAGTGCAGCCACACTCAGCGTGCTGTAATTTGCTTACTGTTCCGCAAACATTACCGCATCTTCTCCGTAGAGAGCACTATGATTTCAAGATGGACACACCAGTCAACTATGACGCCATTCTTGCTCAATCGGAGGGCCGGAAATAACGAATAAAACTGAACAACGTGTATTAGCAATAAAGATTAGGGTTTATGCCGGCCATTATATAAATATTAAGTTAGAATTGTTGCATTAACATATGATATCATATGTATTACTTGAAATTATGAGGTGAGGTGGTACCCCAATTCTACCTGAGAGTGATTTTATCTCTGCATCGTAGAGAGCGGTCCATCAGAAGCAAGTAGGAGGAACTGCAAAATACTGGTAAATTTCATATCTGAAATCATCTACATAAAAGACAAAATTTGAGCCTAAAGGGTCCAGTGAGTTAGGCTGTTCATGTGGGAGACTCAATTGGTTAGGCACTGACCTATTGATCCCGAAGTCGTGAGCTCAAACACGACCCAGACCGATAGATTTCAAGAGTGCTTAAGAGCGACAGCCATTATCGATAGACGGAGAGAACTTGTCACAGTGAGTTAAACACAAATAGCCACCATACGTTATCAGAGGCTGAAGATGCAAATTAAACTCTGAACATTTATATTTTTACAATAGGAACTGCTACAATCTAATAGCAATGGAAGCTCAAGACAGAATCGTAAAAATTCCTTACTTTTAATTCAGAAACTAATTTAGCTTTACATCTTTTATTTAGAACACTGTAGCTTATTGAAGATGTCAGAATTTGGTTAAGTTGGTAATAGAGAATACTGTTTCATTGTATTCTAATTTAATTTTCTGTTTATTAAAAGGAATTTTTTTAAACCCTGAAAGACCGCCCGTTCGGTAGCGTAGATGGCAGCATGTCTGCCTCATGTTCAAGAGGTCCCGAGTTCGAATCTCGATCAGGGTGAGTTACCTGAATAAGGTTTTTCCGGGGTTTTCCCTTATCCTTCAAGACGAATGTCGGGTAACTCTAAGCTCCATAGACCCTGGACTCATTTGAGCATCATTTCACCCAATTCATTCACCGTCCGATATAACTTAACGTTGAGGCGGACGTAAATTACACAAAAAAAACCGAAAGACTTACTTACGAAGTTTTTTTACTTCTGCTGTATTTTAATTAGCGACAACATTATGTTTTACTTATTACCTGGACAAGTACACAACTATAATTCACAAACGTCAAACATACGATAATTTCCATTCGTTTCGCTATGGTAAACGGTCGTCAGAGTGGCAGCTAAACATAGATGGTACGTTGTTTACATTTGTGATAGTGCTTGGCCTCGAATCACAAACTGCGCTCAATATATGCCGCTAGCCCATGCGAGGGGATAATACCATTTGCTGCTGCATCGATGTTTACGTAGCGAGAAAAATGGAATTTTACGGTAAACTTCCAAATCTCCTGAAACGAAACGTAGCAATTTATATCCTCTGAACAGTAGCTGTTACCCATTTTGTTGACTGCCAAAGCGGTATCTTTAAAACATCCACCCACCCACCCACCACACACACACACATTCAAACGTACACATGGGCAGGCCTCGGCGCAAACTCCGGACCTTCAGAACCTTCATTTGCATAATTCACATGAATAGAAGCGTTTAATTTCTCGTTTTCTCTGGCATTATACCATTATCGGAATTTAGAAGAGAATAAGACAAAACCTGTACAAGCTGGTTTAACCTGTGTTGTACACAATCGCAAAATTGATGTTCACATTTCTGTATATGCCACCGAGTGGGATGGCTCAGGCGATTTCGTCCGTGGCCCGCATTCGGGAGACCCCGGTTCGATTCCCGTGGCCGAGCTACCTGACCCACGGGTTTTTCGGGGGCTTTCCCGGGTCGCTCGGCGAATGCTGCATAGCTTAATTACATCCCCCAAATTTCCTGTCACTTTACTTTACCTCCATTATCACTTAACATCATCTCTCATTTGGTAGTTTGTGTCAGGGTAGATGTGTCGGCGGGTGTCTCGGCGGTTCATGCTGGGATGACATGCTCTGAGGAAAATTAGTTCCTTCTCCGGTAGGTCGGTTGCCGGCCTCTGCTCTTCTGCTGGGACCAATTCGGTACTGCCAGCCAGGGACCTTTGGGGCTCGGATTGCCAGCCATTGACCTTTCGGGCTTGGATTGCCAGCCAGGGACGTTTGGGGCTCGGATTGCCAGCCAGGGACCTTTGGGACTCGGACTGCCAGCCAGGGGCCTTTGGGGCTCGGTTTGCCAGCTAGGGACCTTTGGGGCTCGCCTGCCAGCTAGGGACCTTTGGGGCTCGGACCGTCAGCCAGGGACCTTTGGGGATCGGACCGCCAGCCAGGGACCTTTGGGGATCGGACCGCCTGCCAGGGACCTTTGGGGCTCGGACTACCAGCCAGGGACCTTTGGGGCTCGGACCGGCTGCCAGGGACCTTTGGGGCTCGGATTGCCAGCCAGGGACCTTTGGGGCTCGGACCGCCAGCCAGGGACCTTTGCGGCTCGGACTGCAAGCCAGGGACCTTTGGGGCTCGGATTGCCAGCTAGGGACCTTTGGGGATCGGACCGTCAGCCAGGGACCTTTGGGGCTCGTAATGCCAGCCAGGGACCTTTGGGGCTCTGATTGCCAGGCAGGGACCTTTGGGGCTCGGATCGCCAGCCAGGGACCTTTGGTGCTCGGATTGTCAGCCAGGGACCTTTCGGGATCGGACCACCAGCCAGGGACTTTTGGGGCTCAAACTGCCAGGCAGGGACCTTTGGGGATCGGATCGCTTGCCTGGGACCCTTAGGGCTCGGCTGCGTGGCTCGTTGCCGTCCAGCTGTAGGGGAGCGAGTTCGTTGTCCTGGTCTGTCGGGCGAAGTCTCTATCCAAGAAAACTATAGGAACCCAGCCCTCTGTACTATCATGGGGTTCGATCCCAGGCGGCCGCAAAGTGAGATTTGTGATGGACAACACGGCGCTGGGGCGGGTTTTCTCCGGGACCTCCGGTTTCCCCCGCCATCTCATTCCACCTGTGCTCCATCTCCATCGCATGTATAATCAGTGTCACCGCCTGCGGTGTCGTATGTAGTAAAGGCTGGCGTTAAACACTACACATTTTTTGTACTGTCATGGCTCCTTGGGTCGGCCGCCCTCTGTCTCCTTCGCCTCATCCCTCCTCCCTGGGGTGTCCCCAATTGTGAACATAGCCACAAAGGGCCCAGTATGGTGACCTACGTACCGAATCCCCTTCGTAATGAAATCCTAATCCTATATTACGTTAGCCCGCCTCGGTAGCGTAGATGGTAGCCTGTTGCCTGACGTTCAAGAGGCCCCGAGTTCTAATCTCGGTCAGGGTAGGTTACCTGGATAAGTTTTTTTCGGGTTTTTCCCTTATCCTTACAGACGAATGTCGGGTAACTCTAAGCTCCATGGACCCCGGACTCATTTGAACATCATTTCATTCACCGTCCGATATGACTTAACGTTGGAGGACATAACATTACAATATATATTACGTTCCTAAGCGGCTTCATACTCCTCCCCTGTCACCTGATATTAATCCTATCGAGCAGTAAGGGTAATCTTGGAAAAACCCATAAAGATAAGGATGATTTCTAACAAATAAGTACTTAAAACGAATCTTGTTGAAGAATTGAAC
The DNA here is from genome assembly GCA_030765055.1 of Mantis religiosa. Lineage (NCBI taxonomy): Eukaryota > Metazoa > Arthropoda > Insecta > Mantodea > Mantidae > Mantis > Mantis religiosa. The sequence goes on along the minus strand of CM060950.1, from coordinate 9,302,999 downwards.
GAAGTACCAAACATAGAAACTAACGTATTGGTTCATTCTGTACCCATAGCATTAGAAGCCATAATTTAAGCTAAAGTTATCAGACAAAATACTGAATTCCAATATTTTTGCAATGATGTACGCCATTTTTGGAGTGTACGATTACTTTTTGTGCCTCAGAATTGAGCAGCTTGGTTTTACTTTTACAAAGCTGAGATTTTGTTTATAAATTATTCTCGTTTTCGTATAGGAAATAAAATGAAGCTGTCAGTCGAATCTGCTATTTCCTTTAAGTATTCTCAAGTATATCGATTTTCTTTGAAGATTTGATGGTGTAGGAATACTTTTAGTTCTCACTGTACATTGCTGTCAGAATCCAATTCTCGAAGATAAACAAAAGAAGCACGAAATATACCTCAGAGGCGCTCACGGAAAGCAAGGAATCAAGATGACATGTAATTACATTTGTGTCATAGAATTTCACACAAGCTACAAGGTGCAGTTCGATAATGGAACTTCTAAACTTTGTAGCTTCGTGCAGAAGCTTAGCTGCTAGTACAGAAAAGCTGAATTGAAAGGTGCATTGGAAAGGTGCAAAAGGCTAGCTTTGGTCGTCGATGACAAAGGGTGATTTACCGTTACTATGCTCCTTGCACTCATTTTCTGAATTCGATTCGTCTTAGTCTGCCATTTTGAACTACTGAGATCAGTATTAAGTAATCATCATTTCGATGATCTAGTCACTAAGTGCTTCATGCTGTTTTTTGCGTTCTTTGTAGTATTGTGCGTTTTTGTCTTTAAAGTCTCGTCTCCCTCTCCGTTAAGCTAAGTAGGTGATTTGTTCCCCTAGCAAGAGCTCAGCACTGCAGATATCTTTTACGTAAGTCTGGAGTCCAAGGCTCCTATTGTCCGTTCTCTCAGATTTGGTCTGTGGTGTATGTGTTTAAAAGTACGAGTATATAGGAAGTATACTCGTGTATATTGTGACTTTGTGGGTTCATGAAATTAAAAGTCCAATTGCACAAACTCAAAATGTTCTTTATTTCCACCGAATTACAGTTGGAACACTTGCCAATTACATAGAATTACGTAGCGCACACAATTACAATTCACCAGTTCGTCTGTCACATCTCCACTCTACACTGACAATTACGTACAACTCCTCTGATACACGTACACAGTCTTCCAGTCCGTTCACTAGTACGGCGCTCCTCACGGCTGCTCGCCAAGAACTCCTGACTCGTCCACTGCAGGCATTATATAGGGAAGATCACCGTTTCTGGAAGTCTCGCAGTTCAGTGAATCTTCCCGACTGTTCCAGACGTCATGGAGGGGGAAAGAAATGGCTAGTGATGTTTTCCCAACCATCCCCCTCGTTAGCGCTACAAGATAAATGGGTAGGCGTGGCTTAAATGCCTCCTGTCGCCTACCCGCCTGCTAGCTGGTCGGGCCTTCCGATAATTAGGTGACCCTGCTCCCTCCTCAAAGCTGGTCGTCCCGAACAGCACCATCGTGGCGGGCCAGGCGATCCAGGTGTACCACCAACATCTTTCCTGGGGGCGCCTTCTGGATGCAGTAGACCACGTCGTTAATCTTCTTCACCACCCGTTACGGTCCTTGCCATGGCTCCTGGAGCTTCGGGCAGCATCCCTTGGTCCGGGTAGGGCGGTACAATCAGACCAGGTCACCTTGCTGGAACCCATTATTTGTCATCCTTACGCGTAATTAAAATGTCTATTAATGTTGGTATCCTTATGTCTTTTAAAAGCAATAGTTGCATCAACCATTTCCAAGATACAGGATCAGTTACTCGCAAAAAGAGAGGCACTGGACGCCACAAAGCAACTGGTCCCAATCTAGAAGCAATAAATAATGTTATGACAGAAAGGCCTCTAGCATACCTTCTCGCAATACAGGCAGTGTTTAAGGGGAAGGGGGAAAGGAAATATAAGAAAATGGACACATAAGACTATGTACTAGAGATATTTTCTTGTTTGGAGTTGAATAAAAGCTTTGTACATATTGTAACACTAATTTATTTTTAATTCATAGAACATGTTCTACTAATTTTTTGGTTTGTAATGAAGTTACATTGTGAGGAAACTGTGGGTGACAGAAAAGAATTGAGATCAAATTTAAATATTTCTATTTTATGTGACAGGTTTACAATATGCATATATGTCTACTATAACAGAAAAACAGATGTTCATTGTGAAATAAGCGCTCATTGACTTTTCATTTTGTATATTCTTCATGGTATACTTTTATGGCTGCATAATTAGCTTTGCAGTACATTGCATTGCAGTATATAGTTTTCAAAAAACAATTATCGTATCTGCGCAAAAAGCGAAATTAAGCACCTTTATATTACTTGGGCAGACCCAACTCTCAAATAGTATATTTAGCTGCCGGTAGAGGGAGGCCTCAAAGCTGCTGTCAACGCATCTAATACGATCGCAAGGCGCAAGGGGAATCGTATATAAACTCGCTCCATCAGCGATGCTATTGATGACGTCAAATTTTGCGCGGTAAAATTACAGATAAAAATGAACACCGTGTATATTGTAGCGTCCCTTCACACAGAGAGAACAAAATTACTAACTATTGCCACATGTGGGGAAGACAGTGAAATCCCTGTCCTCCGAGCGTAATTTTCAGACGAGGGAACAAAAAGAAGTCGCTTGAGGCTAGCTCTGGTGAGTAAGGCGGAAGGCCAAGCAGTTCAAACCGTAATTTGTGGATTTTAGCCATTACAACCGCTGAGGCGTTGTCTTGGTCAAACGCCGTTTTTTCACAAGTTCTGCCTTCAGCTTGTCATGTAATGATGGGTAGTGTGTTCCTGTAATGGTTTTTCCTTTTTGAAGATAATCGATTAAATTTACTTCAAGGCTATCCAAAAAAGAGAACAATAACATTTGCCATCACTTTCCAAGCAGAGGAATACAGATTTTTTTTTTTTTTTTTTTTTTTTTTTTTTTTTTTTTTTTTTTGGAGACGGTTCCCGCTATGCAGTCCACTGCTTGGACCATACTTTTCTTTCGGGCGTATAATGATATATCCAAGCTTCATCTACAGTAATTAAGCGTCACCAAAACTCGGATTTATTACGCCTAAACTGCGCCAACAGAGCGTTGGAAATGTTCATTCGAACTCGTTTTTGGTCTAGGGTGAGCAAACACAGCACCCAACGCGCTGAGAGCTTTCTCATGTCTAAATGTTGATTTAATATGTAACAAACACGTTCTTTTGACATGTTCATAGCATCTGGTATGTCTCTCACTTTAATTTGGCAGTCGTCTAGCACCATTTAGTCAACTTCGGCGATGTTTTCATCGATAGTTGCAGTTTTGGACGTTCCGAAAGTTCATCGTCTCCCAAGCTCTTACAGTCACGTTTAAATTCAGCTGCGCAAAACTTCACTGTGGTAAATGATGGTGCGGAGTCCCCATACACAGAATCCAACTCATCTTTGTTTTGCGTAGGCTTATTACGTTTCAAAAACAAATAGTTAATCACAGCTCGATACTCGATGTTGTCCATTTTCACAAAAACACTTACATAAACTCACTCAAACGACTGTTACATAACAACCGATCGTCCAAAATGGCTGCAACTTTGGTGAGTAAGTAGCAACAGATTAACAACCAAATTCACTTGCTTTTATGCACGAGTGCTGCCATCTTCATGTTGAGGTCGCAAACTTTTCAGACCTCCCTCGTAATGGAAATCAAAATTGAATTTTAATTATTTAAATCATGAAAGTTCAAGGAAGCAAATAAAAGTAATTTAAGTTGATGGATACCTATAGTTTAGAGGGAGCATAACTGGCTACTGAATGTAGTATAATCAGATGTACAATTAATGGAAATTGTTCCTTCACACTAGCCGTGTATAGGACGCACTATGAAAGAGTAGAGCCAGACTGAAAAGTACAATGCCATAGCCGGGATTTGAACCACGGATCTTCTGGTCTCCGTCCAGCCGCTCTAACCGTTGAGCTACTATGGCCAACGTGCCGACATGACATTAAATTCTCCAACTGACTCGTATTTTTCCGGTAAACCAGCAGGACTTCTCATAAACACATGAGACAACTACCTTAATGACGACTTACTATGCTGTAAGTACTTTAAGGTCCGGGCTTTATAGTTCGGACCACTATTAGGTACAACTAACTCGTGTTTTTCCCGGTAAACCACTAGGAGTTCTCATAAACACATGAGACAACTACCTTAATGGCGACTTACTATGCTGTCAGTACTTTAAGACCCGGGCTTTATAGTTCGGACCACTATTAGGTACAACTGACTCGTGTTTTTCCCGGTAAACCACTAGGAGTTCTCATAAACACATGAGACAACTACCTTAATGGCGACTTACTATGCTGTAAGTACTTTAAGGCCCGGGCTTTATAGTTCGGACCACTATTAGGTACAACTGACTCGTGTTTTTCCCGGTAAACCACTAGAAGTTCTCATAAACACATGAGACAACTACCTTAATGACGACTTACTATGCTGTAAGTACTTTAAGGCCCGGGCTTTATAGTTCGGACCACTATTAGGTACAACTGACTCGTGTTTTTCCCGGTAAACCACTAGGAGTTCTCATAAACACATGAGACAACTACCTTAATGACGACTTACTATGCTGTCAGTACTTTAAGGTCCGGGCTTTATAGTTCGGACCACTATTAGGTACAACTGACTCGTGTTTTTCCCGGTAAACCACTAGAAGTTCTCATAAACACATGAGACAACTACCTTAATGACGACTTACTATGCTGTAAGTACTTTAAGGCCCGGGCTTTATAGTTCGGACCACTATTAGGTACAATTAATGGCAATTAATTGTTCTTTCACACTAGCCCTGTGTAGGATGCATTATGAAAGAGTAGAGCCAGACTGAAAAATTCAATGCCATAACCGGGATTTGAACCACGGATCTTCTGGTTGCCGTCCAGCCGCTCTAACCCTAAAGCTACTATGGCCAACGAGTCAGTTTGTTTCAACCAGAACAACCAGAAAATCTGGTTTGAAATCCTAATCCTATATTACGTTAGCCCGCCTCGGTAGCGTAGATGGTAGCATGTCTGCCTCACGTTCAAGAGGTCCCGAGTTCGAAGCTCGGTCAGGGTGAATTACTTGATAAGTTTTTTCCGGGGTTTTCCCTTATTCCAACAGACGAATGTCGAGTAACTCTAAGCTCCATGGACCCCGGACTCATTTGAGCATCATTTCACCCATTATTAGGTACAATTAATGGCAATTAATTGTTCTTTCACACTAGCCGTGTGTAGGACGCACTATGAAAGAGTAGAGCCAGACTGAAAAGTTGATGATGATTTTAATTTATGTCCTTTTGTTACACCTCTAATATTTCTGAGCCTTACTTAACAACTAGGTCTCCCTTTATATGTTTTATAGCTATTGTAGCAGCAGACGTTTCATCTGAAAAATTATGTATGAATTAAACATGTAAATGTCTATTATATAAACTAAATGTTAGGGTGTGAATATATGTGCCAGAGTAGGAAATTTGGTACGGGGATAAGATATTCAGATTTTATTATTATTTTTTATTTAGTTGGTACAACACTAAGCACAAAGGGTCATGTAAGTACACACATCATAAATTTGCTTTTTTTCCTTTAAAATGAAATGATTTAGCAGCTGCCACTTGTATCAATTATTGAGAATAAGTGTGAAACTGCAATTGAGAAGTACCGTCAACTGGGGTGGCTCTGTGCCTGGAGGGTGACTTTGTGCCATCCATGCGCTTAATAAGAAAGCACTGACGAATGGTAATTGAAAATTCCGTAAGGTTGTAGTAATACTCAAACACTTGCCACCTGGTGACTGTATTATAAACTGATTACTCTTCTAAAGTAGGGAGCATTGTGAAGATTTGTGAAATCGTGTCTGCACATGTTTTTAGTGAAGTCTGTAAAACTTCAGTTGGATCCAGTTGATGAATGTTCTGTTTCAAATTAAAGGTAGATTTGTTTGCTTTGACTATTATTTGACTATTGAATACAAAACCATAAGCTATGTGGCAGATATGGCATTCCTTTGAATGAAGTGGAAATTTAAAAATAGGAAAATGGCGGGTAACTTTGTGCCACGACAAATAATTGCAGTTTACTCACATGCAAGCACATAGTGTCTTACTTTGTATTTTAAATTGTGTAGTTATCTTCACTTTAATTGAATATAGTTTTAGTATTTTGCTACAACAAATAATAAAAATAAAAATAAAAAAATAGAATCTGATTTTCTTTAACCCTGGCATCTGGATTCTAAGCCAGGTCAAGATATACAATCATTTACAATTTTTTTTTTTTTTTTTTTGTTAAGAGTTTCACATTTTAAAATTTCCAAATTACAATTCTGCAATTTACAAATTATTATGAATTTGAGAGATAATTTAACAAATAATTATTTATAAACTATATAAATGAGCGGATATATCTAACCTATAATTCTTAACTAACTAATGACCTAATAGTCACTGTACCCCAGTGACTTACGTATCCAGTAATAGTAATAATCCTCTCAGCGGTCCTATTATTACAACAAATTACCAGTTACTGCAACAAAGTAGTTCATGATGAACTATTTAAATAAGAACAGAATTTTACCGCCGTCACTATTGTCACGGCAACAGGTATAAAAGTTTCGGCACAAATAAGAAAACAGTCGGCGGATAAAGTTTCATGGTAATAATGAGCCTTGCTGAGCAGTTAATGATAGCGTGTCTATTGTAAACAAGCGCCGGCGGGCAGCGATAACTGAGGTAAAGGACTTGCCGGCATAGATTAAGTTACGCTTGTTAGAATATTTGGTTTCTTTATTCTTCCGGATATTTCTGGACTGATAGAGATTGTTCGGGTTCTGGCTTATTGTAGAATAATCTAGAGTTACGAATTAGGTATTATAGGACGTAACGGCTCGCAAAGTTAGTTGTTAAACAGTGAGTTGTGAAACAGTGTTGTGAAATGAGAGACAGTCAGTTGTGTTATTGTAACGAGAGCTAATGATGTAATCTGCTGTCACTGTTTGTTATTGTCATCGACCATGGTAGACTGATGGTGACGTAACGTAATGCTGCTGTAATCTATAAGAGTATTCCTACGAAAATAAAGCAGATTTTTAATTTCTGAAACTCAGCCTTTTAATTCTACGAACCCACAAAGTCACACTATTCAAATTGAAAACAACTAACGGTACTTTTTTCGTTTCTTTTGCTATCTGTTTTCTTTGGTTTCACACATATACACAATACACATAAACAGCCATGCCCAAGGCGGGACTTGAACCCGCGACCTTCTACGCGGCGGAAAGCTAGAGAGACATACACTCTAACTACAGTGGCTACGAGGGCCGGCTTTTCAAACCTATCGATAACTAAAAATATTAATGTTTCTGGTAAGAGAGAAGACGTAATCTTGCTAGCGATCTGTTATAATTAATTAATCCACTAATAACTAAATAATAAATACAATCAAGTAATAAATTGATAAATCAATTAATAAATAATCTATCAATTAATAAATACATAATAACTAATATATTATTATTTTATTACAGCTGTCTTACTTTCATTACAATTACGGATAATAAATTGCCATACACAAAATGCCAAGAAAACACCGAAGAGAGCCAGGAAGCCGACCATACCACAAATACAGCGAATCTATATTAGAAAACGCTCTAAAATAAATTAGATAAAAAGTTTCAATACGCTCTGCTGCAAAAAAGGCATAGTATTCATACGAACACACTGATGCCAAAATTACAGAATAAGCATTCCACCCCAGCAGGTTTCTTTTTATTTTAATTTAGTCCTCCAACGGTAAGTCATATCGGACTATGAATGAAATGGGTGAAATGATGCTCAAATGAGCCCAGGGTCCATAGAGCTTAGAGTTACCCGACATTCGTCTTTCAGGATAAGGGAAAACCCCGGAAAGAACCTTATCCAAGTAACTCACCCTGACCGAGATTCGAACTCGGGACATCTTGAACGTGAGGCAGACTTGCTACCAGCACGCTATCGAGGCGGGCACCCCAGCAGGTGGACCAAAGGTGCTTTCTGGACCATCAACATCAAAGTCTACAACAACAAAAAACAAAAAACAAAAACAAAAAACAAGAAAGCCATAATTTCAGATCTTGACAGCAGCAGTGATGATGATGTCATCATACATTGTCAGGAGAGCTTCCGTTGACGACAGTGAAGATCCTCCATCTCCGGTAAAGCAGCATCAGCACTAAATCCGAGAAACTTGTTGGTTGATGATTTCTTCAGTGTGCAGTATGAGAGGGGGGAGGGGTTCTTCCCAGAAAAGGTTATAACAATGGATGAACAGGATGGAGTTAGTGTCATGCAAAGAAGTTGGCGTCTGTGTATGTGGCCTTATCAGAAAGACAAAATGGACTATGAATATAAAGAGAAGTCAAGAAAGTTTGGCCACCTGTAGAAGTGTCAAAGCGTGAATTGCATGACATTCCCGAAATGCAAAAATGTTGGAGGAAAATGTAACATTTTTGACATTCAAATGAAGGGTAGCTAAAAAATTGTTGCAACAGAAAAGTGCAATAATTTGACATGAAAATGTTATATTCTATTTTTATTGGAATAAATGCTCCCTTTCCATGGAGTGACATTGGGTCAGATAAGCTTGTCACTTAGAATAGTACTCAATACACAGGTGGCATCTAATGGGGTGACATTGGGCCATGTTTGAATAGATTTTTTGGGTATCAGTTAACATCAAGGAATAACTTGATTGCTGTACAAGGTTGATGTTTCTGCTGAAAAGCTATAAATAGCGTTTCTTTATTTATGTTAAATTCCAAGAATAGATTTCTAAAAAATATAAAAACAAGTGACACAAAGTCACCCCAGATGACGGTATATTTAGAAAAAACATATATGCACACAAAATAGCTTTTGAAATCTTCTGTACTTCCTTCTCTTGTTTTAAAATTGTTTGTCACAGTGATGTGATAGAGCGCCTGGACAACATGTAAAGCGACAGAATTACACTTTCTGCTAGAGAGGAGATATCTCCCCCGGCAGAAAGCTTCCATTCCAGTTTAAAGGCTAAATGCACGCGAGGTAATTGCATTGCCGTACACAGCAGGCAATGGAAAACAGTTACTACCCGGCAAAGCGTAGAAGCGCGTTGGAAAATAGGTGTAACAAATGGCTTTTTTATGTAAGCCTATCGCACCTTACTTACCGAGACAGTGCATGCATATTCTGTTCAGATGCAATCATCTTCTGGACAGTTACGTGTCATACATCGGCAGGCGCGGCAAATCATACACCGTTAAAAAAAGTGAGAAGCGTATAGTTTTCATAGTCTATATCGTGTCCACGGCCGGTATACAATTGCGTCACGAAACGTGTCCCTTTAGCTTCGATCTATTGTATCTTCTTATATTTACTCGTAATAATGAGAATGTTCACACATTTTGTATTGTTTTATATGTTTGTGCATGTTCGCACAGGGAATCCTTCCTTTTTTTCTCACTCTGTAAGATGGCGTAACTGACTCATAATTGAGACTCAGTTATTATGTAAACGTACACTGATGGCCGAGCAGATATAGAAAAGTATACAGGATGTTTCAAAATGACACCTAACCAACACATAGAAGTAGTTTCTCAGCTTCTATGTGGCACATATAGATAGTTCTTTCACCAATAGAGCTGCATGAAAATGCTCATTCTTATGACTGTGGATTAGGCAGTGACACGAACAATGAGTCGAGCCTGACGCTGTCGGACTTCGCAGGTATAAGTCACACGCCGTGCCGCGTGATGAAACTGTTTTTAAACATACCGACATACTCCGCAGTAGCCTGCTTGCTACTATCAAGAATTTCTTTGGCTTATGAAAGAGCAATAAAGAAACTATCGCTTAATTATTACTTATGAGTGTTGTTTTCCAAAATTCCCATATAACAGTCCGTGATGGCAAATAAGCTGGTGGACATATGCAACTTATGCCTTTTAGAGGGAAGTTAATGTTAGTGACGTTGAGGATGGAAGTACTAAATGATAAACAGAACAGAAAACAACATCAAAGAACTGTAGATGAATTCACCAAAACTAAATGGCTTATACAATGAGACGAGCATTTTATTTCACGTTTTTGATAATACTAAACAAAGCATTTGTAACTGAAAAGGAAGCTGTTGATATTTACGGTAAGTGGTTGAAGGTATTGTACAATTAAGATCATAACAAAATGCTCTGAATTTAAACAAATAAATATTGTCAGTGATGTAACTATTTTTACAATACATATTTTTAATGAAACTAAATTAATCGTGCGTTCGTCGAACTCCCTTCAACTCCATAGATCAAAAACATATCCGTCATTTCGGCGTTCGTATAGCGCTCCATATTGCTTGGATTTGCTATCTAAGTACACACAATATTCTCCCTGTTAGGACGGAATGTGTAGTTTTACACTGAAGAGCAACCTAGCAAATGTCCGAGTTATTGGTCGACTTTTGCACACGTAACCGCCCCTTGCACCATTACCTGAAAGGTAGGCTAGGGTCACTAATAAAGAGCAAGGAGTAATGGTTTTGTTTATGTGGCCGGTGCGTCCCAATAATAACTTTTGAGGTTTGCACACCAGTGGTTCCTGCGCTACCTAATCACAAAATAATATAATATTTAATGCTGCATAAAATTATACCTAACAGGACTTTGAAGGTGCGATACCGAAATTTGGACTAATTAAGTTATAAACTACGCAACGGCTATAATCGTTCGGTGTCGTTTTGAAACATCCTGTATAGGAGCTAGACCCAAAAAGGTTCGGAACCGAAACATCACTTTGTGTCTTAATTTTAAAAATACGAAATGTGTATTACATTATAATATAACTTCCAATTGCTAAGGCTTATTTGATTTTATGGCATTTATGCTCACACATAAAAAGTGAAAGACTCTACTCTGTTTCTAAATTACCTGAAATAAATATTTTATTCCTATATGTATAATCAAATAAAACTGAAAATTAATTTAGTATCGGGTGTGTAAACCCCCTTCCTCTATTACTGCCCATATTCTTCGGGGCATGGATGAAACCAATTTCCATGAGAAGATTACATTTAGGATTTCATTACGGAGGGGATTCGATACGTAGGCCACCATGCTGGGCCCATTGGGGGCACCCCCGGGAGAAAGGATGAGACGAAGGAAACAGAGGGCAGCCGACCCAAGGAGCCACGTCAGTACAGAGGGCAGGGTCCCTACAGTTCCACCATGCTGAGCCCATTGGGGGCACCCCCGGGAGAAAGGATGAGGCGAAGGAAACAGAGGGCAGCCGACCCAAGGAGCCACGTCAGTACAGAGGGCAGGGTCCCTACAGTTCCACCATGCTGGGCCCATTGGGGGCACCCCCGGGAGAAAGGCTGAGGCGAAGGAAACAGAGGGCAGCCGACCCAAGGAGCCACGTCAGTACAGAGGGCAGGGTCCCTACAGTTTACTTGGATAGAGACTTCCTCCGACAAGCCAGGACAATGAACTAGCTCCCCCATGGCGGGACGGCAAAAAGCCCAGCATCTGAGCCATAAAGGTCGCTGGCTGGTTGTCCCGAAATGGTCCCAGCAGAGGAGCTGAGCCAGCAACCGACCTCCCGGAGGAAGAAGTAGTTTTTCTCAGATCATATCATCCTGCCATGCACCGCCGAGACACCCACTGACACTTCTAGCCTGAAAGAGACTACCAGATGAGATATGATATGAAATGATAATGGAGATGAAATGGAGGGACAAGAAATTCGGGGGATGTAATTAACCTACCCAGCATTTACCTAGCGACAAGCCAAAACCCCCGAAATAACCCATGGGTCAGGTAGGTCGGCCACGGGAATCGAACCCGGGCCTCCAGAATGAGAGGATACTTCGCATTATGCGAGGTCTGTTCAAAAGGTATCACGAATTTTCAATTTTTGCAGGCTACGTATATTCCATTTTTGACTGTTTTGTGGAGTATTGTTGGTAGTTATGTCCTTCACTTATGTTGACAAGCTCAGCCATTTTAAATGTTCAGTTAATTGTTGACAGCTATTTTTCTTGGACGTGTTGTGGCTCAGTTTTTATTTTTGCCTATTCCAAAAAATGGAACAAAAAATCTGTAACAAAGTTTGTGTGAAAAACAAAATTACGTGTGCGGATGCATTCCAGATATTGACTGTGGCATATGGTGAATCTACCTTGGACCAAAGCAACGTTTATCGGTGGTACAAAAGTTCTCGGAGGGCCAAGAAGATGTAAACGACGAAGAGCATCCCGGACGCTCAATCTCGTCAACAACAGACAAAATCATTGAAGAAGCGAAGAAAATAGTATTGGATAATCGTCGAATCACAGTTAGAGAAGTTGCTGGGGATCTAAGCATATCGATTGGCTCGTGCTATTTGATTTTGACCAATGATTTGGGCATGAGACAGGTCGTCAGAAAACTCGTACCAAATTTGCTCAATTTTGACCAAAAAACACCATCGCATTAACGTTGCTGAGGAGCTGTTGAACTCTGTCCGCGACGATCCAAATTTTCTCCAGAGGGCCATATCTGGTGACGAATCATGTGTTTGTGGTTATGACGTGGAAACTGAAGCTCAATCATCCCAATTGATGCGGTCACATGAGCCAAGATGTAACCAAGCGCGCCAAGTTCAGCCGAATGTGGAGCTTTTGCTTACAGTTTTCTGCGATTACAGGAGCGTGGTGCTTCATTAGTTCTTGTCACAGGATAGAACGGTGAATAAGGAGTATTACCTGCACGTTATGAGGAAATAATGTGAAGCAATCCGCCAGAAACACCCGTATTTGTGGAAGAACAAAAATTGGCTTTCGCACTATGATAACTCCCGTGCTTACACATCTCTGCTTGTGTGTGAACTTTTGGCCAAAAACGGTACACTTATTTTGCTGCAGCCACAATACTCCCCGAACCTGCCCCACGGTGACTTCTTTTGTTCCCAAAACTGAAGAGGCTCATGAATGGACGACGTTACGCCAGGATTGAGGAGATAAAGGCAGCATCGAAGAAGGAGCTGAACACGATCACAAAAAACAACTGTTTTTTTATTTGCCTCGAGGATTGGAAAAAACGTTGGCACAAGTTACAATATCTGCTGGTGATTACACAAAATTGTAGACAAAATTGTGAAGCAAATCTGTTAGAGCAGGGTAGAGCAAAAAGGTACTCTCGGGATATGCGTGGATAGGTATGGGAGTAAGGATGGTTCTAATGACACTGGAATGCAAGTTTCAAACTGGTTTAATGACTGCTCATTTTGATCCTCACATCAAACTCGAAGTTGCCGACCAAGGGTTACCAATATATCACTGTTTAGAGTGACCGTATGTAGAATGCATATTACTCGATAACACTTAATTCGCTATTTACGTGGGAACCGATAGATACCTTTTTCTCTCCGATTGTGGTTTGACTTCGCCGAAAACAGAACCAGATGTGTTTCTTACTGAACCGACAGCCCAGTTCTGTCGCCTCACTACAGCTGCGTGTGTGTGACTTTCACCTCTCGAAGCCCTCTTTATTCTCACCAAAATTCTTTTTGTGACTATTTTGTCCATTGTGATTATTAGTCTCGGTCATGCCATTATTAGGAATCCGAACAATGCCTTTTCAAACGAAGTCAAGTGTTGTTCACTGAGAATCCCTGCTAGGAAATTCTTTCTCATGAATAAATAAATACTTTTGGAAAAAAAATCTCGTTACTATTTGAACAGACCTCACATATCAGCACCATTCATAACAGATGAATGAGCCTGAGTGTTTACACAACCAATATAAAGGCAATTTTCTAATAACATTGCATATACTTTGAAAATAACAAGAATATGTTATTTGCATTTTTATACATGAGTGTGTTGAAAATTTTATTATTTATCTTCTGGAAGTAAAACACAAGGAATTACTATTAAAGTAACAGTATTAAAAAGAGAAACATGCACATCAAGTATTCGAAGTCATTTTGCTCTACTTACAAGACACACGCGTTTTACCTCTTGGCTACCATGCATGCGGTGAATCCACCTGTCATCTCACTATCTATCGCATAGCTTAGAATTGAAGCCAGAGTGATATCAAAGCGTATGTTGGAAAAAGTATTTGTTCTTTCATACTAGCCGTGTGTAGATAAAAGTATATAAAGGTAGAGTCGGACCGAAAACTTCAATGCCATAGCCAGGATTTAATCATGGAACTTTTCAGTCTGACTCTACCTTCCAAAGCGTATCCTGTGAACGCAGCGTCATCGAATGCTACCAATATTTTCCGAATCGAATTTTTTTCAGATAGCTGCACTTTTTGTACAAGGCTGTACATAAGGTGATTGAATGCTGTGAGGAGAAGGAAGAGGGCATCGAATTCCCTTTGTGTCAAGAGACAAAACGGGCCGTAACAATGGTAAATTACATTTGCCTACAGTAATTAATTGGCTAAACTTTTACACCAGAGAGGTAGCTCCCAGGCGATCTATTTGTGTTTTGTCGTTAACTGTGCGCCAGGTTACTAATATTTGGTTCTTCTGTTAAACAAGATAAGAAGCGAATGCAGTGCTGTGACGTTTAAGGTTCAATTTCCTGTCATGTACTAAATGGTGATATCATCCTGTGGGTGTGTCAGGCTTTCCAGACATTGTCTAACATATCAAAATAGGACCTACACTGACTTTCATAAATAACCGTACAGACTTTGCATTTCACTATGGAGTGCTCTATAAAGCAGGACAGATTATGTGTATCAATCTCAAGGCACTCCTTGTGTTAAGCAAAAATCATTTGCTATAATTATCCATTTTACAGATTGAGAATGTGGCTAACCTAAGAGCTTCCCCATTCAACCTTGTTTACATCATGAGTTTATGACATAAAAAGAATAGGACAGCACAAATGAAATGCAATAAAAAGCGAGTAGATGAAGTCTGTCAGTAGACAAAACAACATCGTAGAAGTACGTCAACTGTGCACCAAGAAGAAGGCAAGAGCATGGTATAGAGCCCAGAGGTAAGCAGAGTACTTTTGAACAGAGACAGTTAGTGATCTATCACTATGAAAAGAACAAAACATATCGGGAAATAGCAGTGATTGTGAATCTTAGCAAAAGTACAGTTAGTGACATAATTCACCGGTGTAAGTATGAAGACAATTGAAGATCGAGCAAAGCCAGGGCGACCAAAACTTCTTACCGATAGGCAGGAGTGTGTTATTATGCGGAAAGTAAAACGGAATCCACGTGTAAATGTTTCGGTGATTGGTGCTGAGATTCAGGAAGAACTGGGACTGACAGCCCTGCAACCGTCCTGGGCCATGCGAAAACAAGATTTTATTGATCGCGTAGCCAGAAAAAAGCCATACATTTCCAGCAAGAATAAAAGGAAGCGATTACAATTTGCCAAAGACTTTGTTAACAAGACAAGCGATTGTTGGGATCAGGTTATTTTTTATGACGAAAGCAAATACAACGTTGCTGGTACCGATGGCAGGATGGTTGTGTGGAGGGAACCAAACATGGAGCTAAAATAGCGCAATTTACAAGGCACAGTCAAACACGGCGGAGGGAGTGTAATGGTATGGGGCTGTATTTCCTCTACGGGAGTGAGAAAGCTGGTGTTCATAGACACAAGCATAAACAAGGAAGTCTATCTTAGACTATTACAGCAAGATTTAAAACAAAGTGCAGAAATGATGGGTATTTTGGACAGCTTCTCATTTTATCAGGATAATGATCCGAAGCATACGTCCCACATTGTGCAGCTATGGTTACTTTACAACTGTCCTCATGTACTGCATCCCCCCTTCAGTCCCCGGATCTTAATCCCATAGAAGCAGTATGGGATAAACTGGAGAAGGCCGTGCGGAAGACCTCATCACCTCCAAGCAGCACTTCAAGGAGAGGTTACAAGAGGAATGGAGCAAACTTTCTACAGCCTGCCTGAAAAACCTGGTTCACAGCATGCCAAATAGGCTAGAGGAGTAGTGAAAAGAAGAGGGAAAGTCACAAAGTACTAAGACATATTTTGTATCACACTCAAGTTATGTCCGATTACTTTTGAGGGCCAAAAATGCCATATTTCTTTTTAATTCTTAAAAAAGCATGCATTATGAATTTTTCATGTGAAATAACATTTATTTTCTTACAATAACGAACCATGTAACTGTCGATTATCATTAATTACAATAAAATAGCACATAAAATGCTGATTTTCACTTCCAAACTTAGTACTCTGCTTTGTTCGATTATTTATGGGAGTCTCTCTACCTTCGGCAAAACTCCTAACATTATAATCATCATCATCGGCCGCCTCGGTAGTGTAGATGTTAGCGTCTTTGCCTCACGTTCAAACTAGGTCCCTAGTTGGAATTTCGGTGAGGGTGAGTTACCTGGATAAGGTTTTTACCGCGGTTTTCACTTGACCTGAAAGATCAATGTCTGGTAGCTCTAAGCTCTGTGGACCCTGGACTCATTTGAGCAGCATTTCACCGTTTTATTCATGGTCCGTTATAAGTTAACGTTTTAGGATGTAAATTTAAAATAAATCATTATAAGAGTTATACAAATACGTCTAATGATAAAATCATTTTATAATGCTGCACCAATCCAATTATAATACATATAATACACACCACATTCACCACAATAATGACAGCGTTATGTATTGCTTTGTCGTTGCCAAGTGCCATTGCATGATCGCAATAAAATGGCTAACTTAACAAAATTCAAAGCTAGTAATAGACAATTTTCGAGACGTTTTTCGGGGTTTCTCTTCAATATCTCACCTTTCACCGATAAATTGGATAGTACGGCAGTCAACAAGTTCACTAGAATATATGAATGTACAACAATTGAGCGTAATTGGTCTCCCAATGGGTGGATCCACATTCTCCAGCAGTAGCATTGAATCCCCTATACAAAGATGAACATGCACTTCCATTAAAACCGGTTGAAATTAAAAAGCTTTAATTGTCATCTAATTTAAGAGGTGCATTAATATTAGACATTGAATAAAAATTGCCCGCGCACCTGTTAAATTGTGATTAGCATCAGTTGATATGTTTCCTTTAAGGAAAGATCACCAAGGTTCTGGTAAACATATTATATTCTCTATATGTTTTGGTGGTATCTGTATGTTATCCTTTCTTTCTTTTTTTTAAAGCTGCGCGCAGTTATTTCTCATTAAAATTTAAACCAGGTCAATGACATGAAATATATAGCAAAGGTTCATATTCCTTATAAACGTCCAAGTCACCAATGTATGAAAAACAATAATTATTAATAATGTCTTTAAGTATACTTCTTAATATTAGTGATTTTTTCACATGAGAAAATTAAACTTTAGTTTTGCTTTCCAAATGAAATTTATGATTTTATAGAATACTAATATGGAGTTCTATTTAAAATATGACTCATTTTTAAGTCTTAATATGCCCATGCTGTGTACTATATCAAGGAATTTATCATCTTTATACAAATATAATAATTTGGAATATAAAACTTCAATTATCTTATAAGAAATGATGAAAGTTTGCTTATTAGTTGACGAGGATCGAGATTTCGCCAAAGACTTCTTCACATCGTTAGCTCAAGTCTCAAACAGCCTCGTTGTCAAGGTCACGCTCACTAGAGATTACTACCAGGGCTGTTCAATAAAGATAGGTCATAATTTTTTTAGGTCCTAGTTTTTCGATCTAAGGTGAAACAAACACGCCGTAGTAGTTTCATTGTTGGTACTACTGGTTCCCGTCTGTGAGAATCAGACAAGTTCAGACATGTTCAGTATCGCCTACCGCTGCAATGGAGGTAACGTGCAGTTAAAGTTGGTGTTAGAGGAAGATCCGGAGCTTCTTTCAAACATAATCACTGCTGATGAAACTTGGCTACATCATTTTCATCCTGAGAGCAAACAGCAAAGCTCAGTGTGGAAGTATCCTTCATCAGCAACCCCCCAAAAAGCAAAAGTGGTTGCTTCTGCAGGGAAAGTGATGGTCATCTCATTCTTTGATATTCATGGAATGGTTTATCAGCATTTTGTAACTGCACACACATCAGTAACTGGACAGTACTACAGGGATGTCCTGAAAACATTGCAAGTCCATATCAGGCGCAAAAGACCACATTTCCGTGAAGCAGGCTGGATGCTGCACCACGATAATGCGCGGCTGCATATTGCCAATGTTGTTGCTGAATATCTTGCAAAAATCAAGATGAACTGCATCCTTCACACTCCTTATAGTCCGGAGTTAACCGGACATTTTTCTATTCCCTAAGTTGAAGAAACGCCTTCGTGGGAGGCATTATCCATCATCAGAAGCAGTGGTGAAGGCTGCGGAGGCGATTTTGAAGGATCTCTCAAAAATGGTTTCCAGCATGTCTTTGAAGACTGACAGAAACGCTGGGACAAGTACATCGTATTCAGGGGAGACTATTTTGAGAAGGACCATGAAAATTTTGAGGATGAGTAAAGGTACGCTGTAAAAAAATGTGATCATTCTTTATTGATCATCCCTCGTATGTTTTTGCCTGTACTACCAAAATCTGAAAATCAAATTAACTTTAAAACAGAATTAACAGCGAGGATTTCAAAATTAATTACGCGATGTTTGTTTTTTAAAAATAAATATCTTACTCAAACAATTAATTCTATTGGACCATTTGATTGTTTTAATAATTTAACTTCTGGATTTATTTTATGCTTAAATGACTAAAAATGTTCTGCTGTGGCCGATTTATCAGTCTGTTACGAAAATGTCCTTTCGTTCTGGTTTCCAAATTACGTTTTGTCTTTGCAATATAACCTTTATCACAATCGAAACAATTAAACTGATGAATACCAGATTTGTTATTATTAGTAATTTTAGCTTTTTTAGAGAAATGTGGTAAACTTTGAATACTATATTTATTTTGAGGTACTAAATTATACCAAACTCTTTAAAAAGTTTGGAAATGTTTATTAACCCAAGGATGGTATGTAAATTTTTTAAACTTATAATAGTTTTTTTATTTTTTAAATGTAGAAATATCATTAACAGTTTTTATATCAAACGTTTTGCAATTTTTTATGCATAAAGTCTTTATTAAAACATTAATTAAAGAAGTATTAAACTGTATTTATATTCTTTGTTAAATTCCTATTTATTTCTCTTTATTAATCTATAAATCAAACTATTAAACACAGCAAATTTATGTGAAAAAGTGTTAAAACTTTTATTTTTATGTAATTATCAATATCAGCGGACTTTCTATAAATACCAAAGTTCAGTTTATTATTATTTCCTACAATATTTAGATCCAGAAAAGGAAGAATCCATTAATTTCCGTCTCCAATGTTAATTTTGTAGCTTTATCTTTTAATTTAGTAATATTAAAGCATCATGTTTATCAGGAACAGTAACAAAAATATCATCAACATATCTGCACCAAACTTTAAAAATTAAAGTGAATGCTTTAGTGACTTGCATTTCGAAAAAAACTATAAAAAGATCAGCAAGAAAAGGTAAAAGAGGATCGTCTATTGCTAAGCCGGAAGTTTGTTAAAAAAAATCACCACTAAATGTGAAAAAATCTTGATCTAAACAAAAATTAGTGAAATAAGACCTGAAGCTTTCCTGGCGACGTGAGTATAGAAAATACCTATACGTGAGTATAGGTGGCGTGAGTATAGAACATTGTGTCAAAGAAACGTAACTTCTTAACTTGATTATCAAGCTGTATCTTTGCTTCTTAAATCTACGGATTTCCATTTTCTAGGCCGGTTTCCAAGAGGAGCTGAACTGAAATCCAGCATCACGATTAAGCGTGCTCCTTTCAGAGGAAATCGCCAAAGCTTCCTTAATTCTCCGCTCCCAGTAACTGTCGCATATTGCCAAGATGGTCGTCACGCCATCTCCTGACCTGACATTTAATTTTGTTAAAACAGTGTTTTGTTCAGTAATGCGAATTCTGATAACGTTTTGTCTTTGTTTATATTGGTGTTATATCCAGTGTTTCATTTGTGTTTCTAGCATTTAATAAACGTTGTTAACCTGACATGTTACCCGAGAAGATAGTTAGCAAAAATTAGTAAGTTCAACAAAATCAACTATAAAGTTCTCATGTAAATTTATTGAATTCAACCACTTTTAAAAAAAATAAACTTTTTCTCTAGGAATAGTAGGAAATAAGACAGTTACGACAATAAAAACAAGTATATCCGTTTTAGATAATATAACACTGTCAAACGTTTTAATTCAAAAGAACTTTTAATACTTAAGTTCTCAAATTTATCAAAATCACCAACAAATTGTATGCGACCATTTAGCTAAATTATAAGTTGGTGACTTTATACCATTTACGCTAGACCTTAATTTATTTCCAGGTTTTGTGTCAATAGCTTAATATTTTACGTATTTATTTAATTTATCATCTTCGATCTTATAAAATCTGCATACTATTAGCATATGTTCTATACATTGTTTGCATTTCACTATAACTGTAACAAGAGTAAATAGATTTTCTTCATTATGAATAGAAACAAACTTGTCAAAGTTGTTAAGGCTGCTATTAATGTTATACAAATCCCTTTTAGAAGTATAACCATGGAGTCGCGAACCCATTATTTAGGATATCCCTGCACGGAGTGATAAGGGACGGATGGTGCCAGGCGGAGATTTTTTTCGTGTGTAATTTACGTCTTCCAACGTTAAGTCGTATCGGACGGTGAATGAAATGGGTGAAATGATCCTCACATGCGTCCGGGGTCCATGGAGCTTAGAGTTACGCGACATTCGTCTATCAGAATAAGGGAAAACCCAGGAAAAAACCTTATCCAGGTAACTCACCCTAACCGAGATTTGAACTCGGGACCTCTTGAAAGCGAGGCAGACATGCTTCCACAACGCTACCGGGGCGGGCGTGCCGGGCGGAGATAAACAGCTTGTGAAAAACAAACTTCGAACTGGAAAGTAGTAAATCAAGGAGTACCCCAAGGTTCCGTGTTAGGGCCTTTATTATTTCTGATCTATACAAATGACCTCTCACCTTATATAAAGGACATTGCAAGTACAGTTCTTTTCGCTGATGACACTAGTGTCCTGGTGACCAGTACAAATTTAAACGAGTGTATAATTAAAATGAATTATGCTTTGAACTGTATGTCATGCTGGTTTAAAGGGAACAAATCATCTGTGAATCTAGACAAAACAAAAGTGGTCAAATTTATAACCTGTCATACATCACAAACTGAAATAGAAATCGGGATTAATGATATGTCATTAGAAGAAATTGACAGCATAAAATTTCTGGGCCTTCAAGTGGACAGATGTTTAGATTGGAAAGCTCACATAAATTATATCTTACCTAAACTCAGCTCTGCCTGTTATGCTATCCGAGAGCTGGTTAATGTGAGTTCTATTGACACACTTAAATTAGTATATTATGCATACTTTAACTCTATCATGGAATATGGATTATTATTTTGGGGCAGCTGAGTAGAAAGTAAAAAATATATTTATTATGCAAAAGAGGGTTATAAGAATCATTATTAACGCCCACAACAGATGCTCCTGTAAAGATATTTTTAGAAGATTGAAGATATTAACGCTTCCTTGCATGTATATATTCTCGATCCTAAAATTCTTTGAATGCAATCGTGCCTTATTTGCAACAAATAATGTAATTCACAGAATAAACACTAGACAAAAGTATAATATCCATTATCCCAGCGCTAAACCTTCTTGCTTCCAGAAAGGTGTGCATTATGCATGTTGAAAATTTATTTTTAATATATATGTGTTTAAGAAATAACAATGAATGGTATCCATTGCAAAAAGGTTGAGACGTTCTGGTATAAGCCAAGTGAATGCTGAATTAAAAAGTGTTTTATTTTAAATCATATATAATTATCCCTGCTTTGTTTTCCATCATGTTGTTCATATTGCCTGTATACTATAATATGTGTCTTATGTTAACTTTTCAAGTACATATATATGCTAATAAACTTTATACTTCTGGACATGTTCAATGTTCACAGCCTTTTCTGGCTACAAGTGAAGCTACTGAATGCAAATCAATCAAATCTAATATAATCTAAACATAGCGCGGAGATAAATGGCATGCCCAAACAGATAACGTTAGAAGTCTGGAATGTTCATGTTTCGTCTAGTGACAGAACATTCGATTTCTTGTTTCTTATAGAACAATCTAGAATCATGAGTGGTCGGATATAAAGGCTAGCTTTATCGGACAAACAGTAAAAACAGTCGTAAACAGGAATTGTCACAAGAGTTGTTGTAAACAGTAGTAAACAGTCGTAAACAGTTGTAAACAGAGACGTAATGGTAGTTTTAATTGAAACTGGTGTTTTGGAAGTGAACTCTTGTTGTGGTCAACGATCTTGGGAGATTGTAGTTGTGTATGTGACGTAATACTGCTACAGTGAGTGTATTTCTACGCAAATAAAGAAAAATTAGGATTTCTGCAATTCGGAATTTTAATTCTACGAACTCACAAAGTCACAATACTTATTTATTCGTAGATGTTAAACACGCTCCTTCAACCAACAACTATTAGTTATATCCTTCATGTGAAAATTTATAGCTTTTGGTGCTAAATAAATAACTGCTGCATGCTCAGATTCGATATTTGGTGTGCTTAAGAGCCTGCTTTTGCATTACTTACATAGTTTTTGTGTTTGTGTCCTTACTATATAGTTTATCTTGAAAATCGTTTTGTGTGTGATAATATATTTTTTCTGTTTTAGATCTATAAGATCAGTTAAACTTTGCTTGTAGTTAATGCCAATTTTATTTATTTTACGCACTATTCTTTAAAGGGTGAGGTTAGGTTCATTTGATACTGTGTGATACAGTTATTCTTTTAACCAATGAACTTATTTTAAAATATAGTTATTACATGTTTGGAATGGGAAGAGTTCTCGCATGTAGCGAAACAGATGCATTAGAGCCTTCAGCGTTGCCACCTCCTTACCCACTCTTTTTATATTTCCCTCTCTCACGCACACTTGCGAGTGTTCCTGGCACTAGACGCAAGGGAACGCAAACTGAATTTTCCGAAGTTTTACAATAATGCAGTTGTTCAAATCACAATTGCAACATGAATATTCGTATATTACGCAAATTTTTTAAATATTTAGTTTAAAAGTTAATTATAGTTTATGGATTACTTATTTTTCTAATGAAAATACCAGCGGTGCATCCGTATAGCTGTGAATGTTACGTTAAGAGAGAATTCGTCATTGTCATTATCTTCAATGTCTGAGCACTGCAAATTTTTGACGATAAGTTCCAATAATTCGTTACGTGCTATTTCTTTCTAAAGGTCGTCTTCTTGCAGTTTAATTGATGTCTCACGCAGTTTTCCCAGTCTTGTTATGTTCCTTGTCAATTTCTTCATGAGTAAGTCGTTAAACGTCAGTCAGTTTAAAAATATTATTTCTGTTTGCAACATAATTTGAGCCCTCATTAACTCTATTGGATTGTTCTAGCAGTAGTAAGGGGAGAGGGGGATCGCACCTCATAGATCCAGCTGATACACTTGTTCATGGAAGAGTAACTGAATAATGCTGCTCTGAACTGTCTAGAATAAGTAGATATTATGAATAATTCATAAACAAAGATATAATGTGACCAGACACGTTCTGTCAGACTAGCAAGAAGTGTATAGTTTCCTCTCATTGAATTTAACAAACACCTTGGCTTATTCAAAGTACATATTTCTTTTATCACGTTTGTCAAATGTTTACGTTTCAGTTCTGAGTAATTTCAAATATACGTTCACACATACATGCCAACCAATAATGATATTCATTACAGTGCTTACGTCACAATGCATTGTTATAATATAATGGTATGTACTTTATTTATTTGTATTAGAAAAGCTATTTCAGCGAAAAATATGGAGTTTTCACAGTTATGTTAAATACATTACTCTCTCCTTCCTCATGGATCAATTTTTTCAAAATCTGAATTTTTGTCTTAGCGCGAATATTGTTTATTGGAGATTGATTAGTTTGGCGCACGTCACACACCACTTGGCGAGAATGCAATACGACAACACCGCAGAACTCCGATTAGTTGCTCACCTAGTAGCGCTCAAGAACAAACATCTTCCTATTTGAAACACGTAATAGTTTAATACAATATTTATTGAAAATTAAATACAATTTATTATATTATTTTAGTGGAGCGGCCGTAATGAATTAATTACTTTGTCATCTAATAAAATATATAATATAAATTTGTGACAATCATTTACTTAATTAGAGGATATCAGTATGCTCTTACTTTGCTGATAGATGGCCTTAGTTCACAAAAGTCGTTGTTAAACTCCATTTTTGTTTCTGTTAGCCATTAAATAGTCTTAGAAGAAACAAGATATCTACCCCGAATTACCATTGATTGTTCAGGATAAAAAGGTTTGTAGGCTACAAGGTAAGTTCAACAAATCAAACCAGAGTATATTTATAGTCTCCTTTTTACGGATTTTGTTATTTATAAACCCATATAACAGGCACTGCGCTTGAGGAATAGATGGCTGTTCCATGTTTAGCTCTAGATTTGGTAGCAAGTATCTGCTATAAAATAAAGCTTAAACTCTTGTTTCATGCGTAATAAATAGTACTTACCAGAGAATAGGCTATCGAAGTTGAACTTCTACCTTCATACATTTCTTACATATGTTTATAACTTACCTGTTGTAGCTTGCAGTGAAATGGCGAGCAGGCAAAATAGCGGCAGAACCAGACTTCTCCCTGAGTTGTGCCAGTATGCTGGGGCCATACTGTGTCCTGAAAATAACGTAAAAATTTATTATTATGATTATCATCATCATGTTTATTATATATTACTACCGTAACTGTCAAGTAAATGATCTTATAAATTTAGTATGGCGATTAGAGATTTGTTTTACATACAATATCGTGTGATTACGTTAAGGTTCTCCTTCTTTCTGTAAAGTCGGCAACTACAAATGATATTTTGCATGCAATAGCAATCAGATTAACAACGAATTTCATAAAGAATATGCAACTGAAGTGTTTATAGTACGTTAGCTATCAGCTCATATCAAACTGGATACTGCTTACAGTTTAGCCGGCCGTTCTCCGGGTCTGACAGTTCCCTCGAGGGGGAAGTGGGCTGTTGCGAGCTCTATTGCGGGAATTTCAAACAGATGAACATGCGCACTTTAAATATTTCACTCATTTGCATATTCCACTAACCAGTAGCCGTATTATTATAATAGCGACAATAATAGACCTTACAGACACTAAACGTACACACAACGAACACACAAAATAGTAAACGGAGCAGGCACCAATAGCAACTGAAACCACGTGGTCAAAATTAAATTAATGTGGCAGCACGGTGTTGGATTGCGAAGATTAGATTATATTATATTAGATTAGATTGAAATGCGTTCAGTAGGTTCACTTGTAGCCAGAAAAGGCTGTGAACATTGAACATGTGTAGAGGTATAAAGTTTAATAGCATACAAAAATTAACATAAGACACATATTATAGTATACAGGCAATATGAACAACAATATGGAAAACAAAGCAGGGATAATTATTTATGATACAAAATCAAACACTTTTTAATTCAGCTTTTACTTGGCTTATGCCAGTACGTCTCAACCTTTTTGCAATTGATACCATTCATTGTTATTTCTTAAATACATGTGCATTAAAAATAAACTTTCAACTTGCATCAAATATTTATTAGTAATGATTTGTCATTGGAATAGTTAGATACTACTTATAGAGCTACAGAAGCATTACCAGAATAATTTGTCATTCAGATAATCTTGTACAGAATAAAAAGATTTTGAGGAAAGATACTCTCTAACAGCATTTCTAAAAGCACCGAAATTATCAACTTTTTCTTTAAGAACATTAGGAAGTGCGCCAAATATTTTGATAGTTTCATAATACACACCTTTCTGGAAGCAAGAAAGTTTAGCACTGGGATAATGGATATTATACGTTTGTCTAGTGTTTATTTTGTGAATTACATTATTTGTTGCAAATAAGGCACGATTGCATACAAAGAATTTTAGGATCGAGAATATATACATGCAAGGAAGCGTTAATATCTTCAATCTTATAAAAATATCTTTACAGTAGCATCTACTGTGGGTGTTAGTAATGATTCTTATAACCCTCTTTTGCATAAGAAATATTTCTTTTTTACTTTCTACTGAGTTGCCCCAAAATAATATTCCATATTCCATGATAGAGTTAAAGTATGCATAATATACTAATTTAACTGAGTTTAGGTAAGATATAATTTATATGAGCTTTCCAATCTAAACATTTGTCCACGCCTAGCACCGACAGTGATGATTGGCGCTAGCAGACAGTTATAACTTCCTGACCATAACACCGAATGTACAGATTCCCAGTACTGCCGACAGAGGCAGTTAGTGTACGTAAAAGGTGTGAAAGAAATATGCGAATAGAGTGGCGTTCTAATGAATGTCTTGCATGTTAATGAAATTTCAAGTTGGATTTCAATGTTTCAAAGCTAAGCTATAATAAAGATATATTCTCATTCCAAAAGTAATTTTGGGGATGTGTTTTCAATTGTTGATTACAACAACACTACCTTTGAATTGCTGAACTATTTTCAATCTGTCAAACTACAATGTAACACGCAAAAGACCAATTTGATGCGCTTCAACTTGCTAAAAAATATGATGGTAATATAAATCTAAAAGTACAGAGTGACATTGTGTCAGATGTCAAAGCACATAAATTTTTGGGTATTGTGTTAAATAATCGACTAACTTAGGCTGATCATATTGAAAACATATGCGGTAAATTAGTAAATCATTATATCTCTTAAGATATTTTAGCAAGTACAACAATACAAATATCCTAAAATTAATATACTATGGATGTATCTATCCATATCTAATCTATGGAATAGAAATATGGGGTTCAGCAGCCAAAACACACATGGATAAACTGCTTATTTACCAAAAAGAGTGTGTTAGGGTCATGTATAATCTAAAAGCAAGAGAATATTGCAGGGATACCTTTATAAATAAAAAAATAATCACCATCTACTCTCTGTATGCTTATACAGCTATAATGATTATTGTGTACAAGTGTAATCCAGTTAAAAACAATCAGATACATGAACACAACACCAGAATCAATATGAATTACTATAGAGATAGTGTAATTAAAATGGTCTCTCAAAAGGATGTACATATACTAAGAATTAAGGTTTACAATAAACTGCCATCTGATATTACATCAATAGCTAGCACCTCAAAACAGCAGTTTAAATGGAAGTTAAAGGCTTTCCTTATAAACAAATGTTTATATAACTTAAATGAATTATGACATTGCAGCTTTAATTATACTTAAAAGTGATACGCTCATTAAACTGATTAAGGGATCATGTGTAGAATTAGTTTCTAATGCTTTAATTGAATATGTAAATTAGTTTCTGTAAATTAGATTCTAATTTTGTAGAATTGACTATGTACAATTAGTATTAATGATGAAAAATTGACTATTTCAATCTATTGACAATATTTATTTGCCTTTTCTACTTTAGACTTTTGTTGGATCCTGTATCTGTTACAGTTTTTAGTCTTATGTAACGTTTTATATTTATCTTTGTATCTAGATTGACGTGTCCTATAACATATGTATTATGTTTCAAAGGATGAAATAAATACAATACAATATGAATACTATATGGAATCGAGGCTATATGGGAACAAGTGACAGAAAAAGCGTAAAAATATTAGTAAAAGTGAAAACAACGTACCCAAAAAGAGAGTTCGGATTATCAGAAACGACAAGATCAAGACTGCTATACCTCCTAACAAGAGAACCACTCTTAATTGAAGACATCAGACTTCAGTACTTGCTGCAATATACCGAAGCATTTGGAAACCAATTAAAATTTATGGAGGAGAAGAGACAAAATGTGTGACCGGAGTCTTTCGCTACAAAGGCAATGACAGAGAGAACATGGACGACAGCGAGCTTTGAACTGCGAAACGTTGGTTCACGGATTCCACAACCTCAAGTACACTAACAGGATGTATCACGAACCGACTGAAGAATGTACAGATGTATTTTTATATCTTGACAGATGGAGAGTGATGCGCAGTGGTATCTGGACGAGTCCATCACAGAACGGTTGCAGCTGGAGGGGAGGGCGGGTAAGTTGTGTATCAGTTGCGAGCAAGTAAACAAATGCAGAGCTACTCGGTAATACTAGAGCTTGTTTCAAAATGTGCTTGTCTCCTGGTTCCAAGAGAGCATTTAGAAATGACGCCTCCTAGCAGCACATTAGGAATTAAAGAGCTACATTTAAAAACAGGAGAAGTAATAACAAAATCTAAAGATTAGAAAAAAGCAACACTGGTCTAGGTCTGATATGAAAATCTGGGAAAGGGCATCTGAGGCAACATTTGTGTCTGAAAGCAGTTTAAGTGAGTTATTAAGGAAAGAAAAGCCATTGGTGCTAGTGCAACAACGTCTTTCTCTATTCCCAGTAAGCAACGATTAAGAACATGCGCAAAATCTAATTTGGATGTTTTAAATCAGATTTAGTTAGGCGAACTATGGATAATTTTTAAAACAGAAAAACAAAGACCAACTCTGAAGAAAGTGCTTATGAAGCTTCAAAATTCTGCTGACTTCCAAGACAGTTTCTGGACATTAAGAAGAGCTCTTTTGAAACTAGGATTTATATAAAGGAAAAAAAAAACACTAGGCGTGACAGACACATTTTAATCCAACATCTAATCATACGGGCAAAAAGGCTTAAGTATTTACGAAATATTCGGAGATATCAAAGTGAAGTTTATATAGTTTATATGGATGAAACTTTTATAAATACAGCACATACTGGATCATATGCCTGAAGTGAAATTCGTTACAGGGACTCTGCAGCGATGTCGAAAGGCCGACAGTTGGTTATCAGGCATGCTGGGGCAGAACAGGGTTTTGTTCCAAATGCCTATGCACTATTTAAGATGTAACAAACGTGTGGAGATTACTACCATAGTAAGAATTACAACTTAGCTTATAACAGCTGCAATACTGGCTTCGAGAGCGACATTTGTTTTTAGACAGCTTGTGCACCGCACTCTCCTCTCGTAATCTTACGCGGGTGACGCATTATGGCGATAGGTGCATTATCCCCACCACATTTACTACTCATCCCTAACGCGCAGGATTTTTGTCAAGATAAAATAATACATCTGTACCTCTGACGTGTACTGTGCAACAAAATGTACCAACGATACAACATTTAATGGTGCGTAAAAAGATTGAAATCAATATATGACTATGTAAAATCAAAGAACTAACTAGTTTATATCCAACAGTGCAAAATTCGTGCGCTTTTCAGTTATTAAAAGACTTGTTATTAAAAGGCTGACCAGAGGATATCATGGCTGAAAATGGCATGCACTATTCTGTACATACGTTTCAGTCTCACACAAAATTAGAAAGTTATCTCACCCAAAATGTGATATTCTGCTTATTGATGACTCCCTTCAGTTGAATTTACACTTCATCACAGAACTATATGTAATGGACAGGGCAGCAAATTTGGACACCAAAACTTTGGAAAGCCCGCCTCGATAGACCGAGCGGAATGGCTCAGGAGGTTTCGTCTGTAGCCCGCATTCGGGAGGCCCGGGTTCGACTCCCGTGATCGACCTATCTGACCCATGGGTTTTTTCGGGGGTTTTCCGGGTCGCTAGAAGAATGCTGGGTAGGTTAATTACATCCGTCGAATTTCCTGTCCCTCCATTTCATATCCATTATAATTTCATATCATCTCTCATCTGGTGGTCAGTTTCAGGGTAGAAGTGTCGGCGGGTGTCTCGGCGGTGCATGGCAGGATGATATGCTCTGAGAAAAACTACTTCCTCCTCTGGTAGGTCGGTTGCCGGTCTCCGCTCCTCTGCTGGGACCATTTCGGGACCGCCAGCCAGGGACATTTGGGGCTCGGATCGCCTGCCTGGGACCTTTAGGGCTCGGCTGCTGGGCTCGTTGCCGTCTCGCTGTAGGGAGCGAGTTCGTTATCCTGGCCTGTCGGGGGAAGTCTCTATCCAAGTAATCTGTAGGGACCCAGCCCTCTGTACTGTCGTGCCTCCTTGGGTCGGCCGCCCTCTGTCTCGTTCGCCTCATCCTTCCTCCCGGGGGTGCCCCCACTTGGGAACATAGGAACAATGGGCCCAGCATGGTGGCCTACGTACCGAATCCTCTCCGCAATGAAATCCCTTTCCCAATCCCGCCTCAGTAGCGTAGATGGTAGTGTGTCTGCCACACTTTCAAGAGGCCCCGAGTTCGAATCTCAGTAAGGGTGAGTTACCTGGATAAGGTTTTTCCGGAGTTTTCCCTTATCCTTAAAGACCAATGTCGGGTAGCTGTAAGCTCCATGGACCCCGGACTCATTTGAGCATCATTTCACCAATATCATTCATCGTCCGATATGACTAAAGGTTGGAGGACGTAAATTAAAAGAAAAAGAAATAAAAAGATTGAAAAGAGGCGGCTGCAGGTTGCGAGACACTGACCTAAGATCAATAAACGAAGTCCCTGAGGTTACTAATTGTAATTGTGTTAAACAAAAACTTCATTTTAAAAACAATCCATCATATTCGAATCTGTGTGAATTGTGAAATTGTTTAAATAGCAACATAGATTCAAATATAAACTACTTCAAGTATGCTCCAATCACATCATAAGATATAGAGAAAACATTCTCTCAATAGAAAAATATTTTGTCAGACAATAGAACAAGTTTCAAATCTAAGAATGTACGAATGTACGTAGTTGTACATTGCAATAAAATTAGTGGCTATAATTAAAATTTAAACAATGTTATTTAAATAGGCCCGTGTATCTGTTTACAAAATAGAGAATGAATGAGCTTAGGGACTTTCTCATGTTATTCATATACACGCGCTTAAGGTAGCTAAAAATAGGAATGAACATAAGGTGGGGCTAAGTGTGACTGTTCTATCGCTACTAGCCAATGCGGTAAGTGTAACGTTGTACAGTTAAGCACGCATACTGGCTCGCTTTACCGAAGCATGCGATTCATTTATTTGCACGCTCTAAAGATACCAATTAAAGAAATATTTTGTTTTTCCCATGTTACAGAGCTATTTTTTCTGAGGATTACTGTCCAATCCCCATGTTTGTAACACATCTGGTTTCGGAGATATGGAAAGATAAAGCGCCTGACTAGAAAGTAAAGAATTATCAACTGTCAGTGAAGAAAAGCACACAGATGCTATGCCGCAGTTGCATTTCGTTACTTACATTCAGTAAAGTGGGGATCTTTTAAGAGTGCACACGTGTTTTTCAAAGTTAGTAAATATATCGCTTAGCAAACCTAGTACTGGTGCGTCTAGTAGTAACTGCGAAACAACTCCTAAGATTTTACATAAATAGGCTACAAATATTATTGTTAATGTGTATTCCTTTTTCAAACAGATATCAATTAGAGACATTTCATTCTGTGACGAACATTGCTAAAGAAGGTAAACAGCTTATGAAATTAAGGTTTCATATTTAGATCTTCAGGGAAATGGGCCCAAATGACCTTGTTGTCGATAGGCCCTAAAACACCACACACTCACTCACTCTTCAGGGAAATATCGAGCAGCTAACAAGCAACTAACTAATTTAGGCAATTTTCAAAAGTGTGTTTCACGTAGAACAATTTATGATTTATATGACAATGGTGAATATCCAACTGCCAAAAGGCTGACCAATTTAATGAGGGGGAAAATAGAATATACGGATTCTGTATCTTATATGACAATATTCTGAAATATCTTCGGTTCATATATAGGAGAACCAATGCTGGTCGCAAATTTCTGCTTGAAAGAAGCGATATTGTTACTGGAAGACTGAAATTGCTGCACAAAATGCATAACATTAGTACATGAGATTCATGATGTAAAAATGCTTCATAAATACACATTCATATCTTCCGTATTTATTAAGTGATTTAATGAAACAAAAATTTGTTTAAAGTCCATTAAAGACAGTATATAAATATGGCATCATTAAAATAGAAACTATATTCACAAATCGTTGAAATGTCACTATTTTATTTCACTTTAGCAAACACCTTATTTCGTAGAACACATCTAATTTGAATCATTTTGTTTTGTGTGCATATGAACGATAGCAATGTAAGCGAACTGTTCTCCAGTTCAAAGTTTTAAGGTTCAGATTGTGCGATAATCATTGTGTATGTTCTTACACACATGCTGAAATATTAAGCGAACTTCTCTGTCAGCACTGCATCACTGTACATCTCAGCATCTTCTTCTTGTTCTTGTTCTTGTTCTTCTTCTTCTTCTTCTTCTTCTTCTTCTTCTTCTTCTTCTTCTTCTTCTTCTTCTTCTTCACTTCATGGCATGGGCAGAGTGGCCGTTCCGTCTCACAATAATTGCTCCTTCCATCTCTTTTTAGGTCTACCAACCTCTCTCTTTCCTTGCGGCTGATATTGGAATGCAATCTTAGACAGTCTTGTTTCGGACATTCTTTGTATATGCTGCATCCATTCCTTTTGATATTTTTCAATTTTGCTACTTATCGAGTCTACGTTGAGTTCCTTTCTTATGTCTTCATTCCTTATTCTATCCAACCTTGTGCATCCCTTTGTTTTCCTTATAAATTTCATCTCTGCACTTTGAATTTGGCTTTTTATTTTCTTCTTGAGTACCCATGCCTCACTTCCATAAAGTAGTGCAGGGACTGTCATTGTTTGGTACATCTTTAATCTTGTATCTCTTCTTGTTTTGTTTCTCAACGTTCTATACACTGTTCCAGAAATCATTTGGAATACTGCAAGCTTTTTGCTCACATCTCTGTCTGTTTTCATCATATAATTAAGATTTCATCCTAAATAGCTGAATTCTTTTAGTTGTTCTAGTGATTTGCTGTCTAAAACTATTTTTGATCTTATATGTTGTTTTCCCCAAAAGGCCATTATCTTAGATTTTTCCGTCGATATTTTAAGATCATACTGTTGGCATACTTGGTTCAAGCGGTGTAGTGCATATTGTAATTTATCCTCCGTTTCTTGTATTAAAACCATGTCATCTGCCTATAGTAAAATATTTAAAACTTTGTTCGTATTTATTTTTATTCCTGATTTAATAATACTTTTCCAATTTTGGATGAATGCATGTACATATATATTAAAAAGAGTATTTGATACACTGCACCCTTGCCCTACGCCTCTATTAGTTAAAATTGGTTCGGTTTTATGAACTCCTGTATGACAATTGCTAGGTTGAGACAAAGACAGATATATGTTCCATCTCTGTCGCCCGCTTGCCGTGGAACTGGCAACACCAAGAGAGTGGGATAACCGTATTGGCTCAACCCATATTCATTTTCATTTTGTAACTACTCTAGTCAAGAGCCCCTGTTTTTTGTCGTCGACTGACTATGCGTACCCAAGGTAGGAATCGGGTGTAGCGTACTCTACAAACGTCATTCTCTCACCCTCAGTTCTTTGTAAACAAATCTGATTTGATGGTCTCGACGTAGCAAACTTATTATTTTAGGTGTCTAAAGTTCTTGCCCCGGTAATGAATCACAACATAATCATTTACAAAATGATTATGTCGCTAAAAATGATTCCTGTATTATCTTAAGTTTGTGCAACGCTTTTATTTGGTGCGGGAATATTCAAAACAGCATGAAGTATTTTCGGAAAAGAACGACGTGAGATGCTCAACTTGGTAGAAGCTCCCTGAAGGATTTATCGGCACTTAGTGTCAACGCCATTCTCAATGGTTCGATTTTATCTGGAGTACGGACTGAGGCGGCACGATCGTGTCCCCTCTGAAGTACTGTTGTCGGTTTCAGGTGGTGTGGTGTGTCTGCTTTATTGCAAAAATAAATAGTAAAACATCGCCGACTCTCAAAAGCAATTTTCGTTTCTGAGTTAAAAGACTTCCTTTACCTTCTACTCTAGCGTCAACCACGTATCCAAACAATTTTATAATAATTTGACGGGCTCTGTGTCTGTGTCACTGTACAAAAGCCTGTAGTGACCAAGTTAATTAATTTTTGGATGAACTGTCAATCATTCATTTATGAGATCCTTGTATGTGATACCTCGTGTTATAAATTCACAAAGCGGTTTTATATGAATGTTCCATTACACAGCATCGGTTTCGAATAATGGAACATGGAGTATGGAAAGTTGTGACCCTAATGTCTACGAAAGGAATGAATGACTAATAAAAGTCTGATAAATCAGGAACTGTTAACGGATTTTAAATTATGGGGATATGCAGTAACGATTATACAAATATAAATATTTGTAACAATAAAACTTCACTTAGCTTAAGAAATCTGATATCAATTTTTCTTATTAGTTGAATTAGTTGAAGTTCAAATCGATTTCACGAACTCTTGTTCGCATCGTCAGTCAGAGAAGATACACTCGTCGTTAATTTAAATAAATTACATAAATTTACTGCTTTAATAGTTTGATTTATACGAGGCTGTTCAATAAAGAATGATCACAATTTTTTTTTGACAACGTACCTTTACTCATCCTCATAATTTTGATGGTCCTTCTCAAAATAGTCTCCCCTGAATGCGATGCACTTGTCCCAGCGTTTCTGCCAGTCTTAAAAGACATGTTGGAAACCGTTTTTGAGAGATCCTTCAAAATCGCCTCCGCAGCCTTCACCACAGCTTCTGATTATGGATAATGCCTCCCACGAAGGCGTTTCTTCAACTTAGGGAATAGAAAAATGTCACATGGGGTTAACTCCGGACTATAAGGAGTGTGTGATGGATGCAGTTCATGTTGATTTTTGCAAGATATTCAGCAACAACATTGGCAATATGCAGCCGCGCATTATCGTGGTGCAGCATCCAGCCTGCTTCACGGAAATGTGGTCTTTTGCGCCTGATATGGACTTGCAATGTTTTCAGGACATCCCTGTAGTACTGTCCAGTTACTGATGTGTGTGCAGTTACAAAATGCTGATAAACCATTCCATGAATATCAAAGAATGAAATGACCATCACTTTCCCAGCAGAAGCAGCCACTTTTGCTTTTTGGGGGGTTGCTGATGAAGGATACTTCCACACTGAGCTTTGCTGTTTGCTCTCAGAATCAAAATGATATAGCCAGGTTTCATCAGCATGATTATGTTTGAAAGAAGCTCCGGATCTTCCTCTAACATCAACTTTAACTGCATGTTACCTCCATTGCAGCGGTAGGCGATACTGAACATGTCTGAACTTGCCTGGTTCTCACAGACGGGAACCAGAAGTGCCAACAATGAAACTACTACGGCGTGTTTGTTTCACATTAAGCTAACAGAATATAATAAGATTGAATTTTAGTGCGAAAAATTATTACCGTAAAAAATATGGTCATTATTTATTGAATAGCCCTCGTAGATTAATAAATATACCCCTGAATAAAGAGGAATTCAATAAGGAATATAAATATACTATTAATACGGCTTTAATTAATGATTTTAATAAAGACTTTATACAAAAGAAGATTGAAAATTTAAATATCAAAGAACCGTAAATGATGCCTCTACCCTTAAAAAATGAAAGACAATTATAGTTTTAAAAACTTACTTACCATCCTTGGTTTAATAAACAATTTAAACAAGTTTTTAAAGAGTTTGGTATAACTTTGGTTCCTCAAAACAAGTATAGTATTAAAAATTTACTACATTTCTCTAAAAGAAAAAGCTGAAATTCCTTACAATGAAACATCTGGTATTTATGAGTTTAATTGTTTCAATTGTGATAAAGTTTATATTGCAAAGACGTAACGTAATTTAGAAACCAGAACGCAAGAATATTTTCGTAACGTTAAGTATAAACAGATTGATAAATCTGCCGTAGCAGATCATTTTTGGTCATTTAACCATGAAATAAATTCCAGAAGTTAAATTATTAAAAGAATTAAATGATCCGATAGATTTAATGGTTTGGGAAAATATATTTATTTAAAAAAAAAAAACATCGCGTAATGAATTTTGAATTACCGGCAGTCGATTCTGTTTTTAAATTGGTTTTATTTCCACATTTTGGTAGTACTAACAAGAACATATTAACATCTAGCGTTCGTAACGATGACGACAGCTTTGTTGTTTCCAGCTGAAGATGTGTAAAAGTTTTATATGAAATCGTGATCCCAGACAATTTATAACAAAGTTGTCACCTTTTCTGATAAGATAAGTGAAGTTTTAAGTTACAAGTTGTTATATTTGTAGATAATATATAAACATTACAAATAGCATGTTTTAGAGGTCGCTATGCATTTTTGTGGTGCTTACATGCATAAATTCAAGTTTTCTGTTTTAAGGAGTTCAGCCTTTGACTTGCCATTTGCCGAGAGAAGTAAAGCGGAGGTTACAGAATATTTTGAACCATTACCACAAATTCGAGCACGTATTCTCAGAAGGACGCTTTAAGCCTTACTGTTTGCTCTATTCCTAGAACTCTAGCATGGCTAGAATATCAGGATTACACTCCCTCACTACACAGCAGTAAGCTCCTGACACGAATGGGCCAGTTCCAAACTGAGTTGTTTTCATTCTTGGATGAGTACTTTCGGCTCTTTTTATTAACCTTTAATTAATCTTCACCGCTCTTTGATACATTTTGTATTCTTCCTTTAATGTCAAATGACACACTGAGGCAATACGAATTATCGTGACGTATCTCAACTTCAAATTGGAATGCTCAGATTATTAAAATGCTTAATTAGAGAGACGCAAATATGAAACTTGTGCACTCGTTACAAAGGCAACAGAAATTCAATAACACACAAATCGGACTTTGAAGGATGTAGAAGTGGATCAGACCAACGTAGAGAATGTAATTTGGGCAGATGAAGCAAATGTGAATTGTTCATTATCTATAATTCATTTTAAAAAAGACAATGTATGTTCTGTGGCAGCATGAAGGTTCAAATTCAGATATTAGTAACTATGTGCAATTTGGAAAGACAATGCTCAACCAAATGAATGGATGAATAAGTAGCATAAGTAGAATAAGCACCAGATCATTTTTGGTCATTTAACCAGAATATAAATCCTGAAGTTAAATTATTAAAACAATTAAATGTCCCGATAGTCTAATGGTTTGGGAAAAGATATTTATTTAAAAAATAAACATCGCGTAATGAATTTTGAAATACCAGCAGTTGATTCTGTTCTTAACTTTATTTCGTTTTCAGAATTTGGTAATACTAAATAAACGTAATAGCATAGTAACTTCCTTAACGACGAATTTGTTTTCTCCTATGGTTTCCTTTGACTGACGACGTGAGCTAAGGGTTAGTGAAATCGATTTCAACTTCAACTAATTCAACTAATAAGAAAAATCAGTATCAGTTTTCTTAAGATAAGTGAAGTTTTTTGACACAGATAGTTATATTTGTATAATACTTATTGCTTCATTTTAACTAGCTTCATTTTGAGGCCGCGTTGTGGTTCAGTGGTTAGACCGCTTGGCTCTCACCAAGGCGGTCCGTGTTCGATCCCAGGCGATCGCAAAGTGAGATTTGTGGACAACACGGCGCTGGGGCGGATTTTCTGCGGGATTTCCGGTTTTCCCCGCCATCTCATTCCACCGGTGCTCCATCTCATGTATCATCAGTGTCATCGCCTGCGGTGCCGTATGTAGTAAAAGCGGGCGCTAAACACTACAAATTCTATTAGCCTCACTTTCTATGTAATTATGCAGTACGAGTTTTATTCAAACTCTGGAGCATTTTCTCAACTCCTAACTTGTTGTCTATTAGAGCCTCTCTACCCTCTGCGTTGACAGTAATATAAGAGTGAGACTTTCTGCGTTTTCTGTTCTTTCCCAAATGTTGCTTTCTGTTTTTCTGAAATATCAATAAACACATAGGGAAGTCCTTTGCTTTTCGATGAATATGGCGCTGATTGTTGATTTTATACTATTATATTTTATGTTGGGTTATAAAAGCTTCTCTGAATGTGAAAAATACGAGGGCTCTTCAATAATGATAATTATTTTTGGCAATAAAATTCAAACTTATTATATTCTGTTAGCTTAATGTGAAACAAACACGCCGTAGTAGTTCCATTGTTGGTACCCCTGGTTCCCGCCTGTGAGAATCAGGAAAGTTAAGACATTTCAATATCGCCTAACGCTACAATGGAGGTAACACGCGAGGAACAATATGCTTCTTTGAAATTCTGCTTTCGTCTCAACAAATCTTCAGTTGAGGCCTATACAATGTTACAGGAGGCCTATAGAGAGTCTGCTCTTCCCTACAGCACAGCTCAAAGGGGGTTCAAGATGTTTAAAGAGGGGAGACAATTTCAAAGGAAGGTGGACCCGGTCCTCCAGTCACTGCTCTTACGGAAGAAAACACACATATCAATAACTGGACAATACTACAGGGATGCAAAAACTTTGCAAGTCCATATCAGGCGCAAAAGGTCACATTTCCGTGAAGCAAGCTGGATGCTGCACCACGATAATCCGCGGCTGCATATTGCCAATGCTGTTGCTGAATATATTGCAAAAAACAACGTGGAGTGCCTCCTTCACGCTCCCTAAAGTCCCGATTTAGCCATATGTGACTTTTTTCTATTCCGTAACTTGAAGAAACGCATTCGTGAAAGACATTATCCATCATCAGAAGCAGTGGTGAAGGCTGCGGAGGCAATTTTGAAGGATATCTCAAAAATGGTTTCCAGCATGTCTTTGAAGACTGGCAGAAACGCTGGGATAAGTACATGGCATTCAGGGGAGACTATTTTGAGAAGGATGAATAAAGGTACGTTGTCGAAAAAATTGAGATCATTCTTTATTATACAGCCCTTGTATAAAATGTGTGAAAGTGTCAATAAGTGACAGTTAATAACGAGGTACAATTAACTGATGTTAAAACTATACGTGTTAGCTTTTATTCTAGTGTATCTCATCACGTATCTCAATATATTAAGATAACGTTGAGAAGTCTGTTCAGCTCTCCCAAAAATTCTTCCACGAAGAAAGTATCGTGACTTAACTTATTTTCGAGTTCCTGAGCGGAAGAGAGATTACTGAGCAGGTTCAGCCAAAACAATCACTTTTTCCATGCGGAAGTGAATTTAGTGCAATTAATGCGGCACCAAATAGTCTCATCATTTAAAAGGGCATATTGTTGCAGGAATATTCTTTAGTGTTCACACCATAATATAGGCGAGGAGAAAATGTTTAACGACATAATATCTTTTACTTTTTGTCCGTCAATTCTGAATTTTCAAAGCTACTGTGGTATCGTCGGCTAGCATATTGCATAACGTAGCAGGAAATTGATAAAAATGTTCTTGAAATGGAGATTCGCTACTGCCAGGTTCACTATAGAGATTTTAGAATTTTGAAAAATATTGCCACGAGGCATTGCTTTGTGGCGTGCTCCTGCCCGCGCGTATGCGAACGCCGAGAGGGAGAGAGTGATAGAAACGCAGCGCAGCGCGGAGGTGTCCTTGAAGGTTAACCCTGCTCCATGGGACAGGGCCTTCGACTTATTGGCATCCCGGGATATTGTCTCTTACTGGCATTTTATGGGGAATAAGTCATCGGGCTGTGGGTAGACGGTTGGCTTTTATTCTGAGCTTTTTTATGTGTATTTAGGAAGAGAAGAAACAGATAGAATGATAGAAATAGAAAGTAATGAGGATGATAGATTTATGGCATGCCTAGGGAAGTTTTTGGAAGTTTGTAGGTAGCCCCGGGATCCATATCATAATCCCCGAGACCCCTGATGAGATGGTTGAAACTGGATGGTAGGTCAGAATAAAACTTTTGTGAAAGGTTTAGAATGTTGGAGGTTATATTGAGAAATGAGAAGTCATTGTGAATATTGATATTGGGGATGTACCATTCCGCACCTGTAACTATCCTTAGATATCAGTTTTGCAGGATCTGGAGTTTATCTAGGTTTGAGGGTGCTGCAGCACCCCAGATTTGACATGCGTACATTATATCTGGCCTGAGTATCTGTTGACAAATGAGAATCTCTTTTCTGAGACTCATTGGCGACTTTATATTGTAGAGCGGATATAGCATGTCCATACGTTTTGCTACTTTGGATGCAACAGATAGAATGTGTGCCTTGCAATTGAGGTGCATGTCAAGTAGTACCCCTAGATATTGGGACTTAAATATAGAAAAGCGGGGAGTGAAAGAGACTGATAGCGTCCAAGCCACGCCCACGGAGCCAATGAGCGTTTGTTACTTGCCAACAGAGAAAGAGCCAGAGAGATGTCTGGACAGTTCCCTCTCCTTCGCCTGCCATCGTGAAAGGCCGTGAAGCTTTGACAACTTTCGAGAAACGATGGTTCGGTTATAAATAATCGGCGCAACTGTCAGAGCCAATCAGTGAGTGAATGAAGTTGTTAATTGGCATGTGAATGGAGTCGCGCAGTGAGAGCTGCTAGTCGTGAATGGGAGTTGCTAGTGATCTGTTTACATGTGAATTGTACCGAGTGGCAAGTCGAGAACTGATAATCGTGTAGTGATTTGAAAGTGAATTCTTTTGTTTGTTTACATGTGGTGAAGCCACGAGTGACTGTGTTGACCTATGCTACGCCATCCTGCTGCAAAGGGCTGTACAAACTGTCTTTTACAGAAATAAAGAGCATTTTGTATTTCTGCCAACTGCACTTATAATTTTACAAACCAGCAAAGTCACAATATTATCTTTCGAAATTAAACACGAGCGTCTTATTTCTTCGCTTACATCCAGATGGGATCCCAGAGTAAAATATTGTTCTGAAAATGAGAGTGAAATTAAGTAATTATACTGAAACATGGATTGGAAACCGTGTGCTAAGTGAATAGAAAGTAGTTCACAAAATTAAAATAAAATTTGCTGATTTATAAAAAAGTGAATTAAACTGATATTCTAGATGCTTGCAGCCAGGATTACAGATCATTAGCCAACCTGATGATGGGAGGGATGTAGGCTCCCGAAACATCGATGGCTAATCATCAATACAACTGGCTTGAAGCCCTAGAGCATCTTGAATATACTGGTCTCCAGGAAAGTTTCAGATGTTACAATTAAACTTATCAGGAGGCCTCGGTTCAAGTCCACCGCAGGCGGTGACACCTATTGTACATGAGATGAAGATGGAACACCGGGAGAATGAGATGGCGGGAGAAAACGCAGATCCCGGAGAAAGCCCGCCCCAGCACCGCTCTGTACAAAACAAATCTCACTTTGACGACTTCTGGGATCGAACCCGGACCTCCTTGGTGACAGCCGAGCTACGGCGCGGCCTGAGAAGTGTGAGAGGGCCACTCTACTTGGCCATACTTAACATGTAACTCCCAGTC
This sequence comes from Mantis religiosa, assembly GCA_030765055.1. Taxonomy (NCBI): domain Eukaryota; kingdom Metazoa; phylum Arthropoda; class Insecta; order Mantodea; family Mantidae; genus Mantis; species Mantis religiosa. The sequence goes on along the minus strand of CM060950.1, from coordinate 9,261,607 downwards.
ACAGTAGGGCCAAAATATATTATACCATTGCACAATGCATATACTACTATGCAAAATAGTCGCCTATGTTTGAAGTAATTTAATATGGCGGTACAAATAAAGTTCCGAAATAACTATTTTTTATCTGTGAGAACAAAATAAAGACATTCTGTCCAAAAAAATTTATTAATAAATTAATTGCATCAGGCACATAAATACTTAAATACTGAAAATTTAGAAATGAAATTACAAAATTAGTAACCTATATAATTTAAGTGAATAGAATATAGATTTTTACAAATCATTGCACGAATTACAAAGTCCATTCGTAGGTATCAAAATAAAATAGTTCTGTTTTCCTTCAAAATAATCTAAACTTAGAGAAGATTTGCTCTTGTTCAAATGACAGGTGCATAATGGATGTATGGGATATCAGACGAATCAACATAGATTCGCATTCAGTTTTGGAATACAATAAAACATTATTTACGGCACACATATCTGCAGAGACAGGCATTCTCTTCAGAAAATTTATGAATTAGGCTTTCACTCGAGCAATAACAAATTTTGAGCATCCGCAGAAGCTATACAGTTTTAGAGAAATCCCTAAAACCCATTTAATGTACAGAAAAGACTAGTGTACGTTCTGAAATGAGATTTTACAATAGTTGTTACGCTACATTCATACAGTTAAATGTGTATGATGACAGGGACCTTTGATACCTAATAACCTGCGCTACACCACATCACGGGCCAACCCATCAACTGTGGGTTTTCACAACTACAGAAGGTTTTGTAAAGAGCTACTAGGCTTACCAAGATCAGCACCTAGGGAAGTAGCTTTAGTAGAATTAGGAAACACAAGAAGAAATGGAATAATAAGGGAAAGAATATTAACATTTTGGTATAGGTGTTTGGCCAAAGAAGAAGGGGAAATTATGAAAATATGCATGAGACAGCAAAAAGATTAGAGAACTCAAATATTTGGTGGGCAGAGATAGGAGATATTATGGAAAAAACAGGAATGGGAGATATATGGAGATTAGAGGAAATGAATACAAGCGATATGGGTAAATTGGTAAAATACAGAATAGAGGAAATAGAAAGACAGTAAATGTGGGGAAGTCTAGACAATATGAAATCATTAAATATTACAAGCAAATAAAAAGAAATTGGGGACGAGAAGCATATGTAGATTACTGCAATAGGCAAGAGAGAGAAGGGTTAGCTGAGATGAGAACAGGAACAATATTTCTAAGAGCGATAAGAGTTAGGGAAAAGGGAATTTGTGTATTGTGTGTGGGAAAAGAAAGCATAGAACACTATGTAACAGAATGCGAGGAGGTTGCAATATGGCGAGAAAACGTTTGGGAAGAAAATTGGGAGAAAGTAGAGAATAGAATAGAATAGTAGCTATAAAAATGTTAACGGGCAGGAAGGAAAAGAAGGTAAGAAGTATTAGTGAGTTCTTGCAGAAAGTAAAAGAAAAATGGGTCAGAAATGTAAACAATATAAGAAAGGAAGATGAGGGGGAAGAAAGGGACTAATTAAGTAACAAGGAGGCATAGAGGTTAAGAGCTACCTGGCAGAGCAGAAGACCAGGGTGTCATGCAAGCCAAGTTAGCAACAAGTTAAAGACAAATAAGTCTAGCCTAAAGTTGTAAATTGTATAATTTTGGAATATGACAATAAATATATCATATTATATAAAAATATGCAAGGGTAGTCTGAAAAATTTCCATCCTAATAAAGATACAAGACATTTTTTTCAGATTTATTATTATTATTATTTTTCAACATAGTCTCCTTGTAACTCTACACACCATTCCCAGCGATGCTTCCACCTCTGTAACCGGTATAAATAGTACTCGGCGTTTTTATCTCCAAAATAATTGTTCACGCAGGTGACTGCCGTTTCATTTGAGGAAAATCTCTGTCCTCTGAGCGCAATTTTCAGATGAGGGTACAAAAGTAAGTCGCCTGGGGCTAGATCTGGTGAGTATGGCGGATGGTCTAACAATTCAAACCATAATTCTGCATTTTCACCATTGCAACTGCTGAGGTGTGAGATGGTGCGTTGTCTTGGCGAAACAGGATTTTCTTGTTCAGCAAATGTGACCGTTTTTTCGTAAGTTCTGCCTTCAACTTGTCAGGTAATGATGCCTAGTATGCTCCTGTAATGCTTTTTCCTTTATGAAGATAATCGATTAAAATAACTCCATGACTATACCAAAAAACAGTCGCTATCACTTTCCAAGCCGAAAAAAAGGTTTCGGCTTTTTCGGAGCCGTTTCCCCCTCTGCAGCCCACAGTATGGACTGTATTTTTGTTTAGGTCGTACAATGGTGTATCCAAGTTTCATCTACAGTCATTAATCGGTGCCAAACTCAGATATACTGTGTCTAAACTGCGCCAAAGGAGCGTTAAAAATGATCATTCGAAGACGTTTTTGGTCTAACGTGAGCAAACGTGGCACCCAACGCGCGGACATCTTTCTCGTGTGTAAATGTTGATTTAATATGTGACAAACATGTTCTTTTTATATGTTCATAGCCTCTGCTATGTCTCTCACTTTAACTCGGTGGTCATCTAGCACCATTTGGTGAACTTTGGTGATGTTTTCGTCGGTAGTTGCAGTTTATGGACGTCCCGAACGTTCATGTCCCCCAATCTCTTATGGCCACGTTTGAATTTAGCTGCCCAAAAATTTACTGTGGTGAATTATGTTGCGGAGTCCCAATACACAGAATCCAACTCATCTTTGGTTTGTGTAGGTGTATTACCTTTCTAAAACAAATATTTAATTGCAGCTCGATACTCGATTTTGTCCATTTTCATAAAAATACTCACCTCAAATCACTCAAACAACTGTTACATAACAACTGAGCGTCCGTAATGGCTGAAACTTTGATGAGTAACTGTCAACAGATGGACAACCAAATTCACTAGCTTTTGTTCACGAGTGCTGCCATATTAATTTTGAGGTCGGAAACTTTTCAGGCTACTCTCGTAAAATGTATTTTGAGTACAACAGCTTAGAATATAAAATTAAACTACCTTCATAACAACTCAAGATGTCGCCGTAGCGTTGAGAAGGAAACCAAAGTTGGGTTACCTAATGCTGGTAGATGTGATACGGCTCCTTGAGTAGCTAATGAGATACAAAATTAGCGGCTCTGGTGTCGCAAACCGCGCTAAAGTGGCCGTAGAAGGCAATATGTTGGCCACGTTCACCTCATTAGTACATTCTGATGATGGTCATGGAGGCAGAAGGTAAAATAACTTAGCGGTAGCACTTTGCACTATAGCTGCTACGCCAAAGGCTTATGTTTATCTTTTTATTAACATCGAATACTTCAAATTATAACATTTGATACGTGCAAGTGTTTATTTTCTAGCTCCCAGTATAATCGAAGCTGACATCAGTGCAGCACAGAAGCGTATTTGAAAATATTATAACGTATTAGTTTTGAGCAGTATATTGTTTATTAACACAGTAATTAAATTGTCACTATTGAATCGAATGATAACGAGTTTCTTGACTGATCACAATATATACTCTTATAATTTTCAGTTTTATATAAATTTCTGCGAACAAACTAACTGAAAAATAAAATAAATTGGGAATTAATTGTTCTCTCACACTGGCCGTGTGTAGGCTAAAGTATGGAAAGATAGAGTCAAACTGAAAAATGCAATGCCATAGCCGGAATTTGAACCACGGATCTTCTGGTTTCCGTCCAGCCGCTCTAACCCTTGAGCTTCTATGGCTAACGTGCCGACATTACACTAAATTCTCCAACCGCCTCCTGTTTTTTCCCGGTAAACCACTAGGAGTTCTCATAAACACATGAGACAACTACCTTAATGGCGACTTACTATGCTGTAAGTACTTTAAGGCCAGTGTTTCTCCTTTTGCGAGTAAACTGATCCTGCATCTTGGAAATGTTTGATGCACTTATTGGTTTTAAAAGTTATAAGGATACCAACATTAATAGACATTTTAATTAAGTGTGAGAGTGACAAAAAATTTATATCGTACACTGATAAAACTTAAGAAGTTTATGTTTCAAACAAAATTGTATCAATTTGACGTTACCTGGACACTTCTGAAAACATTACGCTCCGAGGGACTTGTCTGAATGCTGGATAGCGTTGCATAAACTCCTCTATGCAGCGGTTTAAATTATATTTATATGTCGCACCAATTTTAATGCCGGTACGAAAGTAGCATTCAAACATGAAGACGCAGTGGTATGTGTTCATATCCAGGGGAAGGTGGTTGTATTAATTATCAGGGCAACCACACTCAGAGCGCTGTAATTTGCTTACTGTTCCACAAATATTACAGCTTCTTCTCCGTAGAGGACACTATGATTTCAAGATAGACTCACCAGTCAACTTTGACGTTATTCTTGCTCAATCGGAGGGCGGGAAATAACGAATAAAAAATGAACCTTGTGTATATTGTGAAACACCAAAGAAACCTGACAACATGAAGGGGCACATACAAAATGTTTGTGCCAATATTGAAGAAAACATGGTTTTACGGACACATCTATCGTTCATTCACAGAATTTGAAAATTCATTGAGGTAGAAGGACAGCATATTGTACATTTATTACCCTAAAGTACGCGGTGATACTCTGGTAGCTACCTCTCATCAATCTTTAATTATCTAGTGAAATATCCATGTACTATGAAGGAAATGGTTTATAGAAAAACTATTTTGTAATGAGGAATAAAGAAACCAAATAAAAATGTTGGTTCCCAATTGCGATAAGTAACCTGACCCTCAAATGGCCATCCACGGCTGCTCCAAACAATCGCGCTCTTCGTACACGGACATTTTGTATTTTCGTGTTAGTTTCTGTAAGAACAATTGAATCGTTTATTTCAGAAACCACCTAAAAGCAAAACATTTAAAATGTGCTTTTGGTGGTACTTTACAATTTAAAGGTAAATCCAATTTTAGTGCAGAAATAACCCATGTTTTATATCAGCAATGTTATTTTCAGACTTGAAAATAACCCGTTTATTTCATAAAGAACCCAAGCGCCATTGCTTAGGTTCTTTCTGCGGTAAATTTCACTCATGACGGTTGGCGGCTTTGATGACATCACGTGTTTCGTGACTCGCTGTGACAATAAGTCACAGCTATCCTGTACGTGGCCACTCATTTTCCCCATGTGATAGAGATTTTGGAAGCATAAAGCACCTCTTGAGAAAGCTGGACAGGATTTATACTCCTGATGATTATGCAGAGCTCATGCTAAAAGCTTGTAAGTCTGACCGATTTACTGTGTATCACCTTACATCAGACGATGTTCTAAGTTTCAAAAAGTGGTGGCCCAAATCATATAAGGAAATGCCAAATTAAGACGAAACATCAGACAAGAAAGTACCCAAGGAGAATAAGCAGCCATTCAAAGTGCCCAAGTACAAGCAGTTTCCCTATATAAAGTATACTCCGGGAAAAGTGGTAAAAGCGAATTCATTGCTAACAACTGTCCGCCCTCCAGAACTACCAACAGAGTAAGTTTATCCTTTGGAGAAGGTATGTTTACTTTTATTTTACCAAGGTTATTTTAAACGTTTATATTTTACTTTTAGCTAAACATTTTTGTAGGCTATAACAAATTTTAAAATTTATCGGGTTTTGCACAGTGAGACATTTTGGTTTTAGGTCCCAATCAACAAAAAAGATAGACGATATAAAAAAGTTGATGGAATAGACTGTTGGATATAAAGCCTTCTATGACACTATCTTCCAATGGCCAACAACTGACAAGGAGTTGCCAGAAGACTTGCCAGAAGCTGAATAAGTGAATTAGGCCAGATGTTTGTATACAATGTGACTTGGTGGGTTCGTGGAATTAAAAGTCCAGGTGACAAACACCAAAGATTGTACTTTATTTCCGCAGAAACACGCTTCGTACACAGTAGTCCAGAATTACGTCACATACAGAATACAACTTGCAGGGTTATCGACCACAAACAAACAGCTGTTCACGCACACGAGTTCAATTAACAACTAACTGACTTTCACGGTCGGGCTCCCTTTCTTATAGATTACTCACATTCCGGAATATTCTCAATCAAGAACAAAGGTGAACTCTCGAAAATTCCGTCTCCTTCCCTCCGGCGTTTCGGCGAGCTTTCATCTATAAATTTCACTCCTGTCTCTTTTGAACTAGTCATCCGCGCCGCCTCGATCAACAATGGGCTCGCGACAATAGACATACTGTAGCGTGTAGTCTACTTGTAAACATTAAAAAAAAATAATGCTTTGCCTTAATTTCAATAATAATTTTTTAAAAAAATTAATTTGGATACACTCATTTATTGCAGAAACCACCCCAATGCAATTTTTTATCAAAAATTTATGACTCAAAAACTTAAAGGAAAAATATGAAAAATATATTATTTCAATAGAATTTTTTTGATTTGGTAAAAAATATTTGAAGGAGACTAGACCTGCACTTAAGCTGAAAAGCAGTTTTTATTTAGTTTTCCGAAAGTTGAAAAAGCGCACTTAGGTGGTTTCTGGAATAAACGATTCAATTGCAAAGTACTTTATGCAAAATTTATTTAGTTTTTTATGAGGAGTGAGAAAACAAAATAAAAATGGTAGTGTACCATTTAAAAATACTGAATTAACCCTAAAATGAGCATCACAACTTCCTCCAAATATAAGACAACCAATGGCATTTACTTTCCTCCTTGATATCAAGCGAGTTTTATGCAAGATATTTATTGCTACAGCGCTTAGTTTGGGAGATATTATACTGTCTCAAGTTAAATGATCCACCCTGTATAAACAGAGAGAGAATTATGACAGCGAGGAAGTATGCGTTGGCGTCTTAGGAGAAAGCCTTTCGCGGTGGTAAGCCTTGATCTAATGGATCCTACAAATCCTGACACTTTGTCGGCAACGGCGTTTGGCGTTTTGAAGGGTTATGGCGCTTTTCTAAGAGTTAGCCATATCTGGAGAAATGTCAAGTTCTCCACGAACCAAGGGAAGGCATAAGTAGCGTGTTAGTTTCTCACTTTGGAATAAAAGCCACACCTGTGTGTAAGTAGTCTTAAAATAATATTGGCATCTGAAAGAACTTAACTCTGTTTATCTTTTGTAGAGGTAACTGAACATCTGGCTAGTACAGCTTTTCCAACTGAGGTGCCATCAAGGCCCTCAACAGGTGCAAAGGTATCTGCGCCAATAGTATTCTTGAGGGGAATGATAACCAGTAGTTGTTCAGTTATAGTGAAATTTGTTTCGACCCCTCTTACAAAAATAGACAGCGGTGCTGTGTCAGTACTTTCATAGAGATCAATCGAGTACTTCTTGAAAAAGCTGCACTTTTGCCACAATAATATTGCTCTTTCTGTTTGGCACCAAACTCAACGCGAGATAGTTTATTTGGCAAGCTTGTCGTTTCAATCCCGCCTTGGTAGCGTGTCTGCCTCACGTTCAAGAGATTCCCAGTTCGAATCTCCTTTAGGGTGAGTTACCTAGATGAGGTTTTTCCGGGGTGTTTCCTTATCCTGACAGACGAATGCCGGGTAACTCTAAGCTCATGGACCCCGGACTCATTTGAGCATCACTTCACCCATTTCATTCATCGTCCGATATGACTTAACGTTGGAGAACGTAAATTTAAAAAAAAAAAATCGTCTCAAAGTCGGTCACGGTAGATGGACACAATACTTCCGGGCATTCTATCAAAGATTCTTTCATAAATTTACCTTCAGTAAAGCATTGCCCACCTTTTAAAATTTTCAGTGCAACAGTAGATAGGGGAAATGCGCCCAGTATTGCACACCTAAGGTTTTTTTTCAAAATTTAAAGAAAATGCAATGGAGAACAAGTAACGTGTTACTATTATCAGAAAGCTAGTAACATACAGAAGCATCATTAGTAATGAACATTCATGAACGTCACTCGTGTTGACTTTAAAAAACTAAAGTGTTTCTCAGTACCGGACAGACGTAAATAAATGCATATTTCTAAATAAAGGAAGAGGAATTCATAATGAATCACAAGATAATTATTCTCATTATAATTATCGTATTTTTGAGATAAAATCAGAACACGGTAACATGATAATATATTTTTCGAAACGTTCTCTATAGATTATAACAACAAAATAAAAATATCTTAGAACTAATGAAACATTTTAAACACAGTGATCACATCTATAAAAATCAATGTTCTTCTGTCCTGTACATTCAATATGTGTCAAACCCTTGCACGACACACTAATTACACTGAATCAAAGCCTCGTCTGTGATTTCTAAGCAAATGATACACTCTGTTAGAACACTTCAATCAACACTGCATTTGATTCCAAAATTTAATTTTCTTTGAGTCTTCTAAGGCTCATCACTATTTCCAGTTTCTGTTGGCACAGAGTTAGAGACAGGTTCTCTATTTATAGTTTTATTAATGTTAGTCTTGCGTCTCTTTGCTATTGGTTTGTTCTTATGTTCTTGTGCCTTTTCTTGCAACATCAACTTATACAGAATCTATGTTAATGTTTCAGCAATATATATTGTTACTCCCAGGTTAATTGATCTTTCTGTCACATTCTTTATTGCTTGTTTCATATTTTCTTATAACAGTTTCCTTTCTTTTTGGCCTCCATGTTGACACGAATGCCTATAAACAAAAACTAATCTAATATCAGAGCAAGTTCGTGGGATAAAAATATACATTCGCGTACGGTACTGGGAAAATTGCTATGGTACAGTACTGAGAAACTCACACGTACGTATATATAACGTCAATAGCACAGCCCGTGTAGTCTACTTAATACCAAATAATATGAGTACAAATACTTAATCGGTTCTTCACCGCACAAGGCAGCAGCAATGTCAGCAAGTTATTAACAGCACAGCTCCAATTCACTACAGGACTTCTCTGTACAATAACTTCTGATTCAACTTCAGTTTGAGAGAAGACGTGGAATTGGACAGCAGTGTTGTCTGGACCTTGCGGTTTGTTTTCGTAAACATAATGTCTGTTGGAGAGTGTAATGTGACACGTAGGACACCTACTCCTACATTTATGCCTTCATGGGGAGAGTGTTTCTTTTTTATAGAAAGTGATAATATCAGAGCATTCAAACTGAAACTATCCTTATGGACAAGGCAGTTGTCCTCAAAGAACTTGGTATATTTCCCAAAGCTCTCAACGGCTCAGCAGTTTGTTGAGGTTATGAACTTGTAAGAATATGTTCAAATATTAAGAGACTTGAACCAAGAATTTCAGAAGAGGTATCAAGACGCGGTGCAATTAGAGCAAATGTTCCAATTATTTTCTGAGCCTTACTCTACAGATTTTGACAATGAATTGCAACTTGAACTTATCGATTTCCAATACAATCGTCAAATGAAAAAAAATCCAAAATAGAATTAGTTTGAGTGATTTCTGATCACATTTTCCAAGAAATACATTTCCTCGACTACATAGAAATGCCGCGCGTTTTCTGAGTATGTTCGGATCCACACACACACACATACACACACACACACACGCGCGCGCGCGCGCGCACGCGCGAATAATGTTTTTGGCTGATGAAATTAAACAAAAACCGCTGCAGAATTCAACTGTCGGATCAGAACTTCAAATGTCAGCTTAGACTAACTGCTACACAAACATTGATACCTAATTTTGAAAAACTAGTATGTCAATAGAGACAAAAAACATCTAGAAAACTAAGTTCCACTTCTGAGTAATGTGTTGTGCTTATTGCTTTTCCTCAAGATGTTATTTAATATTGCTCTATTGTAAGCAGATTGTCGATTAGTTTCATTTTGCTTAAACTATTAATTTATTGTTCATTTGTTTTTTATTAAAATAAAGATACATAGTTGAATGATTATGAAAGAAGCAATTAAAACAATTTATATAACAATTATATCCTTCATATTACAAAACGATTATTATAGTTGCACAGTCAATTGTGCATTTAAATTGTAATTTCGGCATTCCGCCACTTCTCTGAAGGCTAAGGAGTATACGGTAGACTATTCCGGCATGTAACGGGTAAACTTGTACGACCTACTGTGTACATTGTGCATTGAGATGGTGACCACTTCTCTGTAGGCTACGGAGTGTACAGTAGACTATTCCGGTGTGAAACGGGTAAACTTGCACGACCTACTGTGTACACTGTGCATTGAGATGGTGACCACTTCTCTGTAGGCTACGGAGTGTACAGTAGACTATTCCGGTGTGAAACGGGTAAACTTGCACGACCTACTGTGTACACTGTGCATTGAGATGGTGACCACTTCTCTGTAGGCTACGGAGTGTACAGTAGACTATTCCGGTGTGAAACGGGTAAACTTGCACGACCTACTGTGTACACTGTGCACTGAGATGGTGGCCACTGCTCTTAAGGCTACGGAGTATACGGTAGACTATTCCGGCGTGTAACGGGTAAACTTGCACGACCTACTGTGCACACTGTGCATTGAGATGGTGACCACTTCTCTGTAGGCTACGGAGTGTACAGTAGACTATTCCGGCGTGTAACGGGTAAACTTGTACGACCTACTGTGTACATTGTGCATTGAGATGGTGGCCACTGCTCTGAAGGCTACGGAGTGCACGGTAGACTATTCCGGCGTGTAACGGGTAAACTTGTACGACCTACTGTGTACACTGTACATTGAGATGGTGGCCACTGCTCTGAAGGCTACGGAGTATACGGTAGACTATTCCGGCGTGTAACGGGTAAACTTGCATGACCTACTGTGTACACTGTGCATTGAGATGGTGTCCACTGCTCTGCAGGCAACGTAGTATACGGTAGACTATTCCGACGTGTAACGGGTAAACTTGCATGACCTACTGTGTACATTGTGCATTGAGATGGTGGCCATTACTCTGAAGGCTACGGAGTGTACGGTAGACTATTCCGGTGTGTAACGGGAAAACTTGCATGTCCTCTGTGTACACTGTGCATTGAGATGGTGGCCACTGCTCTGTAGGCTACGGAGTATTCGGTAGACTATTCCGGCGTGTAACGGGTAAACTTGCATGATTTACTGTGTACACTGTGCATTGAGATGGTGGCCACTGCTCTGAAGGCTACGGAGTATACGGTAGACTATTCCGGCGTGCAACGGGTAAACTTGCATGACCTACTGTGTACACTGTGCATTGAGATGGTGGCCACTGTTCTGTAGGCTACGGAGTATACGGTAGACTATTCCGGTGTGTAACGGGTAAACTTGCATGACCTACTGTGTACACTGTGCATTGAGATGGTGGCCACTGCACTGTAGACTACGGAGTATACGGTAGACTATTCCGGTGTGTAACGGGTAAACTTGCATGACCTACTGTGTACACTGTGCATTGAGATGGTGTCCACTGCTCTGCAGGCTACGGAGTGTACGGTAGACTATTCCGGCGTGCAACGGGCAAACTTGAATGACCTACTGTGTACACTGTGCATTGAGATGGTGGCCACTGCTCTGAAGGCTACGGAGTGTACGGTAGACTATTCCGGCGTGCAACGGGCAAACTTGCACGACCTACTGTGTACACTGTGCATTGAGATGGTGGCCACTGCTCTGAAGGCTACGGAGTGTACGGTAGACTATTCCGGCGTGCAACGGGTAAACTTGCATGACCTACTATGTACACTGTGCATTGAGATGGTCGCCACTGCTCTGAAGGCTACGGAGTGTACGGTAGACTACTCCGGCGTGCAAAGGGTAAACTTGCATGACCTACTGTGTACACTGTGCATTGAGATGGTCGCCACTGCTCTGAACGCTACGGAGTGCACGGTAGACTATTCCGGCGTGCAACGGGTAAACTTGCATGACCTACTGTGCACACTGTGCATTGAAATGGTTGCCACTGCTCTGAAGGCTACGGAGTATACGGTAGACTATTCCGGCGTGCAACGGGTAAACTTGCACGACCTGCTGTGTACACTGTGCATTGAGATGTTGGCCACTGCACTGAAGGCTACGGAGTGCACGGTGGACTATTCCGGCGTGCAACCTGTAAACTTGTACGACCTACTGCGTACACTATGCATTGAGATGGTGGCCACTGTTCTGTAGGCTACAGAGTATACGGTAGACTATTCCGGCGTGCAACGGGTAAACTTGTACGACCTACTGTGTACACCGTGCATTGAGATGGTGGCCACTGCTCTGTAGGCTACGGAGTATACGGTAGACTATTCCGGCGTGCAACGGGTAAACTTGTACGACCTACTGCGTACACCGTGCATTGAGATGGTGGCCACTGTTCTGTAGGCTACAGAGTATACGGTAGACTATTCCGGCGTGCAACGGGTAAACTTGTACGACCTACTGCGTACACTATGCATTGAGATGGTGGCCACTGTTCTGTAGGCTACAGAGTATACGGTAGACTATTCCGGCGTGCAACGGGTAAACTTGCACGACCTACTGTGTACACCGTGCATTGAGATGGTGGCCACTGCTCTGAAGGCTACGGAATGTACGGTAGACTATTCCGGCGTGTAACGGGTAAACTTGCACGACCTACTGTGTACACTGTGCATTGAGATGGTGGCCACTTCTCTGAAGGCTACGGAGTATACGGTAGACTATTCCGGCGTGTAACGGGTAAACTTGCACGACCTACTGTGTGCACTGTGCATTGCGATGGTGGCCACTGCTCTGTAGGCTACGGAGTGTACGGTAGACTATTCCGGCGTGTAACGGGTAAACTTGTACGACCTACTGTGTACACTGTGCATTGAGATGGTGGCCACTGTTCTGTAGGCTACAGAGTATACGGTAGACTATTCCGGCGTGCAACGGGTAAACTTGTACGACCTACTGTGTACACCGTGCATTGAGATGGTGGCCACTGCTCTGTAGGCTACGGAGTATACGGTAGACTATTCCGGCGTGCAACGGGTAAACTTGTACGACCTACTGCGTACACCGTGCATTGAGATGGTGGCCACTGTTCTGTAGGCTACAGAGTATACGGTAGACTATTCCGGCGTGCAACGGGTAAACTTGTACGACCTACTGCGTACACTATGCATTGAGATGGTGGCCACTGTTCTGTAGGCTACAGAGTATACGGTAGACTATTCCGGCGTGCAACGGGTAAACTTGTACGACCTACTGTGTACACTGTGCATTGAGATGGTGGCCACTGCTCTGTAGGCTACGGAGTATACGGTAGACTATTCCGGCGTGCAACGGGTAAACTTGCACGACCTACTGTGTACACCGTGCATTGAGATGGTGGCCACTGCTCTGAAGGCTACGGAATGTACGGTAGACTATTCCGGCGTGTAACGGGTAAACTTGCACGACCTACTGTGTACACTGTGCATTGAGATGGTGGCCACTTCTCTGAAGGCTACGGAGTATACGGTAGACTATTCCGGCGTGTAACGGGTAAACTTGCACGACCTACTGTGTGCACTGTGCATTGCGATGGTGGCCACTGCTCTGTAGGCTACGGAGTGTACGGTAGACTATTCCGGCGTGTAACGGGTAAACTTGTACGACCTACTGTGTACACTGTGCATTGAGATGGTGGCCACTGCTCTGTAGGCTACGGAGTATACGGTAGACTATTCCGGCGTGCAACGGGTAAACTTGCACGACCTACTGTGTACACCGTGCATTGAGATGGTGGCCACTGCTCTGAAGGCTACGGAATGTACGGTAGACTATTCCGGCGTGTAACGGGTAAACTTGCACGACCTACTGTGTACACTGTGCATTGAGATGGTGGCCACTTCTCTGAAGGCTACGGAGTATACGGTAGACTATTCCGGCGTGTAACGGGTAAACTTGCACGACCTACTGTGTGCACTGTGCATTGCGATGGTGGCCACTGCTCTGTAGGCTACGGAGTGTACGGTAGACTATTCCGGCGTGTAACGGGTAAACTTGCACGACCTACTGTGTACACTGTGCATTGAGATGGTGGCCACTGCTCTGAAGGCTACGGAGTGTACGGTAGACTATTCCGGCGTGTAACGGGTAAACTTGCATGGCCTACTGTGCACACTGTGCATTGAGATGGTGGCCACTGCTCTGAAGGCTACGGAGTGTACGGTAGACAATTCCGGCGTGTAACGGGTAAACTTGCACGACCTACTGTGTACACTGTGCATTGAGATGGTGGCCACTGACGTAAATGGAAGCGAGTCTGCCACACGTTCAAGAGGTCCCGAGTTCGAAACTTGGTCAGAGTGAGTAACCTGGAATAGGTTTTTCCGGGGTTTTCCCTCAGGACGAATCTCATGTAACTCTAAAGCTCTATGGACCCCGGGCTGATTTGAACATCACTTCCCCGTTTCATTCATCGTCCGATGTGACTTAACGTTGGAGGCCGCTCAGAAAAAAAAAAAATGTAGCAGTGAGCGCTACGTGAGGAGAGGTAATAACGTATTTACGCGAATCTAATATGCACCCCATATTTGAAACTTAGAATTTGTATCGAATGTAAGCCCATCAGTGACAGAATATTCCGTATTTTATTTCAATTTATTTTATGTAGCAACAAATTTATCGTATATATAAACCGTCAGATTTTTAAACTGAAAGTGCCCTAGTCTTAGGTGACACATTGTTAAACCCGAAAATTCGTGAACATGAAATAAGGAAAGTAGACATTCAAAATGAATTGAGGCTAATACAATGCCGTAAATTACAAGCGTGAATCACGATTATTCACTGTCGCTTTCATCACTGAAATCCTCGGAAGTGGACGAGTCCATATCAGAAACAGGTTCATTTCCTCTCTCCACGTCATCCTTGTCGTTCCACAGCACGTCATCCTGACTGCGATCCAAAACACTCCACTGCAACGTTTGTAGTTTGTACTCAAAATCTGCAGGAAGCTTCTCACCCATTGTTGTACGGCGTCTTAGAGATAAACCAGACCGCTTCATGAAACGATCCACATATCCATGGCTAGCCTTAAACTCTTGTTTCGAATACCAGGAACTTTAGTGTCATTTTTAGCTTTCTTTCGCAAAGGCTCACTAGTCACAGGTAGCCCATTCATGCCCCTTTCCCGCACGAATACCAACAACGTTTTAAAATCTGCAAGATGTCTTCCTTTGCGAGGACCCGTAAACTTCTTCCAACGAATTACACTGGGCAACGAGGAAATTGTTTTGGACTTAAAATTAATGAATTTACATGTATTTCCATCTCCTGAATTCAAAAATCGCCATAAAAATGATAGATTAGCTCTTGTTTTGAAGATAAAGTGACATTACATTATTTAGAGTGGATATTTTAAATTTGGGGGAGTTTCTCTTGCGAGTTGGCACACCTGGCAAATAACACATCACAATCAGAGAGAAATTTTGGAAATGAAGTGATGCAAAGGTTAAGGAAGGCATTTTTTTCGGACCACATATAAGAGAACTTGTAAAGGATCCTGCATTTGATCAAGTTTTGAAGTTGAAAGAAAAGGAAGCTTGGGAAGCCTTCAAGAGTGTTGTTCATGAAATTTTAGGCAACAAAAGAGATGACAACTACAAGCATTTGGTGATAGTGCTCCTGCAAAAATACCGTAACCTTGGATGCAGCATGCTCCTTGAGATCCATTTTCTCCACTTCCACCTAGACTGTTTCCCTCCTAGTTGTGGAGCTGTTAGTGATGAACATGGGGAGAGATTCCATCAGGACATTTCTGTTATGGAACAAAGATATCAGGGCCGTTGGAATGAAGTAATGATTGCAGATTACTGTTGGTATTTGTATAGGGATTCTGCGGAACTGCATCACAAGAGGCAAGATAAAAGACGACGAAGTCAATAGGGCATCACATGATTCTCTTCATACACGACTATCTGCGAAGTATTTTTCCAGCAATTTAGAACTCTTATCATGTAATTATCAGTTTAAAAGAATCAAATACACTTTCATTGTTGTTAGCATGTATGTGTAATTAAAATGTATCCTTTTCTCTCAATCCGTTAATATGTAATACTTCCACCTTGTGTATATCATAGAAACTAGAGCTAATAAAATATTTCTTTGTCATATTTGTTTTTCTCAACCCAAAATTAGTAGGAATTGCCTAATGAAGTACTCGAAACATTCAAAAATAATGTTTTGTTGCATAGTGTAATTTGTAGCCAATGGTGTTAATTTCTACTTCCGCCACAACCGAACGTTACCCTCTGTTACATTGAAATCTTTTCCTGACTTCCTATTACCTTTCTTTTTCAGCATAAAGGAAGACTTTACGTTTTAAAGAAGCATCGTAAGACGTTCTTCTCTGTTTGCCCTCCATATTGTAGCTAAAAGCTCTTCCTTTATTTCCCTCTCAATAATGGTATAGTTCCGTGGCATATGAAACCAACGCTCAAGAATAGGCTAAAAAGAAATGAACTCCAGCAATCTATTGTGAGGTAATAAACGAAAAGCAATGAAGTTAATGGCGTTCTACGGAACGGATTTACACTCGAATCTAATGCGCACCACGATTTTGAGAGCTACATTTGATTAAAAAATTCGGCTTCAGATTAGAGTATACTATGTCTACTCAACTGGGAGGTATTATGTGTTTCAACTGGGAAGAGTTCTCGCCTGTAGCGAAACAGATACGTTAGAGCCTTCAGCGTTGCCACCTCGTTATCCCCACTCTTTTTGTATTTCCCTCTCTCTCTCGCACACTTACGGGTCTTCTTGGTGCTAGACCTAAGGGAACACAAACTGATTTTTCCAAAGTTTTAAAATAATGCAGTTGTTCAAATCACAATTGCAACATGGATATTCGTAGTGTCACGGCACTGGGCATTAACGTTTCGGCACAAATCGATAATAGACGGCGGTTAATGTTTCACGAACTTGCATGAGCAGTTAACGATAACGCGGCGATGTGATCACAAAGGTGGCAAACAATCTTATCTCAGATAAAGGACTCGCCGCCACAGGTAGGGTTTCATGTTTGGAAATATCTACAGATGTCTCGATTGACGGAGAATGGTTGTTTTCTTATTTGTGCGAGAATGTTCTAGACTTATGAATGGACATATAAAAAGTATTGTGACACGCCAGAATTGTAGTTGTAAAATGAGAGATAGCCCGCTGTGTTGTTGTAACGAGAGCTAAAGATGTAATCTGCTGTCACTGTTTGTTATTCTGATCGACCTTGTAAGACTGTGTATATGTGATTTAATGTTTTTACGTGAGAATTGGACAGTGTATTGCTACGAAAATAAAGGAGATTTTTAATTTCTGCAACTAGGCCTTTTAGTTCTACGAACCCACAATGTTACAGTATATTAGGCATATGGGTTAAATATTCATTTTCAAATTAATTATAGTTTATGAATTACTTATTCTTCTAATCCAATGACAATACCAGCGGTGCATCCATATATCTGTGAATGTTACTTACGTTAAGAGATAATTGGTCTTTGTCATTGTCTTCAACGTCTGAGTACTGCAAATTTATGATGATAGGTTCCAAAATCTCGTTACGTGCTATTTCTTTCCAAAAGTCGTCTTCTTGTAGATTATCTGATGTCTCACGCAGTTTTCCCAGTCTTGTTGTGTTCCTTGTTAATTTCTTCGTGAATAAGTCGTTCAAAGTCAGTCAGTTTAAAAATATTATTTCTGTTTGCAACCTAATTTGAGCCCACATTACCTCTATTGGATTGTTCTAGCAGTAGTAAGGGGAAAAGGTGGATCGCGTCTCATTGATCCAGCTGATACACTTTTTCATGGATGAGTAACTGCATAATGCTGCTTTGAACTCTCTAGAGTAAATAGAGATTACGAATCATTAAAAAACAAATATATGTGCCCAGGCACGTTGTGCTAGATCATCAGGAAGTGTATTGTCTCCTTTCATCGAATTTAACAAACACCTTGGCTTATTCGAAGTATTTCTTTTATCACGTCATATCAAATGTTTACGTTTCATTTCTGAGCAATTTCAAATATACGTACACGCATACATGCCAAAAAATAATGATATTCATTACAGTGCATTGTTATAATAGAATATTACTTTATTTGTATTAGGAAAACTTTTTGAGCTAAAAATATGTTTTTTACAGTAATGTTAAATAACGACGGACAGAAAAACGACGACCTGGCAAACGAAAAAGAACTATGTAAATGGGATGCTGAAATGTACACGGAATAAATAATTTATTTTAAAATAGTAAATTAAATGTTAAAAGCAACTTTAGGTGATTGAGCAGGTGTAACTGGGCTGTAGTAGTAAGCAGACGGTTTCAAAAACTTAAAGCGGTCTATTTGTACCAATTGGTGTGCTGCAAAATTTAATTAAGTAGCTCATGACTCCACCAACAGATGTTAAAATCGACGTTAACAAATGTAACGTAAAAATTGTCACAGCGCTAACACTAATGTTAAATTTCTTGCATTTCACCAACCTGTTTTCTGAAAATGTTAACAAACACGTGTTAACGCAAATAAACTTTTAAATATTACAGCTATAGAAGGCTATGAATGAGTCGTATTATGTTCTGAACGTACTGCGATGCGCTTTTTTTTCATTTTCGGTTGCACAAGCTGAAAAAATGGCGGGAGAACAAAATCGTAAACAAAAGCCGTGAGACAAATTTCTCATCGATGGAGAAAGAATTGTTAATTGAATTGTTGACGGAGAGTAAGGATATCGTGGAAAATAAGAGGACGGATGGGTAAATGTAAGAGAGAAAGATGTCACGTGGGAAAATAATTGGAAACGAATAATTCACATGTATTTGTCACTACTACAAGCACTAAACAACTTTGTCAGTATTACTAAATTTAAAACGAGGTGCGAAGAAGGACAAGTGATTTGAACGTTTCAAGACGGGAGGTGGACAGTGTAATCCACATAATTCAGTGAATTATAAATTCGCAAAGTTATTAATACTTGACGCAAAGACGAGATCGCCATATTCCTTTCGATGCATCAGAGACAAATGTTTTTGCGATTATTATTGTCTTTCCTGCTAGTTGTTGGTGTTTATTGTTTTAGGTTTCTCTGCTTGGATGCCCTGTAAGACGTCAATGAAAGAAAAATGGAGTCAGTTATTAAATTGCTTACTTATTTGCTGCCTAAAGCTTTGCAGGAATTTCATTGCCCAGTTAAATGATTCGTAGACGATTTAAAGAGTCACTCGAGCACGAATAATCTAAATAAAATAATGGTGGTGTACGACTATGGAACAGCGGGTTTCTACATAACCGTGATTATGTGTGACAACAGACTGGAGTCATTTGGGCAATGCACCTGTGCAGAAATTAACATTATATTAAGTTATATATCTTCACAGAGAAACACCAAATTGCAAAAATTGTTTTTATTTACCTATCATTTGTTGTGTTCACATTCATTAATACAAACTACAACAGTTATCTTAACTACGCACCAAACGAAATTCCGCACCTTTATATTACGCGGGCAGGACCCAACTCTCAAATAGTGTATTTACCTGCCGGTAGAGGGAGACATCAAAACTGCTGTCAACACATCAAATACGATCGCAATCCGCTAGGGGAATCGTATATAAACTCGCACCATCAGCGATGCTATTGATAACGTCAAATTCTTTACGGTAAAATCACAGATAAAAATGAACACCGTGTATACAACAGGCGTTATATCATCAAATTTTCAAGTGCGTAGTGGTGGGAGTACAGTGGCAGTTCCCTCGTGAAGATTCTTTCACGAATCTTGAAGGTCTGTGTATAAAAGTCATAGCGAGGTCAACGCAGAGAGGCACTGCATGTGGACATATCGCAGTGCTTTTTTATGATTACTTCTATTGAAACGTTGCAACAGTTTGAAAATACCAAGTCCTCAATATTTTTACAGAGAAATAACTATTTCTGGCAGTCAAAGATTGTATATCTAAATGCATTATTCACCTTCATCTTCAGAATCTGCTGAGATAAATGGGTGAAACAAGGTTTGCTAAGTCTGATTATGTTACGTAGGACTTTTATGTAACCTTCTAAATGCTTTCTTTAAAAGTAATTCGTAGTTATCGTTATTTATTGCTCTCCAATGATTATATTCGGAACAGAAGCCACTTTTCTCTGAGTGCAAATTATTCTATACATCTAAAAACACAACAGAATTCCACCACTTATGTTTTAGTTATGGACAGGGGCAAGATTTTGTAGTGACAATCGTTTATAAAATTCGCATTAATAATTTTAATTGACGGTGTTTTCTGTTTTACCCTAAATTAGCATTAATTTCGCGCAGATATTTGTGGAAGGATTAATGAGTAAAGGCATGGCTCAAATGAAAAGTAACAAGTAACTACAGAAGCACAGCTGTTAAAATCCCTTGTTTCCAATTTAAAATATTTTATTTGAAATCAGCAGATAGTAGGTAACATGAATAAGATCAAATATCACACATCAAACATCGCCAAACTGCACCATACAACAAGTTGTGATATTTTCGCTTTTCATACTTGTTCTGTTGTCTGTCACAGCTAAGTTATATGCAGAGAAAAGTCTCTCACTGTCAGCGTTTGACTTCGGCAACCAAAGACAATTGCCTTCAATGTCAAGAGTGCTGTTACTACATCTAATCTGTTATCGTGACCATCATGGCTTTGCTGTTCAACAATGTCACAAAGCTCTTTGTATTAGAGAAGCAAATCAGAATCATAAGTAATACCATTGGTTTTAAATGTATGTAGTTGTTTAAATGTTGCCATTACATTATTTAAATCATATATACCTAATTTAGTAACTACTCCAGAAGGTTCAAACAAATGATACTTATGGTTATTACACCATCAGTTTCTTTTGCATAATGGAGCTCAATTTAGACAAAGTCATCGGCAGCCAACTTTTAGATTCTCTTCTGCTGCTTCTCTAATACTGGGATCCATGATATGATCTACAAGTGTACTTACTCTGTTTCCAAAGTGACCACTCTCTTATATTTCACATTTGGTTATCAGCAAGTTAATTCGGGATAAAACAAGATGAGCCACAGGTTTTTAATTCAAATTATAATATTGGATTTGTGAGCAATCTGCAATTTTCAGAAACAAATATTGTTGCTGTTGTACCTTTACAATATTGCAGCACTTGGCATCGCAAAAATGATCATTTAACAACGTTTGCGCGGGAACTGAAAGCTTTTATTTTAGAAAATAAATCGACAATTGCATCAAAATTGCCTGGCAATGTGTACTACTGAATTAAACCAGCTAGACCAGCGTGCCAGGATGGTTTTTAGTGAGGTATTTTTTGTATTCGTTTTTTTAACATTCGGGCATTCCGGAACACATGCTTAAGCCGTTCATGTTAATGTAATGACTGATAGTAGCTTCCTAGAAGTTCAATAACTTCTCAGTAGCTATAGACAACATAATAGGAGATTCTGCTGTGCACGGTGTGCTATCCAATAACTAACATTTCCAGTTAGCATACGAAAGACAGTTCTCAGTATAACGGACCAGCCGGATGCTGTGGTGTCAGTTTATTGTTGCACCGCTTAGCTGTTATTTCAGTGCGCATGATGATGTCACTGTATTGGCTTTGTTAAGTGTTAAATTTTATCTTGCCTTCGTTAAATTTGTAAACATTTTTTCATGTCTTCTAACTTCATGCTATGAAGACATGAATGATAAATTAAAGTTATGTTTATGCAATTTGAAATAAATGTAAATTTTTCTAAGCAGGCTAAAAATAATATAAATTTTCTCATTTATCGCTAAAAAATATTATTCTTGGAAAAAGGAAAAATTCGTGAAATATTCTGGTTATTGAAAATGAATGAGCAAATAACTTAATAATTTTATCTGTATTCATGGTGTTCATGAATTTCCTGAGAACATATATATTATGTATGTTTTATTATCGTTTTCAAGTTAATGGGTTGCTTCAAAATATTTATCATTTGTTTATATTATTCCGGATCAATTTTTCAAGGAGTAGCGGAAGCAATGCGAACGGTTTAAGTTCATAATTGTATTAGATTCACACCTGCTTCGTTATCAAAATATATTATGCAGAATAAAAGATATAGAAAGACAGGAAATATGGGTAAATGTAAAAATATGAAATCATTACAATTTTACAAGCAAATAAAAACAAATTGGTGACGAAAAGCTTATGTATATTTCGCAATAGGCGAAAGAGAGAAGTGAAATGAAATGTGTAGTGTTTAACGCCCACTTTTACTACATACGGCACCGCAGGCGGTGACACTGATAGTATATGAGATGAAGATGGAGCACCGGTGGAATGAGATGGTGGGGGAAACCAGAGGTCCCGGAGAAAACCCGCCCCAGCGCCGTGTTTTCCACCACGAATCTCACTTTACGGTCGCCTGGGATCGAACCCGGGCCGCCTTGGTGAGAGCTAAGCGGTCTAACCACTGAGCCACGGCGCGGCCAAAGTTTGGCATGATCTAGCATAAAATTGCATTAGATAACATGTTTAAATGAGTAGATAATTAAAATGGACAAATTTATACATTATTCCTTCTTGAACTATACATCCATATTCGACTTTTGGCGCTCCTCTGTCACAATTTCAGTTTATTTAATGAGTCGAATTGCACTTGTTTGTATTCACGTAGAGAGAGAAGGATTAGCATTGATGAGAACAGGAATAATAATTCTAAGAGGGATAAGAGGCAGGGAAAAGGGAATTTGTGAATTATGTGGTGGAAAAGAAAGCATAGAACACTATGTAACAGAATGCGAGGAGGTTGCAATGCGGAGAAAAAAAGGTTTACAAGGAAAAATGTCAGAAAATGGAGAAGAGGGTAGTAGCTATAACAATGTTAACGGGCAGGGAGGAAAAGGAGGTAAGAAGCATTGGTGAGTACTTGCAGAAGGTAAAAGAAAAATGGGCCAGAAATGTAAAGAATATAAGAAAGGAAGATGAGGGGGAAGAATGGGACTAATTAAGTAACAAGGAGACATGGAATTTAAGAGCTACCTGGCAGAGCGGAAGACCAGGTTGTCAAGTAAGCCAAGGTGGCAACAAGGTAAAGACAAATAAATGTAGCCTAAAGTTGTAAATTGTACAATTTTGGAATATGCACAATACATATATAAAATAAAAATATTAATTTATACAGGCATTTTAAATCACTAACATATAAAGGCAAGAACATGTTAGGTCTACAATTTCCTTTTGATGTGCCTAGAAACATTGAACTCAGTAATACAGGTGAGAGTTTCCTGTTTAATTTAAAATATTGCATAGGTAGTACCTCCCTAAAGAGGGCACAGAGGAAATATTACAACTACTTTTGGAAACCTTCAACACTGTATTTAAATGCTACTTTTATGATCTACGCGTTCAAAAAAGGGTAATGCACTAGCACCATTTAGCCACGCATAGTGGAAACAGCAGCGAGTCACTTTCTCCCCTCCTAAGCTGCATCATTCTGATCAATACAACCGACACCTTGGGTACGTAGTTTCGCAGCTTCCCGCTCGTACAGCGCACAGGGCGCTCTTGATCTTCGTGCCATCTAGCAACCAATAAAGCTTTATATTGACCACACCCCTTAACCCAACCCCTTAACCCAACATGCAGGGAATGCATCTACGCTACAAAGGAGCACAGAGTACTTTCCGCCTGCGTGTAATTTTGCGTTGGAAACAAGGGTACCCAAAAGAGGAGCCGCAAGCGTCCGGTCATATGGAACGATGAATGGAACTATGAAATGAGTTCCTGGCTCTAAAACGCTAAAACCACTTGATACTTCTTATGCGGATATCACGACTAAAATAACTAGCTAAGTAGTATGAACCTAACCAGGATTCGAATGCTACATCTTAATTCAATATCATCATTATACTGGTGAGGAAAAAGTATGCAACAATACCAATAATCCCACAGTTGCAACTGTATGAAGTTATATTTTTTATAAAAGCTATAAGAATTGATATCAACATTACTATGATAACAAATAAAGGCTGTGATTTTTTTTTTGATACATAGAGTCCAACTGAAACATTCAATTCCATGGCTGGAATTTGAACCACGGACCTCCTGGTTTTCGTCCAGTTGCTCTTATCTATTGAGACACAATGTCCACCTTATCAAACTTTTGTTGTATTTAAATTGCAACATTACTTTTCTCTGCAATACTCAAAATCTCAAGTCTCAGAAAGTATAAACAAATACCCTTTCAAACCGCAATTTAAACTTTTCAATGAAGAATGATCACAATTTCTTTTTGACAACGTACCTTTACTCATCCTCATAATTTTGATGGTCCTCAAAATAGCCTCCCCTGAATGCGATGCACTTGTCCCAGCGTTTCTGACAGTCTTCAAAGACATGCTGTAAACAATTTTTGATAGATCCTTCAAAATCGCCTCCGCAGCCTTCACCACTGCTTCTGATGATGGATAATGCCTCCCACAAAGGCGTTTATTCAAGTTAAGGAATAGACAAAAGTCACATGGGACTAAATCCGGACTATAGGGAGGGTGAGGTTAGCACTTCACGTTGATTTTTATAAGATATTCGGCAACAACATTGGCAATATACGGCCGTTCATTATCGTGGTGCAGCATCCAGCCTGCTTCAAGGAAATGTGGTCTTTTGCACCTGATATGGACTTGCAATGTTTTCAAGACATCCCTGTAGTATTGTCCAGTTAATGATGTGTGTGCAGGTACAGTATGCTGATAAAGCATTCCAAGAATATCAAAGAATGAGATAACCATAACTTTCCCAGCAGAAGCAACCACTTTTGCTTTTGGGGGGTTGGTGAAGAAGGAGATTTCCGCACTCAGCTTTGTTATTTACTCTCAGGATCAAAATGATTTGCCAAGTCCCATCAGCAGTGATTACGTTTGAAAGAAACCCCGGATCTTCCTCTAACATCAACTTTAACTGCATGTTACTTCCATTTCAGCGGTTGGCGATACTGAACATGTCTGAACTTGCCTGGTTCTCACAAATGGAGACCAGGAGTACCAACAATGAAACTACAACGGCGTGTTTGTTTCATATTAAGCTAACAGAATATAATAAGGTTGAATTTTAGTGCGAAAAGTTATGTCCGTAAAAAGTATGAACATTCTTTATTCAACAGCCCTCGTATTAGGATCTGGAACGGGATTTCTTTGTTATAGGGGTGTTTCCAAAGTTAGAAAGCCATATGTAGCATGACGAAATGTTCTCTCAGCTCATTTGCTGTTCGAGCGCTGTCTTTCTATCTGCCGTCCAGGATATAGTCGACTATTCTACAACTAGTTGCTAATTCTTCTATTGTATCTGCTTAAATATGAGCCATAAGATCTCTTCTTTTCAATGGTGGTTACGAGTGAAAGACACAAAATTTGAATAAGTTACATTTCGTAATCTATAATTTAAGTTTACTTTCTTATTTATTAAGTTTATTAATCAGTTCCCTGATGATGGCGACAGAGTGCATTGCCGAAAGCATGGAGAGCGATTTAAAATTTACCTGGCTGATCTCCCGAGAAGAAATTATTCATATATTGTCCTATTGGCAAACTTTATTCCTTTGTTCAGAAACGTAGGCTTTTAAGCTATAAGCACGTTTCCTACAATTATTATCCTAATTTTTTAGTTTTATAGTGCCTATAAATGCTTATTTCATATGTTTGTGCCTTTTCTGCTTATAAGTGCCTTTTTAGACAATTTCTTATGTAATCTAATGTAATGTAATGTAATCTTATGTAATCTAATCCAAAGTTTTACCGCAAAATGACTTTCATTATGTTAGATAATCCTATTTTATTACCATTAAGAACAAAGACTGACCCCGTAACTCAGTCGCTAATGCACCTGCTTGGCGTGCTAGGGGTCCCCGGTTCGATTCCCAGCAGTGGGGTGGCGATTTTTCTACAACCAAGATAATTCCCCATCTTCCCCAGAGTCTGGAAGTAGGAGAGTGCGAATGTGTGAGTGATCTAATTATTAAAACCCAACGAATACGAGTTAACACCTTCGATATGTTCCAAAGGAGAACGGCCGCCGATATGACCATTTCAGTTAAAGGCGGGATATAAATGAGAGTGTGAATGTGTACGTGATCTAATGATTAAAACCCAACGAATACGAGTTAACACCTTCGATATGTTCCAAAGGATAACGGCCGCCGATATGACCATTGCAGTTAAAGGCGGGATATAAATGAGAGTGTGAATGTGTACGTGATCTAATGATTAAAACACAACGAATACGAGTTAACACCTTCGATATGTTCCAAAGGATAACGGCCGCCGATATGACCATTGCAGTTAAAGGCGGGGTATAAATGAGAGTGTGAATGTGTGAGTGATCTAATTATTAAAACCCAACGAATACGAGTTAACACCTTCGATATGTTCCAAAGGAGAACGGCCGCCGATATGACCATTGTAGTTAAAGGCGGGGTATAAATGAGAGTGTGAATGTGTACGTGATCTAATGATTAAAACACAACGAATACGAGTTAACACCTTCGATATGTTCCAAAGGATAACGACCGCCGTAATGACCATTGCAGTTAAAGGCGGGGTATAAATGAGAGTGTGAATGTGTACGTGATCTAATGATTTAAAACCCAACGAATACGAGTTAACACCTTCGATATGTTCCAAAGGAGAACGACCGCCGATATGACCATTGCAGTTAAAGGCGGGGTATAAATGAGAGTGTGAATGTGTACGTGATCTAATGATTAAAACCCAACGAATACGAGTTAACACCTTCGATATGTTCCAAAGGATAACGACCGCCGATATGACCATTGCAGTTAAAGGCGGGGTATAAATGAGAGTGTGAATGTGTACGTGATCTAATGATTTAAAACCCAACGAATACGAGTTAACACCTTCGATATGTTCCAAAGGAGAACGGCCGCCGATATGACCATTGCAGTTAAAGGCGGGATATAAATGAGAGTGTGAATGTGTACGTGATCTAATGATTAAAACCCAACGAATACGAGTTAACACCTTCGATATGTTCCAAAGGAGAACGACCTCCGTTATGACCATTGCAGTTAAATGCGGGGTATAAATGAGAGTGTGAATGTGTACGTGATCTAATGATTAAAACCCAACGAATACGAGTTAACACCTTCGATATGTTCCAGAGGAGAACGGTCGTCGATATGTCCATTGCAGTTAAAGGCGAGGTATAAATGAGACAATGAAAAAAAAAAAAAAAAAAAAAAAAAAAAACAAAGACATTAGAAAAAACAGTAACTAATGGTTTCAATAATAATTCATGCTCAGTTTTCCTACTAAATGTTGGCTTCTGAATAAATCTAATTTCTTTCTCATATCATTTGCTGTATAACCTGCTTGTACTTCAGTAACGGTCTCTGCTACTTTTCTTAAGCATTTCCAGCCTTACATTTCTTCTTTCAGAATCTTTATGCTTTGAACTGCACGCATTTCACGTGGCCAGTAATAGGAAATGAGAACAAATAAACCTGTCTGCCGTTTTCTTTTCTAAACAGTCACAGATGTGATCAAAGATGTCATGTTTAGTATAGTGTTTTTCATATAAGTAATATGACGAAGCCAGATGTGGTCAAATATGGTATATTACAGCGTAAGACGCGTTCTTTATTGTGTTATGTGACCATCATACCAGGTGAGTCAGCGGCCCCTTAAACTCCAGTTTTATGCAATCCTCATTTTATAACCCAACTTGAAAACATCGACCCCGTTACCATGTTCTACCCGCGTATTTAACATGGATGTTACACACTCAATGAAATTACTACTAATACAGATGTTATCGCATTGCCTGTAAATATTGGTACGTCTAGAAAATAAGTTCTGTTTGGCAATAGAATTGAATTGTGTACAGATACAGGAAAATTATTTACTGAACAAAATTCTACATCTCTTAAACTACTTTTCCACATAAATGCCGAAATTTTGCAGGCATTTGTCATAGCGAGGCATAAGTTTTTATATACATTCTTCTTAGAAGCTTTCCGCCTGTGTCTTCAACCAGTTGGAAACATTTTCTTTCAGTTCTTCGTCATTGTTGAAGTGTTGACCGTCAAGGAAATATTTGAGATGCAAAAACAGATGAAAGTCGCTAGGAGTGAGATCAGGGCTGTACGGGGGATGGTCAAACACGTTCCAGCCAAATCACTGTAGGATGTTTTTCGTCGAATTTGCAGCGTGTGGTCGTGCGTTGTCGTGAAGAAACACAGCACATTTTGATTGGTGATCTGATATCACAAGTGGCGGGATTTTCAATCAACACTGTCATTGTAAACAAGCACAACAAAGCGTACGTGGCTGACAGCGATCTCACAATGGCGCACGTTTCTTCTCCTTTATACAGAGCGTCTACCGCGCATGTGTGGAACTGCGATCGCAGCGCTGCAGCGGAGATAAATTGAAACAGAACTTACTTTCTGGACGCCCCTTGTATATTCATAATTAGACAACTGACGTCTGCTCGTCTGCAAATGTTCACTGGAACCAGCGAATACTATATGTTAAATGGAATATTTATCTCACACGTTACTATGTAGCTCAGTTGGAACGAGCGCAGAACTACAATCTCATTTGTCTTCTGTCACGGTGGTTCGAATCCTCTGGATAAGTATATTAACTTTTTTACCGCGTATTACTTGCAGTTTTCAATTATTGTTCTGAAAACTGTTACTATTTTCATTTTTAATTACTTTATTTAAGTTTTATGGCATTTTTTATGTTTCTTTATTCGTGAACTACAAGTATTTAGTTGTTTAATCACACCTATAGGTAGGTGCAATTGAAGTAAGAATTATTTATACACATTTGGACACAGAAAAAGAAGGAAATTACAGTATTTAAACATGGAAGTTAAAACAATTTTACAGGCATAGAATTATTCTGCTATTAAAAATTTCGTTTCAAGTTAGCGTGTTTTGTGGAGCTGGAATGACCCTTTTTCTATTCCTGGAACACGAATCCTCTAACCAAGTATGAGGTGAATGTTAACATCATCCTGACTTGTGAATAACACCAAGATAGGCAAGCCAGGAACAAATGACTTGCTTCATAGATATTACTTTCTTCCAACTGTTAGAAAATAAAAGAATGCCAGTGAGTAAACAATTTCGCGTTTCTGTCACTAAAAGGGATGCATTCAGTTTCAAAATATAATACAAATAAACATCTATAAGAGCTTATTGAAGAAAAGAGGGCAGTGGACCGAAAAGGGTTCTTAGTATTGATAAGAAACACTGCTTTTGAAGATTCTCTCGTAAGTTGAGAGGAATATAATCTCAGAGAATCGTAATAAACGGCCAAAAAATATTTAAGTTGTCATCTTAGTATTAACAAGTTACATAGAACGTATAAACTCAGTCAAGTTTTCTATCTTCGTCTACTATTCAGTACTTTAAGAGAAGATAAAAGGCTCCATTCCTCAGTCGGTCAGAACAGCTGAATTAATGATGGAAGAGAGAGTTCAAACAAACAGAGCAAATGGTTTTTAGGAACGTTTTCGAGAGGAAAAACTCGATGCAGCCAGCTTGTCTTTCGATCTATAGAAAATACAACCTATTTCAAAAACTGCAATAAAGAAGGCCCATTAACAATGGAAAGTAGGGATCTATAATCTTTATGTTTTGATCTTAATGCCAGCTAATTGGACGTTTTATGTTGGTGATGGAGTGAAATATCATGAGATGTACGTAGAAAAAGAAGCTAGCTACAGTGAACCAAATTTAATTACCATCCTTGGGTTAATAAACAGTTTCAAAGAATTTTTAAAGAAGTTGGTATAACTTTAGTTCCTCAAAATAAATATAGTATTAAAATTTTACTACATTTCTCTAAGAAAGATAAAATCCCTAATAATAAAATATCTGGTATTTATCAATTTAATTGTTTAGATTGTGATCAGGTTTATATTGGAAAGACGAAACTTAATTTGGAAATCAGAACAAAAGAACATTTTTGTAACATTAAGTATAAAGAAACGTATAAATCGGCCGTAGCAAATTATTTTTGGTCATTTAACCATGAAATAAATCCAGAAGTTAAATTATTAAAACAATTAAATGCTGCGATAGATTTAATGGTTTGGGAAAAATATTTATTTTAAAAAATAAACATAGCGTAATGAATTTTGAAATACCAGCAGTTGATTCTGCTTTTAGGTTTGATTCGTTTTCAGATTTTGGTAATACTGGAAAAAACATAATAACGTGGTAACCGGAATCCTTGACAACGAAGTGTGTTAATGGGCTGATGATGCAAGCAATTTATTTGTGAAATCGATCACAATTAAAAGTAAAATTTAACGTCATTTTCTTACGATAAGTGAAGTTTTTGTTAACAATAGTTATATTTGTGTAATCATGAGATTTACCAAATCATTTGCAGTCTCCCGACTAGAACACTAAGATTCAGCAGCGTATTTTCTTTAATCCGACTTGAAAGGTTTGGTGAAACCAGAAAAATATAAGCTGTGAAATGTCATCAGACTAACCAAGTCATACAGTACCAGTCAACTAAAGTATACGATTCACCTCACTCTGATATTTTTGGCTGCATGGTTACGAGTATGTTCATCTTTTTCCTTCAAACTGAGAAACATCATTTATGGAGACCTTTTTTCTTTTTCCTGTGTGAGTTCACAGAGAACAGATAAAATACTCAGGAAGCATCCTACGAGCCGTCCAAAGAGCCTTATGAACCGGGAAATGCTGGACACTTATGCCCGACTTCACCAACAGATGTTAAGACTTAACACGAGTTTAGCAATAGTTAAAACAAAAGTTGCATTTCACCACCAAGTGTTAGCGTAACACTCGTGTTAAATCTCTTTCTAAACTAACACGCCAAATTTCTGATGTTAAGTCCTTAACAATTGTAAATAGTCGAGATGGTGGGCGTGAACTCAGCTGTTGATGTCGATTTGCTATATTTAAGACCGTCTAAATGGCATTCGTAATAGAGTACGGCCTATGAGGAGAAATTATTTTGAGGAGCTATCCGAGGAAATTTTTCTACAGAGGTATAGACTGTCGAAACAAGTTGCTATGAAGGTTACTGCGGAAGTACAAGAGAGGTTAGAACATGCATCTTGCCTTTGCATTAAGTATTAATAACCTTGCGATTTTATAATTCACTGAATTATGTAGGTAATACATTATGCACCGACTTCTTGAAGCGTTCAAGTCACTTGCCCTTCTTCGCTCCTCGTTTTAAATTTACGTAATACTGAGTTAGAACATGCATCGAAAGGAATATGCCGATCTCACCTTTGCTTCAAGTATTAATAACCTTGCGATTTTATAATTCACTGAATTATGTGGATAATACATTATCCACCTCCCGTCTTGAAAGGTTCAAGTAGCTTGCCCTTCTTCGCTCCTCGTTTCAATTTTACGTAACACTGAGTTAGAACATGCATCGAAAGGAAGATGCCAAATCTCGTCTTTGCTTCAAGCATTAATAACTTTGTGATTTTATAATTCACTGAATTATGTGGATAATACATTATCCATCTCCCGTCTTGAAAGGTTCAAGTCACTCGTCACTTGTACTTCTTCGCACCTCGTTTTAAATTTACGTAATAACGTAATACTGAGTTAGAACATGCATCGAAAGGAATATGCCGATCTCGCCTTTGCATCAAGTATTAATAACTTTGCGATTTTATAATTCACTGTGGATAATACATTGCCCACCTTCCGTTTTGAAACGTGCAAGTCACTCGTCACTTGTACTTCTTCGCACCTCGTTTTAAATTTACGTAAAACGTTTCGTTTGTAGTAATGACACATGCATTTGAATTAAGTTTGTTTCCAATTTTTCTCCGTGTGACATCTTTCTCTTTTACATTCACCGCATCCGTCCTATTTTCCACGATATCATTATACTTCGTCACCAATTCAATTAACAATCCTTTCTACATTTATGAGGCATTTGTTTCATGGCTTTAGTTTATGATTTTGTTTATCCGTCATTTTTTTTACCTGTGTGCAGACTAAATGAAAACAAAAGCCCATCGTTGTACGTTCAGAAAATAATACGACTCATCCACAGCCTTCTGTAGCTGTAATATTTACAAGTATCTTGGCGTTAACACGTGTTTGTTAACATTTTCAGAAAACAGGTTGGTGAAATGCAAGACATTGTTAGCGCTATTACAATTGTTAGGTTACATTTGTCAACGTCGATTTTAACATCTGCTGGTGAAATCGGGCCTTAGTCGCCCAGTCCCTACAATTACTGATATCAAGCGTATTACTATAAAATGATCATAAAACTACAAGGTAAACAAGAACTCTTAATACAAGGAACAGGACTATCGATTTGAGAGGGATGACGAGCGTTTTGTGAGTTTAAGGAAGAAGGAGAACCATGACTGGGACACACTGCAGCTCTAGAGGCTTCGTCTAAGTCAGTCACCCAAGAGATGAAGAACGACGTGAATAAACTAATTTAAAACATATATGGGCTTGAATGGGTAAATGATGTTAGTTTATTGATGGAAATTAATCATTTCTGCACACTAGCCGCATAAAGGCTAAGGTATTGGATTGATTAAGTCGACATGAAAAATTCAATGCCACGGCAGGGATTTAAAACACGTATCTCCTGGTTTCCGTCCAGTCGCTTTTACCCATTGAGCTACCATGTCCAATTTGCCGCCATGACATTAAATTCTCCAATTGACTCATATATTTCCCCGGTAGAAAACTAGGGGCTCTCGCATTCGAGGTACACCGTTTGTGGCAACTTACTATTGTAAGTACTTGAGTCCCAGGCTTTATCATTTTAACTCTTATTATTTAAGTTAATTGATGGAAACTAATTATTTCTTCACACTAGCTGTATACAAGCTAATGTATTGGATTCATAGAGTCGACGTGAAAAATTCAATAAGAGTTAAATGATGAAGCATGGCACTATAGTACTTACGAGAGCCCCTAGTTTTTTACGGGGAAATATACTAGTCTGTTGGAGAATTTAATGTCATGACGGAAAATTGGCCAGGGTAGCTCAATGGGTAAGAGCTACTGGACGGAAACCAGTAGATCCGTGGTTCAATTCCCGGCCGTGGCATTGACATTTTATGTCGACTCTATCAATCCAAATGATGTCAGATTTAGGTGGTATAAGAAATTACTTTTCTCTGAACTAGGTTAATCCGAAGCAGAAGAAGTGAGAGCATTATATTAAAAAAAAAAAAACACCACTTTGCGAAAACAAGCATTCAAATGGTACTTATGAAAGCGAAAGTTATTCAGTTCTTCATTTTTATTCATAGCTACTTTTATTGTTATGAAAATATCGCCTCACGTTCAAGAGGTCCCGAGTTCGAATGTCGGTCAGGGTGAGTTACCTGGATAAGGTTTTTCCGAGGTTTTCCCTTATCCTGAAAGATGAATATCGGGTAACTCTAAGCTCTATTGACCCCGAGGTCATTTGAGCATCATTTTACCCATTGCATCCATCGTCCGATACGACTTAATGTTGGAGGCTGTAAATTACAACAAAAGAAATACTTTTATTACAAAAAATAAGCAACCTGGTAAGTCATATAAGCAAAAAAGTACAACTCGGGCAACTACGTCATTCACTATGATTATGTTCCCTTCAATCAACATGTGCTCCCTTTGAGAATTCTATTATATCGAAATCTGTCCAGTTTTCATTTGCAATTTTTCAAGCTTCAATATTTCGGAGATGCACTTGAAATTATTGGACACATTCAAAAGAATATCTTAATAAAAGGTGAAGACATATAGGAAGAACAATATTTGTCTTTTTATTTTGCCAATTAGTGAACAATTGCGACAGAACATGTTTTAAATGTTTGCTCTTCATTTTGTGAAGCACATGATTGAAGATGTAATAAGAATATTGGCGTTGTGGAAAATCATTACTTCATTGGAAGTGATTTAACACAGGAACATAATTACTCTGCACAAGTGTCATAATTAACGTAATACTCTGTCGTTTCCGTGGCACTTGTTTTGCTTGATTTTGTACTCGCAAAGAGCAGAGTCATAGAGTGCATATACAGGGTGCTTCGAAACTATAGAAGTAGTTGTTTCTTCTTCTTCTACCTCACGGCTTTGGATTGTTTAACCCGTTCAGGCTCCAAATTGGTCTGCCCATCTTTTCTTCGGTCTTCCCTGGTTTCTTCTTCCTATAGGTTTGTAGTTTAAGGCTATTTTTGGTATTCTGTTATTATTCATCCTCTGAACATGTTCTTTCCATTTATTTCTATTTCTTTCACTAGTATGGTTTATTTCTTCTACTTTTAATTCTGTCCTAATATCCTAACTACGTTTTTCATCAATTTTGGTATATCCAGCTATTGCTCTTATGAATTTCATTTCTGATGACTGTATTCTCGTACTATTTCTTTTTGTTAGTGTCCATGTTTCTGATCCATAGATCAGAGTTGGTATTGCCACTGTTTTGTATAGTTTTATTATAGAACCCTTTCTTGCTTTATTTTAATGCTCTTTTTATTGTGCCTGTTGTATAGTTAAATTTGTTTATTTTCTCTATTATATCAACTTCCCCTTGGTACGAGACATTACATCCTAAATACTTAAAGTGTGATTTCTGCTCAATTATTATTTTATCTAACACTATTTTTGATCTTACTGGATTCATTCCTTTAAATGCCATGCTTTTGGATTTATTTGCTGATATTTTCATTCCATATTCTGTAGCAATTTTACCTAGACTATACAGCATTTTCTGCAGGTCATCTTCATTTGTGGCCATTGTTATTTGATCATCTGTATACAACATAGTTTTCAATTTAGCTCCTGATACATTAATGCCTCCATTGACTTTATTCGACCAAATCCTTAGTATTTCGTCAACATACAAATTAAAAAGTGCGGTTGATAAATGACAACCTTGTCTTACGCCACCATTAACTATTACTGGTTTTCTTTTATTTATTTTTATTTTTGTATCAATGTACATACTTTTTATAAGCTCAATTAGTTGTAAAGTTATGCCTCTATTATTTAAAATTTCCCACAGTATCATTCGTGATACTTTGTCAAAAGCTTTATAATAGTCAATAAATAGTAAGTGGGTCTCTAAATTTTGTTCTCGTCGTTTTTCTATTATTTGTTTAGGAGTAAAAACATTGCCAATGGTGCTTCTTCCTTTTCTAAAACCAGTTTGTTCTTCTAGGAGTATTGCATCTGTTATTTTGTTTAATCGAGTACTTATTATTTTGGCATATATTTTGTAGGCAGCACACAATAAACTAATCCCTCTATAATTTTCAGGTCTTGTTCTTTCCCCTTTCTTAAACATTGATATCACTTTAGCTATGTTCCATTCTTGCGGTATTTCTTTTGTTTCCCAACACTTGTTATATAGATACAGTAATCTGTCATGTAATTCTTTAGGAGCATATTTAATTAATTCTAAACTAATATTATCTATTCCGCAGGCTTTCCTATATCTACTTCTAGCTATACTTTCCATTAATTCTTCTACTTCATACCAGTCTACTTCTGCTCTGTATAATTTATCTGTTTTCCAATTTTGTTTATCTCCTGTGTTCCAGAGATTTTTATAATATTCCTCTATTTCTTCCTCTTTAATGATTTCTATATTTGTTTTGCCTTTTTCCATTGTAGTATTTTCTGCGCTTGTATATGACACATATAGCTGGCTTTTACTGCCAAAAGAGCTGCATAAAAGGCCTCCAGAATAAGTGTGGATTACGCAGTTACAGGAACAACGCCGCGTGCCTCGCAATGTCGAAGTTTGCAGGCAGGTGACACACCGTGTTGCGTGCTGTAGCTCCGTTTAAACATACCAACATACTCCACGGTAGCTTGCTACTATTAAGAATTTCGTTGACTTATGAAACCGCAATGGAGAAGATATTCTTTAGTTATTTGTTTGTGAGTTTTTAACGTGTTCCAGCATTCCGTTATAACAGTCGATGATGGCAAATAAGCTGGTGGACATATACAACTTAAGACTTTTGGAGGGAAGTTAATGTTACTGAGATAGACGCTGAAGTATTAAATGACAAAAAGAACAGAGAACAATATCAAAGAATTGTACATAAAATTAACCAAAACTATATATCTTATGCAATAAGATGTGTTTAATAATACTAAATAAAGCATTTGTAACTGAAAAGGAAGGTGCTGATTTTACAGTAACTAGTAGAAAGCACTGTACAAAGAAGATCATACCAAAATGAGCAACCTTGGAACTCTACGAGTTATTATCGACTTTTTCACAAGTAACTGCCCTTTGCCCCGTTACGTGAAAGCGAGGCTGGGGTCACTGATAACGAACAGGGTGCAATGTTTTTGTTTTCGTGACCGGTGCGTCCCAATAACAAATTTTGAGGTTCACACAACAGTGTTTCCTGCACTGCATAGTCACAAAATCACATTAATGTTTAATGCTGCATAAATTATTACCTAAGAAAATTTAGAAGAATTTAGAATTTAGAAATTCGGACTAGTTAAGTTATAGGTGCGAAATGGCTATATTCGTTTGCTGTCGTTTGGAAACAACCTGTTTACCAACAAGATGCTGAACATCAACTTAATCCTAAGAAAATGGTTACAAATTAATTTCAAACATAAAATCCGCAGCCCGGGGCTGTAATCTCCACTATTTCGGGGATCTCGTGTATAACTCCAATAGAAACCTGAAAATGCACTGAAATTTTCAACGGTGACTTACTAGAATTATTGGTTATATGTACAGTCCAGCAACGCAAAGAACGTCCCTGGAAGATATGTGCTGCCTTACACAGAGGGATAAGGACAGCGAGTGTGTATGGCAGAAAACGTCTACTACAAAAGGAGCATACCCTAAAAAACCATGCGCCCTATTCACTCTGTACACTAAAACCGGGAAGATTTATTCACAAAAGTAGAAGCCGTCATAGTGTTTTTGAATGGTCTATAACTGTACTGACATGGGGTGTCATAAACCTGTCCAGGGAGGGTGTGGAATGCCGCGCCATGGCTCAGTGGTTAGACCGCTTGGCTCTCACCAATGCGGCCCGGGTTCGATCCCAGGCGACCGCAAAGTGAGATTTGTGGTGGACAACATGGCGCTGTGGCGGGTTTTCTCCGGGACCTCCGGTTTCCCCCGCCATCTCATTCCACCGGTGCTCCATCTTCATTTCATGTATCATCAGTGTCACCGCCTGCGGTGCCGTATGTAGTAAAAGCGGGCGTTAAACACTACACACACACACACACACACACACACACACACACACACACACACACACACACACACACACACACACACACAAGGTGTGGAAACCTCCGCCAACACCCCTGGGTCTCATCCCTCGGAGACTATCTCTCCTTTGGAAGACAGTACATTTATACAGAGGAATTACATTTCTCTTTTGATTAGAACACATTGATAGAATTGTTAATATAAATTCTGAATTCATTATACCGTTATTCAGTATTAGTGGTATCTTCAAAGCAGGAGGTCTACAGTATCGTCTGGAGTATTTTGCTCTAACCCGAAGTGTCTCATTCCAAATGTGTGTGATACAGTTCAGTAAGGTTGCACCAACCAACAAACAAATATTCCAGGCCAATAATTGGACACTGTGAGGGTAGTTTGGAATGCTTGCCACACTCCAATAGCATGCGAGACATGAGAGCTTATCGATCATGTGTGATGTCTCTATAAACAATTGCCTGTTTTGTAGAAAATTGGGAGCCAAAAATAATTGAAGTTCACGTTAATGAAGACATATAAACGACCAATAACGAAGTTATTCTCCTCGTCTTTTTTGTTTTTGTTTTTTACGTCCTCCAACGTTAAGTCACATCGGACGATGAATGAAATGGGTGAAATGATGCTCAAATGAGTCCGTGGTCCATAGAGCTTAGAGCTACACGACATTAGTCTTTCAGGATAAGGGAAAACCCCGGAAAAACCTTATCCAGGTAACTCACCCTGACCGAGATTCGAACTCGGGACCTCTCGAACGTGAGACAGACATGCTACCACCACGCTACCGAGGCGGACACGTCTTTCTTTATCACAATAGTATATAAGTAATAAATATAGGAAATACCTCCCAGAGAAATTGTTACCTTACTTTCGCTGTCATATAAAAATTAATTCATATTAACTATAAGTATTATGGACGAATGGATGAATGATAACATAAAATTTTCTAAAAGTAACCCATAATATTGTGACTTTGTGGATTTGTAGAATTAAAAGTTGTAATAGATTTTATTTTTACTTGTTAGTGTTATTTAAAATTTTAAAAAATTTAAAAATAGTATAACGTTTATATTAAGTATGTGGAAGTGAAATTGTAAAAAAAAAAAAAAAAAAAAAAAAAAAAAAATTAGTAAATAAACAAGATATGTATATTGGTTGGTAATAGTGACATAAGTGTAAAGAAATGAACGGTTGCAATGGGGAGATATAACCAGGAATCTTCCTTGTGGAAAACGGAGGCGGATAAGATGAAAGCTTTATAGTGATGAGTGAAAGTGCAGGAGAATGATCTAAAAGAAAAGATATTGTATAATAATGTATATTCACTGTTCTAAAAAAATCAATAATCTTGCTGAAGAAGCTTGGAGAGAAAGAATTTTTCGATCAACGTACTTAGGAGTGAGCATACGTTTTTTTTCTTTAATCCATCAATATTGTGACTTTGTGGGTTCGTAGAATTAAACGTCCAATTGCACAAACTCAAAATGTTCTTTAATTCTACCTGATTACAGTTGGAACGCCTACCGATTACATAGAATTACGTAGCGCACACAATTACAGTCCACCAGTTCGTCTGTCACAGGTCCACCCCACACTCACAATTACGTACAGTTCCTCTGATACACGTACGCAGTCTTCCAGTCCGTTCGATAGCACTGCGCTCTTCACGGCCAAGAACTGACTGACTCGCCCACTGCAGCCCTTATATAGGAACATCGCTGTTTCTGGAAGCTTCGCGGCTCGGAACATCATCCCGATTGTTCCAGACGTCAGGGGGAGGGGAAAGAGACGGTACAATGGCTAGTGATGCTTTTCCAACCATCCCCTCAGTGAACAGTACAAGATAAATGGGTAGGCGTGGGCTAAATGCCTCCTGTCGCCCACCCAGCTACCAGTCGGTCGTGGCTTCCGATAATTGGGTGACAATATAAACTTTTAAAGACTTAAGTTATATTTGAGGTTATTAGTAGTTAACGGACTCATATTGTATTGTGAAGTATCAGTTTATTAAAAATGGTGGAAAATTAATTTAGATTACATTTGGGAACATCAAGTTGTGGAAAACAAACTTAAATTATATATTACAAAGCCCAACTTATTCAAATTTTATTTGTTTCACTCGCCACCACCCTTGAAAAGAAGAGATCTTATGACTCATATTTAAGCAGATACAATAGAAGAATTAACAACTATTTGTGGAATAGTCGACGATATCCTGGACGGCTGATAGAAAGACGGCGCTCGAACAGCAAAGGAGGTGAGAGAACATTACGTCATGCTAAATATGACTTCCCAACTTTGGAAACACCTCTACAACGAAGTATTCCATACCAAGGTCTTGTTTGCATACATTTAAAATGCTCTTTATTGCAGTAAACCATTATTTTGTACACCCCTTGCAGCAGCAAGAAAGACATGACATACATAACAGTTTTCAAGGTCGTCTCTTTAGTCCCGCCACACGTAAACAAACGAAAGTATTCACTACGGTACACTTAAAATGTCCACACATTCGCAATTACTGCACAGCTGCAACTGAATTTAGAACCAACTCAACTGAATCTTTGCGTATTTTTATACCTCCAGTCATTGTTCTAGACTTCTGTCGATCGTTCGATAACAATCGCGATGAAACAGAAGGAAGAAGCTATCTCTGTCTCTGTTTCTCTCTCTCTCTCTCGGCAAGCAACTAGCTCTGCGCCCACGCGCCGGTTGCGGCTTGCGGCACAACTATGCCTCGGCGACAAAATGTCTATAAAATGTTTGAAAAGTAACATAATGATTACAACTGTAACTATAGCCATACATTGGTACAACTACTGCTTAAGTCAGAAGAAAAGATATGCGAGAAAAAAGCGAAGTAATTTACAAACTTAATTAAAGTCTCTTTGTTCTGTAACCTTGTTATGTGAAAAGAAGTTAAGAAAAATCGTTTGAATCAATTTTTAAAAACCTTTGAAATCTCAGATTAAACAAAATTTGTTACATATTAATAGGATCTATCATATGATATAAATATAAGGACAGTAGGAACTAATTGTACGCACTGACTAACGATAAATTTGGGAAACTCGCCTGTCGCATCTGCTGTATCTTTCACCCGCTTACCCTTGAATAACGCGATCTCTGCACCGGAGCTGTGCTGCATTCTGGATTACCGACAGCTCTTAGCACACCGATTATGCGCCTTCGTTACTCTCGGCCATCATCAGATTTTGCCGCCAAGGACCAGGAAGAGCCGGTGTCGCCAGCAGAGGGAGTAAAGTCCAAAATTTGAATACCGCAATCTGCCAGGAGGATCGGGCTCCAAAGCTCCGAGGTTTCCTCGGGAGGTGGAGTACAGGTACCTTCACTTCTGGTTACGATGGCACATTGAACCTCGCAACCTTTCTCGCCGCTCTTCTCGCAGGAACATTGGGAACGACAGCATTTTTGGCTTCGCTTTCAGTATTTTCACTCTTTCTCAAAAATTTTCTTCCAATTTTTTTCCGGTAGTATATCGTAAATTATTATGAATTTGCTCAGGGATAGTGCACAATTATAAATATTAAAAGAAATTGAGAAAACTCTCTCTGATCAGTGGCAGGGTTATGTTTTTGAAAACTTCTAAGTTTGGAATTTTTTCAGAATATAAAATATTGTTGAAAAGAATTCTGTATATTTTTGGCCCTTTCTTTGATTCATCGTCCGATATAACTTAATGCTGACGGCTTTCCCTTATCCTGAAAAATGAATGTCTTGCAAATGTAAGCTCTATGTACCCTGGACTGATTTGAACATCAATTCATTCATTATCCGAAATGACTTAACATTGGAGATTTTCCCTGTTCTGAAAGATGAATGTCGGGTAAGTATAAGCTATATTTACCCTGCACCATTTGAACATCATTTCATTCATCGTCCGATATGACTTAACGTTGGAGGTTTTCCCTTATCCTGAAAGATGAATGTCGGGTAAGTATAAGCTATATTTACCCTGCACCATTTGAACATCAATTCATTCATTATCCGATATGACTTAACATTGGAGATTTTCCCTGTTCTGAAAGATGAATGTCGGGTAAGTATAAGCTATATTTACCCTGCACCATTTGAACATCATTTCATTCATCGTCCGATATGACTTAACGTTGGAGGTTTTCCCTTATCCTGAAAGATGAATGTCGGGTAAGTATAAGCTATATTTACCCTGCACCATTTGAACATCAATTCATTCATTATCCGATATGACTTAACATTGGAGATTTTCCCTGTTCTGAAAGATGAATGTCGGGTAAGTATAAGCTATATTTACCCTGCACCATTTGAACATCATTTCATTCACTATCCGATATGACTTAACTTTCGAGGTTTTCTCTTATCCTGAAAGATGAATGTCTGGTAACTCTAAGCTCTATGTACCCTGTACCATTTGAACGCCATTTCA
Organism: Mantis religiosa; assembly: GCA_030765055.1. Lineage (NCBI taxonomy): Eukaryota > Metazoa > Arthropoda > Insecta > Mantodea > Mantidae > Mantis > Mantis religiosa. The sequence goes on along the minus strand of CM060950.1, from coordinate 9,220,045 downwards.
TTCATTATCCGATAAGACTTAACGTTGGATATTTTCCCTTTTTCTGAAAGATGAATGTCTGGTAACTCTAAGCTCTATGTACCCTAGACTGATTTGAACATTATTTCATTCATTATCCAGTATGACTCAACGTTGGAGGACGTAAATTAAAAAAGGGTGGAGGGTCGTAAGTTACTCGACAGCACCTAGTGTCGTGGGCTTCCAAAAGATAACCTGTAAGACTATTTAGTGGTGAAGCCGTCTACTCTTACTTAGATTAGGCCTCTCTGGTGGAGCCCAGGGTTCATAGTCTTATACTGCACACGACTTACCTTGTAAGTTCTAATCGGATACTCTGGTTAAAAGTGTAGTTTACAGCTTTGGGACTTACCCAGCAGATTGACTTCGTCTCGTAGAAATCAAGGAGAGAGGCAAATACTGCTCTGGATCCATGAACACACTTCATGAGACTTTACGCGATCTGCGCTTGTGATTCGAGTCTCACTATACGTTTAAGATATTTACTTGAACAAATAAAACGTATTTGCTGAATTCTCTGTGAATAGTCTGTGAACTGTCTTCTGAAGGATTATACATAAGAGATAAACAAATCCAAACTAAGCGAAGATGTAAATCTCTTCAAAATATACTACGTACTTATTTGAATTAAATTTTCGTGGCATTAGCCAGTGCGTAGATACAAGTTGCTGAATAGAGTTGCTCAATACTTGCAGATTTTTCAACTGTCAACATATACCGTCTGGCTTTTAAACCTTTCCCGGCCATTTCAAGTATAGTTTTAATATTAATAATACCTGGAGGAAACGGTACAATCTTAGGACACGAATTCATAACTGCTGTTACAGAAGTATCTGCTCCGTTGACAATAGTCCACCTATAAGGTAAATTGAGTGTTATTTCTTCCTCAAGAATGTCAGTAGAAATTTACGAATTTGTTCATATTTCTTAGTTTAATAGCGATATGTTAAATTTGTCCTGATATAAAATGTGAACAATGTAACTCTGCATATACTGAATGTGAAAGCAAGAAAATTGATACATGAGACTGCAAAGAGTAATGAATTGGCAGAATTATCAAGTATGACCGCATTATAAATATGCACTTAATTTAAAATCGTATTTTCGACCCCTTCAAAGACATGCTGGAAACCATTTTTTGAGAGATCCTTCAAAATCACCTCCGCAGCCTTCACCACTGCTTCTGATGATGGATAATGCCTCCCACGAAGGCGTTTCTTCAAGTTAGGGAATAGAAAAAAGTCACATAGGGTTAAATCCGGACTATAGGGAGGGTGAGAGATGTTCTTCACGTTTAATTTTGCAAGATATTCAGCAACAACATTGGCAATATGCGGCCGTACATTATCGTGGTGCAGCATCCAGCCTGCTTCACGGTCTTTTGCGCGTGATATGGACTTGTAATGTTTTCAGGACATCCCTGTAGTATTTTCCAGTTAGTGATGTGTGTGCAGGTGCAACATGCTGATAAACCATTCCATGAATATCAAAGAATGAGATAACCATAACTTTCCCAGCAGAAGCAACCACTTTTGCTATTTCGGGGGTTGATGATGAAGGAGATTTGCACACTGAGCTTTGCTGTTTGCTCTCAGGATCAAAATGATGTAGCCAAGTTTCATCAGCAGTGATTACGTTTGAAAGAAACTCCGGATCTTCCTCAAGCATCAACTTTAACTGCATGTTACCTCCATTGCAGCGGTAGGCGATACTGAACATGTCTGAACTTACCTGGTTCTCACAGCCGGGAACCAAAAGTACCAACAATGAAACCACTACGGCGTGTTTTTTTCACATTAAGCTAACAGAATATAATAAGCCTGAATTATAGTGCGAAAGGTTATGACTGTAAAAAAATATGATCATTGGTAATTGAACAGCCCTCGTATATAAAATGGTGGCATGTCAGAATCTGGGCCGTGACAATAAATGTCTGAGCTTTCGAATAGCCCTACAGGATCGTTCAGTAATGTCGTTTATTGTGCTATAATTCTGAGTGTTTCTGGCACTTATTTTAGCAGAACACTAAAAGATTATCCACAGGCACAGTGAAACTACATGAATTACCATGTAAACTAATACGTCTTATTTAAGAACAAATGTGTTATTTTTATCCCTGTATAAAAGCAAGGAAAGACAAACATGAAGATGCTAAAGATCCAGTCGGGAAACAATGCCTTATCTCACGTCGATATATCCCGCGAGCAGTTCTTAAGTGGAGCTGTGGAAAGGCTGGAAGAGTTATATACAGAGACACCTTTACCTTGCTGCTGTTCCACACCAAGAAAATATTACAGCTAGCTTCTTACCTTACACCCCATGATCGCCTTTATTACTGTCATTCATTCTTGTATCTCATGTCAAATGTCGAATCTTATTGGCCATATTTTACCTTACAGAATTCGTTTTATTACACAGGGCGTTTAACTCGTATATTCACTATGTTTATTGCAATTGTACGTACTTGTATTGGAAAGCACAACATAAGCTCCAGGGGAACCTTTTGTTGCTTTAGTGATAGTGATAGGTAGCATTAGCGAGCGAGATGACTCTGTACAGAGCGGGTTGGCTAAGGATGGCCCTTAATCGGTAGTTCGCACGTACGATTCACGTGGCCATTCCTTCTGATCTTGTTTTTTCTTTTCTGGGGGGGGGAGGTTTTTGGGTCATTATATTGAATTCTTGAATGGATATTTACCTTACATCCCCCGTTCTACGTCCTATCATTTCATTTTCTTCATCTGATCTTTCCAGACAACAAGAGCTAGCAAAGTTAGCGGTGCTGCTGCGTTGCGGTGATGTTGGCGCTCGGGAAGTACTTCCTGTATTTGGCGAAGGGAGGCGTTGTGGTCGGCCAGCCGTCCGCCCTTCCAGAGGGGCTGTTCAATCAGCCGGACACAGCTCGCTGAAAGTGGTATCTCTGTGACGACGTGGAACTCCGTCGGGCTAAAGAAACTGCGTAAACCTGCTAGGGAACCACCGTGGCTGCAGTGCCACTGTGATAGTTTCTGGCTGCTTGTAGAGCAGTTTCATCTCATCCTTCCTCCGGGAGTCTGACTCGCAATTAGCCGTTGGCTGGAGTGTCGGAATCCCCACCGCAATATCAGACAAAGATGACTAAGTAACGCTGGCGGACGCAGCTGGCGGACACAGACTTGGGACCACTCTTGAGGAAAGCGGAGGCAGGGACAAGACCAACCTGGGAGGACATCGCACCGAGGAGGGCCACCTACAAGTCATACTGGGCCCAATGGGACTCACTGAAGATCAGAGAGGGCGTGTTGTTCCGGGTATAGGAATCGCCCGATGCGAAGACGCAGAGACAACAGTTTGTACTTCCCCGAAGTAAGGTCTCGGAGGTCTTGGAGGAAGTGCACGCCGGTAATTCAGGGAGCAAACCGAACTATCGAAAAACTTCAACAGCCGTGACAAGGACCGTACCGGGTGGTGAAGAGGATTAACGACGTGGTCTACCGCATCCAGAAGGTGCCCCGAGAGAAGATGTTGGTAGTACACATGGATCGTCTGACCCGCTACGATGGAGCTGTTCGGGACGACCAGCCTTGAGGAGGGAGCAGTGTCGCGAACCCGATCGCGATAAGGCGGCTTGGCACACAAAGGAACTGATAGGTTTCACGTAGATAACAAGCTTGCATAAGCAGATAAACATAGCGCTGGAGATAAAAGACTTACTGAAACAAACAATCTGAGATAAATGGAAATTTCTGGTAATATCTTGATTATTCGGTTTCTTTATTGTTCTGGAAGAGTCTCGATTTACGTAATAGGTATTTAAGGACGTGACGGCTCACAAAGAGTTAGTTGTGAAACAGTTGTGAAACGAGACAGCTGGAAGTGTTATTGTAACGAGAGCGAATGATGTAATCTGCTGTCACTGTTATTGTCATCGACCTTGGTAGACTGATGGTGACGTAACGTAATGCTGCTGTAATCTATAAGAGTATTTCTACGAAAATAAAGGAGAATTTTAATTTCTGCAATTCGGTCTTTTAATTCTACTAACCCACAAAGTTACAATACGAAAAAAATATTTTGTTCCTTTGCTACGTAAAAAGTGTGTCAGACTGATTACTTTTCCGTTCCGTGACTGTATTCATGAGCACTTTGAATGTGTCAGTATAGAATGTAGTATATGTGCGAGGAGTTAGGGGTTTGACCGAATATGTGTCCCGGGACTCAAAATAGAAAAATCCATATGAAAAATGCTGCGACCATAAAAGACAAGGAGACAAATGAATGTCACTGAATACCTTACCCGTACAAAATGACAACAATGTAGGCTAATGGAAATGTAGAGTCAGTCTGAAAAATTCAAAGCCACAGCCGAGCAACTGACTCTACCTTTCCATACTTTAGCCTACACATGGCTAGTGTGAAACAAGTTAATTTCTATTAATTGACCTAATAGTGGTCCGAACTATAAAGCCCGGGCCTTAAAGTACTTACAGCATAGTAAGTCACCATTAAGTTAGCTGTCTCATGTGTTTATGAGAACTCCTGGTGGTTTATCGTGAAAAACACGAGTCATTTGGAGAATTTAATGTCATATCGGCAAGTTGGCTATAGTAGCTCAATGGTTAGAGCAGCTGGACGGAGACCAGAAAATCCGTGGTTCACATCACGGCTGTGGCATTGAATTTTTCAGTCTTACTCTACCCTTCCATACTTTAGCCCACACACGGCTAGTGTGAAAGCACAATTACTTTCAGTATAAGCTAAATTAGGTCTGAGGAACAGCGCATGAAAACGAGATTTTCCACATGTGTATGAGCTAACACGATGATACGCATAATAGAAGCGTGATATCAGAAATGAAGAATATTTAATTGCGAATTGTAAATAAGTGCACTTGCACAATGCATTAACGTCCATAATTTAATATGTTTTAATGTGGATTAATTGGGACTCATCCACTGACATGGCAGCAAACTTGCATCAGAAGTCATCTTTGCAAAGAGATTTGACCAGATATTACTCAATATTTACGAGATGATGGTGATGTAGATAACAATAATGATAGTAATAACAGTAACAATACTGATATGCATGATTCTTGGGTTTACTCCAAAGTATGCCTATTTTACTAAATTTGATTTGCTGATTCCAAAACTGTATCACTTTTTTTAACCACGTGTCATTTTGTACAATTATCACTTGTACTTAAAATGTTTTAATGTAGTTTGAGCATGCATATTTTATGGAAGTAAGGAATAATAATTTTTTGTTGAAATTAATATATTTCACAACAGTGACGCCAATGTAACGGACAAGAGTACTAAAATTAGTCTGAAAGGTGTACTGTTGCATAATGGAAATAAATATGAATCAGACCCATTCAGTTCACCTCAAGGAAACACATCATAACTAAAATTACTTCTATAAAGGTTCAAATGTCCAGAACTTAAGTGGCAGAAATGTTGAGATTCAAAAGTTATTGCCACACTACTAGGTCAGCAATCAGACTATATTAAAATCCCATGTTCTTTTTGTGAGTGGGATTGGAGAGTCCGGTCTGAGCTGGAAGCAGAGCGAGTACCTCGTGCCAGGTATGGAAAATATTATTGATGAGGGTCTTGCGGATCCAAAAAATATTCTCTTACCACCTGTACCCATAACACTATGTGTAGTGAATCACATTGTTTATAAAAATCATAATTGCTACAAATGAATCTGCAAGAAGTTGCCTGAAATATATGATGCTACAGTTAAAGAAAGAATATTGTTGGACCACAAATTAGGAAGTTGATTTCTGATGCCTTATTTGAAAAAACGATCACACATAGTGAAAAACTGGCACGGATTGGTTTTAAGAATGTCATCGAAAACTTTCTGAGAAATTAAATGCATCCAAATCACAAAAATACTCCAGAAGATATGACTGAGAAATTTCAAAAGCTGGATTACAATATGAGTGCCAAATACAGTTCCTGCACTCTCATTTGAACTCTTTTTACAGAAAATCTTGGCTGAGTCAGTGAGCAGCAGGATGAAAAATTTCAACATGTCATAAAGGAAATGAAAAGACGTGCATTTCAATTCAGAAATTACAAAAAAAAAGCATGTGTAATGTCCAAATGTCAGAACAAACAAATCTTGGGTGATTAAAAATAGTTTAAAAGATAAATGGCAAAGTGAATGGACAGAAAGTCTAGAAGGTAGAAGAGTGTTTGAAATTTTTCAGAACGTCAAAGAGAGACTAAAATTGAATTTTATTCAACCAACAAAGGGATTTATACATTATATAACAGGATACGGACCTTATAAGACCTATTGGAAGAAAATCAATAAAACTGAAAATGATATATGTGAATTATGTAACAAACAAGATAATCCTGAACATGTAGTATTTGAATGTGGAAGATATGCAATTCACCAACAAGAAGAGAGGCATGCGCTAGCAGGATATATCCTATATGACATAATTCGAGATCAACAATTGGTAAATAAATTACAAGTTTTGACTAACTTTGTAAGTAAAAAAGCATGGGAGGTAAAAATATTCAAAGGAGAAAGAGTTGATAATAGGCGAAGAATAGTACAAGATCCAAGAAGGAGTTCTAGAATACAAAATAGGATAAGACGGGAAGAATTATTGAATAATCTAACAATGGAGTTGACTGCATGGGCGGCGGAGGGAGAGAGTGATGGCAGAGGCCATGGTGGACTACAGAATTAGTAGATTTAGATATAGATTTAGGAAATAAGGATTTTGTAATTTTTATAGTTGTTTTCTTTTGTTTTTTGCTTTATTGTGTTTATTTCTGTTATTTTATTTCATTTTATTTTTGTAGAGTAGTTTTCTGAGAGATTTGTATAATTATAACATTTGTAAGGATTTTATGGAAAAATAAAGAGAAAATTTGGATATATACCCCGGTATAGTTGTCTAGGTGCCGGGGTAGAATATTCAGATTTTATTTATTTTATTTATTTATTTATTTATTTATTTATTATTTGTCCAAATGTATGTTATTATTTAGAAAAAATGTAAAATATTAGGATTATTAGGAAGAGTGTTATGTTGGCAGTTGTGGACTTACTAAACTTTACTTAATAACATGACAAATTCGATATTAGTGTAATTTTACTGTCAATATTTTGTTTACAGTTTCTAACATAGTCTATCTTATACAGGGTGTTTCAATCCGAAACTGAACGAACATATTGAAGTAGTTGCTCAGCTTATGTGTGACGCATATAGATGGCTTTTACCGCGAATAGAGCCGCATAAAAATGCTCCTGAATAAATGTGGATTAGGCAGTAACAGGAACAAGTACGCTTGCCTCATGCTGTCGGAGTTCGCAGGTATAGGTCACACGCCGTGCCGCGTGCTTTAACTGTTTGTAAACATACTCACATACTCCGCAGTTGCTTTCTTGCTACTATTAAGAATTTCTTTGGCTTATGAAACTGCAATAAAACAGTTAAGGCTTAATTATTGCTTATGAGTGTGTAAGGTGTTCCAAAATTCCGTTATAGCAGTCCATGATGACAAATAACCTGGTGGACATATGCAACTGATACCTCTTAGAGGGAAGTTAATGTTAGTGAGGTTGAGGATGCAAGCATTAAATGATAAACAGAACATAAAACAACATCAAAGAATTGTAGATAAATTAACAAAAACTAAATGCCTTATGTAATGAGACGAGCATTTTATTTCACATGTTTGATAATACTAAATAAAGCATTTGTAACTGCAAAGGAAGCTGTTGATATTTACAGTAAGTGGTTGTAGGTATTGTACAGTTAAGATCATAACAAAATGCTTTGAAGTTAAACAAATAAATATTGTCACTGATGTAACTGTTTTTACAATCCATATTTTTAATGAAACTGAATTAATCGTGCGTTCGTTGAACTCCCTTCAGCTCTGCCATCCATCGAAACCATATCCGTCATTTCGGCGTTCGTATAGCGCTCCATATTGCTTGGATTTGCTATCTAAGTACACGCAAAATCCTCTCTGTTAGGACGGAATGTGTAGTTTTACACTGAAGAGCAACCTTGCAGCTGTCCGAGTAATTAGTCGACTTTTTCACAAGTAACTGCCCTTTGCACCATTACCTGAAACGTAGGCTAGAGTCTCTGATAAAGAGCAAGCAGTAATGTTTTTGTTTCTGTGGCCGGTGCGTCCCAATAACAACTATTGTGGTTCGCACACCAGTGATTCCTGGGCTGCCTAATTCCAAGATCATGTAATATTTAATGCTGCGTAAAATTATATCTACAGAAACTTCGAAGCTACGACATCGAGATTCGAACTAGTTAAGTTATAAACTACGTAATGGCTATAATCGTTCGGTGTTGTTTTGAAACAACCTATATACAACATTAAAAATCTAAATCTGCATATGATGCCTTAATTGCATCAGTATGATTAATATTTACGAAAGGTAACGTCGCGACGTATTTTTACATCGAAAGTTAACAAGCACAGACTCAAAGGATAAAATTCCTATATCAGAATCCATACGATTTTAAACTACAAAATAAGTATTCTTGTTATTAAAATTCATTTATATTGTATAAAGATTTGTTCATCAGAAAAACCTTTAACTTCCATTTAGAATACTATTTTAAAGGCTAGTTCTTGATTTAATTTCAGCTCGTAGTTTATTGTAAAGATTAATTCCTAGTATGAGTACATTCTTCTGAGAAAGAGAGAGATATATAGTGTTGTTTAACTATACTATCCCCATAGTACACCATATTGGGTTTCAGGTGTTATGTTCTTGTACCTGACTATCTTTAACTGGATTTCGTTTGTCCATGTTAAAGCTATATAAGCATACAGGGAGTAGTTGTTAATCTTTTATTTGTGCAGGCCTTCCTGTTAAGAATGTTAAAGGTTGAGAGGCATCTTCCCTATATATTTATAAATTCTGACCACACCATGCACGCAATAAAGCGTCTTCCGTATTTAGGTAATATATTAAAAATATGTACAAGGTGTTAATTTTATCTGTAATTTTACCGCGCAAAACTTGACGTCATAAATAGCACCGCTGATGGAACGAGTTTATATCATTCCCCTAGCTGCATGCGATCGTACTTGATGTGTTGGCATCAGCTTTGAGGCCTCCCTCTACCGGCAGGTAAATATACTATTTGAGAGTTGGGTCTGCTCGCTTAATACGAGGGCTGTTCAGTATAGAATGATCATAATTTTTTACGATCATAATTTCTCGCACTAAAATTCAATCTTATTATATTCTGTTAGCTTAATGTAAAACAAACACGCCGTAGTAGATTCATTGCTGGTGTTCCTGATTTCCGCCTGTGAGAACCAGGCAGTTCAGAAATGTTCAGTATCGCCTAACGCTGCAATAGAGGTAACACCCGAGAAACAATATGCGGCTTTGAAATTCTGCTTTCGTCTCAACAAATCTTCAGTTGAGGCCTATACAATGTTACAGGAGGCCTATGAGGAGTCTGTTCTTCCCTATGGCACAGCTCGAACGTGATTTAAAATGTTTCAAGAGAGGAGACAATCAATTTCAAAGGAAGGTGGACCGGTGCGGCAGTTACTGCTCTTACGAAAGAAAACATCAACACTGCTGCTGCCATTGTGAGAGAGGATCGACGAATTACCTTAAGATCACTTTCTGAAATACTGAATATATCATCGTGTGGCACATCTCCATTAAGCAGGCTGGATGTTGCACCATGATAATGCGCGGCCGCATGTTGCTAATGTTGTTGCTGAATATCTTGCAAAAATCAACGTGAAGTACGTCCCTCACCCTCCCTATAGTCCGGAATTAGCCCCATGTGATATTTTCTATTCCCTAACTTCAAGAAACGCCTTCGTGGGAGGCATTATCCATCATCAGAGGCAGTGGTGAAGGCTGCGGAGGCGATTTTGAAGGATATCTCAGAAAATGGTTTCCAGCATGTCTTTGAAGACCGGCAGAAACGCAGAGACAAGAGCACCACTTTCAGGGGAGACTATTTTGAGGACCAGCAAAATTATGAGGATGTGTGAAGGTACGTTGTCAAAAAAAAAAAATGATCATTTTTTATTTACAGCCCTCGTATAAAGACGTGTGTAATTTCGTCTGGTGCGTATATAGGATATCTGTTTATAAAAAACTATATACTTCCATGCACTGCTAAGCTAATTATGCAGCCTTTTTTTTGTTATTTAGGTCCTCCCGCGTTAAGTCATATCGGACGATGAATGGAATGGCTCAAATGATGCTCAAATTAGTCCGGGGTCCATAGAGCTTAGAGTTACCCGACATTAGTTCTTCAGGATAAGGGAAAACCCCGGAAACACCTTATCCAGCTAACTCACCCTGACCGAGATTCGAACTCGGGACCTCTTGAGCGTGAGGCAGACATGCTACCACCACGTTACCGAGGCGGGCATATGCAGCCATGAAAGTATACCCGAAGAAGATATGAAATAAGTCAATGAACACTTATTTCACAGTGAATATCTGTTTTTCTGTTATAGTACACATAGATGCATATTGTAAACCTGTCACATAAAATAGAAATATTTCAATTTGATCTCAATTCTTTTCTATCACTCACAGTTTCCTCACAATGTAACTTCATTACAAACCAGGAAATTAGCAGAATATGTTCTATGAATTAAAATTAAATTAATATTACTAAATTTACAAAGCTTTTATCCAAGTCTAAACAAGAAAATATATCTAGCACATAGTCTTATGTGTCCATTTTCTTATATTTCCTTTCTCTCTTCCCCTTAAACACTGTCTGTATTGCGAGAAGGTATGCTTGAGGTCTTTCTGTCATAACATTATTTATTGCTTCTAGATTGGGACCAGTCACTTTATTGCGTCCAGTGTCTCTCTTTTTGCAAGTAACTGATCCTGTATCTTGGAAATGTTTGATGCACCTATTGGTTTTAAAAGTCATAAGGTTGACAACATCAATAGACATTTTAATTAAGCGTGAGAATGACAAAAAATTATATGGTATACTGATAAAACGTAAGACGTTTATGTTGCCAACAAAAGTATGTCAATTTGACGGTACCTGGACACTTTTGACAACATCACGCTCCGAGGGACTTGTCTGAATGCTGGATAGCGTTGTATAAACTCCTCTATGCGTGATTTAAATCATATTTATGTACCGCACCAATTTTAATGCCGGTACGAAAGTAGCTTTAAACCATGAAGACGTGGTGGTCTGTGTTCCTATCCAGGGGAAGCTGGTTGTATTAGTTACTGGCACAAACACACTCAGCGCGCTGAAATGTGCTTACTGATCCGCAAAAATTGCCGCTTTCTCTACATAGAGGGCACCATGATTTCAATATAAACTCACCAGTTGACTAGGATGTCTTTCTTGCTCAATCGGGGGGCGGGAAATAACGAAGACAATTAACACCATGTATTTCGTTAACGCAGCGTGCAAGTCAGTATTAATCTAAATTTTTGAATTCATTTGAATTAATTTTGAAGTTAGTTTTATATGTGGTTGTTAAAATTTTGCATTATTTTATTGATCTGTCAAAAGAAGTCGCAATTATTGAAACACATCTGTTACAAAATAAAAAAGTATGTTTATTTTGAGATGCAAAGGTGTTTCCTAATTCTTTTTTCTTGAATTAATCCATTTTAGGATAAAAAAATGAAACGGGGGAAAATTAAAGATGATGGTGAAGTTAGAACGGCATGGGTAAACAGAATACTGCATTATCGACAGGTACGAGCATTAGCTTTCAAACTTCACCGCTAGTGGACTCGCGCTGCCCTGTGCTGCCAGATTTAGTGTTCTATGGATTACGATGTATAGATATTTATTTAGTAAGTTGTCAATATTGATATCCCCCAGGATATAACTAGAATTATGCTAAAACTATGGCAACACTACTTCGAAAGCCAATAGCCAACCAGCAAATATGGAGAGTACAGCTAATAACGATCGAAGGGAATAGTGTCGCAGTAACATAGGCAACTTACATTCAAGAGGTTACGGGTTCAGTCCTCGCCTACCATGATCTCTGACATGGGTGTTTCGTAGTTTGTTCTGGTCACATAGGTGGATGCTGAAGTGCTCACTTTAATAAATTATCCCTAAAGCTTTCAGTTTCACAGTTGATCTGGTTTTGATTCCCGGACATCGTACCCCACATCCCCCCCTTTTTTTTTATTCAGTTAAATCCTACACAAGTTATACTCTAACTCAGGTGATATCACGCGTGTAACAGCAGAGATACTTTCCAAGCTCTTCATCCGGTTTCGACTCCTGGATCTCAAAGTGTTAGTGGCTGCGAGGTAGCTTTTGGCACAGGGATCAAAAGCTGACATTACTAGTTATTAGGTGATTGTTCCTATGTCCACCAAGTGGGGCACCCTCGGGAGGAAGGATGTGGTGGAGACAGAGTGCAGGGTCCCTACAGTTTACTAGTATAGAGACCTCCCCCGACAAGATGTTCCCCTACTGTGCGACCGCAACGAGCCCAGCAGCCGAGCCTAGCGATCCGAGGCCCAAAGGTCCCTGGCTGGCGGTCCCGAAATGGTCCCAGCAGAGGAGCTGAGACCGGCAAACAACCTACCGGAGGAGGAAGTAGTTTTCCTCAGAGCATATCCTGCCATGCACCGCCGAGACACCTGCCGACACTTCTACCCTGAAAGCGATAAACAGATGAGAGATGATATGAAATTATAAAGGAGATGAAACGCAAGGACAGGAAATTCGGGGGATGTAATTAACCTACCCATCATTCGCCTAGCGATCTGGGAAAACCCCGAAAAAAACATTGGTAAGGTAGGTCGGCCACGGGAATCGAACCCGGAACTCCCGAATGCGGGCCACAGACGAAACCACCTGAGCCATCCCGCTCGGTAGTTATTAGGGACTTCCGCGCGTCTCTGGGGCGTATCTGCCTGTAATCCTATGCCTTTCTGCGACTCTCTCACTTCATCTCTTCCTGCTTGGAGGTGTTAGCAGCCATAAATTAGTAGATAGATTGCAGTGCACGAGATGCCTTGCTTCTTGGTCTATCCTTTACCTTTTACTGCTAATATACACGAATATTTAATACCAGATTTCGTGCATAGTTTTCAGATGAATAAATACCTTAAGTGTACCACCATTTAGTTTCTTAATGTTTATTTCTAGACCTACTTTCATACAAGTTAGGTTACGTTGTTTGGTTGCTAATATCAATAGAAAACTTTGAACAGTGTCCGCTCCTGATCATCTATACAACGTCTCTTAGATTCCAAGGCAATAAACGTCTATTTTTTCCATAGTTAGCTATTACTAAGCGTAGAATATCACACTGAGGAGAGATTTTCCTTACCTAGTGCTTAAGTGGAGTGTGTATTTGAGGGCGCGTGTGTGCCCGATCCATCGCTATTGGTACTTGATTCTTGACTCAAGAATTATCAAGAATTATCGCGAACTATCAAGAATTTTTCCATTTTTAGCGATAAATGAGAAAATATCTCTTACTTTTAGTCTGATTAGAAGAATTTACATTTATTACAAGTTACTTAAATATACCTTTAATTTAGCATCCATGTCTTCATAGCATGAGGCTAGGAGTCGTGAAAAAAATGTTTACAAATTTAAGGAAAGCAAGATAAAATTTAACATTTAACAAAGCCAATACAATGACATCATCATGAGCACTGAAATAACAGCTAAGCGGTGCAACACAGCATCCGACTGGTCCGTAATACTAAGAACTGTTTTTTGTCGTATGCTAACTGGAAATCTTATTTACTGATGCCACACCGTGCACAGCAAAAAAAAGGGCTGATTAAAAGTACTGAGAAAGTACTGAGAAAGTACTGAACTACTTGGAAGCTACTCTCAGGCATTACATTAACATGAAACTATTGTCCCTCAAGGCTTAAGAATGTGTTTCGAAATGCCCCAAAGTTAAAAAAGGAATTCAAAGAGCACCTTTCTGAAAACCACTCAGATTTATAAGCCTATACTGATACGCTGGTATAGCTGGTTTAATTCTGCTAGGTATTTTGATGCAGTTGTCGATTTATTTTCTAAAAGAAAAGCTTCCAGTTCCTCCGAAAAAATTCTAAATGATCATTGTTGCGATGAAAATGCTCCATTATTGGAAAGGTACAGGCAACATTTGTTTCTGAAAATTTCAGAATGATAACAGATCCAATATTAGAATTTCAATCTAAACAAAAGCCTGTGGCTCATCTTGTTTTATCCCGAATTAACTCGCTGAGAACTAAATGTGAAGTATTAGAGAGTGGTCACTTTGGAAACAGAGTAAGTGCACTTTTAGATCATATCATGGATCCCAGTGTTAGAGAAGCAGTAGAGGAGAATCTATAATTTTGCTGCCATATGACTTTGTCTAAGTTGAACTTCATGATGGCAAAAGAAACTGATGATGCAATAACCATAAAAGCTTTAGATCATTTGTTTGTACCTTCTAGGCTAGTTACTAAATCAAGTGTAGATGATTTAAATCATGTAATGGTAGCACTTAAACAACTGATGCCCGATTTCACCAAAAGATGTTAAACTCGACGTTAAAAAATGTAACGTAACAATTGTCACAGCCCTAAGACTAATGTTTAATTTCTTGCATTTCCTCAACCTGTTTTCTGAAAATGTTAGCAAACCTGTGTTAACGCCAAGAAACTTGTAAATATCACAGCTTTAGAAGGCTATGGATGAGTCGTATTATTTTCTGAACGTATTGCGATGCGCTTTTGTTTTCATTTTCGTCTGCAAAAGCTGAAAAATGGCGGATTAACAAAATCATATGTAAAGCCGTGAGACAAGTTTCTCATCGATGGAGAAAGAATTCTTAATTGAAATGGTGACGAAGTGTAAGGATATTGTGGAAAATAAAAGGACGGATGCGGTGAATGTAAAAGAAAGAGGTCACGTGGGAAAATATTGGAAACGAATTTAATTCAAATGCACGTGTCACTACTACAAGCATAAAAAAACTTCGTCAGTATTACGTAAATTTAAAACGAGGAGCGAAGGACAAGTGACTTGAACGTTTCAAGACATAATTTAGTGAATTATAAAATCGCAAGTTCATTAATACTTGAAGCAAAGGCGAGATCGGCATATTCCTTTCGATGCATGTTCTAACCTCTCTTGTACTTCCGCAGTAACCTTCATAGCAACATGTTTCGACAGTCTGTACCTCTGTAGAAAATTTTCCTCTGATAGCTCCTCAAAACAATTTCTCCTCATAGGCCGTACTCTATTACGAATGCCATTTAGACGGTCTTAAATATAGCAAACCGACAACAACAGCTGAGTTCATGCCCGCCATCTTGACTATTTACAATTGTTAAGGACTTAACATCAGAAATTTGGCTGCTTAGTTTAATAAGAGATTTAACACGAGTGTTACGCTAACACTTGTTGGTGAAATGCAATTTATGTTTTAACTGTTGCTAAACTCGTATTGTCTTAACATCTGTTGGTGAAATCAGGCGTAAATGTATTTAAGAGCAGTGGTATTACTTGTGATTCTGATTTGCTTCTTTGTTACAAAGAGCTTTGTGACATTGTTGAACAGCAAAGCCATGATGGTAACGATAACAGATTAGATGTAGTAACAGCACTCTTGACATTGAAGGCAAAAGCATGATTCTTGCCGCAATTTCTGAGGAAAGTCCCTTCAATGTCTTTGGTTGTCGATGTCAAACGCTGAAAGTGAGAGATTTTTCTCTACATATAACTTAGTTGTGACACACAAAAGAAAAAGCATGATGTGTCATATTTGATTTTTAATGTTACCTACTCTCTGCCGATTGTATTTTAATTTTAAAAAATTGGGTTTTAACTGTTGTGTTACTCTAGTTACCCGTTACTTTTCATTTCAGCCTTGTCATTACTCATTAATCTCCCCAAAAATTTGCGCAAAATTAATGTGAAATTATGGCAAAATATTTATCTCAAAACACCACCAATTAAAATTATTAGTGCGAATTTTATAAATAACTGTCACCACAAAATCTTGCCTCTGCTCATATGCAAAATATTTCACACATTTAAATGGCTTGATTTTGACCTTAAGGAATGCATCTAATGGTCCCTGTGTGACCATTTAATACAAATTTTCAATTAAGTTTGAAAATATAGCCATACAAGAAATAGATCTAAGTATAAAATTACTTTTAAAATAGCAGCTTTAAAATCGAAAACAAAATATGCCAAAGAACTGCACTTCTGTGATGCAAAAAGTGGCATCATTGATTCCCTCGATACAGAGCCGGACTTGATCCTGTCACTAGCGGCAATTCATATTTGATGTCATTCAATCAATGGTTGAGTTGAGTTTAATGCTCGGCCTCTAGGGACAGGAGTTTAAACTGAAGTGAATAATGAATATTATTCATTATTATGTACGGCATGAGAACCTGATTGTGTTAAGTAGCATCCAACGGCATTCAGGGTACTGCGGTTTGCTTTTATTCTGTTAGCAATCTAGGTGATTGTTGGTTAGGCACTGGCGTACTTATCCCAAGGCTGTGGGTTCACACCCGGCCCAGACTGTTAGCCTTCAAGCGTGATCCATTCTCACGGGGGAGAACTTTGCAGATTCACTAATAAATTTAGGCATAAATCTCGCTATATTGAGATCGGTAATCACATATAGATACGAACACCATGCACAATTATGATATAATACTAATAACCACTTTTTTCATTTTATACCATAACATCTTGCACATCCTAAATAATTAAACCAAAGTAAAGTAAGTCAACTATAGCCACTCATGGAACGGATTTTGGTCATACGTTTCAAAAATTCATGTCCTCAAATCCAAAGAGGCTCACAAATTTAGCTACATCAAAATTATTTCTTTCAAAAATGTATCTGAATGTATGTAGTATTAGGGCAAACAACGATTTTTGAGGTCTTAATTGCTTTCTCAAACTATCCGAGTTTAGGGAGAGTTTTGGAAAGGTAAACTGAGACTGAAAAATTGAATGCCATAACGAGGATTTGAAACAGTCTCCGTCACGTTGACATGGCAGCTCGGTGGTTAGAGTAACCGAACGTAGTCCGGGAGATCCATGCTTCCAATTCCGGTTATGGCATTGAATTTTTCTGAGTGGCTCTGCCTTTCCAGACTTTTCAGATAATTAATCTTAATTTGTGTCAAAGGTTAGTACCAATATAATTTACTTTAAAGGCAGTGATGCCATGTCTTAGGTTCAAAGAGCAATTTATTATTTCACTTATTCTGTTATATCTTTGTGTAACGATAACGTCGTGGACATGACTCTCATTTTCTTGTTCTTACAAGTATTCTGAATTAACTTTTAATTAGAATTTGTCACAATATGTAACTGCTGCAGCTAATAAATGTGGCTTATAACTCCGCCCATTGGGAGTCTCCTCATTTCCAATGTCAACCTTTGGAACTGGAACACTGGTACACATCTCACTGAAGGAGATGATCTTACTGGACAGAGATGATTGGATGTCACCTGTGATATTGACAAGTTGGAGTTGCAGAGTCTCTGGACGTGAAGAAATTAAACTGTTGGATGTTTGTTAATGGAGATGTACTTCCTCTTCTATCTCCATGACTGGAAACTTACACTGGTTGCCAGATATCTGTTGAATGCGATGTATGTACTTTCTCTTCCATCTGCTTCACTGAGATACTAGATTGGTTGAAATCTGATTTACACTTAACTTGATCTGTAGTAGATGTTTTAATAATAGTTGACTGAACTTCATTAATGTTGACATAATTGAATTGTTTAATAAATTATAAGAACACTATTAAATGCTGGTATATCAAAATTAAGGATATTTTCTTTCTCACTATTTAGTATATATATATTTCCGCAATATCCAGTTCACTTACAAATTGTACAGATTTTAACAGTTGTGTATTTGGCATATTTCATGGTTACATTTCCAGAAGTGGTTGGCAACTGCTGATTTATCTATTTGTTTTCGTTTGACTTAACATTGGAGGACGTAACTTACAAAAGAAATCAATGGTACCATCACCACATGCCTCACTCAGCTGGCTATGAATTTCAATAGGTGTTACACCCCGAAAATGGAGGAAACGAATGATTACATGCTGTTTTTGCAATGAAAACGTCGCCATTTCAAGTATCAAAAACAGTCCTAATCTCGTCGCTGGCACTAGAGCTATATGCACTGTAAAGTGCTACCATCTTTGTCACGCATTCACAAAGGGTCCACGTCCATTTAAAAAAAAACATTAGTTCCTATATGGCTCCAGTCCTGAACAAACCTCGTATAACCATTTATAAACTATTAGTGGTATGCACAAAAATCATTTACTTATTTGTTTCAAGTGTTTTCCTGCATTTAAAGGTTTATTAGATGAAAACATTTTACTTGAAACAAGCAAAATATGTTTTGAGGTGTAAGGAAATGCTAAATTCTGCAGAAAATAATTCTAATGTCGTGAATAACAGCCGACACCTTCTAGAGAAACACAATTAAGTGTTTAAGAATTTAATTTTACAAATATGCAGATTTTCAGAGAGACTGAGTTCTCCAGAACGGTACAGGTTGTGAATATTCGGAGATCAAAAAGCTACGTACCGTAGCGAAACTCATCTGGGAATTGCTGCACGTCTTTATTCAGATTTAACGAACCAAACGTGGAAACAATAACCAATACGTTTCTAGGAGAAACAATGAACACGGGCGGTGTCCTTTCACGAAACAATGGAGCTCTTTCTCTCTTTCGTTGGGGATCTGGTTTTTGGAATGGAATGGCGCACGATATTGGCATATGTACATCAAGCAAAACAACACCATTTGTTAGGGGAAAATATCTGAAAAGAGTATTTGTGGTGAGATTTCCGTCTGGAAATTAAATTAACACAACTAAAATAGAATGGTTAGAGCCTTTTGGGTTTGGGCATTTCGTTTCCTAGATTCTAAACGCACATCCATACTAAAGCTCCAGCAACTCTGTGTTACTTAACATTTGTTATTTTTCTTGGACTTATGCTTTCCGTTCCTGAAGAGTTTTATTTGGCCTCGGAGCCTTGGCTACACATTTATCCCCCAGCTGTAGAAGAGGTATATTTCGCCAATATTGCACAGGTGCCTGCAATAAAGACTTACATCAAGCATCAAGGCAGCAACTAAACCAAATATATTGGCTAAATGATTACGTAGACTTCCACAACGCACACCGGAGGCCAAGAAAGGAGAAAATGCATTGGCATTTGTACCCAAGTTTGAAAAGATTATGTTTTACAATTCTAGTAAATTTGAACCTGTATGGCAGCTATTCATGCATAGATATTGTTGCAACTCGGGTTGCAAGGGGGATGAATGACTTACAATCCTAAGTCACAACTAGGAACGCAGCTACTAGAAGGATTGGGAAAATCAGATGGTAGAGCTAATTGGTAGAGGTTGAGGACTTGAGAAGGTTTAGAGAAACATCTAATGTCAAACCACATTAACACATATATTCTATGATTCGGTAGAACAAAACAAGGCATTCCCTCATCTTGAAGAGATCAGAGGTGCAATTGAAATATTATATAAATTATAACATAATGAACTCTACCTTGTGTTCAAGGTTGCCTAGGTGTCTGAACTAAGGGTTATATGAAGGATATAGCCTAGTGTTGATCTTCTTCTTGTTTCGGGTTCAACACACAACAACAGACTTCAGAACTGACAGGCTTAGTCCGTCGACTCAATAATACTAATCTAAAAATCCTCCCGCGTACTGACTTATATCATTTAATAGGGATCACACCAAAATGGCCGTCAATCGACAAGTTAGCGTTTCTCACAATCGTGCGGTCATTCTGGTGGTTCCCATGCCAAATTCATACTTCCTGTTTGGTCTTTCCTACTTCTGGCTTCCTGGTATTGCACCAACTTGTGCAGTTACTGTTTACATGAGTTGTCTCAATTTCCCTTTGTTTTGTTGACAAAGCAGGAAGTATCCAACAGTTCAATAACTCTATCTCAACTAGCAATGTGAACCAACTGATTTACACAGACGTATTCAAACTTGCAATACAGGAAATGAAATGTTAAATTCCAATAATTAGAATTCTTTCCAAAATTAGTTCAGAACTTATACGCAACAATATGGATAATATTAATTACAAACCACTACATACCTGTCGTCAGTACAATAAATTTGCATATAAAAGTAAATATGTACAGACATAAGTAGGCTACTACACATTTCCAATATTTCTTGTAGGTAGGTTTATTTAGATGTACATAAATATTCAAATGTATTTGGGTTTATTTATTTATTTTTGTACTCTACGTTTACATATAGAAGTGAGATTGTTTGACTCCCTTTCGCAGAGCAAGGTATACTTAAGATGCTACGATGGTCAGCATAGTGGCCCTAACGTTCAAGAGGTCCCAATTTCGAATCTCGGCTGGAGTGAGTTACCTGAATAAGGCTTTTTCCGAGGTTTTCCCTTATCCTGAAAGATGAATGTCGGGTTACTCCAAGCTCTATGGACTCTGGACTCATTTGAGCATAATTTCACCCATTTTATTCATCGTCCGATATGACTTAAGGATGGAGGACGTAAATTATAAAGGGAAATAGTGGCTGCATTGTTCAAACCTTTCTTGCAATGCTTAATATTTACCACCTCTGAGCTTATATTTATGATCTGTTTGCGTGCAGTACAAATAAAATGTAAGTGATGAATCGTGTCCGTGTCTCTAATTCCAAATCTGGAACAAAACCCATACTCCGCACAGGTTTATTTTGATCCAGTTTTAGATGTGAATGTTTATGCTTATTGGGGTGTCAGTTTCAAGGAAATCCATTACTTCCTTTGAGTGTCCTGTTGAACACAGGTAGGATCAAATCCATTTAAACACCTCCGGTATACCTTAAACTGGGATATTCATATAGTGCTGTAGATAGATGAAAATTAAAATCCATTAATCATATTACTGTAATCAATTAATCTATCGATTTCTCGAGATATTATCTGTTCGAAAATTAGGTGTAAGGCTTATATAAAGTACTTTAACACTATGTACATTTAATTACTTATGAAACTTTTAAATATTTAGTTTCAAAATTTATGTTTGCATCAACTGCACATGCTTTATGTATGTGTTGAATTATATTTACAATATTTTTGTAAGTTATTATTTAGTAACGTATTGTATTAATATCTACTAAGATTTGTGAGACTGTCATGCAAGTAATAGTTTACGTGAAGACTCACCTAGTCACTTTACAAAATACTTGTTTTCTGTTAGACATTTTACCAGATTTATTTAGCGTAAAGCCAAAAAGTACACCCAGCTTCCCTCGCAAATTTTCGTGTGCCAAAATTTTAATTTCACTCAGCACAAAACGTTTTTCCTTGTTTTAACATTTTAAGACAAAACTTTCACTCACTGTCACGAACTCAGAAACGTTACTGGCTTACTGCAGTTTACAGCAAAGTTACACCATCACCAGCGCTGAGAAGAGGGATTAGCTATTGTTTCTATAGCTGAGTAATCGAAGTGTTTGGTTCAAGGTTGTACAGTTCAGTTTATGCTAGCAAGCGATAGTCAGTTGTATACGATATGTTGTCACACACAAGCTGTAAGGAAAGAAACCTCTCTGTCAGCATCTGTATGTAGTTATGTACCTCTTAGAGTATTTCACAACAGAAGTGTTATTTAGGCTCTCTCGGGGTTCAGAGTGATTTCTTTTAGCTATCGGGAGTTATATTATCTCAAAGTACATAGAACATTACAAGTCTAATGAAAACTTGATGCGTTGGAAAGGCTGTTCAGGTTGGAAGCAATACATCAAAACAAAGAGGGTCAAATTTGGCTAAAAGAGTTTTGATTAATGTTTACTGAAATCGATTAATTTTAATCGACTCGATTATTCGAGCAAAAAGTTTTAATCTTTAATGTAAAATAAAGAATTAATCGATTAATCGTTTCGGTTAATCGATTAAATGACGCAGCACTAGTTTTTATGGTTTATGTTGTGCTTTTCAAGAAAGTGTAAGTTCTTTCTCCTATTCGTTTAAGTTACTTTGCTTCTTTCCAGTAGCATTTCATTCAACTTTTCCCTTGACTTTGGTTTTCAATGTTATATCTGATACTTGCTATGCATCGATCACAGATCAGCTTCTTAGGCATATCTGTGTGTTGGACTTACCTAACAAAATTGGCGATTTTCTTTTCATCTCAACGAAATGATCAGGAATATGTATATTAAGTTTGGGAAAAGTACCATTATCGGAAGATATGAAAATAAAATAAATAATAATGTTCAGGCGCTGGAATCGTATACACTTACCCCTGTGACAGATGACTATCAGTACTATCATATCCTTAGAAGCTAGTGAAATCTGGGATAAGTTGGTAGTATTTACGTGTTAATATTTACTTAGAATTTGTACTTGGAAAAAAATACCTAACCTTTGTCCATACACCTCAATGGCATGAAGCTACAAGCAATAAGATTTCATTGCAAAACATTACATGGAACAGTTCTTTACTTAGAGTGTACCTACGTACACTCCACTTGTTATGACGAAAGTTAATTAATAATCAGTAAAATAAGACCTAAAGCTTTCCTGGCGACGAATATGCTCACTTTCTTCTCGGGCAACAGGCCAGGTGAAAAGATGATTAGATATCGACGTTTCGGGAGTGTGCATCTCTCCCATCATCAGGATATTGTAACGGGAGCGCTGGAACACCCTGTGAAAGCAGCTGGCAGCGTAAGGCAGGGGAGGTTCGGTTAGCCACACCTTCCCCTCGTTTGTCTTATAGTGGTGACCAGGCGGCGGTTGGGAAAAAAAACATGACTGTGTCGCCTGTTTTCTCTACACCTGTTTCTCGAAATTACGTAATCTGGAACATTCTCCTGGTCACTAGAAACCGGCGATATTCCTATATAAAGAGGGCTACAGACGGACAGAGTTGAGTTGGTTTTGGTTTAGTCAGTCAGTGAGTTGGTCAATCAGTTGGTTAGTGTGTGTGAGTGAGGAGACAGTCGCAGTTCTTGGTGTAAGAGTTAGTCAGTGACGTGTTAATGAACGAAAGGATTGTGCAACGGAAGACTGTACGTAACTGGTATGTGCATCGGAGCTTACGTAACCGCGAGTACAAGGAAATTGTAACGGACGGACTGGTGAATTGTAACTGTGTGCAGCACGAAATTCTGTGTAATTGGCAAGTGTTAAACTGTAAGTCGGTGGAAATAAAGCACATTTTGGAGTGGTGTAATTGGACTTTTCATTTCACGAACCCACAAAGTCACAATATTTATAAAATTTTATAAGCACAAATGAAACACTGAATATAATACAAATATAAACACAGCCAAAGCACTATCAAAATTCGCATTACTGAACAAAAGTCTGTTTTCAGTAAATTAAATGCCAGGTCAGAAGATGGAGTGAGTATAGAAAATTTTGTCAAAGAAACGTAACTACTTAACTTGATTATCAAGCTGACAGATTTCCATTTTTAAGGTCGGTTTCCAAGAGGATAGATGATACGCCTCCAAGATATATAATCATCTTTTCCCCTGGCTGGCTGCCCGAGAAGAAAGTGAGCAAGAATCAATAAATTTCTTATATTTTCGAAAGTCAAAAAATTGCCAAGCTGTCATTTCATTTCTGCAACACACACAACATTTTTTTTAACTGCAGCGGAGAATAAGTAAAATTTAGCGATTTAAAATTTGAAACAACTATATTGGCGAGCAAATAGTTCCACTTTAACGGGCCAGTTTGAAAGAAATAGTGTTTAGCTCAGGGTAAAACAATGAGGTTAATCTTCGGGTATGCTTGGATATGTGTGAGAAGGATAGTTTAAATGACACTGGAATGCCCGTTTCAAGCTGATTTATTGACTGCTTCTTTTTATCAGCACATCGAACTTGAAATTGCCGTCCAAGGGTTACCAATACATCACTGTTCAGAGTTACTAAAGGCGGAATGCTTATTACTCGAAAATACTTAATTAGTTACGTATAAACCGACAAATATTTTCTCTCATCACTTTTGGTCTTCCCTCGACCAAGACAGAAGAAGAGGCCTTTCTTAATGGCTTGCCAGCCACGAACTGATTCACTGTCCTCACAGCTGCGCGTGAGTCTATCGCTTTCACTTTCTGAAAGCCCATTATTCAACGAAAGATTCCCTTTGTGACTATTTTGTCATGCCATTAAGAAGGGTCCAAAGAATAGCCTATTCAAAGTCAAGTCCTATCCATTAGAAATCTGCTAAGGGCACTGTTTCCTACGTTTCTTTTGTTAAAACAACTTATTCACACAAACTGCTATTCGATTCAAATGCATCTGCACGTATTGTAACAAGGAACCAAAATTCCTTTGAAATCCATCATGATTCTTTACTTATTGCAATCCTTTAATTTCGGTATAAAATTGAAGGCAACAAATAGCATAACTGTCACTGAGCTTGAAAATCTAAGAAACATATTTACATATACTTAATTTCAAAACAGTGACCACATCTGAAACATCCATTGATTTTATCCACCACTATTAAGAAGTACATAATCATGAGACAGGCTACTTTGTTGCATTGTTTTATCCTCTGTATCGCTGCGAGGATATTGCGGTTACGGGGATATGCAAATTTAATTCCCTAGCTGTTTTCGAGAAGACAGATTTTCCAGAATTTTCTTCATCAGAATCTGTTTATTTACTATCTCATTATTTATATATTATGTTATTAAAGTAAATATAGGTCATCGAGATTTTAGGTATTTGTTATATATAGGGTCTAGTTGTTTGCTGTTCTATTCAAGTTCAGGAAGAAAGAAAAGTATCCTAGAAAGAAATTTTGGCAGCATATTAATTCAAATTTTATAGCTGAACTGCAAAACGGTCATTAAGTGTTGACTTTTCTTCAGAACGTTTACAAAATTATTTAATAATATTAGATTAAGTGTAAGTAAAATTATGGTATAATTTATCGTCCGTATACAGCAACTCAAAGAGTGTGAGTGTGCAACACACTGCCTTACACATTATTTGAGTTATAATATAAGTTAAAATAAATAAAATAAGATTTTGTCATATAAAATAGCTTTACGAAAAACAGAAAAATTATTGTAGTTTTTTAAATTGTTTACTAAGACTGTACCCTGACATTTTTATAACAGTCTGGTTTATGGAATTAAGCCTGACAATTACAAATGAGCCAAAACCAACATATCTATAATTTAGCTAACACTTTACAATGTTCTCCTTTTGCATCATACAAGTAACTAAAAATACAAATGAAACAACACAAATGCAGGAGCGGTTTAGGGGCCAGTCGACACCATGGTCATTTGGGAGTAAAAAAAAAAAAATAATATTTTAATAACGCATAAAATAGTGCAATTAAACTACAAATGTACGAAAAGGGCAAGGGCCAATTAGGAATTATTATTTTAATGACAAATTAATATAAGCTAAAGCTCCATATAAGGAAACAAAATTGATAAATCGGTGACAGAAAGTCTTCATTGTGCTTAATGCTACGACCTGATTATCAGACCGTACCAAGAACTGTTAATACAGTCTGAGGAAGAAAGTTATACTTATATTCTGAATTTCTAACTACATTGAAAATTCTAGTCTTTCGTACGAAATAGACAAGCATTCCAATACTTTTTTCGTAGTATCTCTCTGAGATAATGAGAGAGATGTCATATGTGGCATTTACTCACCACTGCTCCTGTAGACAATGCAGTCCTAAAGGACAGAAAAAGAATAAAAGAAGGGAGTAGCTAATAAAAGCAAAACTACACCACAAGGAGGAGTCAACGCCAACGAGAAGTCCCATTTTGACTAAATTACCGCCAGGCAACACTGACCTTAGGACTCAAACAAAGCAAACAAATGCATACATTTATTTTAACTGGTAATTCCTTGTAGACTAAAGGAAGTGGGACTTAACATCCCAATTTTCCTTCTATTTTTCATTTATTATTAATCCCTATGTATAATTACCATTAAGACATATAGTATACTACGAGGGTGAGTCAAATGAAAACTTCATATTTGTAATAACAAATCGAAATTTCACGCCGTTATCTTGTAATTTGGTAAGCGTGCTACAAACAGCGTACAGAATGGTCTGTAGTTAGCAGCGTAGTGCAGATGCACACATACCGTCGTAGTATCAGTATAAAGATGGCCGCTCCACTTGCGACTTGCATGAGGGAAGAACAGCGTTCTGTTATTCGGTTTTTGCGTATTGAAGTTGTGAAACCTATTGTAATTCATCGACGAATGAAGGTTCAGTACGGTGATGCATGTTTGTCACAGCAGAAAGTCTACGAATGGAATAGGAAGTTCACAAATGGTGTGACTTCAGTGGAAGATGCTCCATCCACATCCAGGTCAGACACAACGAGTTGTGACTCCACAGAACATTGCAGCAGTTGAACCCATAGTGAAGGAAAACCTCCGAGTGACACTGAATGACATTGCAGCATGTTTACAGATTAATCATGGGTCAGGACACCACATTGTACTTGACTTGCTCCAGTTTCACAAAGTGTCTGTAAGATGGGTTCCACGGCAGCGGACTCCTGAAATGAGAGAACGACGTGTTGATGCTTGTGAAGAACTTCTTCGGCGCTTTGAATGGGAAGGTGATGGCTTCCTTGCAAGAATCGTTACTGGGGACGAAACCTGGGTTCACTTCCACCAACCGGAATCGAAGAGAGCGAGAAAGGAATGGCGCCATCCCTCATCACCAAAAGCAAAGAAGCTTCGAACAGAACTATCTGCAGCGAAGGTTATGCTGACTCTTTTGGGACGAAAAAGGCGTCATTTTGGAGCATTACATGCCTAGAGGGACCACTGTCACCAGTGCATCATACACAGGTCTCCTAAAAATCATCTGCGGCCTGCAATAAAATAAAAGCGACGTGGATTGCTGTCAGCAGGAGTCCTTTTACAACATGACAATGCAAGGCCTCACACTGCCCGTGCCAACAGTTACAACAATCACATACCTGCATTTTGAGTGTCTTCCTCATCCACCATACACACCAGACCTTACCCCGAGTGATTTCCATATGTTTGGAACACTCAAAGACGTAATGGGAGGATAGAAGTTCCGTTCCGATAAAGAGGTGCATGAGTGGTTGCACGGACTATCAAAATAATTTTTTCTAACGGCATTTATGCACTTTGTAAGCGCTGGAGGACTTGCATTGAGCGCGGGGGAGGTTATGTTGAAAAGTGATACAGCTTTGTGACACTTCTGCTCAATAAATTATATTTAAAACATATTTAAATTTTCTTTTGACTCATAACATTCATTACCTACTTCGGCTCAAATTCCAAAACTATTGTGTAATATTTCTATTATTAATTAGTATATCCCGTTTAATTTTTGGAAACACCAGTCTTATCATCTTACCCAAGGCGGAACGTGGCTACCATTTCATTCGCTAAATAAGAGGACATTAGTACTTTTGGGAAAATATTGTTATTTATAGAGAATGGGTTAGTTAATTGTTATGAGAAAAGTTATACATTAACTTTATTATTACTTTTATGCAACTCAACGGAACGCATCTTTCCATTTTGAGTGTGTAGCATTAAAGCATGATCAAAACATTATGTAACATTATTTACAACAAGATAATTATGATCAAGCCGGTGGACTTCATACTTATTGTATTGAGCGGATCACTCGCTGCATTATCGGCCGGGTAGTGTAGTCTGAAGTTGCAACTGTTCTTTTTTTCTTTTCTTTTTTTAAGTGCTTGGTAGCGCTGTGCCCATGAGCCGAGTTTTGCTCAGAAGTGGGTTTTCACCCTTGAGTCAGTCGGCGTAAGTGTCTAAACCTGCCCGTGATGTGGTAAGTTGTTTCTTTCTAAAACGTGGCTTTCACTTTCTGGACTGGTACGTTGTGCTCGTGAGGAAAAGAGAACTGTTTACTACTCTACAACTTAATCTCTTATTGGGACATAATTTCGTTCTAAGGAAGGAATTAAGAGACAAAGTATGTGATATATATTGTCACAAGTGACTTTTGATTAACACAAATAGTAGTT
Organism: Mantis religiosa; assembly: GCA_030765055.1. Classification (NCBI taxonomy): domain Eukaryota; kingdom Metazoa; phylum Arthropoda; class Insecta; order Mantodea; family Mantidae; genus Mantis; species Mantis religiosa. Next base: position 9,192,005 of record CM060950.1, on the reverse strand, counting down.
CATTTGACTGTAGAAGTATGTGTGAAGTCACTACCCCACTCCTTCACCCTTTGGATAGTAAGTTTGTGCAAGCCGGTCTAACCCCCCCCCCCCTCTCTGTAAGTACCAGGGCTGTTCAGCAAAGAATAATCATAATTTTTAAGCGTCATAATTTTGCACTAAAATTCAATCTTAATATACTCTATTAGCTTAATGTAAAACAAACACGCCGTAGTAGTTTCATTGTTGGTACTTCTGGTTTCCGCCTGTGAGAAACAGGTAAGTTCAGACATGTTCAGTATCGTCTACCGCTGCAATGGAGGTAACATGCAGTTAAAGTTAATGTTAGAGGAATATACGGAGTTTATTTCAAAAGTAATCACTGCTGATGAAACTTGGCTACATCATTTTGATGCTGAGAGCATGTAGCAAAGCTAAGTGTGGATATCTCCTTCATTCCCAACCCCCCAAAACAACAGAAGTGTTTGCTGCTGCTGCGAAAGCTATGGTCATTTCATTCTTTGATGTTCATGGAATGGTTTATCATCATGTTGTACCTGCACACACATCAGTAACTGGACAATACTACAGGGATGTCCTGAAAACATTGTAAATCCATATCAGGCACAAAAGACCACATTTTCATGAATCAGGCTGGATGCTGCACCGCGATAATGCGCGGCTGCATATTGCCAATGTTGTTGATGAATATCTCTCACCCTCCCTATAGTCCGGATTTAGCCTTATGTGACTTTTTTCTATTCCCTAACTTGAAGAAACGCCTTCGTGAGAAGCATTATCTATCATCAGAAGCAGTGGTGAAGGCTGCGGAGGCGGTTTTGAAGGATCTCTCAAAAAATTGTTTCCAGCATGTCTTTGAAGACTGGCAGAAACGCTGGGACAAGTGCATCGCATTCAGCGGAGACTATTTTGAGAAGTACTATAAAAATTATGAGGATGAATAAAGGTACGTTGTCAAAAAACTTATGATCATTCTTTATTGAACAGACCTCGTAGCTATCGTCTGGAGAGGACGTGTGTACCCGCAGCGGGTGAGGAACAGGTAATGTATCTCTCTTTATATCTATAGTAAACCTTTCTTGTCTAAATTGTTGTTTTGGCATGTGATTATATAATTACACCTGATAGAAAATTCCAGCGTCTCATAAAGCATGTAGTTCCTACCTTAAGCAGTTCCTCGTGTACGATCTGGCCATGTGCTAATTATCCATTACCATCTTTGGTTAGGTCGTCACAATATATGTATATTTCTTCAATTGAGCATATAGCAAGGGATAGTCGTTAAGGAATGTTAAACTGTAAGTAACTAAGGGCTGAAATAAAATAAATATTTAAAACAGATCCACCAATCCTTCTGGAATGGCTTACGTAGGGATGGGCACACTTTCACCTTGTGATAGATGTTGCCGTATACCTTTTGTCATTTGACCCATCGGTTCCTTGTTGCCTTCCAGTTATACCGTTTCATTTGTTGAAATTTTGCGGCCTTCCCTCTGACGAGGATTGGTATATTATTAAGCATTTTGGAAATGTATGTTATGTAATTTAAACAGGTAAACTTTCGTTTTCACTCTAAGTATTGCCAACATCTGGAATTCTTTGGTGCATTTGGAAGGATGATGTGTGTAGTGTCTAACGCCCGCTTTTACTACATACGGCACCGCAGGCGGTGACACTGATGATACATGAGATGAAGATGGAACACCGATGGAATGAGATGGCGGGGGAAACCGGAGGTCCCGGAGAAAACCCGCCCCATGCGCCGTGTTGTCCACCACAAACCTCACTTGTGTAAAGATGAAGGTCTGGCAATATGAGTGGAGGGTGTATGGTTATGGTGTGAATTTTTAAGTGTTCAAAGTATGTAAAATAACTAACCAATTCAAAAAATTGACCTTTCAAAATATTTACTGAACATAAATTTTGTACAATCTGAGGCAACTTATACTTTAGAAAATAACGTTACCCTTTAAGAGTTAAGCACAACAGAGCGTAAATTCGTTGTACTTATTATGTCATTGCCAAAAGAATTAGTCTATTATATTGTCTCTCCATGGTCACTGAAACCATTAGTTTAGCTTATTTAGGTAACAATTGCCTATCAGTCACAACGCATGCTTCTCAAGTGGGTGATTTTATTTTAGAAATATGACATTTCTAATAATTGTATATCAGAGTGAAGTTCGAAAAATTGTGCAAAGAAAAGAAATAACTCATAGGATCACTTTACAAAGGTTCTGCAGAATTCCACTAAAGATTTTCCGCGTCTTTTGGATGTAGTAACGTAACACAATCACAGAGTTGGTCACACAGTTCACATAATGTTATTAGGTCATTGAATCACTTGTAAGAGCGTCCTTTTTATAATATTAAAATTAAACAATACCTTTCTTTTCTTTGTAAAACACTAAATGAGTATAAATATCTTAAACCACGAATATAAAGAAAAATACAAAGTGCTTAAACAGATATTCAGGGTGTATATAAATGAATATCGGGGTTTTGACTCTTTATAATATTTATTACATTCAACTCACAGTTATAAATGATATGTCAAATGAAAAAGCAACTCAGTTTTGTTTGTTGGCACCAGTGCGCATGTGCGTGCAATGTTTCTGCCGCAATCAGCTGGACAGCATTAGTAGCAAAGATGAAGACTATTTACCAGAAAGTGTTTTGTGTTTTGCAGTTTGTAAAGACCGAATCTGTAGTTACTGTGCAACGTGCGTTCCGCATAAAGTTTGTTTGTGATCCTCCTAGTGATAATAACATTCGTAGATGGTATCATCAGTTTGAGGATACCGGCTGTCTTTGTAAAGGGAAGAGCATGGGACGACCAAGAGTAAGTGAAGAAACTGTTGAGCGAGTGAGAGAGTCGTTCACACGTAGCCCAGAAATCAATCCGGAAGGCTAGTCGTGAATTACGAGTTCCTTTGTGGACTGTTTGGAAAGTTGTAAGAAAATGCTTACGGCTACGGCCTTGCCGTTTACAGTTATTACAGGCTCTAAAGCCGACAGACCCCGGATTACGTGCCAACTTCGCAAACGACATGTTTCATGACGATGACGATTTTATGGATCGTGTTGTCTTCAGTGATGAATCGACCTTTCACCTTAGTGGACATGTTGACACTCAGATGTGCGCATCTGGGGCTCAAGACATCCTCACGAGATGATACAAATGCAACGAGATTTCCCTAAAGTAAATGTTTCTTGTGTCGTATCCTGGCGAAAAGCTTATAGCCCTTTCTTTTTTTTGGTGAACCTACTGTAAGTGGCACTTCTTACCTTGACACACTAGAGCAATGGCCCTTCGCTCAGTTGGAAGAAAACGAGCCAGAGAACTTAATTTTCCAGCAACATGGTGCGCCACCTCACTGGCATAACAAAGTACACGATTGGTTGAAGGTCACTGTACCCGAGCGCTGGATAGGCCGCAAGGGCCCCAATGATAGGGCTTGCTATGCATGACCTCCACGTTCTCCTGACCTAACGCCATGTGATTTTTACCTTTGGGGCTTCATCAAGGATCATGTGTACGTGCCTCCGATACCAGCTGACCTCCCTGTAACCGGATTGAAGCAGCTGTTGCTAGAATTACTGAGTACACACCATCGTTTGAGAATAACTCGGCTATAGACTTGATGTGTGCCATATGACAAAGGGTAGTCACATTGAACATTTACAAGGTTCTTGGTAAAACTGTTTGAGTTGCTTTTTCATTTGACATATCGTTATTAACTGTAAGTTAACTGTAATAGATATTATAAAGAGTTACAACCCAGATATACATTTATATACACCCTTATTTTGTGCAAAACAAAAATGTAGGTAACTACATAAATTAAGCAACTTTAAGCAAACAGGTTTTTAATTACTATAGCACAAAACTTGATAATTACTAAAAACATTGACTTTATGAACAGAGTTATAACATAGACAAAGTTACAAATCTTCAATGCAATATTCCACGAACACCTGCAAGTGACAGTTGTAGTTAGTTGAACCAAGCATGCACAGAAAAGCTGAACACAATTATCAGAAAATGGTAAATATGTTTATTACCCTTTAATAAATTTCACTCGCCTTACTGAAAACAAATGATGAGCTCCAATCCAGGATCACTCTATCAGTCCCACAATATTTTGATGTTCTAGTTAAAATCCCGTTGAAAAACTTGCAAACTTCATCTAGCGGATTTAAACATTTCCATTGAAATGCGGTTGCATTATTTGCTGCGGAGCAAGGGGATTTCCCAGCTGGGAATTATGCCACGCCGTGCATTATATATTACGAGCAATCATAGAGATTTCCAGGTATAAAATCTGGAACGGAGGGAAATAACGTTGAACTTTCGCTGGACTGTGGGTAGGGATGCTACACATAATAATTTCCAAACATTTTTACGGTGTTTCAGGTTTATAAACAGCACTGGGACTGGTTTCTACCTTCTGTCTGTGGCACATGCCATCTTTCTTTTGCACACTTCGGTTTGACTGCAGATAACTTGAAACAAATTACATACGTATTTAGAGGGTTGCTTATGATATTTGTGGAGAATATGGTGCGAGCTGTATATCTGAAGCATCGCCTTTGTTCGGGAGACCGTATATTCAGACTGGATGCCATTCCGCTGTTTTCATCTACATATACTTCCTTCTATAGTTTCATACAGAGATATTAACCACTATCGAGGAAGTCCTGAACAATAATGCTGTTGCCAATAATGAAATGCACTGCAACTCACTCCCCCATTGCTTTAAATATCGAAACAGATGTTTAGGATGTACACTTCGACATAAGGCTACAAAAATATCTGCCCAACAAAACACTTCAGTTTCTCCTGCCATAAAAATACGATAGCGTCAACTTATCTCTACTATAATAGGATGATTGCTTCATGTAGTTCACTATAACATCTTGTGCCTGCTAGCGTCCGAAACTAACTAGAAGGAATAGCCACTGAGGACCTCGCCACACATACGAGTTAATGGGCCAATCAGAACCGAGTGAATTTTCGCCAACCCATGCCCTATCGAATATGTATTGCACATTGAATAAAACTTGTAGTTTACCAAACCTCGATCGCTTTGCGGTGGTCTCTATCACACATCCGCCATGCCCACCTCGGTTTGCTGTAGATGGTATTGTGCCTGTCTCACGTTCAACAGGTCCCGAGTTCGAGTCTTGGTCAGGGTGAGTTACCTATTATGTGTTTCAAATGGGATGATGTTTGTCCTTGGAGCACTACTACGTGAGCAACCAATCGGAGTCCTGCAGTGTTGTCGTATTGCATTCCCGCTATGTGATGTGTGACGAGCGGCAAACTACTCAATCTCTAATAAATGTTATCCGCGCTAAGATAAAAATTCAGATTTTGCAAAAACTGGTCCATGTGGAAGGAGAGAGTAATGTATTTAACATAACCGTAAAACCCCCATAATTTTAGCTCAAATAGTTTTCCTAATACAAAAAAAATAAATAAAGTAGATACCATTATATTGTAACAATGCATTGCGACGTAAGCAATGTAATGAATGTCATTATTGGTTGGCACGTATGCGTGAAAGTATATTTTAAATTACTCAGAACTAAAACTTAAACATTAGACATGACGCGATAAAAGAAACATGTACTTTGAATAAGCCAAGGTGTTTGTTAAATTCGATGAGAGGAAACAAACACAGAAGGTGTCTGGTTACATTATATCTTTGTTTATGAATGGTTCGTAATCTCTATTTGCTCAAGAGAGTTCAAAGCAGCAATATTCAGTTACTCTTGCATGAAAAAGTGTATCAGCTGGATCAATGAGATACGATTCACCTTCTCCCTTACTATTGCCGGAACAATCTAACTGAGCTAATGTGGGCTCAAATTATGTAGCAAAAAGAAATAATATTTTAAACTCACTGACGTTGAACGACTTATTCACAAAAAAGGAACACTGCAAGACTGGGAAAACTGCGTGAGACTTTATATAAACTACAAGAAGACGACTTTTGGAAATAAATAGCACGTAACGAGATTTTGGAACCTAACATCATAAATTTGTAGTATTCAGACGATCAAGACAATGACAATGACGAATTATCTCTTAACGTAAGTAACATTCAAACTATACGGATGCACCGCTGTTATTTTTATTGGATTAGAAAAATAAGTAATTCGTAAACTATAATTAATTTTAAACTAAATATTTAAACCATTTGCGTATTATACGATAATCCATGTTGCAATTGTGATTTCAACAACTGCATCATTATAAAACGTTGGAAAATTCAGTTTGCATTAGCGCCACGAACACTCGCTAGTGTGCGAGAGAGGCGGAAATATTAAAAGAGTGGTGAATAACGAGGTGGCAACGCTGACGGCTCTAACGCATCTGATTCGCTACAGGAGAGAACTCTTCCCATTTCAAACACAATAGAAAATGCTTTTCCAGGGATTTTCCCTTATATTGAAAGACAAATGTTGGGTAACTCTAAGCTCTGTGGGCCCTGGGCACATTTGAGCATCATTTCACCCATTTTATACATCATCCTATATGATTTAACGTTGGAGGGCTTAAATTTAAAAAAAAAAATGTCACCTTGTGTCTTGTACGGCTTAAGCTACATAACTAAACATAGTGGAATCTTACTCATCAAGTCCAGAAGGACCTTTTAAATCCAGTGAAAAAAAATATATACAGTTGCCTTGGTGAAGGCTTTAGCGGTAGAGGAAAATAGTGTTGCCAACAGCTAATACCAGCCGCGTATAAGACAAAAGTTGGAACGCACAGATAAGATATGAACAATTCCTAGCTGTGATTGGTTAAGAACTAGAGATATAAGGCTTCCCTTAACAACACCATTATACGTGAAGGCAGATCCTGAAAAAGGCCATGGAGTCTACAATGGCCGAAAGCTCGACATTCATAAACCTAACACGGCTGATCACCCGCGACGCCTTGATTAATATTTAACCTTATTCGGTTCTTCTCATGTTTGTTTATCTGACTTATTTGAAATAATTTTCGTTAGGTAACATTAAATTGCTTAATCGCCAAAGTAAAGTATCGCGTCACGTCACGTAGAAGGAAGCAAGTTGCTTTGAGAAATAAACACGTATATAAGGACAGCCACTGAATGACATCATTTAGGGGAAACAATTTGGCGTGAGAAGTAAACACGCTTTCAAGGACAGTTGACGCAAGGAGTCATAATATTCCTACGCAAAAGACTTTTCGCGTGTATAGCTTTTAGATCCAGAAAGATGTACTGCAGCTAATAGGTACATAAATTCCTATGCAAGGTATGAGGTAGTCAGCAGTGAGGGGTAGTCCGATCAGTGTGTCTGGTGCTCAGAGCTTCATGTTGAGTGTGCTCCGTGGGGAAACGGCTGGTGCCATAGAGCAGTCCACGAATCTGTCAGTCCGTGTGGACTGCACAGATCTGTGGTACGTTCAAGCTCCGTGGTGATGGTTGGGTAGGTGCAGGTTAGGTCACCACTCAGTAAGTGCGGTTCTGGTTGAGGGATCGCCGAGCTGTGGATTCGGCAGCGAAGAAGTTTACGTGCGGATATAGGAGTTGTGTGCAGAATTGTGTAGCTCCGTGTAAGAAGTTGACCTGAAGGATTATAGCAGCTCAAAGGTTGTGTGGTACAGAGACATAAAGAAACATATTTGAAAGACGTTTGGAAGTGTTTTAAATTGCATAAAAGTTTATTTTTCACCACGCCTTTGACGGTAATGGTTCTTTCGACGGTCATTCTCCTTCGGAACATATCGAGATGATGTGGCCGCGCCGTGGCTCAGTGGTTAGACCGCTTGGCTCTCACCAAGGCGACCCAGGTTCGACCCCAGGCGACCGCAAAGTGAGATTGTTGGTGGACAACGCGGCACTGGGGCGGTTTTCTCCGGGATCTCCGGTTTCCCCCGCCATCTCATTCCACCGGTGCTCCATCTTCAACTCATGTATCATCAGTGTCATCGCCTGCGGTGCCGTATGTAGTAAAAGTGGGCGTTAAACACTACACATTCGAGATGATGTTATCTCGTAGACGTTAAGTTTCTGGTACTTAATCATTAGATCACGCACACATTTACATTCTCATTCACACTTCCAGGCTCTGGGGAAAATGGGGAATCAACTTGGTTGGAGAAAAATCCCCACCCCAGCCGGGAATCAAACCCGGGACCCCTCGAGCGACAGGCAAGGTGCTCTACTGACTGAACTACGGTGCCAGCATATAAATGTTTATGTCATCATTGACCTAACGATTTGGTGAAAATAAAGGTTCAAGGTAAACCGTTTTTGTCTTGTCGTCTTGTAATATTAAATAATTCGAAAAGCAGGAAGCAGCAAACTCGTCAATGAACAGGAAAAGCATATTGGACTTTTCAATGACAATTCCTTCATACATACATGTTAGCAAGATTTTAAACGTAACTATTATTACTGAATGTTCTTGGACACAGCTGTACATTATCTTGAAAATATCCTGTCCGTGAAATGCTTCCTGGACAAAATTCGCTTAATTTATTGACATACGCCTCATGTTTTCAAGTTAGATGGGATAGCTCAGGAGAGAGTTGACTCGATTGGACCGCTAACCACACCATTGGAGGGATTAGCTGCGCAATTCTCTGGTGTACGGCGGAGTCCGCTCAACAATGCCCATCAAACTTAAACTGTGGGTGTATCGTCCGATCGTTCCGCCACTGTTGCTGTACGGATGCGAGGTCTAGGGTTCGGTGGCTCATACCACACTCCGCAGGCTGCAGGCCGTACAGAACAGGGCTTTAAGGATGATGTACGTTACCGACCGCAGGTTCCCATCACACTTGCTACACACACAGTCCGACATACCCTACGTTGAGGACGTCGTGAGTGAACGAATGTGCACGTTGTATGCCAGGATTACTCCTCACCCAAACCAGCTGGTGAGCACACTGGGTCAATATGACCACCGTCTCCCCAGGAGACGGAGGAGTCACCGCCTCTTCAAGGATGCCCTTGGGTGGTAAAGTCTGCCTCTCCTCCTTCATTCGCAAACACCAACAGGTTTACGCCGTACCGTGCTTGGTCGTGGCTGGAAGGGTGACACCTTCAGCTGCGCCCGAAAGCATGCGGTCGACTTGGACAAATCAATTCCCAAAACCTAACTCCATCAGGCCTCTCGTTTCTGGTTCCCCCTCCGCTTGACGGATCGCCAGCGACCGTCTTAAGCGAGGTGGATCGGGCACTGTTCCCCTTTCATCGGAGGTACACCCCGGCACCAGAGGCATCAGTAGAGACCACCCCCGCCGTCAAATACAGCGACATGCAGGTTTGCGCAATAAGACATTAACTATTATACCGCACGGGTAAATTCGCACAGCCGATAGGTGGCGTGGCGTGTTACCCTCCGCCCGGGAGAATCCGGGCGAACTGTTCTTGGGCCTTGGCATGACACAGGCACAACCCCAAGTTACAGGGGACAAATCATGGGCCTTGCATAGGACAAAATATTTGTGGCAAACTGCAGAAAACATGTTTTACTACAGGCCAGTAAATTAGCAAGAGAAAACAGTGATTGCTTCAAGCACGTTCAATAACTTATATTTTGATTAATTTTGTTGAAGCCTTAATAAAACCTGGAACAAGATTTATAAATTCGTAAACTTTTAATTTTGAAGCAAGAAATAGATATGTATAGTAACAGCAGACCTCAACAGTGGAAAGTAATTTGTTATAAGTGCAGTTTTTTGCCAGTTTAAATGTATAAGTTTGCAACAAATAAAATAAAAGGAACATATATATTGTCAGAACATTTGTCTCGTCACCACGCGGCACAGATATGCTCGAACCACGCCCATTTGTGCTGGAAACATTTCCAACTCAGAGCTCGGATGACAACGCGCGCATCTGGCTGCAGCTACCCTAATTTTAAATAGAAGGGCAAAAATAACACAGTAACGTACAATGTGGTGTATTAACTGGCTAATAAAGAGCGAGTAAACTTTTTTCTTTAAATTTGATATAGCGATATCTCGCGAAATGTTAGCTAATTTTTGCCCTCACAATAAGAAACAACAAACGCAAACTTCCAAAGAATTACATGTCACGCCACAGTCAATATTTTGTATATCAGGCCCTTATGCCTCCCTTATACAAAAGTGTATAACCACACTAATTCAGAATTAGAATAATTTTATGGGTTTCTCAGAAACATTCGATATATATTATTTGCCATTTAATTGTGTTAACATTAAATTTTGTTAGTCACATCTTGAATCAAATGCGCAGAGATTAAGGAAGTTTTAAGAAATGACCATTTGGGCATTTCCATTGTGCAAATCACTGTCTGTGCAAGGTAGTATAGGTACAGTCAGCCCAGAAAGTATTCGTACACCACCTAAATGAAGAAACAATGTGTGCTGTTGCAACATAATTATTTATGAAACTTAGTAAACTTGTAAAATTATATGATTTGTGTATTTATTTACCTATTCCTATCGTAATTTTGCTGGAAGTTTTCTAGAATCAGTAGTTTTCTACGGTAATATTGGATAATGCCGTAAATTTAGCACAAAAAATATTCGTGCAGCAAAGTTATCTAGATTGAATACTGTGGTTATATTACAAGCTAGCTCTCCTTTCTAGATAGCCCTGCATTCAAATGTTTCACAGCAAGTGGTCTGCACACACCAGTCTGATGTCGAACACAGTAGGTTGAGGAGGTAACGTAAAATGGGCCGAAGAGGGAAGAAACTGCGCTAGAAGAGAGAAAAATAGTAATTAAACTACACAATGATTTCAAAACATTTTGCGGAGATATCTCAGATAGCGAGTAGACCACGATCAACGGTTCAATCCATCACTGACAGAGTAGGAACTAGAAAATACGTTATAAATAGTCCCAGGAGTGATCAATCTGAAGTCCTCAAGGTTAAAGATGAAAGCAGCATTCTTCGCTACATTAAAAAAGATCCACGAATGACTGCTCTTCAGATTGTTGCTGAGTTGCAGAAGGCAGGAATTGATGTTTCAGCGAGCACAGTGGGAGCCTTTTACAATAAGTATGGTCACAACAGCAGAGTACCGCGTAAGAAGTTCTATGTCAGTCCACAGAACAGGAAAAATCGCCTAGAATTCGCTCGTGAGCACCGTGATAAAGGTGTAGACTTCTGGGAAAAAGTTCTATGAGAGCCTTTTCCAGGTATTCGGCACGGATCGCAGTCGCAAAGTATGGAGAAAAAAATTATGGAGCCAAAAATTCTTGTTTCCACAGTAAAGCACGGCGGAGGATTCCTCCTTGTCTGGAGCTGTATAAGCGCATCAGATGTGGGAAATTTGCAGGTTATCGAGGGAATAATGGATCACAGGAAGTACATGAGTGGACTAACTCTGTCCCATACCTTGGAGTAACATTGGATAGAGGCCTAACCTTTCGCCAACACATCAGAGACCTAGCGGCAAGGGTACAGGGAGAAATCGCTTCCCTGTGTCGTATGCTGGGGTCAAGCTCGATGCCGCTTGGCCTGAGTTTATACCTCTTCCGAGCGCTGGTGATGCTATATGCCTGCGAGATCTGGGGCATGGCCGCAGATAGCTGGTTGGCATGGCTTCAACGTGCACAAAATAGAGGGCTACGGTCTATCTATTCTGTGGGTCGCTATTTTCCTACCAGGTTGCTTCACGAAGCCTCGGGACTTCCATATGTGTAGGATGAAGTTAGGCGTCGGGCATCAAAATTCTACGCAAATTTACCAACTCATAGAAGCGTCCTTGTTAGATCACTGGGAGATTATGACCCCACTAGACGCCGTTCTAGACAACATCGGGTCCCCTGCATGGCATACGGGCACCCAAGATAACCCAGGAGCTAATCCTAACAGCAGCTAAAGCTGAGCTCCACATAATCCCCTAAGTTGTTTGGCAACAAAATTATCCCCAACCTAAACTAAATTAAAAAACAACCAGGGTGCAGGGAATTGCATCCTGTCCTTTCATCCCGAAGGTACAATAACTGTAACCTCACAAAATTCATCAACCGCAAAACCTACACCATATCCATCCTACAAAATCCCGTTTCGAATAACTTACCTGCGATAAAACCCTTAACGGGTGGGCACGCAGCAAAAGCCTTCTGGCTATATACAGCCAGCCAGCACCACGGACGGACGGACAGGAAGTAAATGGGCATTCTTAAGCAAGAGTTGCAGGCAACTGTGGAGTAAATGGGTTTGCAAGAATACTGGATGTTTATGCAGGGTAATAATACAAAACATACTGTGCTTAATACACGACTGTCAATATTATACAATGTTCCAAAACAGCTTCATACCCCTCAGCGATCTCCAGATATTAATCCTATTGAACAAGTGTGAAGTATCCTCGGAAAACGCGTAAGAAAAAGGACAATTTCCGACAAAGAAGCATTGAAACTGCTCTTTCGGAAGAATGGAACCGAATAACAAATGCGGAGGTTAAAACGCTTGTCTATTCCTTACCAAGGAGACCAGAACCTATAATTAAAGCTAAGAGGAACCCAACGAAGTACTGAATAACAGCATTTTTGTACTGTGTATAGTTTTGTGAGTGTACGAATACTTTTTTGTGCCTGAAAAATTTTGAAGTTTATTTTATTTTTATAAGGTGAAGCTAATTATTTTGGCGAGCAAAGAGTTTTACGTTGGCGCTACAGTTTGATGCAAATGTAAATAATGGGTGTCGCACAGTTCCACTTTCCGCAACAGTTTGATATAATAATGTTTAGCTCAGGGTAAAGCAATGGGGTTTCTCACAGGTTATGCGTGGATATGTCAGAGAAAGATGGCTTTAATGACACTGGAATGCCCACTTCAAAGTGGTTTAATGACTGCTTCTTTTATTATTACATTAAACTCGGAGTTACCGACCAAGGACTACCAATATCACTGTTTAAAGGTACTGAATGCGGAATGCTTATTACTCGATAATACTTAATTAGTTACGTATAAACTGACAAATATCTTCTCTCATCACTTCTGGTCTGTCCTCGACCAAGACAGAAGAAGAGGACTGCCCTAATCGGCTCCAATCTACGAACTGTCCTCCACAGAAGCGCGTGGGTGTATAACTTTCACTTTCTGGAGCCCCTTATTCAACCAAACATTGCTTTTGTGACTATTTTGTCATGCCATTATGAAGGGTCCGAAGAATAGCCCATTCAACAAAGTCAAGTGCTACCCTTTAGAAATATGCTAAGAACATTATTTCTTACATTTCTTTTGTTATAAGAACTCAACCAACTGCACCTGTTCGTATCGTAACAAACATACAAGACTACTTTGAAATCCATCATGATTCTTTACTTATGGCAATTCTTAACTTCGGTATCAAAGGGTGACACTTTGTTTGTACATTGCTATTATTTTCGTATAAAATTTAAATTATTTTGAGAATGCCTTCTTTTGAATCAGTAAGCTTTAATTTATCATTTAAATATTCACTATAATATTAACTTTCCTTAATGTTTAGTGGTGTACGAATACTTTCTGTTCTGACTGTATATAGATAAACTTTTCAGTGTGACGTGAGTTCCTGGCGAGCCAAGTTGTTAATGTGCTTTCTGTGACTGTTCAAAATAAACTATGTGAATTGAACTCCCGTCGACTCTGAGATTTTAGACTTTCTAGTGCTCGGATGTTGCAACCTGGAGAAACCTTGGTCAGCTAAAAGAAGTGTATGGTGATACAATAACGAACATTAGAATTGCGAGAAAATGGTACGAAATGTTCAACGACGACGCATAAACCTGTATGAAAATACCCGACCCTGGCATTCGTCACTCATTCCGGTTATTTGAAGAACAAACTATGAAAAAATCATAAATCTAAATGTAATTCTAGACGAATTCAATATATAGCCTACTTGCAGTACTTATCATTCATTGTTGGTGAAATTTTCTCCCAATATCTAGACTTAATGGACTGGTGACACCAGACTTCGACGCAGGAGTTGTAAACAGATATCAGAAACGCTGAAGTAACGAACGTGATTTCGTGGGAAAGTAAGCTAAGCACCAATGTTATAAATACAACACCGTTTTAATAAAAGTGTTACTTATAAGACAGTGGTCTGAAAAGCTTCTGACCTCAACATGAAGATGGCAGCACTCGTAAATAAAGACTAATGAATTTCGTTGTTCATCTGTTGGCAGTTTCTCACCAATGTTTCAGCCATTTTGGACGCTCAGTTGTTATGTAACAGTAATTTTAATAAGTTAATGTGAGTTTTTTTTTATAAAAATGGACAAAATCGAGTATCGAGCTGTCATAAAATATTTGTTTTTGAAAGGCAATACGGCTATGCAAATCAAAGATGAGTTGGATTCTGTTTATGGGGATTCTGCACCTTCAGCTACCACAAGGAAATATTGGGCAGCTGAATTTAAACGTGGCCGTAAGAGCTTGGGAGACGATGAACGTTCGGAGCGTCCAAAAACTACAACGACCGATGAAAACATCGCCGAAGTTCACCAAATCGTGCTAGAGGACCGCTAAATTAAAGTGAGAGAGATAGCAGATGCTATGAACATGTCAAAAGAACGTGTTTGTTACATATTAAATCAACACTTAGACATGAGAAAGCTGTCCGCGCGTTGAGTGCCGCGTTTGCTCTCGTTGGCGTAGTTTAGGCGCAATAAATCAGAGTCTTGGCGCCGATTAATTACTGTAGATGAAACTTGGATACACCATTATACGTTCGAACCAAAAATGCAGTCCAAACAGTAGACTGCAAATGTGGAACCGGCTCCAAAAAAGGAAAAAACTGTTTTTGGACTTGGAAAGTGATGGCGACTGTCTTTGGTATGGTCATGGAGTTATTTTATTCGATTATCTTCATAAAGGAGAAACCATTACAAGAGCATACTACACATCCATGCTTGACAAGCTGCGAAAAAACGACCACAATTGCAGAAGATGAAAATCCTGTTTCTCCAAGACAACGCACCGTCTCACACCTCCGCTGTTGCAATGGCGAAAATCTATGAATTACGGTTTGAACTGCTTGACCATCCGTCTTACTCACCAGATTCTAGCCCAAAGCGACTTCTGTTTGTTCCCTCGTCTGAAAATTGCACTTGGATGACAGAGATTTTCGTCACACGAAAAGGCAATCACCTTCGTGAAGAATTATTCTGCAGAGAAAAACTCTGAGTAAAATTTGGACGGGTTACAGAGATGGGAACATCACTGGGAGAGGTGTATAGAGTTACAAGGAGACTATGTTGAAAAATAAAAAATAAAATATTCCAAAGAATGTCTTGTGCCTTATTAGTTCGGAAACTCTTAAGACCACTCTCGTATATTGAATCCAAAGGACCTTTAATTCTTCGATAATTCTACTATATCACACTGTAGCTGCTCTACACGTCTTATTTTGTTATGTTTACGCATGAAGGTCCTTACTGCCATGACCAGGGTCTTGTTTCAGACGCCTTATTATATGTAACCTCAACTTTGCTTCTACTTTTGCTGCCAGTTATCTGAAGAGCGTGCTGCATTCCACTGAATTTTTGACTTTACAACTTCACCAGAAGTACGCTTCTGCAGGATGTTATCCTTATTAGAGAAAGTGTGTATATGTGCTTGAAAATGTGTGTGTGTGTGTGTGTGTGTGTGTGTGTGTGTGTGTGTGTGTGTGTGTGTGTGTGTGTGTGTCATTAAATACCAAACTTGGATTTTTGAGTTATGCGACTCCAAGACTTTTAAGGAAGTTCTTCCAGCATAAATTAGGAGCTATTTGGAATGACGAAAGGAGATTAAATATAAACGGGAATTTTAATATAACGCGCTGTTGGTAGGTAATAATTTTGAGGACAGATCTTAGAGCGTGTTGGTGGGAGTATCTCGAGAGGGTATATTGCGCGCGCAAGCACCGCAGAGAACGGGGCTGTGTCAGAACGCCATGAGTGGTAAATTTGAGACAGCTCCGCGCACAGTTTGGGGAAGAAACACTTTCGAAGACTGTAGTGTATGAGTGGGCTAAAACTTTTGTGGCGGGAAGAGAAGCTGCAGAAAATGAACCTCACAGGAGGAGATCGCGGACAAGCATTACTGCAGACAACAATGTTACACTTGTGACATTATTGAAGCTGATCGGCGCATAAAACTATCCGAAATTGTTTTTCCCTAGCAATACGTTACGAAAGTGTTCAAACAATCATCCGAGATGAACTCCATTACAGAGTCTGCCAGGTAGGTTCCTCGTCCTTCAACCAGGAACAAAAAAACGTTACGCCAAGAAGCCTGTCAGAGACACCTACATCGCTACGAAGATCCTACACACCCATTCTGGCATACCTTACGTTGAGGACCTTGTGCGTGAACGCTCACGCACACTGTATGCCAGAATTCTATCCCATCCCAAACACCTAGTGAACACACTAGCGCAATATGACCACCGTGTGCCCAGGAGGAGAAAGAGCTACCGCCTCCCCAAGGACGCCCTTGGCTGGTTAGACCAGCCTCTCATCCCTTCAGCACTACACTCTGTTCCGGCCACACTAGGGCTGGACTTGGCCTGTCGGCTGACCCCCGGCAGTTAGGTTCCCCTGTGTAACGCAAATGCGAACCAAACCTAAATGGTCCCCAACCACCCGACCTCTCGCTCCTGGCGCCGCCACAACGGACGGACTCTGCAACGCAGGCCGCTCCTAGTGTAGCGGCTTAGGGCACTGGCCTCCTACCTGGAAGCTCATCCCGCTGCCAGGAACACTAGCAGAGGCCGAATCAGGTCCATCGGTTAACAAGGTCATCCAGGCTTTGGAGAAAAGACTAGTCCTATAAGACCGCACGGGTAAATCCGCTCAGCGGATAGGTACCGTGGCGCTCTGCCCACCGTCCGGGAGCACCCGGACGACTTGTTCTCGTTCTCCTCTCTCTTGGCTACGAAGGGAAGGGGGAAGATTTCTTGAATAGCATTGTAATTTGTAACGAAACGTGTGTGTATCATTACACTCCAGAGTGGCAGCAAGCAAGCATGGAGTGGCGGCGAGGTGACAAAGCAGGTCCGGTCAAGTTCAGAACACACTCATCTGATGTAAGGACGCTTGCAACCGTTTTCTGGGATTCCGCGGGCGTTTTGCTCGTGAATTTTCTTCACGAACAAAGGAAAATGAATGTAGCCTATTATGTATCATTTTGGATAAAACAAAATCTACACATCGAAACAAGCAACGCCGAAAACCGATCCGAAACGTCATTCTTCTCTGTGATAATGCGAGGCCACATACGGCCAATTTAACTCAGCAAAAAACTGGAGAAAATGCATTGGAAACCTCTGGAACACACTCCTTAGAATCCAGATTTCTGCTCTGTAACTACCATTTGATTGGACCACGTAAACAAGACCTAGGAGGACAGCGCTTTGATGATGGAGCAAGAGGAGAAGAGTTCGTGAGTAACTGGCTCCGCACGCATGGTTCTTCTATAAGCATGGCATCAAAAACTTGCCAATCCAATGAAGAAAATGTTTTTTTGTTTGTAATTTACGTCCTCCAAGATTAAGTCATATCGGACGGTGAATGAATTGGGTGATATGATGCTCATATGAGTTCAGAGTCCACGGAGCTGACAGTTACCCGACATTCGTCTTTTAGGATAAGGGAAAACCCCGGGAAAACCTTATCCAGGTAACTCACCCTGACCGAGATTCGAACTCGGGACCTCTTGAACGTGCGGCAGACACGCTACCATCTACGCTACCGAGGCGGGCAGAAAATGTGTATCGAAGGCAGGACACTATGCAGAGAAGTAATCTGTATATGAGCATTTTTGTTGATAAAATAAATTTATAAAATAATTCCCGTTTATATTGATCTGCCCTTGTATTTTAGGATTTATTTGGAATGATTTGTTTACATATTAACGTTACCAATGCTATATTGTTTTAATTTTTAGCACTTCAGTCAAGGTTACACTTTTCCTGCTTTGAAACCGTTTTCCCATTCCTCTCAGTGCATTTACTGTGAGCATGATGATGTGCAGCGTCAGACAGAACAACCGTAGAAAGAGTCTAACGAGGAAGAGTGAAGTTACACATGCGTGACATTGAGTGGACTAGCCGGAGGCAAGTCCGCATGCATGGTTCTGATATTTAAATTAGCATTTACCAATAATTACATAATAATGTTGCAACCCAACTTTGAAAAACGTTACAAAACTAGGGCATGTAAAGCTGATAACACTGGGCAACAATGAAAATGTTTCGGGCTTAAAAATAGTTAAATTACATGTATTTCCATCTGCTGAATTAAAAAATCACCATAAACTGATAGATTAGCTCTTGCTTTGAAGATAAAGTGACATTTTATTTTTTAGAGTGAAGATTTTAAATTTGAGGGAAATTTTTTTGGAGTTGGCAACCTGTCAAATAACATCAGAGAGAAATTTTGGAAATTAAGTGATGCAAATGTTAAGGAAGACACTTTTGTCATATCACAAATAAAATAAGTTGCAAAGGATCCTGCATTTGACCAAATTTTGGAGGGGAAAGAAAAGGAGGCTTGGGAAGTCTTCAAGGGTATTGTTCATGGATTTCTAAGCAACAAAAGAGATGACAACTACAAGCATTTGGTGACAGTGCTCCTGCAAAAATACCGTAACCCTGGGCATAACCTAACTTCAGATCCATTTTCTCCACTCCCACCTAGACTATTTCCCTCCCAGTTGTCTTTCAGGATAAGGGAAACCCCGGAAAAAGCTTATCCAAGGAACTCACCCTGACCGAGATTCGAACTCAGGACCTCTTAAACGTGAGGCAGACATGCTGCCATCTACGCTACTGAGGCGAGCACCTAGCTGTGGAGCTCTTGGTGATGAACATGGGAAGAGATTCCATCAGGACATTTCTGTTATGGAACACAGATATTAGGGCCGTTGGAATGAAGTAATGCTTGCGGACTACTGTTGGTCTTTGTATAGGGATTCTGCGGAACTCCATCACGGCAAGCTAAAAGACGACGAAGTCAATAGGCCACCACATGATTCTCTTCAAACACGACTATCTACGAAGTATTTTTTCAGCAATTTATAACTCTTAGCATTTAATTACCAGTTAAAAAATAAAATGCACTTTTATTGTTGTTAGCATGAATGTAATTAAAATGTATCCTTTTCTCTCAATCCGTTAATATGTAATACTTCCTCCTTGTGTATATCATAGAAACTAGAGCTAATACAAGTTTTTCATTGTCATATTTGTTTTTCTCAACCCAAAATTAGTAGGAATTGCCTCATGAAGTGCTCGAAACATTCAAAAATTATTTTTTGTTGCCCAGTGTAATCAAAGAACGGTCAGTTATGGTTTTTATGTAATTACTAAGGTCTACATGGGAATTTGTTGCTATTCTCGTGGCTTGTATGTTACGCTCATTGGTAAAGTAGAGAAAAGTGCAGCCCTATTATGATAAGAAACAACATAAAATAGTGTCACATCTCGAATACAGCGATGGCTATCTTCCTCTCTAGACATACATCGGAAGCGATATCTGTATATGACCTCAATCTTCCTCTGCGAATCTATAAAGCATACAATTTACCGTCCCCTTTCTACTAAAATTAACATCAGCATTGCAGCGTTGTGCAACAATGCTCCTATTATGACATTTGGTACCGTGTTTTCCCCACATTAAACAAAATCCTTTCGAAAGAGTAACACAAAGCTGCCATTTAATATTTAACGTAAATCTGCGAGCCATATTGGCAAACCAGTTCAGTTTCAGGCCCTTGCTCTGCTATTGTTATTCCCACGCCATTCATAGGTAGTAAAGAGCTACCCAAGGGACACTCAATCTACTGCTAATCATCTGTTACAGCAGACAATACTATGAGCGAAATCAAATAGTTCCATATTCGTCTTTTTCAACCTAACTTATTTGAACCATTTACTTTTAAAAGGAAGCGCTACTCTTTCGTTCCGTGCACCAAAACTTTTTTAGACTTCAAAAAAGTCATAAGGAGTTTCTTTATCTGCCGCTAATGTCTAATTCGAGGATAATAATTATATAATGGTTATATTTTACACGCAAATGAACTACACCGTGTTTTGTAAAAAGTGTCATGTAGGCAATAGTATATGTGAATTGCGCATATTTATCCATTTCTCTGGGAGTGATAAGCACAAAGTTCGGCGTTGAAATAAAATACGGGTGTCTCGTCCGTTCTCCGGCCATAGTCTTCCAAAATGTTCAAAATGTTCAAAATTCGGTATCCATACTTCTCTGAGAAATACAATAAAGAAATGACAACA
Organism: Mantis religiosa; assembly: GCA_030765055.1. Classification (NCBI taxonomy): domain Eukaryota; kingdom Metazoa; phylum Arthropoda; class Insecta; order Mantodea; family Mantidae; genus Mantis; species Mantis religiosa. The sequence continues at coordinate 9,171,744 of CM060950.1, read as the reverse complement.
TCCCTTAAAATAATATAAACAAATAATTAGTTACACTAAAATATTTAAACAAACTCAATTTCGTTTTATGAATCAATAAGACGTGATTCATTAAGTTGATATAGTTTTCCATTTTCTGAATAGAACATGTTTTACTATAAGAAAAACTCTAGTAGGAAACGGTGGAATGGTCTCTTTTATATCATCACATTAAGTGAAACATTGAGTTATGTTTTGATTTCATAGTGTACGACTGCTATGAGGCGTTATCTATATATTGCGACAAAGGAAGACAAATCTTGCAACTTCTAATCGGCTCTACTATTTCTTTTATGTCTCTATAACCCGCACACTCTGTGACCTATACACAGTTCCACATCTAACTAGGAGCAACACATCAGTTCTGAACACAACTCCGATATTCACACGTAAACTGCTTCGCTGCCGGTGCGAAAGCTCAGCGTTCTCTCACATCCAGCAGCACTTACTGACCTGTGAACTACTTCCTGACCGTTCCACAACCTACCGCTCCTTGTCACTCAGCTTGAAGCACCACTGGACAACTCTGTGATTCAGACTCTGGCCAACTCACTATTGGTCCATTCTCTCCGCCTTGCATCGACTTTCATATATCCGCCGGGCGCGGTACATCCTTCTGAAATTGGAAGTCCCTGGAATTGGAGACGTGAAGAGTCTTTTGCGTAGTAATAATACGAATCGACCCCGGATGGCAGCTGACCTTGTGCAACGCGCTTCCTCCTCGTGACGTCAGCCAACATAAGTTCTTGAGCACGTGTTACCTTTACAGTGCAGACTTGCGCGATCGCCGATGTCACAATATGCTGGAGTTGATGACGTCACCTAATGGACACTAGTGGTGTAAGAATATCAAGTTCGAAACTCAGTAAAAAGTACACTTGGCACACTTTTTCAGCTAACTAGTAAATGGAATTGCTTTATGACAAAGTTTTAAGATTTTTCTACTAAAGAATTAAACCATTTATGTTAAAATTATGAACCTTATTTTTCTGATTAGCTGATTTGAGGGCTCTCACAAATATCACTTTCTCAAACCATTCGTATAATGTAAAATTTAGCTTTCATTCCCAACAACCAGCCCATCCTTGCTAAAAAAAAACGCTGAAACTTTAGATGCAAATAAATATTATTATGTTTGCTCTCAATATTTTAAAATCTCAACATATGACCAGTTAAATGCCCAGGAGTACAACAGTAAATGATCTTGATTTACCTCTAATAGCTTTTACCGGACATTGATATTCTAAAACTTTTGCTCATTAATGTTGTAGTGCTTTTAATGTTCGGATTAATATCCAGACGTCGTAGTCAGTAACCAATCTTATTGAAATGTTCAAGAAAATCGCGGGGAGAATGTGCTTAAAGTAGTGACATATACTTTTTCTACACATTTAATTGCTAATTAGTTCCACCACTTAGGATAATTTGATACAAAACTATATCTAAACGCTTGCTCTCGTTAAGCAAATAGAAGGTTGAAAACGTTTTCGAAATACCACTTGTACGGGTTAAAATAAACCGTAATTCGTTCAGTGCCTGTTATGAGTGAAAATCAAGAGCTGTAAAGTAATATGCTTATATAAGATAGCAAAGGCTAAAAATACATCCTGTTTAACTAAATAAGATATTTTAAAAAGAGCTAGAGGTTTAATATTTTATGCCTCAGTGAGCATAGGAGTGTAAATATATAAAGCATAAGTTAGCGGTACAATGCTCTGAGAACAATGAATGTAAAAGAATACAAAATGTCCCTTGAGAATATACAGAATGTCCCAAAGTTGGACAGAAAAGCTTTGGGAACTGATAGGTAATAATATTTTAAACACTTTTTGTTAAGGAAAGCTTTTGCTGCGATGCTTCGTTTAAGTGCTAGACGAGTTATGTCAAACCGGAGGTTGGAAGGCACGTCCATTGCGATGAACACAAAGAAAGCATCGGCGTGCTATATACTGCCGTACTCTCTGAAGACAGCAGCCATTTCTCCTTGGTATACGAGTAAAAGTTCAAGGACAGCCACGTGCTGTACGGACTCCTGAGAACAAGGAAGATGAGTTGTGGTGTACTGCAAGCAATCCTGCAGCAGTACTTGCACCAACTCTCAAAAATTGCACCCAAGTCGTAGCACTGTGGGAAGAATTCTGCAGGAAATGTTGTTGCACCTTTTTCAGCTTGAAAAGGTCCACACAATGGGGTCTGTTGACTCTCCTCAGTAAAAGCAACTTTTACACTGTTATCCGGACAAAATTGTAAACTATGCATTGTTTGCATCTGATATCATGTTCACTGATGAAGCAATTCTCACACGTGAGCAGTTATTTGCTGTCGGAATTCACAGGTTTGAGCCTTCGAAAATTCCCATGCTACGTTCCAGAGATTACATCAACTGAGATTTGGTGTTAATGTGTGGGTTGGTATTGAGGATTTCTTCTTAATAGGACCATACATTTTTAACTTATCTAATGGAACCTGTTGCCCTTCATATCAGACATGACATATGTTTTCAATATGATGGGGCGCCAGCTCACTTTGGTACTAAAGCACTTTTTCATTTTACGGCTTCATACGGCAACAGTCACTGGATAGGCAGAGGTGGATTCATTGTCTCTGGCCGCCATGCTCCGCTGACTTATTGGGGGGCACGTGAAGACTGTAGTGTATGAAACACCTGTTAAATCTGAGGAGGTCCTTGTGGCACGAATAACCTGCGCAGCTGGCGAGATCAGAGAAATGGCTGTGGCTGAGAATTATAATACTGTTTCTGTGAACCATAATTTTTTATCCAATAGCACTGAAATAAAAATATGGATAATACCACCAAACGGAGTACAAGATAAAAATATGTAAAGCAAAATGAGTGATTTGATAATCTAAGTATTGAAGTTAGCTTTGAATAGGCCTGTACCATACAATAAGTAGGATAATTGGAATTAACAAATTTAGGATAGATCTGATTAAACGAACCGAAAATCATTTTAGGCTAACCAGGTTGACTGATTTTAGATTTCCTTTAGCATTTTGTGTTGCTTATATGACAATAATTTAGTTATACTGGTTGTACTTTGAAATATCTTAAGTTACACGGAAACAATAGGAAGATGGAAGTGAAAAATATCACCTCTTCACAAAGAACATTAAAACCATACCCAAATATTTTAGAGCAAATATAATATGCTATATAGTGACAGCACACACTCACACACACACGCACACACACACACACACACACACACACACAAACACACACACCACTTCAAAATTACTGAGGGCCAAAGCTCAGTGTGGATGATTTCCTCCCGTGTGAGATACAAGGACTGTCGCTTTGGAGACCCTAGCAATAGGCTACCACAGTACGATTGTCCCATCTACCTTGAAACCTTTCCTCCATAATTCTGATTTGCTGATGGAACTGTTGCACTTGTTTCACAATGAAATTAGAAAGATTGATAGCAAACCTGTCGAAGTAGCTTTTGAGGAAATGTAACTTACGTTCATATTAGCCCCAAGATTTTGAAAGTTTGTGAGCAAGTTGTGAACCAATTCTTCACAGTCGTACACTACATGGCTGCCCATGGAATTCTTTAAAACAGACGCAGAACTATTCCAGGTAGATTTTTCTTCGTCAATCATGACATTACTGAAATTCGGATCGTTCGTATACTTGTGAATTTTAAGATTGCATAAGATCCCTGCTTGCAGCTTTCCATAACTGGGTGCAGCGTCCAATGTCACTGACGTTGAAGGACCTCAAACAAACGCTGATACTAGTGAGTGATCTGCAAATATACAAACATACCTGAAGCAATTAGAAGTTCTGTGCGGCCAAATGTTTATCAAATAGCTTCACGATGCCTGAATATACCTGAAGTGGAGAGGGAATGATTATGTCCGCAATAGCCAAAGGCTCAAGTGTAATTTTCTAATGTAGCTTCCGTTGACAGCCATGCTTTCCTTTACCATAGAACGTGTTTGGTGCGACTTGCAGGTGAAAAAAAGGGAGTTTTGTGTATCCACTTTGCTGTTCAAGTAAGATATTGTCCATCTACAAATCCACACAAGTAAGCTACCTCTTGATGATAACGAAGTTTCTGCAGAACGATATTAATGTGATTACGTTCTTCACGAAGTTTTATTTATTGGACAGGCGCAGTGTTTGTACTTCATTGTCATTTTCTAACAGTACGCATTTCAGCCTTTTTATTGGCTTTTCAGTAAAACGTCGGCAGTATTCTGGTCTATACCTGATAAATCTATTTAGTGTGTTGATTCTGGAATGTCATTGCAGCAGACAATGCCATCATCTTCGCTGAAATAAGGAGGAAGTCTCTTGTTGAAACCTTTTAAAATTAAAACACAAAAATAAGTCATTGTGGTTTGTAGTTCCCTCCCTACTATTGGTACGGTGTTTAAAGTTTTCTCTTTTTCCACTTTTTCCGATTCAAGTGTCCCCCACGCAGGTTTTACAAGCTCAATGAGATGCCCAAGGTTAATATGATCCTCAAGCAAACAAAGAAATATGCTAAATATGTACATTCGCTTCAGCAATTTCTCTTCTATTTTTAGCAGAATGTATTCTCGACTTCCGTAACAGCACTGATCTAGGGAAGGTAGGCAACGTCGCCGTGAAGAAATCGTACTGCATGTTTCATTGCAGGTAATAAAGCAAAGATTGTTATTTAATATGACACAAATGTTACACAAAAATAAAAGCAAAAAATATATAACCATTTTATCAACCTCGCTTTATATTATAATCATAAAGTTTATTTAATGAACGCCTTGTACCTCAAAAAGTAGAGCCAATTTAAGAAAGCCAATGGTAGATCCGAATTCATCGTCATCATAGCAACCCACAATCGTTGAAATTTCTCTTGATGTTTTATTTGGCGAGAATTGTACTGATTATGGCGGAATTCTCGCCAAATACATCAGGACCATCCAAAAACCACCTCCGAAGATTAAACATCTGTTGAGACTAGTGAAAGACAAATTGGATTTCCAAGTTCCGAGAGTGTACCGCATTCCCTGAGAATGTGGGACCAAGTATATAGGACAAACCGGAAGGACCATCGCCACCAGAATAATCGAACATGAATGGAGAATTCGTTTAATGCAACCTGAGAAATCTGGGCTGGCAGAGCACTGTTTTGTTAACGACCATAAAGCCAATTTTCGGATGACGAACATCTTGGCAATATGCAACAGTTACTGGGAGCGGAGAATTAAGGAGGCTTTGGTGATTTCCTCTGAAAGGTGCAAGCTTAATCGTGATGCTGGATTTCAGTACAGCTCCTCATGGAAGCCGGCCTTAAAAATGGAAATCCGTCGATTTAAGAAGTAAAGATAAGTACAGCTGAATAATCAAGTTAACTAGTTACGTTTCTTTTACACAATTTTCTATACTCATGCCATCTTCTCACCTGGCATTTAATTTACTGAAAACAGTATTTTGTTCAGTAATGCGAATTTTGATAGTGTTTTGTCTTTCTTTATATTAGTGTTATATCCAGTGTTTGATTTGTGGTTATAACATTTTATAAATATCCTGATGATGGGAGAGATGCACACTCCCGAAATGTCGATATCTAATCCTCTTTTCGCCTGGATTTTTTCCCGAGAAGAAAGTGCACCTAGGATCACTTTACAACATATGAGGTTAATACAAGAAGTAATGATTGCTTTACTTTGATATATTCATGAAAGAATATTAAAATTGAATAATTTAAATTACTTAAATTGAAACTTATTTTGTTTATACAATAATTTTCAATGTTTGTGCTTTGCCATGTGTGCCCAGGGGATTTGGGGTTCCAGTGCTCTAGACTGCTTACATCAGTCAACTAAGCAAAGATCTTCACCATGCAAAGGAAAATAAATTTTTAGGAAATAGATGTGCAGCTCATTTAGAGTTACAAGCCCCTCTTGTTAAAGTTTGTTGGTTACTTGATTATTCAAACAATCTGAGGTTTATAACGAAAGTAGGGTTCCTTGTAGTGTCACCATACACTACTTGTTACTAAGTACTTTCAATTTCCGAGCATTCAGTAACCCAATAGTTCTCACCTCAAAATTGTTTTAACTTCAAATCGTGAAGTTTATTTTAAAAAAGTCACAGAATATACAATAAAATCTTAACTTTATTGGAACTCACACAGCACTGTACCGGAGTGTATAAACGACCCTTATTTCTTCTATGAACCTTGCCGTATTCTATTTTGCACAGTTTCAATATGTTCAACATAAGTGCTCTGTAGCATCATTACAGTATTACTGTTTTAAAATATGAATGGTTCACAAAAGGCGGGGTTTGAACCAATGTCACAGGGACACAACTCTCTGCAATGGTATTTCATCATACCGAAATACATAGGTCGAAAACTAGTGACCTTTTACGTGACGTGATTCAAGCAATAATTCTGATTAGAACACCCAGTTCTTCAGTTCAACAGATTATTAGACACAATCGGAAATTAGATATAAAAGTCGGTTGGAGTAAGTGATCCAGTTGCACGGATATCTAGAGCAACTAAGAGGGAACTGCTGGTCTGATTGTATTGGGTTAGCCTTGTGACTACTTACCACACATTAATGTATACCCGAGCCAATGACCTACTGGAGAGAAACACAGCCCATCAATATGCTCGGTTGTCTCCTTAAGGAATGCAACTTTCTACCTAATGTTAAAATATGATGAAACATTTTCTAAAAAGCACTGTTGTCATGATTTACAGTTTTCTATGTAAGATATTTCTCCTTAATTAGTGAATTAATTATTTATTTACTATCCAATTTTGTGATTCCTATTTTACACAAAGGTATATTAGGTATATAGTTTAAAAATTATAAAATCAATATAATAAAATTACAAGACATAAATACAACACAATATAATCAAGATGACAAATAGGAAACAGCAAAACAAATCATTTAGTTCCAGAAATATTTTGTTTAAGAAAGCGAATTCCCGAATTCGAATCTCGGTTAGGATGAGTTACCTGGATAAGGTTTTTTCCCGAGGGTTTCCCTTATCCTGGTAGACGAATGTTGGGTAGCTCTAAGCTCCATGGACCCCGGGCTCGTTTGAGCATCACTTCAGCAATTTCATTCATCGTCCGATATTAGAAATTTTCTACATATGGCGCCCATCGCGGGGCACGAATAAAGAGTGTAGCTGGATAGACATCCGGTTACAGGTGGATTTAATTTTGAATTAATTAGTTAAGTGCTTTAATTTGTAATCATATGAGGTACACTGCTTTTAAATTTACAATTAAGGTTATAGTCAGAAATATTTTTGTTACCCATTATTAACAATTTAACAGTTCTGTGCATTTGCTTGTCAAAATCCTTTTATTTTAATAACTGTTTTAAATTATTTAGTTTCTACATTAATATTAGTGGATGTGTGAATAAAATGTACATTATTATTATATTATTGTTATTATTATCATTATTATTATCATCATTATCATTATTATCATCATTATCATTATTATCATCATTATCATTATTATCATCATTATCATTATCATCATTATCATTATTATTATTATTATCATTATTATTATTATTATTATTATTATTATTATTATTATTATTATTATTATTATTATTATTATTATTATTATTATTATTATTATTATTATTATTATTATTATTATTATTATTATTATTATTATTATTATTATGATTATTATTATTATGATTATTATTATTATGATTATTATTATTATGATGATTATTATTATGATGATTATTATTATGATGATTATTATTATGATGATTATTATTATGATGATTATTATTATGATGATTATTATTATGATGATTATTATTATGATGATTATTATTATGATGATTATTATTATGATGATTATTATTATGATGATTATTATTATGATGATTATTATTATGATGATTATTATTATGATGATTATTATTATGATGATTATTATTATGATGATTATTATTATGATGATTATTATTATTATTATTATTATTATTATTATTATTATTATTATTATTATTATTATTATTATTATTATTATTATTATTATTATTATTATTATTATTATTATTATTATTATTATTATTATTATTATTATTATTATTATTATTATTATTATTATTATTATTATTATTATTATTATTATTATTATTATTATTATTATTATTATTATTATTATTATTATTATTATTATTATTATTATTATTATTATTATTATTATTATTATTATTATTATTATTATTATTATTATTATTATTATTATTATTATTATTATTATTATTATTATTATTATTATTATTATTATTATTATTATTATTATTATTATTATTATTATTATTATTATTATTATTATTATTATTATTATTATTATTATTATTATTATTATTATTATTATTATTATTATTATTATTATTATTATGATTATTATGATTATTATGATTATTATGATTATTATGATTATTATGATTATGATGATTATGATGATTATGATGATTATGATTATTATGATTATTATGATTATTATGATTATTATGATTATTATGATTATTATGATTATTATGATTATTATGATTATTATGATTATTATGATTATTATTATTATTATTATTATTATTATTATTATTATTATTATTATTATTATTATTATTATTATTATTATTATTATTATTATTATTATTATTATTATTATTATTATTATTATTATTATTATTATTATTATTATTATTATTATTATTATTATTATTATTATTATTATTATTATTATTATTATTATTATTATTATTATTATTATTATTATTATTATTATTATTATTATTATTATTATTATTATTATTATTATTATTATTATTATTATTATTATTATTATTATTATTATTATTATTATTATTATTATTATTATTATTATTATTATTATTATTATTATTATTATTATTATTATTATTATTATTATTATTATTATTATTATTATTATTATTATTATTATTATTATTATTATCATTATCATTATCATTATCATCATCATCATCATTATTATTATTATTTATTACAACGAATTCCGTAGAGTCCGTTACAAATGAAGGGGTACAGCCAGACTGAAAAATTCAATGCCATAGCCGGGATTTGAGCCACGGATCTTCTGTTCTCCGTCCGCCCGCTCTAAACCATTGAGCTACTATGGCCAACGTGCCGATATGACATTAAATTCTCCAACTGACTCGTGTTTCCCGGTAAACCACTAGGACTTCTCATAAACACATGAGACAACTACCTTAATGGCGACTTACTATGCTGAAAGTACTTTAAGGCCCGGGCTTTATAGTTCGGACCACTGTTAGGTACAATAGATGGAAATTAACTGTTCTTTCACACTAGCCGTGTGTAGGACGCACTATGAAAGGGTAGAGCCAGACTGAAAACTTCCATGTCATAGCCAGGATTTGAATCACAGACTGGGCAGCATGGTGGTAGCATGTCTGCCTCCCGTTCAAGAGGTCCCGAGTTCGAATATCGTTCAGGGTGAGTTATCTGGATAAGGTTTCTCCGGGGTTTTCCCCTATCCTGAAAGACGAATGTCAGGTAACTCTAAGCTCAATGGACCCCGGGCTCATTTGAGCATTATTTCCCCCATTCCATTCATCGTCCGATATTACTTAACTTGGAGGACGTAAATTATATAAAAAAAAAAAAAAAAAGAACCATGGATCTTCTGGTCTCCGTCCAGCCGCTCTAAACCCTTGAGTTACTATAGCTAAGGTGCCAAACGAAACTCAGTTGGAGAATTTAATGTCATGTGGGCACGTTGGTCATGGTTTAGAGAGGCTGGACGGAGACCAGAAGGTCTGCGGTTCAAATCCCTGCTATGGCATTGAATTTTTCAGTCTGGCCGTACTCCTTCATGGTGCGTCCTACACACGGCTAGTGCGAAAGAACAATTAATTTCCATTAAAATCCGTTACACAGTTTTGTTCGATTACTAAAGTTCCCTATGTGGTTATCCTATAAGATTAATCCATTAATATTTTCTTGCAAAAAGCGTGCCCTAAATTAGAACATTTAATTTCTGGGAAAACTCATATAAGCATTCGGAATACATTCACTACTCCTTTACAGGATGACACATAAAAGCTATCGAATTTGCCTTCCGGGAGGATTTAGAGAACAAATATTTTTAGGAGAATAGTAATTATTTATTTGATTCTTCCTTCGCCTATTCTTTATATTTTTAGAGATTAGATACCCAATATGTACACATTTATTTAAGATTCTTTTCTGGTTGTTTCACCAGTGCACAGAAAACACGTCTTGTTTCTTTGGCATCTTTTCACACAACAAGATTATTGATTTTTCGTTGCCGTAACGACCAACGCCTACACTCATTTTCAAACATTTATAACCTTCTCTATCACGCCTCTTTCTTCCACATTCTGATTAATCTTCTTGTTAACATCACGAATATTTTAACATTTTATGATAATTTCTTTCTAAACATTGTTAACGTAAATTTAAAATAACACGTATGTAAAAATAAATGTTTCAGTATAGAGATGTCAAAGTCGGTACTTCAAACAGGAAAGTCAAGCAAACGACACAATTTAGAAAACTCGCTATTTTGACACCGAGTATCCACTCCAAATGGTCAGTGATGAACATTTATGAAAATATCTTAGTAGTGCACTGGAAAATACAGATATGACTGTACTGTCTATCTGCTTAAATACTTTGACCTGCTTGTACTTATTCTCAGTGCTCCATTTATTGTAGCCACATAAAATTACGATACACCCATGTAACTGTTAAGAGAGAAATTTTAAAAGGTGCCAAACATTGCTTCCTTAGTATCCCAGTCTGTGGTGTAGCAGTCCGCCGTGGAGTTGGACCTACCAACTCAACTACCGGTCTCACGCCCACTTGATGGGAGAGGTAGGCGATGATTCAACCGATACGAGGAAATTATGAAGCCAGCATCACGCAACCTCCAGACAGAAAGTTGGCTCACTAGGCCAGGTGGGCCACGCCGTGGCTCAGTGGTTAGACCGCTTGGCTCTCACCAAGGCGGCCCGGGTTCGATCCCAGGCGACCGCAAATTGAGATTTGTGGTGGACAACACGGCGCTGGAGCGGGTTTTCTCCGGGACCTCCGGTTTCCCCCGCCTTCTCATTCCACCGGTGCTCCATCTTCATCCCATGTATCATTAGTGTCACCACCTGCGGTGCAGTATGTAGTAAAAGCGGCCGTTAAACACTACACATTTCAAGTCAGGTGCCTCTTTCCTCATAATGCTGATTGTACACCGGGTACTACACCCAGGACTACACAATCTATATCGTAATAGATGGCACTGCACCCAAGTGTACGTCGTAGTCGGGAACGCGAGCTCCATGCTCTCCCAAGGCGCCACGGGGCAGGACAACAGTATAGTGAAAAGGCCAAAATAAACAATTTAGGGAATCTAGAATAATGTAATGTGTAGTGTTTAACGCCCGCTTTTACTACATTCGGCACCGCAGGCGGTGACACTGATGATGCATGAGATGAAGATGGAACACCGGTGGAATGAGATGGCGGGGGAAACCGGAGGTCCCGGAGAAAACCCGCCCCAACGCCGTGTTGTCCACCACAAATCTCACTTTGCGGTCGCCTGGGATCGAACCCGGGCCGCCTTGGTGAGAGCCAAGCGGTCTAACCACTGAGCCACGGCGTGGCCTAGGGAATCTAGAGATTCGCATATTGTTGCAGATATGAGAACTCATTCTTTTATTATTGCACTGGCACAAGTACCTTGTTAGGTAGCGCCGTGGTAACGCGTGGAACTCGCATGGTGAAGGTGCTGAGTTCAATCCCCTTCGATCGCTCACCCGGATTTGGTTTTTCGTAGTTTCCCCTTTGTCATATAGGTAATTGCTATGGGGTTCAACCTCGACTTACCATCATTTCCTTTTTATTTTATTTCTTTATCATATTTGGGATATGCTTTCAGGTTCGTATTTTATGGTGGTGCTGGGTAAATGGCGAGGATACTGGCGCATTGTAAATGCCTTCTAGGCTTTATGTGATCGTTATTCTTACATGGGGTAGAGACGCTTGTCATCCTCGAACCTGGAGTGCTGGAACCTGGTGGCGGGATGAAGAACTCATGTTAAGGACTACCGCGCGTCCCTGTGCCCTCTCTGAAAATTTGCGATTCCATCACTTCATCCCTTCCTCCTGAATGGAGCGAGGTGGGCTATCATTTATGCTCTCGTAGTCATAGCCGTTAGAGCGTATGTCTCTAGCGTTCCGCCGCGTAGATGGTCGCGGGTTCACGTGCCGACTTGGGCATGAGTGTTTATGTGTATCGTGTATATGAGTGAAACAAAATAAAACATATAGTAAAAAGAACGCAAAGAATAAAAAAGCCGGTTAAATAAGGAAAAGAAGAAAAAACCTTGATAGTGCATATTGAAGAAATATAAGTGCATGAAAGAACAGGTTTTAGCCTATGTAAAACTACCACCAGTAATGATAAGAGATTTTTCTGAATAATGCTCTACAGTGTACCTAGGTGTAGCAAGAGCGTGCCCGCCTTGGTAGCGTAGATGATAGCACGTATGCCTCACGTTCAAGATGTCCCGAGTTCGAATCTCGGTCAGGGTGAGTTACCTATATAAGGTTTCTTCCCGGGGGTTTCCCTTATCCTCAAAGACGAATCTCGGGTAACTGTAAGCTCTATGGACCCTGGGCTTATTTGAGCATCATCTCACGCATTTCATTCACCATCCGATTTGACTTGACGTTGTAGAACGTAAGTTACAAAAAAAAAAAAAAAAAAAAAAGAAAGAGTGTAACCACTAGAGAATTATTAGCAGATCAAGTGGCATAGATAATTATGTATTGAAATAATTATCATATCTATTTTATTGTAGGATCATAAACACCAACATTTATAGCAAACAAACAAAAACCTAGCGAATATTACCGTTATCCTTTTAAATTTAAACTATGGATTTATCTGTAATCATAAGTTTATTTCGAGACATTTAGAACACATGCACGATTGTTTATAAACCTGTTGTTGTTTATTAAACAACACTAAAAGCTTCCAGAACGCTAATAGGCCCGATTGGTTGGAAGTTTAGTCCTTTGGCGGTTCATTTACGAGTTTAGTGAACTTATTGACAAAAGACCGTACATTAAACAAGGTGAGTGAGTGAAGTAGAGTTTTAGAGTATAAAACCGGAAAGGTCATTAGCGCCCGTCAAAAATTAGAGAAACTGAAACCAACAGAGCAAAAGGAAGACCGAAACACTCGGTTTAAAAGAGCCGGGGACTTAAAAGCAGAAAAGTCAAGTTAAAGCACAGCTAAGAGAAATAAGAATACGGGCAGTAGCAATTTAAACACGGTGTGCTGCTATCGAAATCACAAACTGGAATACAGAGAGATAATGAGGCTTATCCTATTTTTTTTTTCAAAATACGAGCGCTCTTCAATAAGGAATGTATTTTTTTTTTTTTTTTTTTTTTTTGACAGCGTACCTTTACTCATCCTCATAATTTTGATGGTCCTTCTCAAAATAGTCTCCCCTGATGCGATGCATTTGTCCCAGCGTTTCTGCCAGTCTTTAAAGACATGCTGAAAACCATTTTTGAGAGATCTTTCAAAATCACATCCGCAGCCTTCACCACTGCTTCTGATGATGAATAATGCCTCCCACGAAGGCCTTTCTTCACGTAAGGAAATAGAAAAGAGTCACATGGGGCTAAATTCATCTATAGGGCGGGTGAGGGATGTACTTCACTTTGATTTCTACAATATTTCAGCAACAGCATTGGCAATATGCGGCAGCGCATTATCGTGGTGCAGCATCCAGCCTGCTTCACGGAAATGTGGTCCTTTGCGCCTGATATGGACTTGCAATGTTTTCAGGACATCCCTGTAGTACTGTCCAGTTACTGATGTGTGTGTAGGTACAACATGGTGATAAACCATTCCATGAATATCAAAGAATGAGATGACCATAATTTTCCTAGCAGTGGCAACAACCTTTTCTTTTTGGGGGGTTGGTGACGAAGGAGCTTTGCTGTATGCTCTCAGGATCAAACTGATGTAGGCAAGTTTCATCAGCAGTAATTACGTTTGAAAGAAACTCCGGATCTTCCTCTAACATCAACTTTAACTGCGTGCAGACCTGCAAGCGAATGTCCTTTTGTTTGGGAATCAACAGTCTTGGAACCCATCGCGCACAAACACGTCACATGTGTAATGTTTCTGTCACCAACGTGTGGGTGGCACCCAATGAAATGTTCAGTATTTCAGAAAGTGATCTTAAGGTAATTCATCGATCCTCTCTCACAATTGCAGCATCAGTGTTGATGTTTTCTTTCGTAAGAGCAGTAACTGGAGCACGGGGTCCACCTTCCTTTGAAATTTACTGTCTTCCCTCTTTAAACATTTTAAACCACCTTAGAAATGTACTGTAGGGAAGAAAAGACTCTCCCTAGACCTCCTGTAACATTGTATAGGCCTCAACTGAAGATTAGTTGAGACGAAAGCAGAATTTCAAAGTCGCATATTGTTCCTCGCGTGTTACCTCCATTGCAGCGGTAGGCGATACTGAACATGTCTGAACTTGCGTGGTTCTCACAGGCGGGAACCAACAATGAAACTACTACGGCGTGTTTGTTTTAAATTAAGCTAACAGAATATATTAGGATTGAATTTTAGTGTAAAAAATTATGACCATAAAAATTATGATCATTCTTTATTGAACAGCCCTCGTATTGCGCAAAATATTTATTTAAATTTCTGGAAAAATAGTTATTATTCTTTGACTCCCATATTTGTCGTAACAGACATCACTGCTATATTATACCAATCTTTGAACTATACGAATGTCTCCTAAAGCATTACGTAATAATAAAATGTCTTCTGTTTGTGCCTGAAAGACTTTTAATAGCGAAAAGGTATAAGGGTTGGTTTAACTTTATAAGCAACTGAACCTTCACCATCAACTTCTAATGACAGGTTACGCTTCTATATATGCCATTTTCATGCAGTGTAAGAAATGTATTCATTTAAGTTTAAGTATTTAAAAAAGTGCGTAACAAAGCTTTGAAGGTAATTTTGTTTTAAGGATTTATAAAAGCAAAAATTTTTATGTATAAAGTCAATTACTCTCCAGTCTTCGGTTCGACAGTCCGAGTTCGAATCTCGGTCAGGATGAGTTACCTGGATAAGGTTTTCCGGGGTTTTCCCTTATCCTTAAAGACGAATGTCGGGTAACTCTAAGCTCTATGGACCCCGGACGCATTGAGCATCATTTCACCCATTTCACTCACCGTCCGATATGACTTAACTTCGGTGGACGTAAAATTAGAAGCAAAAAAGCTTTAATACGCGGTGTTCATTTTTATTTGTGTATTTACCACGCAAAATTTGACGTCATCAATGGCACCGCTGACGGAGCGAGTTTATATGCAATTCCCCTAGTGGCTTGTGATCGTACTTGATGTGCTGACAGCAGCTTTGAAGACTCCCTCTTCCGGCAGGTAAATATACTATTTGAGAGATGGGTCGTGTCCGCGTAATATAATGGTGCGTCATTTCGCCTGGTGCATAGATACGATAACTGTTGTAGTTCGTTTAATGAATGTGAACATTACAAATGACGGATAAATACAAACAATATCTTGCAATTTGCTGTTTCTCTGTGAAGATATGTAACTTCATATAATTTAATAAAGGAATGCCAAATTAATAACAGTATTAGTTTCAAAACATTTTAGTAAAGAAACAGAATTTTTTGGTCCTTTCAACAATGCACGTCATATCGAACGATGAATGAATAAATGAATCAATGAGTGAATGAATGAAACAGGTGATACGATACTTAAATGAGTCCAGGGTCCCTAGAGCTCAGAATTACCCGAAATTCGTCTTCGTAGGTTGAGGGAAAACCCTAGAAGAAACCTTGTTCAGGTAACTCATCCTTAGCGAGATTCGAACTTGCGACCTTTTGAGTGTGAGGCACACACGCTATCTCACACCACGGAGGCGGGCATGAAGCAGTTTATTTATATTAAATATTTATAATATTTATTTGTTGTATTTATTACTTCTAGATTGTGACCAGTGATTTTATAGCGTCCAGTGTCTCTCTGATCCTGTATCTTGGAAATGTTTGATTCAGCCATTAGTTTTAAAATACATAAGGATACCAACATTAGTAAAGACATTTTAATTAAGCGTGAGAACGTCATATACTGATAAAATATAAGATGTTTGGGTTCCAAACAAAAGTAGGTGAATTTGACGGTACCTGGACACTTTTGACAACATTATGCTCAAAGGGACTTGGCTGAATGTTGGATAGTGTTGCATATACTACTCTGTGCAGCGGTTTAAATTATATCTATATGTCGCGCCAATTTTAATCCATTAAATATTGAAGACGCGGTGTTCTGTCTTCATAGCCATGGTGCTAACCTTAGAGTAGAAACGTGCTACCTATGTACTAGAATGTTAATCACGATTACCATAACGGGGGTAAAAGGGAAGGCTGGAGGTATTAGTTATCAACGCAACCACACTCAGGGTGCCTCAGTTTGCTTACTGCTCCGCAAAAATTACCGCTTCTTCTCCGCAGGGTACACTATGATTTCAAGATAGACTCACCAGTCAACTACGATACCATTCTTGCTGTATCGGAGGTCGGGAAGTAACGAATAAAAATAAACGTCCTGTATTAGAGAGCTATGACACGGAAGAGGAATTCCCTAAACAGTATTTCATAAACGTGCCGCTTAGACGAAAAGAATTTATATGAGGTACTGAAGTTCATTATCATAATTAGTAGTAGTTACTGGACGGTGCAATAGCCCTTTCTGAGCTAAGCAATACCGCCCGGCCACTGCGCCTCCTACTCTGTCCAATATAGACGTCATGAGTGGGATGCGGTAGTGACGTAGGGTAGGACGTAGTCAGTGATCTGGTCCCTCTCTACTGGTAAAGTCTGTCTAGTCAACGCGTGTGCAGTTCGGACTCAAAGGAACCTGACCCTCCCGCCCACTAATTACTCCACTAATTACTCCACACTTCAGAAATGGAACACTGTCGTTGAGGACCAATAACAACCCTGATTTTCTCGAAGTGACAGTCGCATTTTCACTCCACGTGGAGTCTCAGTTGCCAAAGTTCCAACTTCCAGTTGATCTGTTTCATTACGTGCAGAAATTCATTGGGTGCCACGATGTGGAGACCGTGGGAGGGAAATGCAGTGGTAAATGAAAATGAAGTAGTAGATCACTTTCAGTCAAGTGAAAATAATCAAAGTGATGACAATAGTGTGAATCAATTGGAAAGTGTTACTGGGCCGAGTTATGTTACTGGAAAAGCCTCAAAAAACAAAGTTTTAACGGGAACTGTTTCTAAGCAAATTCAAGCGCTTGTTTTGAACACATATAAATATTTGCTGACCAATAATCTTGGTAAGGGGTCATGCAATGAACCTGATGATAAATTTTGGGTATTCACAGAAATACAGTACGAAATGTTGAGACGAAAGGAATACCAAAGACGCCGATAAAGTGTGAAAGTAAATCTCTAAAGTAGATAATTTCATACCCGATTTAATTCGCTGAGGAATTTATGGATTCCATGCAAAAGGGAGAGCGCCCACCTTAGACGAATTGGTTGCACATTTGCAAGAAATTTGTGATTTTCCCTATGGGACTGCACTTTGAGCGGTCTCCTAAAGGAGCTGGGTTTCAAACACCGCACTTTGAATAAGATAAGGGTTATTATTGAATCCAGTAGAATTGTAGCTTGGCTACATGTATGTCAAAATTAAGGAAGTTTTGCAGTAATGGACATAAGATAATTTATTTAGACGAAACCTCGTACGATATCCATGACGTAGGAGAAAAATTGCAACCTTGCAGGACGGACTGGGAGGAGGAAGGCCGGGATTGTAAAACGATTATAAGGGTTCGTCAAAGGAAGCGGCCGACGTGCACATGAGTTAAATAAACAGACTCTATATACGGTATTCGAAACTAAAGTAAGTGTAAAATAGGAATAAACATAAGGCATGGCGATGGTACGCTGATCAAACGCTGACTAGGCAGTGAGATGAATACGACGTGGTACAGTTCAACACACGTACCGGCTCGTTTTGCTGAACCCTACGGTTAGTTTCTTTGCGCGCTCAAAATATACTAATTACAGATTTATTTTGTTGTTCTCGTGTCACAGAGCTATTTCCTCTGATGGTGGCTGTATGGGAAGATAAGGCACCCGAACAGAAAGAACAGAATCAACAGTGGTCCGTTAAGAGAAACAGACACCCGCTGAAGTACTTTGTAACTTGCATTCAGTAAAGTGGTGATCTTTTAAAAGTGCAAACTACTTTTTCAAAGTTAATAAATGTAACTCAGCAAACCTGGTACTACTATGCCTAGTAGTGGCTGCGAGATTACTCGTAAACTTTTACAGAGACACGCTAGAAATATTATCTTCCATCAGTATTCGTTCTTTGAAATAGCTGTCAATTAAATAAGTTTATGAACATAAAAATTTAGTCGCGCGTGAGTGCTCGTTCTGTGAAGAACATTGTAGAAGAAGGTAAGCAGTTCACTAATTTAGAAGTTCCCATATTTAGGTATTCTGGAAAACATAGAGCAGTGAAAAAAAACGTGTTACCAACTTACATGGTCTTCAAAAGTGTGCTTTTTGCAGAAAAACTTATGATTTATAATGCAAGGGTGAATATCAAACTGCCAAAATTCTAACCAATTTAATACGGGATTAAATAGATAATACGAGTTTTGTATCTACTGTATATAACATTTTGAAATCTCTTATGTTAAAATATAGGAGAACCAATTACGCTCGCAAATTTCTGCTTGAAAGAAATGATATTGCTAGTGCAAGTTTAAAATGTCTGCGTAAAATTCACAACGTTAAAAGTACAGGAGATTCTAGGCGAATCTTTTATTTGGAAGAAACCTGAGTTAAACAAAATCACTGCAGCAACAATTACGTAAGAATAGTTTGTGCTTTGTGGCTTTCGTAACATTCTTTATATAGAATTTAAGTATATTTTTGTGTTAGAACTACAACACATTGGAGCGATAATGCAGTTCAGTTAACATGCTAGCAGGTTACGGCAAGACAAAGACAAACGTGCTGCCCAGCAATGCAAAGAAAGTCCCTGAAAGGTATGTGCTGCCTTAAACAGTGGGACAAGGACAGCGGATGTGTGTGGAAGAGAACACCTGCTACACAAGGAGCAGAACCGTTAACAAAAACATGCGCCCTATTCACTCTGTACACTAAAACCGAGAAGATTCATTCTCAGAAGTAGAAGCCGTCAGAATTTTTTTGAATTGTCTGTAACTGCACTGACATGGGGTGTCATAAACCTGTCCAGAGAGGGTGTGGGAACCTTCGCCAACCCCCTGCGTCTCAGCCCTCGGAGACTATCTCTCCTGTGGAGGACAGTACCTTCAATCTCTGTCACTCGCTCGCCGTGGAACTGGCAATGCCAAAAGAGTACCGTCACTGTGACGGCTAAGTTTATATTCATCCTTATTTTGTAACTATTCTGGAGGCTACTTATCAATTGGCTCTTCGAGGATCTAACGAGTCTGGGTGCACCCTGAAGCACTCCTAAAGGGATAAAATCCTCACGCTGGTACTGTGATTAAACCTGGATCTTCCCTTGATATTCAATAGTGTTATTATCGTGCTACGGAGACCCTTAATCAAAAGCTGTAGTGAAATAACTCTGGCCTACCAACTCAACTGTCGATCCTAAACCACTTGCGTAAGGTCGATCGATCTGATCATCCAGAGGATACTGGGAGATGATAGTTCCAGTAGCGCAATTGCCCGGAGCTCCCTGAGGTTGCTCCCGATGTGGAAATTCGCTGGTCGCAGTGAAGATCCTGAATTGTGTCTTCGTCGACTCCTCGCTGCAGAATGCCTGCGTCACCTATCTTTCAGTATGGTTGGAAAGTTCATTTTCGTGATCGATAAAGTGCTACATATTATAACTCTTAAAATACATCACGATATTGAGTGGGAACTATAGGGCACACGATTTCAGAAGCATTATGAGTTGAACCAATCCCTGCTATCGACAGCTGCATTGCTACATAGGTCAAAATTCGTCATGCCATGAGGAAAATTGTCCGAACGCAAGCTTACACAGCACGAGTCTATGACCTGTAACATACAGTGTTAATGTGCGTATTTAGTACAAACAAACTACATGAGCTATTGCAGAGAAATAACAAGTTCATCGTTCTCCTAGTCTTCTTCCTTAATATCCTCCTCAACATTTAGTTTAGAATGCCTTTTCTCTATATTTATAAGTGAATTTTGCATGGTGTCATCCCAAGCCACTTCCTTACGGATATCTTCCTCCTGCAGTTCTTTTCACAGTGCGCTACACCAATAGCCCAATTCTGTCACTCTCTCAAATGCAGCATGCATAACTTTTCCAGCTTCGGCAATTCAAAAATAATATTTTGCTTTGTGACTTTCCCCATTAACTTAGTCCATACTAATTCTGACAGTGATAAGGATGTAGACGAATAATTTGGTGTTCTTTTCCAAATGTTTGGCCTATTTCGCACTTTTCTCTTGTATTTCTTTTAATTTACTATTTCTAACAATTTTACTCTCATTTCTTAAGGGTAAAATAATGCATTATTGTGCACTAATCAGTTCTGAATGTACTGTTTTCGAGAATTCCGAATGGAGGCATATATGTGATTTCAGAATGGTAACCACCATTTATCTATGAGAGTCTCTAACCCCTCCACTAAAAAATGTTAAAACGTGTTTATGAATCAATTTGTGTGAATGTCTATGTTCATTTCAAAATGAGAGGCAATATTTTTACCTCTGTTTGGACCAAAAACTCACTTAATTTCTGGAATAAACATTTTTTGTGCAGTATCTCCATAACAAATCATGGGTAGTACCTAATTCTACTGGAAATTTGAGTGGCCCACTTCCCGTTGAATCACACCTTAAGAATTTCTTGCAATTTTTCCCTTTTGGCCTTTCTTATCGAGGTAAAATGTTGGGCGTGTATTTCCATATTCCTTAAGCGTGTGCACAGTTCTTACAGGTGTTCATTCAGCAGCCTCTAAATCAATGTTTTCTATCAAGAATTTAGCCCCGGAATTAGATTTTATAGTTTATTCTTACTTGAAGCAAAAATATCTCAGCACTAAACAAAGGGCAGCCTTTATAGTATTTTCCCCTCATAATAAGATTAACCTCTGTAGCGGTTTATCGTGGATGACGATGATGCTGATGGATTTCTCACCTTTGGTGAACTTCTAGCAGAATTCTTAAAGCTCACCACGGCTGCTCTCGAGCGATTATCCCTGCACCCAAGGTCGAGGTATCGGAACCGAGAAATATTCAATTCTGCTACTGATCGATTATTTTTTCAATCATACTTTCCAAGAGAATACTTTATTCCACAACACAATTTTATGCTTCATCTTACAAAATCTTGAAGATTATCGATAATGTCTTTTCTCCTGCTACTAATGATGAAAAATAATAATTATAAATATAATAACATACCAGCTATTGATGCGTTGATTATGCATCACGCAGAGGCATTCATTTTTAATTCTTTTTCTGCACATTTTCAGGATAAAACTGATTTCCGTCTATCCTCTGCGAATGAAGCAATTTAATACGAGGACTGTCCAATAAAGAATAATCATAATGTTTTACGGACATAATTTTTCGCACTAAAATTCAAACTTATTATATTCTGTTAGCTTAATGAGAAACAAATACGCCGTAGTAGTTTCATTGTTGGTACTCCTGGTTCTCGCCTGTGAGAACCAGGCAAGTTCAGATATGCTGAATATCGCCTACCGCTGCAATGGAGGTAACATGCAGTTAAAGTTGATGTTAGAGGAGGATCCGGAGTTTGTTTAAACGTAATCACTGCTGATGAAACTTGTCTACATCATTTTGATCCTGAGGACAAACAGCAAAGCTCAGTGTGGAAATCTGCTTCATCACCAACCCCCAAAAAACCAAAAGTGGTTGTTTCTGCTTGTAAAGTTATTATGGTCATCTCATTCTTTGATATTCATGGAATGGTTTATCAGCATGTTGTACCTGCACACACATCAGTAACTGGAAAATACTACATAGATGTCCTGAAAACATTGCAAGTCCATATCAGGTGGAAAAGACCACATTTCCGTGAAGCAGGCGGGATGTTGTACCACGATAATGCACCGCCGCATATTGCCAATGTTGTTGCTGAATATCTTGCAAAAATCAACGTGAAGTGTATTCCTCACCCTCCCTATAGTCCCTATTTATCCCCATGTAACATTTTTCTATTCCCAAACATGAAGAAACACCTTCGTGGGAGGCATTATCTATCATCAAAAGCAATGGTGAAGGCTGCGGAGGCAATTTTGAAGGATCTCTCAAAAATGGTTTCCAACATGTCTCTAAAGACTGACAGAAACGCTGGGACAAGTGCAGCACATTCAGGGGAGACTATTTTGAGAAGGGTCATCAAACTTTTGAGGTTGAGTAAAGGTACGTTGTCAAAATAAAATTTGATCACTCTTTATTGAACAGCCCTCGTATTACACTGCTGCTCATTTGTTTAGCATAGCAAGAATGTAGTCTCTGCTAGTCGTTTGTTTAAAAGAAAATTAATGCAAACAGTAGTATTTTATAGGTAAGAGCTCCTTATGTAGCCTGTCAGATTATTTTTGTTTTACTTTATGGATGTATTGAATGTTGCATCCAAACCATCACACCGAAACACACACTAGCAGATATCACAACAACATAAAGTATCGGCTACACCTTTTAATAGAGGCATATTTGCCATGCAATTCATATATAATACGGTTAAGACCTTTCTTTTAATGTTTTTTAAATGTTAAATACTTTTGTTTTCTGTTATATTTTTCTAGAGGTTTAAATAAAGTTTCCACTATTTATATGACAGAGGTTTTATTCCTGTTTATCAATACGTGATACTATGCCCATTCATGTTACGTACCCCTGCCGTCGGTTGCTGATTTTGTGAAGAACAAAAGTTATAGTGAGGAATATAGTTTATAAACAATATTTCAGGACAGGTAGTGGAATAGTTTGCCATTAGTGTCAGCTGTAGAATTATTAACAGCTCACAAGACACAAAATGTATAACTAAAACTTAAAAGCATTAATTTGTGTCGCCTTTGCCTTGGTCCATTGCACTGTACGCGAAAGCCATCTCTCTCTCGTTATTATATTGGTAATTAATGTAACTCGGCAAAATTAAGTAATTACATTAATTCATTTTCAGTTATTACCGCAACGCTGCCGCGTACTCTGTACTGGGGAACAATATTCGCTGCATTTAGCAAATTCCATTTCAATAAAAGGCCACAACATGAGGCACAAAATGCCCACAAATATCTTGCATTAAACTGTTAACAAATACACTTTTCCGGACCGCAGTTAAATTATTACTTTTAACACAGCACTTCAAACAGCACTTTGTGCGTAAAGCTCATTAAACAAAATAAAAAGAGTTTAAAAGTCAACAGAAAGTTCTGACTAAGTTTTGTTTATTTTTGAAACGATTGCTCAGAAGTATGTGTTGAAGATTATAAATAAATGGGAATATTGACAAACCCCAAATATCTATTTTTTTACAAAATGGAGTTTTTATGACAATGTACTGCAAACATATACTTATTCATCTATTTATTCATTTATTCATTCACTCATTTATTAAAATTGGTGGGACATATAAATATAGTTTAAACCGCTGCATAGAGGAGTTTATGTAACGCTATCCAGCATTCAGACAAGTCTCTCGGAGCATAATGTTGTCAAAAGTGTCCAGGTACCGTCAAATTGACATACTTTTGTTTGCAACATAAACGTCTTACGTTTTATCAGCATACGGTATAAGTATTTTGTCATTCTTAACTTAATTAAAGTGAATATTAATGTTGGTATCCTTATGTCTTTTAAAACCAATAGGTGCATTAATCATTTCGAAGATACAGGATCAGTTACTCGCAAAAAGAGAGACACTGGACGCTATAAAGTGACTGGTCTCAATCTAGAGTCAATTAATAAGGTTATGACAGAAAGGCCTCAAGTATACCTTCTCGCAATACAGACAGTGTTTAAGGGGAAGAGAGAAAGGAAATATAAGAAAATGGACACATAAGACTATGTACTGGAGATATTTTCTTGTTTAGACTTGGATAAAAGCTTTGTACACAATGTAACACTAACTTATTTTTCGTTCCTAGAACATGTTCTGCTAATTTTTTGGTTTGTAATGAAGTTACATTGTGAGGAAACTGTGAGTGAATTGAGATCAAATTGAAATATCTCTATCTTATGTGACAGGTTTACAATATGCATATATGTTTACTATAACAGAAAAACAAATGTTCATTGTGAAATAAGTGTTCATTGAACTATTATTTCGTATATTGTTTATGGTATACTTTTATAGCTGCATAATTAGCTTTGCATTGCATTCTGGTATATAGCTTTTTAAAAACAATATCTTATCTACGCACCAGGCGAAATTACGTACCTTTATATTACGCGGGCAACACACACCTCTCAAATAGTATATTTATCTGCCGGTAGAGGGAGTCCTTAAAGCTGCTTTCAGCACATCAAATATAATCGCAAGCCCCCAGGAGAATCGTATATAGACTCACTCCATCAGCGATGCTGTTGATGACGTCAAATTTTGCGCGGTAAAATTACAGATAAAAATGCACATCGTGCTTAAGGCAAACGTTTCGTAAATTAGGGATATCGAGCTGCAATAAAGTCCCGAAAATGTGAAAAATCATAAATAAACAACAAATATTATAAGTTAGTTCTATGTAAAGTTATTGCCATACTGCCTTTTAAAAACATATCACATTACGATTTATATAACTGCGTGTAAACCAATAAAATTGTAGCAGAAAACTAATTCTTGCCTTTCTGTACAAGTCCTCAAGGAATTTTCGAACACCAAATTAAATTTCAGAGGAGCAACACAACCAAGACAAAAACACACCTATTTTGGAGTTGTAAATGATTTTTCTTGAGTTTCATAATTTTCTCACAGATTATTATTTTCAACTGTTTCACTCGATGTGTATTATGGTTTAAAGCAATAAATGGAAACCTTTTTCCTAATAACACAATAAAGAAAACTTGCGAAGTAAATTCTTCTAAGAATGCTTGTTATTAAACAAAAGGTTAATAAAACTAGTCTAAATTTTTCTTCAACAAAAATGAATATTATACTTAACATTTATTGTTTGAAAACTAGCAGTATAATCAGCGATTACTACGAGGGCTGTTCAATAAGGAATGATCATAATTTTTTACGGTCATAATTTTCGCACTAAAATTCAACCTTACTATATTCTGTTAGCTTAATTTGAAACAAACACGCCGTAGTAGTTTCATTGTTGGTACTCCTGTTTCTCGCCTGTGAGAACCAGGCAAGTTCAGACATGTTCAGTATCGCCTACCGCTGCAATGGAGGTAACACGCGAGGAACAATATGCGGCTTTGAAATTCTGCTTTCGCCTCAACAAATCTTCAGTTGAGGCCTATAAAATGTTACAGGAGGCCTATGTAGAGTATGTTCTTCCCCCCAGCACAGCTCGAAGGTTCTTTAAAATGTTTAAAGGGGGAATACAATCAATTTCAAAGAAATGTGGACCAGGTGCTCCATTTATTGCTCTTACGGAAGAAAACATCAACACTGCTGCTGTCATTGTGAGACAAGATGGGCGAATTACCTTAAGATCACTTTCTGAAATACTGAACATTTCATTGGGTGCCACCCACACGTTGGTGACAGAAACTTTACACATGAGACGTGTTTGTGTGCGAGGGGTTACAAGACTGTTGACTCCCAAACAAAATGACATTCATCATGCAGGTCTGCCTGCAGTTAAAGTTGATGTTAGAGGAAGATCCGGAGTTTCTTTCAAACGTAATCACTGCTAATGAAACTTGGCTACATCATTTTGATCCTGAGAGTAAACAGCAAAGCTCAGTGTGGAAATCTCCTTCATCATCAACCCCCAAAAACGAAAAAGTGATTGCCACTGCTAGGAAAGTTATGGTCACCTTATTCTTTGATATTCATGGAATGCTTTATCAGCATGTTGTACCTGCACACACATCAGTAACTAGACAATACTACAGGGATGTTCTGAAAACATTGCAAGTCCATATCAGGCGCAAAGGACCACATTTCCATTAAGCAGGCTGGATGCTGCATCACGATAATGCCCGGCCACATATTGCCAATGTTGTTGCTGAATATCTTGCAAAAATGAACGTGAAGTGCATCCCTCACCCTCCCTATAGTCCGGATTGAGCCCCATGTGACTTTTTTTATTCCCTAACTTGAAGAACGCCTTCGTGGGAGGCATTATCCATGATTAGAAGCAGTGGTGAAGTCTGCGGAGGTGATTTTGAAGGATCTCTCAAAAATGGTTTCCAGCATGTCTTTGAAGACTGGCAGAAACGCTGGGACAAGTGCATCGCATTAAGGGGAGACTATTTTGAGAATGACCATCAAAATTATGAGGATTAGTAAAGGTACATTGTCAAAAAATGTGATCATTCTTTATTGAACAGACCTCAGACCTCGTATATCAAACTTTTAAATCAAATATTTGGGAGCTTATTTACAAAACAGCTTAAAATTTCATTGTGTGCAATACTGTCTCGAAGTAGTAGAAGTAATATAAATATTTTAGTATACATGGAACTGAAATAAAAACATCCAACTATTTTAGTGTACCATGGCAGCCCTATTAAAATTCAAAATGCATAGAACTGAAACTGTTAATTTATGAAAGGCTTCAAATAGGTATCCGCAATAGAAAACCAAAGAACAACGCAAAACTTTAATGTATATCACATAAAATGAATGACTTATTTCAACTTGGGAAGCACAAATAGAAACCAATAATCGTTTTGAAATGTTTAGTGTACCAAGTTATGGCTATAGCTAAGTTGTATTATGTTGGGTGGATCAATAGTAGAGAAGCCGTTATTGGTAAAATCCAAATAAATTAAGTTCCACTGTGCAAGATCGACTTGCTACATCGATATCATCATCGATGTCCAGCTACGTTCTCGTCAGCAGGGTATTTTGAACTAAAATACTGTTTGATGTATCCCTTACTATTGAACAAGCTAGGAAGCTTCTCTATTTATAAGCGGGGATTGCAATTAGTCATACCTTTTATGATTTGGCATGTAGCCAAATAAGCAACCGAGAAGAGTAAATATTTATATTTTTCTTATTAATCAGGGAAAGAAACCTTGTTTATAAAACATCATAAAAGGCTGCTTACGATGATCTAAAATTTTAAAACTAAATGCAGGAACATTCCATATGATGCAAACTAGGGGTTGGGTAGAGCCGTGTAGTGCAATTTTATCCTCAGGGTATGCACATTTCAGACTGGTTTAATGACTGCTTCTTTTCATGCTGACATCAAATTCGACGTTGCCAACGAAGGGTTACCAATATATTACTGTTTAGGGTTACCGTATGTAGAATGCTTATTACTCGATAACACTTCATTCGTTATTTACGTAGGAACCGACATATATCTTTTCTCTCCGGTTCCGGTCTGCCTTCAGCGAAGACCCAACGAGATGTCTCTTACTCGACCGTCACCCCCGTTCTGTCTTTCTCACTAGGCTACCTCTGACTTTCACCTCTTGAAGCCCCTTTATTGACACCAAAACTCCTTTTGTGACTATTTTGTCCATTGTGATTATTAGTCTCGGTCATGCCATTTAAAGGGTCCGAATAATGCCTTTTTAAACGGAGTCAAATGCTACCCACTGAGAATTACTGCTATTAACTTTCTTTCCTCCGTTTATTTTGTTAAAACTAATCAACCCAATGCACCTACACGTGTTATAACAAAGATACAATATTCGTTTGAAATCCATTACGATTCTTGACTTATTGCATCCCTTAATATCGGTATCATATTTCCAGCATGAATATAACTATAATTTTTACATAATACAAGGTTTTATATGTAATTAAAGAACTAATTTAAGCGTTGAGTTCTAAAATAATTACTTTAGCAACAAAAAACTCTAGATAGTTGCTAACTTCATTCAAAATACTTTCTCAAAATCTTTCAAGTTAGAAAATGGCTTCGTAATTCATTATTAAGTAAATTGTTGTTGCAACTTCGTGCATTACAGCACACAAGATATTTGGCAACCTGAACGATTTCATGTGAATGAACTTTTGGCTTCCACCCTTTAGTCGCAGCTACGAATAAAATAAAAATCAAAAGTGACTGATAAAGGAGAAAGTGATATTATGACAGTAGCT
The DNA here is from genome assembly GCA_030765055.1 of Mantis religiosa. Lineage (NCBI taxonomy): Eukaryota > Metazoa > Arthropoda > Insecta > Mantodea > Mantidae > Mantis > Mantis religiosa. Next base: position 9,143,334 of record CM060950.1, on the reverse strand, counting down.
TTAACACACGCTATTTTTACGCAACTATATATTTAAAATAGAGCCACATTATAACTTGCACCAATCAACAAGGGGTTTAACAATTGCTAACCACATGGATGAAGGTACTAAATGAACGTCCGTTTCCATGACAACGATAAATACAAAAACCTAGTTGCCGATACGATAACAAGTGATGATTAACATATGCTTGACTGGAAATCCAGAAGTGATATAAGTAGAAGTGTTACCTTCACCTGATGCTACAGTTAGCTTGCACCTTTTGTGTTATTTAGACGTTGCCTATATGTTGACAAATTCGTTTGCATCATTCTATTGATAAAATTATTTGCCCTGTTTACATGTATTTGAGTCTGCGTCTCTACACGTGGTACCGGGCGGTTTCGTCTGCGGTCCGTATACGAGAGGTCCAGGTTCTATTCCCGTACATGACTCAAGGTGTTCTGTGGGGTTTCCCGGGTCGCTAAGTGAATGTTGGGTAGATTAATTACATTTCACGAATTTCCTGTCCCTCCATTTCATCTCCATTATCATTTCACGTCTAGTGGTTTCTTTCAGGGTAGGAGTGTCGGTGGGAGTCTCGGCGATGCATGGCAGGAGGAGGGGGCTTTAAGTGATCATTTTCTTCTCAGGTAGTCATATGTAGGTCCAGTAGCGAGGCGTGACTTTCAAAATGAGGGAAGACCCAAATATTAATTTTCATTAAAATAAGAGAGAATAATGACTCAAATAACTAAGGCTACTCTTTAGTACTCTTTCTATTTTACAGTCATACATATTCCCTCCTTCTTGTATTGCAGGACTACTCACACTACAATCTTCCCCTCTCCACTCAGATATTCCTTGGCCCACACCGCGTGAACTGTTAGCCTAAAACGGAGAAAGTATGCAATTCACACAGTTTTGATAATAACTTAAGACTTAACAAGAACTTCCTGTTTGTCACCATTAAATACCAGTATACGTAAAATACTATTACTAATGCCATTGAAATATGCTTACAGTTTTATTTAGGCGTGGGAGGGATGGTGGTTATGCAAGCCTGCCTGGAGTCTTCCTTGCTCTGAGGAAGGGGCGGCCTCCGATATCAAAACCGGCCTCGTGACGGTATGGAGACCACGGTAGGTGGGAACGATCGCCTGGACCGCCGGGGAGTTCATATCTATTAAAATGTAGGGACCCCGTCCTCTATACTGTAACGACTCCTTGGGGTCAGGCACCCTTTGTCTCCTCTCACCTCATCCTCCCTTCTGGGGGCATAGGTGCAAATGACCAGTCTGGTTGAGGTGTTGAATTCCCTCCAAACAATCCAGTCTAATCCATTCTAAATTTGCTCTGTAAGAGTTTGCAATTGTGCTAACCTGTGTCAAAGATAATCACAAGGATAACACAGCAAAAGAAACAAAACTGTGTATCCGAGATACATTAAAAATTTGCCAAGGGTATGATAAATAAAGGATTATGCAGCCTACGTCATTGATGAATAAAATAGTAAGCAAAGATGCCTCCCCGTTATATATGTCACTTGAACTCGAGTGAATTAATTCGGGGTGAAGTGAAAGAAGAAAAATTGCACATGTCATGGGTAATAAAGCTGACAGAAGAGGCACTAACAACAATAAAAGCTGAAAAATTTTAGAGAGAGAAAAAGGTAAATACTCCTATAAGGGGGTTATAACTTCACCATGGAAATATATAAAAAAAAACTTTTGTAGGAAGCACAAAACGGCTTGTCATCTCCATAAGAAAATCCAACAACAGCGAAGCAAAGGATTCGGACATCAGAGGCGTTTTCTCATTACAATAAGCATCAATATACCATAGGTGTGCTTCTATTTTAACACAAATCCCTAACAAACAAACAAACAAACAAACACACACACACACACACACACACACACACAAACACACCGAGTCTTGCGCATGCAAACGATGGAACATGAATTCTCTGATGTGATATTACATTCAACACCGAAATTACCCCTGGAGGAGCTACAAACCCGGTGTACATTCCTGACGTAGAAGTTGCCGCAAACTCGGGAGATAACTATGAAGCATACAAACTCACATTCGCGGTATTTTCATACCTGAGCGTGAGTTCTGTGATAACAAACACTTCCTCCAAGTAAAATTTATAAAATTTGTTTCATTTTCGAAATATCCTGTTTTAAACTGATAGAACAAAACGTGAAAATTACCCTACTCTGCTCAGCCTATTAAATCTATACGAAGATTATAAATAATGGATTGTTCAGAGTACCTAGTAGAAACAGTTTTAATGGAAGAAGAGACAGGTTTAGGAAATGACGAAGTTTTATCGACAATGTCTTCTCCCTCAAACAAATAATTGAAAAACGAAAAGAATTTAACTTACAGATGCACAATATTATTATAGATTACAAAAAAGACTTCGATAAAGTTCTAGATTAAAATTATGGGAAATCATAGAGGGAGATAAAAGGAATAACAAAAAATTTAATAAATGTAAGAGAAAACTTATATGCAGAAGCAAAAGTCACAGTAAACAACGGAGAACCAATGCTGGTTTCAAAATGGGTTAGACAAGGTTGTCAAACGTCAAGCACTCTCCTATTTTATATATGGACGACATGATCACATCATGGAAACAGCAAACGACAGAGGGAACTTATCCAGGGACGAAAACGGTACGAGCAATGGTTTTGCCAGATAATCATATATTAACAGCAAAGGCTGAGAATGATCTTTAAATAATCGCATATAAGTTACATCAAAATGCAAAAACAAAGAAATTGGAAATATCTATAAGCAAAATAAAAACTATGCCATATAGAGATATTCACCCAGTTCAGTCTAAAACAGTTCTAACAAATAAAACTATTGAACAAGTGTCAAAATTTAATTTCCTCGGACGTGAAGTATCATGCATATCGGAAACAGATATCCATAAAACATTAAATAAATTTAAAACAGTAATAAGTACGAGGGCTGTTCAATAAAGAATGAACAAAATTTTTTTGACAATGTACCTTTACTCATCCTCATAATTTTGATGGTCCTTCTTAAAATTGTCTCCCCTGAATGCGATGCACTTGTCCCAGCGTTTCTGCCAGTCTTCAAAGACATGCTGGAAACCAGTTTTGAGAGATCCTTCAAAATTGCCTCCACAGCCCTCACCACTGCTTCTGATGATAGATAATATGTCCCACGTAGGCGTTTCTTCAAGTTAAGGAATAGAAAAAGTCACATTGGTCTAAATCCGGACTATAGTGAGGGCGAGGGATGCACTTCACGTTGATTTTTGCAAGATATTCAATAACAAGATTGCAATATGCGGCCGCGCATTGTCATGGTGCAGCATCCAGCCTGCGTCACGGAAATGTGGTCTTTTGCGTCTGATATGGACTTGCAATGTTTTCAGTACATCCCTGTAGTATTGTCCAGTTACTGATGTGTGTGCGGGTACAACATGCTGATAAACCATTCCATGAATATCGAAGAATGAGATGACCATAACTTTCCCACCAGCAGCAACCACTTTTGGTTTTTTGGAGGTTGGTGGTGAAGGAGATTTCCACACTGAACTTTGCTGTTTGCTCTCAGGATAAAAATGATGTAGCCAAGTTTCATTAGCAGTAATTACGTTTGAAAGAGACTCCGGATGTTCCTCTAACATCAACTTTAACTGCGTGTTACCTCCATTGCAGTAGTAGGCGATACTGAACATGTCTGAACTTGCCTGGTTCTCACAGGCGGGAACCAGGAGTACCAACAATGAAACTACTACGGCGTGTTTGTTTCACATTAAGCTATCAGAATATAATATGATTGAATTTTAGTACAAAAAATTATGGCCCTAAAAATTATGATCATTCTTTATTGAAAAGCCCTCGTACAATAAAAAGGATCCTATAGAATAAAGCAATAAAGGTTAAGAATAATAAAATTGTATAATGCAATGGCTGTCCCAATTGTAACGCATGGTTCAATGACATGAACCAGAACAGCAGAAATGAACTTCTTTAGAAGAATAGCTGGATGCACAAGACTAGACAAAAAACCAAATTATGAACTATGCCAATTAAAAATAGCAGAATTAAATAAAACAGTAATAGAATATAGAACCAATTTAAAGCAACATCTAGATGGAGTGGAAAACAATAGAATTCCTATATACGCGGGCAGATCAAATATAGACGGGAATTTCCAAATAACGCTGCTGGTGGTGATCAATTTGAGGAGAGACTTTGTCAATATGTTGGTGGGGGTATCTCGAGAGCGGGTGTTGCGCGCGCACGCACCGCGGAGATCGGGACTGCGTCAGTTCGCCTTGAGTAAGAGGTGTACACGTCTGTTGCGCAACGCCTCATCTTCAGCTTTCTTGCAAAAAAGACACCAAACCGTTGAAAAACTTGAGAAAGCTCCGCACACACTTTGGAATAGAAACACCTTCGTAGACTTGAGTGTATGAGTGGGATAAAGTTATAGTTGTGGTAAGAGAAGCTGGGGAAAATGAACCTCACATGACGCGATCGCGGACAAGCATTACTACAGACAACATTGTTGCCTGATTATCAGCACATAAAATTATGCGAAAACCCTTTTTCTCCTAGGAATAAGTTACAGAAGTGTTCAAACGATTATCCGAGATGAACTCCATTACAGAAAAATGTCTGCCAGGTACGGTCCTCGTCCTTCAACCAGGAACCAAACACTTTACGCCAGGAAGTTTTTCAGAGATACCTGCATCACTACAAGGAGGAAGGAGAAGATTTTTGAATAGCATTGTGATTTGTGATGAAACGTGTGTGTATCATTACACCCCAGAGTCAAAGCAAGCAAGAATGGAGTGGCGGCGAGGAGACGAAGCAGGTCCGGTCAAGTTCAGAATACGCCCATCTGATGGAGAAGTGTGTGCAACCATTTTCTGGGACTCCGCGGGCGTTATTCTGGTGGATTTTCTTCACAAACAAAGGACAATTAATGCAGCCTATTACTGTGACATTTTGGATGAAACAAAAGCTGCATATCTCAACAAGCGACATCAACAACCGATCCGAAATGCCATTGTTCTCCATGAAAATGAAAGCCCACATACTGCCACTTTAACGCGGGAAAACTGGATAAAATGCATTGGGCACCTCTAGAACACACTCCTTACAGTCCACATTTAGCACCCTGCGACTACCATTTGCTTATACCACTTAAACAAGACTAAGGATGACAGCGCTTTGATGATGTAGCAAGTATAGAAGAGTTCTTGCCCAACTGGCTCCGCACACATCGTTCTTCTTTCTCTAAGGATGGCATTAAAAATTTGCCAATCCAATGGATAAAATGTGTATCGAAGGCAGGACACTATGCAGAGAATTAATCTGTATATGATAATTTTTGTTTGTTGATAAAATAAACGTAAAAGAATAATTCCAGTTTATATTTGATTTACTCTTGTACTTACTAACCGTCAGGAGGAAGAAATCTAGGAAGACCGAGGAAAAGAAAGAAGGAGCAAGACTTTAGAGCCGAACATGCTCCTGGCGACAAAGATGCTCACTTTCTTCTCGGGCAACAAGTCAGATGAAAAGACGATTAGATATCGACATTTCGGGAGTGTGCATCTCTCCCATCATCAGGATATTTATAAAACGTTATAACCACAAATGAAACACTGGATATAACGCCAACGTAAACAAAGACAAAACACTTATAAAATTTCGTGTTACTTTTTCAGTAAATTAAATGCCAGGTCAGGGGATGGCCTGAGTATATAAAATTGTGTCAAAGAAACGTAATTACTTAACATGATTATCAAACTGTATTGATCTTTGCTTCTTAAATCGAGGGATTTCCATTTTAAGGATTTCCATTTTCCAAGAGGAGCTGAACTGAAATCCAGCAACATGATTTAGCGTTTTCCTTTTAGAGGAAATCGCCAAAGCGTCCTCAATTCTCCGCTCGCAGTAAATTTTGCATTTTGCCAAGATTGTCGTCTCCCGAAAATTTACTCTATGGTCGTTATAAAAGCAATGCTTTGCCAGCCCAGACTTCTCAGGTTGCATTAAACGAATGCTCCGTTCATGTTCGATTATTCTGGTAGCGATGGTACTTCCGGTTTGTCCTGTGCACGGTGTCCCACATTCACAGGGAATGCAATACACTCCCGCAACTTGGAAGTCCAGTTTGTCTTTCACTGGTCTGAACAGATGTTTAATCTTCGGAGGTGGCTTGCGGATGGTCCTGATGTTGTATTTAGCAAGAATTCTGCTGATTCTGTCGGATAAATTGCCGGTAAATGGGATGCAGGCTGTAGCGGTAGGCTCATCCGACACACTCACACTCACCCACTCGATGTACACTCCCGAAACGTCGATATCTAATCGTCTTTTCGCCTGGCTTGTAGCCCGAGAAGAAAGTGAGGCTAAATGATCTAAACTGTGTTGCAGAAGAAGAAGATTCTTCATAAAGGTATTCGCAACTTTGTTTGGCTAAAGAAACGCTTAAATACACTGCGGCTTTGCAATTCAGTCCTAGTTATTGCTGCACTGCTAAAGAATTATACATCAGCAAGGACAATGCATCACTCACGTTCTAATGTAACAGTTCATGTGTGTTTTGTTTCCACTCAGAAATGGTAGCACTTTTGCACTGACAACACCATAGTGCAGCGACAAGACAGTTAGACGGGGCAAGCTATTGAATATTAATCACACTTTCACATTATTTACATGTTCGCTGTGATCCTCATAAAGATTTACGAGACGACAGGTACAACATGGTGCCAATCAGCAAACGTCGAGTTAACCGCCTTTACTCAGGTGATATTCCAATCACTCAGGGGCAAAAACCCAAAACAGCTCTACGTAAAAGTGGCGTCTGAATGGTAGCAAGGTCAAAATATCCACGCCGAAACCATATCAAACGATGGCGATTCAGTATCAGTTCTGTGACAAAAAGGAAACTTTTGAAGTTTCAAAATTTAGCATTATGTTTTACTATACTTTGCATTTAAGTTACAATTACTTAAATATATAATTGTTTTATGTTTCCTTCCTTCTTTATTGTTTCAATGTGACCTTATGTTTGTTAGGCACAGTGTAGTTTTCACACACCATTATATTGTGACTGTGGGTTCGTATAATTAAAAGTCAGAGTTGCAGAAATTCAAAATGTTCGTTATTTCCGTAGAAATCCTTACGTAACAGAATTACGTCACATACACAACCACAATCTACCAAGGTCGATGACCACACAAACAGCGTTCTAATTACATCAGCTCTCGTTACAACACTTTACAACTGTTTATTCCTGTTTACGACTGACTGGAGAGTCGTCGCTTCCCTAAATACCTAAATTGATATAATACTTAAATTGATAATTCGAGACTGTTCTGTAACAATCACTAGATATTTCTTAAATAAACAAGACATCAAATGTTCTGTGACTAGACGAAACCCGAACCTTCCAGAAGCGTAACTTAATCTGTGCCGGCAAGTTTTTCATCTCCGCTATCTTTATTTTCCGGCTCTTTGTGTACAGAAGCCGCGCTTATCTCTCTGCACCGAACCTTTTTTGCGCGTTGCCGTGGCAATATTTAGTGAAATTTCTATGAGATATTGTTGAGAAGAAAAATTTTCTCTTATCGGGTAAGCTAGAGAGTTGTGACGTATTTCAGCCGGGAGCGAGACCTGCAGTGTGTGTGACGTCGCGCAGGAGCCGAGATGTACCAAGTTGCCTATATAAAAAGGCACTGTGTGTAGGAATCTGAGGGTTCAGCCAGGTACACCACACTCGAAGACAACATTGTAGCTGCCACGTACCTAATGGAACTGTTAAATGTATAATGTGACGATTTATTGGAGGCCAAATATGCACACAAGAAAGAGTTGGCTGATTTTTACAAGAATGTCCACCAAACCAGATTTCCAAGGTTGTATTCACTTGCCGGATGGACATTGTATATGTTTGGCTCCAAATACGTGTGCGAAAATTTTTTTTCTGTTATGAAATTAGCCAAGTCCAAACTACCGAAGTACCTTGTCGGTACTAACATGCAGCCTTCGATTACAAAATTCCCAGATATTACGTCCTGACATTGATAAACTAGTTAAATAAAAACGAAACAGAAAATGTCGGAAAATGTCCACGTAATTCTGTTGAGTAGTCTCCTCTAATTTGCAGAGGAAATTACTTTATGTTTTTATTTTATTTATAACATGCCTGGCCTTCAGATAAACTACGAGTTGAAGTTTTATATATCTTCTCTTTGAACAGAGCCAAAATGTAATTGTCTACAAACTGTGACCAATTGTATAATCAAAGCAGCTAGCTTTAATATTACAACATCCAAGATGTGAGTTGCACATATTATTAATACGCGATACGTTTCCTGTCTTTCCTACACTGTCGGAACCCCAACACATCAAACTATTTCCTTCCTTCCTTCTTCCACACTAACCGTGTGTAGGCTAAGGTTTCCATGAATTTTTCAGTCTGTCTTTGTTCATGGTTTTCCTTCCTCTCGGGCAGCAAAAGTAAGCGCAGTGACGTCACACGCTAACCTGCCTTTCGTTCGCTAGCTTTTTCGGCGGTTAGAGCGGACGGAGCTAACGTCACAGCGCCACTACAGTACACCACAGGAGAGAAAGTATTCAGGACCTGAGACGCAGGAGGATTGCAGAAGGTTCCCACACCATTCCTGGACAGGTTTATGACACCCCAAGTCAGTACAGTTACAGACCATTCAAAAACATTCTGATGGCTTCTACTTTTATGAATAAATCTTCTAGGTTTTGGGTAATGAGTGAAAATGGCGCATGTATTTTTAACGATTTTGCTCCTTGTGTAGCATGCGTTCCCTGTTATACACATTCGCTGTCTTTGTCCCACTGTGTAAGAGAGCACATTCCTTTTAGGGACCTTCTTTGCGTTGTTGGAGAGTAGCTGTCTTCCCCTGGGGTAAGCAGTGATGTGCTCCGTTTTAATGGAGTAGTAACTTGTTTCTATCGAGACTTCCCTGATAGACGGTATACTTTTTGCCTTCAGTGTTGTTCATAGAAGAGCACTTAGATGACAACTATATCTAATAGATGTTAAATATAAAGCCCGCGCCTTAAAGTACTTACAGCATAGTAAGTCGCCATTAATGTAGCTGTCTCATGTGTTTATGAGAACTCGTAAGTGGTTTACCGGAAAAAAACGAGTCAGTTGGAGAATTTAATGTCATATCGGCACGTTGGCCATAGTAGCTCAATGGTAGAGCGGCTGGACGCCAACCAGAAGATCCGTGGTTCAAATCCCGGCTATGACATTGAATTTTTCAGTCTGACTCTATGCTTCCATGTATATAATATGGTTTTATATCGAAATTTGAGCCTTAGTTTCACAGCGTTTCCAGAACTCAAACACGCTATTCCTAGGGGAGGAAAAGCAAGGTATTTTAAAGCAAACTTTAGTGTTTGGTGCCAACAATTGAAGAATCGTTTAAACCCCTTTGACTAAGCAGACTTTTGTTTTAAACCTTGGATTGGATTGGATGGCGGTACGGAGGGGATTTGACATGTAGGGGCGAGAGTATCTACGTGGGCAGCCGTCACAAACTGACGATCGACCTCCCTCTCTACCAGGGAGTGTGACCGAGCTGTTCTCGAAGGGCGCCCGGTGCCTCCAAGGCTCTTTCTAACAAGGCCCCCCCCCCCTCCATCTGGTCCAAAAACTCAAGACGGGTGGAAGTGGATACGCGCGTCAACACCGCAGGGAAGACTACCGAATAACATCGGTGTGGTCGTCTGGTGATGTAGCTCACCTTCCACTAGCTCTGCAGGCTAATTACCCGGAATATCTTAGGCAACCCTCTGCCCTCTCCGGGAGGCCGAAGCCTGGCCGGAGGTACCCGATCTCCCACGGGTGTTGGGAACACACTGCCCCCTCGAGTTCAACCGAATCCGAACATATCCCATTCACGTAGGGACTCCAATGTTCGACCCGAGGTTGCTCTAGTAACGTCAGAGGTACCACGATTGCTAGGGGCCCGCAGTGCCCGCACCACGGCAGCTGAAGAGGACGGATCCCATTCCCTACGGGAGGAGGGGATTCGACACTGCAACCAGTCTTGATCTGTTGTATCTATATGCCATCTGGGGGATCCCGAGGACGAAGGATGAGGCAAGAAGACACAGAGGGCGGCCTTCCGAAGGAGACAAGACAACAGGATTCGTAACCTTTACCATTTGGAAACTCCCCGGCAGCTCACCCGATTGTGGTCCGGAAATGGTGCCACCAGACCGGACCCGGAGGCTGGAGAACGTCCTACCCGAGGAGGAAGCTCTGCTGAGAGAATATCATCCTGCCACACCGCCGAGACATCCGCTGATACTTCTACCCTGAAAAACACCACCAGGGGAGAGATGGTGTGAAATGTTAACAGAGATGAAATGAAGCCACAGAAAATTCGGGGCACGTAATTAACCTATCCACCATTCGTCTGGCGACCCGAGGAAATCCCCGAAAATAAAGTAACGTGTCAGGTAGGTCGGCCACGGAAATTGAACTCGGGTCCCCCGAATGTAAGTCACAGACGAAACCGCTCGGTTAAAACTTTAGTCCCAGATAGGGTATACAGGCCAATGGTGAATGAAGCCTCCTGCTGGCTACCTAATTGCGTATATTATGTAATACATGCAGTACAAAATCAATGCATTTGTATATCCCAGACTTTAGTATTTGGAAATCTGTAGCCCTGTCATAAACATCTGTAGACCTACTTTAAATTTTAGATAGCATCTTCACACGTATTTCCTTGATGCTATATACATCTGCCTTTGAGTTTTACCTACCTGAAGGTTGCACTGTTTGCCTGATATGTAGAACATAAATGCCTGCAGGAAATATTGGAAAACAAGGGTTCTTCTTTGATGCGATATCATCCTTTACCGTGAAACTTTGTAAGGGATCTCTATCGGCAGTTCCTTGTGATAGGTATCTGCATTTCATTTGAGAAACAAGGAGATGACGATAACATAAGCATTACAAAGGCACCTTCGAAATAATAAAATCAAGAAAAAATAATATTTGACGTAAGGAGTGAATATTCCTCCCTTGTTCCACTGGGAAGTAAACGAAACACAGGTTTTGGAGCTCCTCTATTTTTAGTTATTATCCTTCCTTTTTGTAGTATTTTACCATATCTTTTATACTTATAATTTAATGTGTAAAGTAGAAGTTCATTAAAGCCATAATTTGTTTTGTGTTACATTTTCTTGTTTTTTATATAACCAACATCTAAAGTCTTAATGAAGGTTGATACAGAAATTAAAGGACTGCAATAAGTAAAGAATCATGATGAGTTTCAAAGAAATCTTGTATCTTTGTGAAACGCGTGCACGTGCAGTTGAGTTGAGTTGTTTTAACAAAAGAAACGTAAGAAAGACAGTTTCTTAGCAGGAGGGAATTGTAAAGGAGGAACACTTGACTCCGTCTGAAAAGGCATTGTCGCGGTAACGGGCATTAAAGTTTCGGCGCAAATAGATAAAAGATGGATAGGTTTCACGTAGATAACGAACTTGTATAAACAGATAGTGCCGGCAAGCAAGATAACTGAGGCAGGGCCTCGTCAGCGTAGATGAAGTTACGTTTCTCGAAGGTGATAGAATATTCGAATTATGTAATTACATGCCTTGTTTTCCAGGAACCCTTAGTGATTGACAGGACAGTCTGGTGATCATGAATGGAGATATAAAGGGATTGTGACACGCCAGCACAGTGGGAGTTGTGAAACAGTTGTGAAACCAGACAGCTGGAAGTGTTATTGTAACGAGAGCTAATGTAATTGGCTGCAAGTGTTTCTTATTTTCCTCGACCTTGGAAGATTGTGTGATGTAATGTTGTTACGTGAGAATTGGACAGTGTATTTCTACGGAAATAAAGGAGATTTTTAATTTCAGCAACTCGGCCTTTTAATTCTGCGAATCCACAAAGTTACCCTATTCTTGGGACCCTTTATAAGGGCGGGACCGAGACTAATAATCACAATGGACAAAATAGTCACAAAGGGAATCTTTGTGTGAAAAGAGGGCTTCCAGAAGTGAAAGTTACACACACCCACGCGCAGCTGTGCCAAGTAAGGACACACGGTCCATGGCCAGTAGGCCATTATGGCAGTCCGCGGCTTGAGGCCGATTAAGGCAGTCATCTGGTTCTGTCTTGGTCGAAGGCAGACCAGAAGCGATGGGGGAAGTTTTTGTCGGTTCGTGTGTACGTGAAGAACGAATTAAGTTTTATCGAGTAATTAGCATTACACATACAGTAACTCTAAACAGTGATATTTGTAACTTTTGTTCGGCAACTTCAAGTTTGATGTGATGAGAAAAAGAAGAAGTCATTAAATCAGTTTGAAACGGGCATTCCAGTGTCATTAGAATCATCCTTACTCACATACATACCCACGCATACCCTGAGAGTACCTCATTACTTTACCCTGCGCTAACCACTATTTGCTTCAAAGTGTCGCGCCAACGTGGAACTCCTTTGCTCACCAACATTTTTAGCTTCAAACTGTAGCGCCAATTTGGACCTCTTTGTTTACCTACCTTTTTTAGCTACAATGTTCACAATTTTCAGTAGAATTTCGTTGTTTAGTTTAACTGTGATAAAGAGACTGGTCTTCTTAATGCAAGCGAACTTTCAGGAGATGCTTATGTAACAGAGGTGAAAGCCAGCGCACGGGGAACTGCGTATAAATGGGGCAGAGATGGGGAGAACAGGAGGAGATGGTGATTGGAAAGAGGGTTTAAGCTGAGCAGGGAAGACCCAGTGAACAATTTAGTGCTCATAATGAGAGGGGGATATCGACATATCCCCTGTACGTTTTCTCCATTATATGTGCAAAGTGAATGATGTCTGCTGTATATGATGAAATTATGTAAAAACGTGTGTACGTATGTATGGGTGTGTATATATGGATAGATGCGTGATATGAGCTCAGTAAAATTATAGAGACTATAAAGTGTGATAGGTTATTATATGAGGCGTGTCCGTAAAATAAAGTCTCCAAGTTTATTTCATATAGAAAATATGTTACATTGATGGGAAGGCGAAATTACAGCTATTTTTCAACGTAATCACCATTGCGATCGATGTACTTTTGCATGCGCTGTAGCAGTTTTTGTATACCCTTGTCATAGCACTCTCCCGCCAAGTTGCGCAGGTAGCGCTCAATCTCGTTTTACAAATCATCGTCGGTCTGGAAATGTGTTCCACCCAGGTGTGACTTCAACTCAGAAAACAGATGATAATCACTAGGTGCTAAGTGTGGAATGTAGGGGGGATGGGTGAGGATGTCCCATCCGAACTTGGCTAGGAGATCAGCCCTTGCACCCACCTCGCACACACCTTGCGATAATGCAAATTTTCGGTCAAAATCTTGTCAATCGTAGTCTTACTGACTTCAGGGATAAGTTCGCACAGCTCGTGAACAGTCACAGGCCGATCTTTAAGCATTTCTTGCTACACTTTTGCAATTGTTTCGGCTGAAACCGAAGGCCGACAAGAATAATCTTCATCACGGACGTGTGTATGTCCGTCTTTGAACTCTCTGGCCCATTTTCGCACGTTTTAACGTCCATACAATGTGTCCCATAGACTTCGTATAACTGACGATGAATCTCAGTGCGGATAGTGCCCTTGGCACTCATAAAACGGATCACTGCATGCAACTCGCATTTTGCGACGGAAGTGATGGGAAGCTCCATCGCAAACGGCTGCCCAGCCAACACTAATGGTTGCAACGGGTTCGTTATTGTGAGGATTTGAAGGGGTTAAACCAACCTACAGGTCAGTGTTGCCGGATCTCGCGTAATGACGTTCCTCACGGCTCCAGCGCCTTGGAGACCTTATTTTTATGGACACGCTTCGTAGACTAAGGCTTAGACATTTATTACACTAAATTAATTACATAGCTGTGTATATACTACATGGCAAAGCCTGAAAGCGTATAGGAAAATAAGTGTAATAATGGAGCTAATTACGCAAGCCTCTCTCACATACTCCGCGAGTCAGTGTATGCGCAATCTATTCAGGTGCAATCATGTCTTCTGGACAGCAACGTGCCATAGATGCCAAGTGCGGAAAATCATATATAGCGTGACTGAATATTGTGACATGAAGAAAGAAGAGGGAATTAAAATCTAACATTTATCACACAGCTCCCAAGTGCTTTATTTCTCTTTAGTCACTTAGTGTAGGCCAGTTTACTACTCTCTTCTAGTAAACAAGAAAACAAGCGAATGCAGTGCTGTTACACTAAAGGTTAGTACACCTCAAGCTCTGTCATGTAGTAATAAGTACAAAAATCATTGTTTTAGTTAAAGTAAGACCTGAAGCTTTCTTGGGGATGAATATTTTCAAGATCTACTCGGGAAAGAAGAATAGCAATGGGCTCCCCTTTGTCACCATCTATAGCTAACTTCTATATGTAGCACTTAGAACATGATATACTTGCCACAGCTCCACTTAAACCATCTCATTTCTATAGATACGTGGACGGCATTTTTGTAATTTGGCCACATGGATCAGACACTTTACCTAGCCTTCTTGCGCATCAAAGCAGCCTTTGATCTCAAATACAGTTTACCATGGAAGTGCAGGAGGATGGAACTCTTCCGTTCTTGGACATTCTTGTTTCAAAAAACAGCAACGATACACTAGGGCATTCTGTATATCGCAAGCCTATACACATCGATTTCTATCTGAACGCTCATAGTTTTCATCATAAGCCTCAACGACTGGGAGTTCTCAATACAGTGACCCACAGAGCTTTGTCTAACTCTGATCCCAGCCACTTGAAACAGGAATTACAGCATCTGAGACTAACTTTCCGTTAAAACAGCTACTCCGAATATGACGTTGAAGCCTCGATCACCAGAGCTAGGAAAGCTACAGCAAGCGTCAGGTAAGCCTACAGCTACAGCCTACATCCCGTTTACCATTAATCTATCCAGCAGAATCAGTAGAATTCTAGCCAAATACAAAATCAGGACCTTCTAAAGGCTACCCCCGAAGAGTAAACATCTGTTGAGACCGACAAACTGGACTTCAAAGTTCCGGGAGTGTACCACATTCCCTGTGAATGTTGGACACCGTGTATAACACAAACCGGAAGGACCATAGCTAACATAATAAACGAACATGAACAGAGCATTCGTTTAATGCAACCTGAGAAGTCTGGATAAGTTTTGATAACGGCCATAGAGCCAATTTTAGGGTGACGAACATCTTGGCAATATGCAACAATTACTGGGAGCGGAGAGTTAATGAATATTTGGCCATTTCCTCTGAAAGGAGTACGCATAATCGTGATGCTGGATTTCAGTGCAGCTCCTCCTTGAAACCGGCTTTAAAATGGAAATCCCTCAGCTTAAGAAGCGCAGTTCTATACAGTGTGATCATCAAGTTAAGTAGTTACGTTTCATTGACCGAATTAATTCTCTATACTCACGCCATCTCCTGACCTAGCATTTAATTTACTCAAACAGTCATTTGTTCAGTAATGCGAATAGTGGTAGTGCTTTATCTTTGTTGATATATGTGTTGTATCCAATTATACGTTTTGTGGCTGTGACATTTCTAAAACTCTCCTGATGATGGGAGAGATGTACGCTATTGAAACGTCAGTTTTTAATAGTCTTTCCACCTGGCTTGCTTCCCGAGAAGATCATGAAAAATAGTTTTAGTTAGCTACGCATCAGCATATTCAGTTCTAGAATACAAACCACAAAGTAGATAATAACAGGTTCTGTAGTAATGCACCCCATGTCCTGCTACATACGAAAACGCAAAATTGTCACTGACTACACTATCTCTATTCCATCCCTTGACCAAACTCGATACTGTTCCTTTAAGAGTAAGTAACTTCGGTCCTGAAGACCCTTGGACCTTGCCTAAAGATACGAGGGCTGTTCAGAAAAAAATGATCATAATTTTTTACGGTCATAATTTTTCGCACTATAATTCAATAGTATTATATTCTGTTAGCTCAATGTGAAACAAACATGCCTTAGTAGTTTCATTGTTGGTACTCCTAGTTCTCGCCTGTAAGAACCAGGCAAATTCAGACATGTTCAGTATCGCCCACCGCTGCAATGGAGGTAACATGCAGTTAAAGTTGATGTTAGAGGAAGATCCGGAGTTTCTTTCAAACGTAATCACTGCTGATGAAGCTTGGCTACACCATTTTGATTCTGAGAGCAAACAGCAAAGCTCAGTGTGGAAGTATCCTTAATCATCAACCCCCAAAAAAGCAAAAGTGGTTGCTTCTACTGGGAAAGTTATGGCCATCTCATTCTTTGATATTCATGGAATGGTTTATCAGCATGTTGTACCTGCACACACATCAGTAACTGGACAATAATACAGGAATATCCTGACAACATTGCAAGTCTATATCAGGCGCAAAAGATCACATTTCCATGAAGAAGGCTGAATGCTGCACCACGATAATGCGCGGCCGCATACTGCCAATATTGTTGCTGAATATCTTGCAAAAATCAACGTGAAGTGCATCCCTCACCCTCCCTACAGTCCATATTTAGCCCCATGTGACTTTTTTCTATTCCCTAACTTAAAGAAACGCCTTCGTGGGAGGCATCGTCCATCATCAGAAGCAGTAGTGAAGGCTGCGGAGGCGATTTTGAAGGATCTCTCAAAAAATTGTTTCCAGGATGTCTTTGAAGACTGGCAGAAACGCTAGGACAACTGCATGGCATTCAGGGGAGACTATTTTGAGAAGGACCACCAAAATTATGAGCATGAGTAATGGTACGTTGTCAAAAAAAAATTGTGATCATACTTTATTTAACAGCCTTCGTACATATTCGCTACGATCATATACCCTCTGCATATGATGCACAACCTCCACTAATACATTTTTCATAAATGTATTTTGTTTAATACCTAGTATTTTACGGCGAACTATAAAGGAAGAGTTTGATTGAATAACGGAGGAGACACCTCGTATCATTTAGCGTACAACCTCTGGAGGAATGGATGAGACGAAGGGAACTACAGGAGAGTTATGGGCTGTAGAAACCGAAAACGTAAGCAGCAAATAGGTGCCGAGTTCCTTCACAGCATGTTCGCTCTCCAAACCGCCGGATGGTGGCTCGCTGGTTCCCACTGGCGGGAAACGGGGACACCTTTTCTCTGACGGAGAAATTCCAAATCGCAAAACTCTGCGTCATCTGTCCACCGTCCACCTATACGCAGCCCCAGAGTCGTCTTCTAAAATCAAAGAGTGAGGCAAAATCTAGGGAGCAGGAAGCAGGCAGCCGTTGTATAAGACTCACAAGGGAAGAAGCTATGAACAGAGAGGGAAGCCACTAGGGAAGAGTTGGGTAGTGTCGGCCGGCATGCAGTACCGGCCACTACTATTATTTCCCTTTTCGCTTCTATGTGGCAGAAGTTTCCAATAAGCAATAGCAAGCTTGTACAACCATGCACGTTCCAGTCTGATATATTTTTCCTCTCTTCAGTTCTTTGTCTGCTCTGAGTGCTTGATGGTGGTTAGTGTAGCTCTTAGCGCACGGAAGATATCCTGAGGCCTATGGCAGCGCTATATTTGCGACCTCTGTAAACCAGTGTGCTAAACATTTGTGAACTGAGCAGAAATAGTGACAATAAGTGCCCATGCGTTTGTATTCTACTATTGTTCTATATGTGGCAGTGCAATGTGATCACTGACAATCTATATTGTAACAGAAAAGACAGTGGCCGATACTGCAAGACACTTTCTACAAGCCTTATACGAAGGCTACTCAATAAAGAATGATTACAACTTTTTTTGATACCGTACCTTTACTCATCCTCATAATTTTGATAGTCCTTCTCAAAATAGTCTCCCCTGAATGCGATGCATTTGTCATAGCGTTTCTGCCTGTCCTCAAAGATATGGTGGATGCCTGTTTTTGAGGGATACTTCAAAATCGCCTCCGTAGCGTTCACCACTGCTTCTGATGATGGACAATGCCTTCCACGAAAGCGTTTGTTTAAGTTAGAGAATAGAAAAAAGTCACATGGGGCTAAATCCGGACTATATGGAGGGTGAGGGATGCACTTCACGCTGATTTTTGCAAGATATTCAGCAACAACTTTGGTAATATGCAGCCGCGCATTATTGTGGTGCAGCATCCAGCCTGCTTCATGGAAATGTGGTCTTGTGCGCCTAGTATGGACTTGCAATGTTTTCAGGACATCCTTGTATTATTGTCCAGTTACTGATGTGTGTGCAGGTACAACATGCTGATAAACCATTCCATGAATATCAAAGAATAAAAATGACCATAACTTTCCCAGCAGAAGCAACCACTTTTGCTTTTTGGGGGTTGGTGATGAAGGAGATTTCCACACTGAGCTTTGCTGATTGCTCTCAGGATCAAAATGATGTAGCCAAGGTTCATCCGCAGTGATTACGTTTGAAAGAAACTCCGGATCTTCCTCTAACATCGATGTTACCTGCGTGTTACCTCCATTGCAGCGGCAGGCGATATTGAACATGTCTGAATTTGCCTGGTTCTCACAGGCGGAAACTAGGAGTACCAACAATGAAGCTACTACGGCGTGATTGTTTCACATTAAGCTATCAGAATATAATAAGTTTCAATTTTAGAAAAATTATGACCTTAAAAAATTATGATCATTCTTTATTGAAAAGCCCTCGTAATTCTAACTTTTTTTACTTTTGATGTAATAAAGTACTATAAATGTAATAATAAAAATCATTATATTATGTTATCTATATAACATGTCTTGAGGTAAGAGAATAATATAGTAAGATTCCTATTAAACATCACAGCTACTGAGTAAAGTCAAAAATCCTAACCCGGCCGATACTGCACGAACTTCCGCTATAGATCGAACACGGGACCACCCAAATGGGAGCCTCCCGCTGTAGCATAGAGCCACGAGTACGACAAACTCTAGGAATAGACAGTAATGCGTAAACGAACCATTCGACACATTAATTTAGTACTCTTTAATTGAAAACTACTCCACGAACTAATTACAACGATATTCCTTTTAATTTCTTGAAAGACAGGCCATGCGCGAGTTCTGTTTAATGTTACTTTCTGTTTCATGACATGAACTGCAGCAACTTTCACATTCCGCTAAGTGAACTGGAGAAAGTTGCTCCGTTTCTCTAATGTTATATTACCTCTACCTATCGCTACCTTCAAGCTACTTTTCCCACATTATTTTCACTTTACTGGTTTACCCGGCGCGGAGAGTAACGCTCGAGGGAAATTAACTTGGAAAATAAAGAAATAATGATAGAGAGGGAGAAAAGAAATGCGTGGAATTTCCACTCTATTTAAATCTACAACCTCTACTTTTAAATTAATGTATAAACGTTTCGTAAAATAAAGAGAAGAAAAACAACACCAGAAAACACGTAAATATAATGTTGCGTCACAGCGATCAGCAACTTTGTTTCTGCAGTTCTGTCCTAAACTGTTCTCCTGTATGTATCCTTTTTATCAACATTTTAACTTTAAGGTAATGTTGTTTGTTTATTATTTAGACAATAATCTGGATGTCCAATGTTCAGTGATATCGCAGAAAACGTAAAATGAATGAATGAATTATTGTGAATATTCCAAAATTTTACAATTTACAACTTTAGGATACATTTATTTGTCTTTACTTTGTTTTTACCTTGGCCTACACCACACCTTGGTCTTCTGCTCTGCCAGGCAGCTCTTAACCTCCATTCCTCCTTGTTACTTAATTAGTCCCATTCTTCCCTCTCATCTTCCCTCTCATCTTCCTTTCTTATATTTTTTTTACATTTCTGGCTTTTCTTTTATTTCCTGCAAGAACTTACTAATACTACTTACCTTCTTTTCCTCCCTTACCGTGAACATTTTTATAGCTAGTACTCTCTTCTCTACTTTCTCCCACATTTCCTCCTAAACCTTTTTTTTTTTTCCATATTGCAAACCCCTCGCATTCTGTTACATAGAGTTCTATGCTTTCTTTTTCCCCACACAATTTACAAATTTCTTTTTCCGTACCTCTTATCCCAAACTGTATACATCCCGAATACCAGCGACTTGTTACATCGCCATGAAAATCGGTAATATGTTTGGCACAACAAATTGGATCATCAATTTACTCATAATGTAAAGCTCTTAAGGTGGCCAAACTGTACACGTATCTTGTTAAAGTCGGCCAGGAGCTGCGACCGCCCGATCTAGGAAAGCACACCATTAGTTTAGTTTTTTCACACGCTACAATGTAGCCATTTTGGTTAAGACTTTCTTTATGGTGGTGCCACTTAAATGGCTACATTAGCTCCCAGAACACTAGAATTTAGGAAACAGAAAATCCGCATGTCTTTCATGAAGAGGCGCTTCATTCAGAAAACGTCCGCGTTTGCTGCATGGTATCGCGAAGAAGGATTGTTGGGCTCTTCTTCTTTGAGGAAATATTCAATGTTGTGCGTTTACAGCGATATTGTACCAACCTGACAGTTGGTTTAAACAGTATTGTGCCAATTGTCATACTGCAAACGAGACCATAAAAATGTTGAGGGGACTTTTCGGCAATCAAATTGTCTCCAAAACTTGATGGCCTCCACCGATCTTAATTATCCAACTTTCTTTCTGTGGATTATTTGAGGGAAAAAGTGTAACATGGCAACCCGCATTCATTAGAAGAACTCAAAGACGCAATCTCTAACTGTATTGGCAAAATAATACCAACAACATTTAAAAAAGGTGTCATGGAACATGCTTCTTCAAGTGGAATTGTGTTTGCAAGAAAATGGTGATTTTCAGCACTTGATGCAAATGATGATGATGATGATGATGATGATGATGATGTAGTAAAAGCGGGCGTTGAACACTACACATTTCATTTTATGATGATGATAAATCCGGGAAGTTTTGTGCAATATGTGTAGTGTGTTTGGAAGCTGAATAGTGACTGTTTTCAGCAGATGCTGCGAATTGGGCTGAAACGAAAGCAATGCACGCAAAATGGTTTGCTGTCATATCACTGTACTTATTGTTCTCAGAGACAGCAAAATTCTAAAAAGTGGGTTTCAAAATTGTTTCCAGGTATGTCAAGATATGTGGAATAAATGTGCATACCCATTCAGTTTGTATGTCACATAAAACTGGATCAAACATCCAGTGAGTGTGGGAACTTTACGGACGCCCTGTATAAAAGCTTATAAAATGTGATCAAAAGACGATTTCATTAAGAAAGTAACCCTGTCTTCTTTAATAGAGGAGTAGAATACAATTATGTAAATAAACATAAAAAGACATACATTTATATATTGCGACCATTTTGGTTTTACATCAAAAATAGATTCCGAGGGAATGGATCATGAGTTTAATAGATTTAAAATTTATGTAATGAGTTTTTAAAAATTCCCTTAAATAAACTACACATTAGTTGGATAAATATAAACAGTCAAAATCGCATCCTTAATGAAGCCACTGTAACCAGATTTCTATTCTGCTACGATCCCCACGTTGTGGCGACATGTGAAACAGGATTACTTCGTTGTAGTTTGAATTGGTTCTTGAATATTGTCTGCTTGAATAAGAGTCATAAAATCTCTTGTTTCCAATGGTGGTTACGAGTGAAAGAAATAACGTTCAGATAAGTTCAATTTCATATATAATTTAATTGTATCATCTGGATCACATTTTACTCGAACTTTATTTCCTAGTCGATTATTTACTTTTAAGCATGTTTCCCAAATTCCAAATAACACCACCAAGAAAGTAAACAAAACACATTTTCAAGGCCAAACAACAGATAGAAATCCAGGCATCGGAGCTTATTATTTGGAAATTGCTGCATATAGTTAAATGACGTTGAAAATGATTGCGGAAGTTCGAATATTCACCATTCGCAACTTTGCAAAAATATAGACAGGACGTACACTAGCAGGCTGCATCCGGGGGAAAAAGGTTGTCAACGGCAATGAATAAGTAAAGTAAGTGGACATCGACCGAACACAGAGTGAGAGTTTTCCCGGATATATGGGAATAGCAGAATGTGACACACTGCAACATGTGGTTCCCTTATTTAATAATTGCTGAACTCTATTTTGGCACGAATTAAAGTGGAAATGTTTATTTTTCTGACTGATGTAATACAACTCAATACTCCTATATCGCCATAATACCAGTAATTAAAATACTTTTAAATAAAGTCTAAAATTCAAAAACACTATTAAAAGCTGTTAAAGCTTTTGTCCTAATATATTTCTGCCATAGTTATAGTAACCTGAAATGATGAATCCCAAAGTATAGTATTCTCATACTTCCTCACTGACATCTTTGGAAAACTCCACATAGATTTAGATTAATTAAACAGTCTTATTCCATAGATAAAATAAATCTAAATGTGAAATTATAATTATTAAAAGAGGTTACTCAAAGCTAGTGATTTTCAACATTTTCAGTCCCACGAAGGTGTTTCTTCAAGTTAGGGAATAGAAAAAAGTCACATGGGTCTCAATCCGGACTATAGGGAGGGTGAGGGATGTACTTGACGTTGTTTTGCAAGATATTCAGCAACAATATTGGCAATACGCGCTCGCGCATTGTCGTGGTGCAGCATTGTCGTGGTGCAGCATTGTCGTGGTGCAGCATCCAGCCTGCTTCACGGAAATGTGGTCTTTTGCGCCTGATATGGACCTGCAATGTTTTCAGGACATCCCTGTAGTATTGTCCACTTACTGATGTGTGTGCAGGTACAACATTACATGAATAAACCATAAACATGATAAACCATTACATGAATACCAAAGAATGAGATGACTACTACTTTCGCAGCAGAAGCAACCACTTTTGCTTTTTTTTTTGGGGGGGGGGAGGTTGGTGATGAAGGAGATTTCCACACTAAGCTTTGCTGTTTGCTCTCAGGATCAAAATGATGTAGTCAAGTTCCATAAGCAATGATTACGTTTAAAAGAAATTCTGGATCTTCCTGTAACATCAACTTTAACTGTATGCAGACCTGCATGCGAATGTCCTTTTGTTCGGGAATCAACAGTCTTGGAGCCCATCGCGCACAAACACGTCTCATGTGTAATGTTTCTGTCACCAACGTGTGGGTGGCACCCAGCGAAATGTTCAGTAATTTAGAAAGTGATCGTAAGGTAATTCGTCGATCCTCTCTCACAATGGCAGCAGCAGTGTTGATGTTTTCTTCTGTAAGAGCAGTAACTGGAGCACCGGGTCCTCCTAACTTTGAAACTGATTGTCTCCCTTCTGTAAACGTTTTAAACCACCTTCGAGCTGTGCTGTAGGGAAGAACAGACTCTCCATAGGCGTCCTGTAACATTGTATATGCCTCAACTGAAAATTTGTTGAGACGAAAGCAGAATTTCAAAGCCGCATATTGTTCCTCGCGTGTTATCTCCATTGCAGCGGTAGGCGATACTGAACATGTCTGAACTTGCCTGGTTCTCCCAGGCGGGAACCAGGAGTACCAACAATGTAACTGCTACGGCGTGTTTGTTTCACATTAAGCTAACAGAATATAATAGGATTGAATTTTAGTGCGAAAAATTATGACCGTAAAAATTATGATCATTCTTTATTGAACAGCCCTCGTACATAATCAGAAACTCGACGTCAGTTAGGGACATTCATTGCACCTTTTTGAACGGGTTGTGTTTGAAGAAACGAGTAAGTCTGGTTATATACCATTTGAAGCGAACGAGAAAACTGTATGCCTTTTAGAACTCTATCTGTAATGATCAAATATACTGGACTGAATTTAAATACGGCGTGTACAAGGTTTTGTCCAGCATGATCACAGAAATTGCAGTGATAGTAACTGTGTCGCACTGATGTTGATTTTTTTCTATATCAGAAAGGGTGTTTTATTAGAGGTCCTGCACCTCACCTTGCACAGTCCGCATTAAGAGGGTGGGGCCCTGTTCCCGAATAACGAACGTCTGGAGGTGAACTACCATGGCGTAATGCAGAGAAAATAAGTAATATTTACAATGCCTTTAGAAAGCCTTTTATATAATGTTTTAGTAGAAGATCTATACGAGTTTAAGATGTTCTTTAATGCTTTTAATAATACTCACTTTATCGTGAACATTCCTTCATACTTTTGTCTTTCCCGTATTTATTCGATAACCCTGTTGTATCAGGCTTAAAATTACCAAGCACCTAGAAGCTAATGCTTTTAATTGGATAAAATTGGATAATCTGATAAAATTAAAGAAAAAATGACAATAAAATTAAAAATAAGCTTTGCATCCTGACTAAGTGTAGAAGAAAGGCTTTCTATTGGTTTGAAAGACGCCAGTGTGATCGGGAGCAGTTGAGTGGGGAAAACAAGAGTAAAATTGAACCAACTGATTTGGTCTACTCAGAAACTTGCCTCTTTCTATGGCAATTAGAATAGTTACATACTATAGGCCTCTGACAGCTCTATGGAGGGTTAAAGGGAATACGCAGACTATCGCAGCTTACGATGATGTAATAAATAGATGCACTAATTACATTAAAACTTCATTCCTGTCCCGAGCATGCTGCTATATCAATAAATGTAGCATTTTATGAGAACTATTACTGTTAGAGTTTCAATAAAGCTTAAGTGGCTTAGAAAAAAAATACGCACTTGTGCTGCAATGCTGTGACACTAACGTTGCGCCCAGCGACGTGAAGTACTAATCATAAAGAAAACTTTAAAGAGTTTCTGGAAATAAATGTTTCTATATAAGAATGACGCTTTTACTGAGATGTATTAAATGCTTAAAGCTACACAAGCTTTGTAATTGTATATAGCTGAAGCCGTCTACCCGGGGCGTGGTCCACATCTTGAACGGAGCGTTGTGCGCCTGCAGACGCGCAGCGTCGATAGCATTACAGCAGTGGCTGCAGTCACACTATTCCAATGTTAAAGAGTGAAGTGGCGAAAAACTGGGTCAAATTTTCTATCACGCACATGCAGCATGCCTAGTCTTCTTTTGTTCTTAAACATGCGGAAACAAACGTGCAACAATTTAAGTGTATCAACGCGCTCATCAGGTCCGTTCACATGCAACTTTTTTCTTTCTTTTTTACATTTGGCAAAGAAACAGCAAGACCTGCAAGTATAAAGTAATTAACAGAGATGGGTAAATATCTACAAATATAACAATTTTAACTTAAAACTTCACTTATCTTATAAGAAATAACAAAACTGTTGTCCTCATTACGAACGCTAGATGTAAATATGTTCTTGTTAGTACTACCAAAATCTAAAAATAAAACAAATTTAAAAAGAGAATCGACTGCCGGTATTTCAAAATTCAGTACGCGATGTTTGTTTTTTTTTAAAATAAATATATTTTCCCAAACCATTAAATCTATCGGACAATTTAATTGTTTAAATAATTTAACTTCTGGATTTATTTCATAGTTAAATGACCAAAAATTATCTGCTACGCCGATTTATCAGTCTGTTTATACTTAATGTTACGAAAATTCTCTTTCCAATATAAACTTTAGCACAATCAAAACAATTAAACTGATAAATACCAGATTTTTATTATTAGGAATTTTATCAAGGATGGTAGGTAATTTTTTTAAAATTATAATTATAATCGGCTTCTATTTTTCCGGCTGAAGATGTGTAAACGTTTTACCTGAAATCGCTATCCAGGACAATTTATAAGAAAAGTATAATCATTTCTTACCACATAAGTGAAGCTTTAAGTTATAAATTGTTATATTTGCATATATTTGTTTGCTTCACTGCTAATAGCTTCATATGTTACGTATTTATTAGAGATGGATAAAATCTAAAACAAAATTAGTTAAGAATAATTTGAAAGGGTAGAGCCAGACTGAAAAATTCAATGCCATAGCTGGGATTTGATCCACGGATCTCCTGGTATGCGTCGAGCCGCTCTAAACCATTGAGCTACTATGGCCAACGTGCCGATATGACATTAAATTCTCCAACTGACCCGTGTTTCTCCCGGTAAACCACTAGGAGTTCTCATAAACACATGAGACAACTACCTTAATGGTGACTTACTGTGCTGTAAGTACTTTAAGGCCCGGGCTTTATAGTTCGGGCCACTATTAGGTACAATTTCAGTCTGGCTCTACCCTTATATAGTGCGCCCTACACACGGCTAGTGTGAAAGAACAATTAATTTACACTAAGAAGAATTTATTCACAAAATATGAAAAAAAAAAAACTACGAAATATTCTAAACGTATATTGGATACATATTTTAGAGCCAAAACGTCTAGCACTTTAAGAAGTTTGACCACATTTCCTTTATTATAATCAGAATAGTCTTTGTAGATTTTTTCCATTGTTGAAATAAAATATGATATGAAACGGAAAAAATTACAGAGTTTATAGATATTTATCTCTGAGAAATCCTCAAAATTAAAACCAAAAGCATATATATTACTGTTTTTCGTAATATGTCACTTACAACATCACTTCAAAATCCTAACGTGTTTAGTTTCGCACATAATGTCACAAATAAGAAACTGTATACTTTCTCAACTGTGTTTGACTTGTTATAATGGGTTCTAGGAGTTTCTTCAGATGTATTACCTGGACAAAAAAAATTATTTGGTTTTATAAATGTGTTTAAAGAAATATGCCTGAATATAATATCTGAAAAGCCCCGTTCAGTTCTAATACATATAATTTTAAAAGCAAAAACTCGTATACCTTACGAAATATGAAAGATTTCATATAGCCTATAGCTTATACAAGAAGTTTATACCAAAATATTATGAAATATACATTTTTAATTGCAGGGCTCAATTTTAGAAGTCAGAAATGTAAACATGCCTGTTTCCATAAAAATGATAGCATTTTTTAAAATATGACATTTCATAGTTTGAATGTTGCTAGTATTGATGAAGAAAATTTGGACTTTTATTGGAAACTTTAATGTATGATAGTTTAGTATTGATATTATTGGTAGTTGTGCATTGAAGGGCCCAATTATTTTTAAGCAGTCAGCACTTATCAGATAATTTCTGTTTTACTATAAAATTAAAATCTTCCAAAAAATATTTTATGATAAATAATCACATTTTTGTAACGTACAAAAGATCATGAATTATGAGAATTACAAATGTTTGCTTATGTTTTATTTTGGAACTTTAGGCTTATATGGAAATTAATTGTTCTTTCACACTGGCCGTGTGTAGGCCAAAGTATGGAAAGATAGAGTCAGACTGAAAAATTCAATGCCATATCCGGGATTTGAACCATGGATCTTCTGGTTGCCGTCCAGCCGCTCTAACCCTTGAGCTACTATGGCCAATATACCGACATGACTTTAAATCCTCCAACTGACTCGTGTTTTTCCCGGTAAACCACTTAGGAGTTCTCATAAACACGTGAGACAACTACCTTAATGGTGACTTACTGTGCTGCAAGAACTGAAGTAGGTGTTTATGAGAAATCCTAGTGGTTTACCGGGAAAAACACGAGTCAGTTTGAGAATTTAATGTCATGTCGGCACGGTGGCCATAGTAGCTCAAGGGTTAGAGCGGCTGGATGGCAACCAGAAGATCCGTGATTGAAATCCCAGCTATGGTATTCAATTTTTCAGTCTATCTTTCCATGCTTTAGGCTTATACTTTTAACAATTTATGACATATTTTTTATAATAGCTGTTATCCTAGAAAACATTAAAGCTTTTGTTTCTTCACTTGTATTAAAAATAGCAGAATACATAGCTCAAACTGCAGCTTGGCACAATGGAATTTCAAACTTATTCAATGAATATATACCTCAGACTTACAGTAACCAGAAAACAATGGATTTTATAAACTTCTTGATACACATTGCTGGTGAGAGAAATATATATTATTCCTTAAGTATACATCCTAGCAGTGTTTCTAAAACAGAAAAATTGGTGTGAATTGCCTAACACTTTACTACATAAAGCTAGATATCCTAAGCACCTTCAAGAAAGTAATCTATATAAACCTGAACCATTTTAATAAGCCATAACTTTTCGACAAATAATAGGACACACCTGCAAATTTAGGAGGATATAATAAACAATCGGGAGATTACATTACACTATTTACATCTCAGAGAAAATGTTGGAAGGGTCCTCTACCAACATCTATACATGTTTGCACTCGTCTCACCATATTCTCTGAAGCTTTACGGAGATGATAAGGAATTAAGAGAAGGTTATTTCCAGCAATGGAGCAACGTGCAATGCCACAACTGAACTTGTAACCAGTTTTTTGATAATGGAATAATCTCAAAAGGTCTGTGTGCCTCCCCGCTCCCCAAATCCCCTGAACTAACCTCGCCGGATTTTTTCTTGTGGGGTTATCTAAAAGTACAGAGCGTACAAGAATTTATATCCTCAAGGAATCCATTCGAACCGAAATAAGTAACATTGGCGAGAATACTCTCCTTAAAACTTCAGAGGATATGGTGAGAAGAGTACAAACATGTACAAGTTGTACAAGTTGGATATATGGTACTTTATGCACCAACATTTTAATTAAGATTTCAGCCGTTCTTTACGAAAGTTTGAAATGAATATGACCATTTTGACGATAGTATTAATTATTACAGTAATAATAGATATATTAGTTCTTTATTAATACTATACTAACATGAGATCAATGTGCCTACCTTGATTTACCTGATGATGTGGAGATGAATGTATAGGACTGTAAACAGACATTGCACATTTTCAGATGTCGCGGCACAAGGTTGACAGCAGCGGGAAGCTGCTACATTGATTTTCAATAGGAGTTCATGGAGCTCCATTCTAAAAGGAAAATTAACGTTGTGTACTTTGTTATCGATTGCTTTACATTGCTTGCATTGCCGGTCGAAACTCCAATTAGTAGTTTTACTTATGCTTGTTATGACCAATGTTACCACAGGAATCACAGATATTGATAACTTTACATGAAATGAGGGATAAAATGGCTAATGAGTCAACACTCTTATCAGGAACTAAACTGGGACAAAGCATCACTATGCATATAGATAAGGAGGGGGAACTTAGTCTCTTGTGAGGGAGGGATGAGGTGAGAGGTGATATGGGAGCAGACTCAGGATCACCTTCCCCTCCCCCTTGCAGTATAAACATTCCACTGGGGCCCAAGGACTTAGTGACTGCCCCCGATCCGAAGGAAGATGGTTAACAAGGAGATATTCCCTGCCAAAATACGAGACTAATGACCATAAAGAATAAAAGGAGAAGTGAAGGAAAATAGGGTACATATGAAAATGCCCAAGATTTAATTAACGTTTCCAGCACTCACGGAGCACTAAAGGCACTAAAAGTAACACCCGAACTTCAAAACGAGACCAAAATAAATCACAATTTTGCCACGCAATAGATGCCACCCCCTGCAGTATATTGAAAACCATGTTATTGCTATAGATTACTGCGTACTGTGTCTAATTACGGATTTAAAAAGAATAAGATTGATATCGCTATTGTTTGTCCAACATGACGGATATTCCGGCACGAATTTTCGACTGTATTTGTGTATGTTACGTAATTCTGCTACTCCAAGGGTTGACCAAAGTGTATTTCTACGGAAATATTTGAATTTATGAAAATTGGACTTTTAATTCTACGAAACCACAAAGTCACAATATGCATCAATATAGCTGCATCAACTTCTATGGAAATTTCTATTCACACGCATCAATTCAGCTTTCGAAATATACTAGTTTCTGGCCTGATTTTTGTTTTAATTCTTTTAATATGTGGGAATTGGTTTATAATAGTGTACTCAATAATGGGTATTTGTATTTGTTTAATGTATAGCTTATTAGAGGAATATGTCACTTCTGCAGAAAATGTAGGTGCATTCCCCAGTGTGCTACTATAGAATCTTTTCTCTATATGCTATTTTCTTATTCTGTTATGAGAAGTGTCTTCTTTAGAAGCAACACAATATTTCCCCCCGAAACTTCTATGTAAAGCATGTAGAGTATGAGAAGTGGAGCTTTGAGAGGACACAAATTTAACACCTCGATAACACGCTCCGTTTTTGCTCCTGTAGACAGGTCAACTTTACTCCAGCAAACTGTTGTACTCGTCCGTAGTTTGCATTTTAAATCGCTACGTTCACTTGTAAGAGAGACATCCGTAGTAGGTAGAACAGAGTGAAAGGAATGCATTATTGATGTGAGTATCTGAGGATGTATTTATAGTCTGTCGAGCGCATAGACACAACGAAAGTGAAAATCTGCAGCAGGCATCGGCAAAGAGAGAGGAAGCTACCTTTGAATGACGCAATTACAACTGTCCCTTGCTTTTACTGAAATGTACGGTTCCATTGACTTTCACTTCAGCGATACCGTAGTGATAAACTTGGCAGTTTCAGAGGTGTAAATGAGAAGCACTCTACAAGTAACAGGCACTCTCACACTACCAGCAGACAAGTGGTTGAGGAATTTAGACGCTGTACAGGCAAACAATTAAACACAGTACAGTGCTTTCATTCTCCATTCTATTTTCATTACTTTAAATGTTCATACATATTTGTGTGT
Organism: Mantis religiosa; assembly: GCA_030765055.1. Classification (NCBI taxonomy): domain Eukaryota; kingdom Metazoa; phylum Arthropoda; class Insecta; order Mantodea; family Mantidae; genus Mantis; species Mantis religiosa. Next base: position 9,112,815 of record CM060950.1, on the reverse strand, counting down.
GGGGGGGGGTAGTGTTCAACGCCCGCTTTTACTACATACGGCACTGCAGGCGATGACACTGATGATACATGAGATGAAGATGGAGAACCGGTGGAATGAGATGGCGGGGGAAACCGGAGATCTCGGAGAAAACCCACCCCACCGTGTTGTCCACCACAAATCTCACTTTGCGGTGGCCTGGCATCGAACCCGGGCCGCCTTGGTGGGAGCCAAGCGGTCTAACCACTGAACCACGGCGCGGCCTTTCATACATATTTATATTATGGAAGGAATATGTTACGTGAAACCAAATTAATAATACATAACTTGAAGAGTTTGTGAAAATAGCTTACTACAGGTAGATCGCAGACAAAATGTGGTCGGTGTGCGCATGTGCGAAGAGAGCCTTCTCCCCTTCACGCCATGCAAGCATCACGTGACTCCCATCCCTCCCTTGCTGCATGCGACAGAGCGCAAACCACACACAGTGACTGTATTTTAATACTGTTTTGATTTTCAAAGTTAACAGAAAATCTATCAACAAATAGATCGAATCATAGTTTCTCTAAACCCTGAGGAAAAACGCAGTGATTCGGTAGAAAATGCAAAGAGTGAATATAACAGTGCATGCGAAAGCGAGTGAAACAGTTGAACAGTGCAGCCCGCGCGATGGAGGAGAGACAATCTAGGAATGATGGTAGAGGCAGGGAAAGCTAGAGGACTCCAGTGTTGCCTCTAACAGCATTTTGTTCGTGGTCAAGTAATAATTTAATTTATTTCTTAGATAAATTGATAGATATCATGGTACACGACCTCTAAACTACCTATTTTAAATCACACAATACATTTGTACCGAGAGGCCTCCTAGACTGACATTGGGGGGGGGGGGTCCGGGATTTGATTTCCACAGGCATTTTCCTGCTCGTCAAGGCGATTGCTACAGCTCTCCTACTACGTCTCTTCTATCTCCCATTTCCTCCCGTTTTGTCTCCCTCATTCATATTACAGGACCACCTCAGCCGTAGAGGCATGGGATTTTAAATGTTTCGGGTCCACTAGAGGGTGGCTGTTTGAGCTTTCGCCGGTTTCCTACTGAGTGGCATTTTTGAGCCACCCTCCGACTGCTCGGGCGAATCGCCGTCGTGCATCTCCAAGTTGGGGGTCAGGCCAGTCACTGTTGCAACTCTACGTATTTCTGCTGCTTACGTCGTCCGTTCATGCACTCCATAGGTCTCTTATGCCTCTATCACCTCCTCCATTCCTCCCGGTGGTGTCTGTATAAAAGGTCCAAAATGTGGCTCGAGGTGCTAAATATCTCCTTCGTTACGTAATCTACTTCCACCTCTAAATCTTATCTCGTAGCCAGCACTTTACACACATTCTTTGAACCGGTGAAACACCAGAGAAGGATTTTTAAAATAAGATTTTTGAGATCATCTTTTCCTCCACCTAGGCAGCTGTAATGCTGCCGAGAAGCAGATAGCAAGTTATGTTTACCCTCTCAGTACTCGAAACATATAAGTAAGTGATGAGTCGGTTCTTACGTAAATAACGAATTAAGTGTTATCGAGTAATAAGCATTCTACATATGGTAACTCTGAATAGTGATATTGGTAACCCTTGTTCGGCAACTTCGAGTTCGATGTGATGATAAAAAGAAGCAGTCATTAAAACAGTTTGAAACTTACATTGCAGTGTTATTAGAACCATTCTTACTCTCATAGATATCCACATGTACCCTGAGAGTATCTCTTTGCTCATAACCGGCGCTACCCACTAATTAGCATCATCCTTTTGGGTGTAATAGTCATATCTGTGTCTTCTTGTGGCAGCTAATTGAAAATTAAACTAATATGCGAAATATGACTTTTTGTCTGTGGTTTAAGTTTTAATATTCATTATCCCTAATTTGAGTATGCCAAATCAGAATATGAATTTAATTTCTCTCCATCACATACCAATTCTTCACAATAGAAGTAACAGTAAAATATGAATTTTGCACTCTGCTCTATCGAATTTGTTATATTAATAAGTAAAGGTTAATAAATCTACAACTGTCAAAACAGTGTTCTTCATAACAAACTATTATTTCACATTTTTAAATAAAAACACCAGGTGCTTTACACTTTGCCTTGAAAAGCACGTTTTTTTATTTCCTTTATGTCCTGGTGAAATCTTTCAGCCTGCTCCTCGCTGACACATCCGAGATTTTCTAGAAAAATGTCCAAATGCAGGACATATATTTTCAGACTCATATTGCAACTCAGCATTCTAAATTTCTCAAGCATATCTTCGGCAACTTTTTTTAATTTAGATCATTGTAATTTCCCACAAATTAGTTGACACACTTCAAACCAAGCCATGCCTGTTTTTCATTATCTGTTATCGTTTCTTCAAATAAGGTATCAGAAATCAACTTCCCAATTTTGGGGCCAGAAAATATTCTCTCTTTAGCTTCAGCATCATATATTTCAGGCAACATCTTACTCATTTATTTGCAGCATTTTTTATTTTTATTTAAAGCCTTAACAGTGTGATTCATTAAGCCCAATTTTGTGTGTAAAAGTGGTAAGAGAACACTTTTTGGGTCCACAAGACCCTCATGAATAATATTTTTCATTCCTGGCACGAGACTGTCTCTCTGCTTCCAGCTCGGAACGGACACTCCAATCCCACTCAAAATCAAAACATTGCATTTTAATATAGTTGTCAGATTGCTGGCCTAGTAGCATGACAATAACTTTTAAATATCCACATACCCGCCACTTGTGTTCTGCATATTTGAATTTTTCTGGAAGTAACTTTGGGTTATGGTGTGTTTCCTTGAAGTGAACTGAATGGTCTACCAGACCTCATGCATATTCATGTCCATTATACAACACTAAAACTTTCAGACTGATTAAGTATTCTGGTCTGTTACATTGGTGTCACTGTTGTGAAACACAATTTCAACAAAGAAATTATTTTTGGTTCCATATAATATTCATGCCCAGAACTGCATTAAAACATTTTAGGTATAACTTCATAATTATAAGAGCTTAGAGGCGATAGAAAAAATCTTATACAGTTTTGGAATCAGCACATAAAATTTAGTAAAGTAGACACATTTAGGAGGAAACCACAGAATCAGGCATATCAGTGTTATCCATTTGAGTGACTGGAGATGCCCTTGGTCTTTGTTTCCCAGGAATTACACTTCCTGGTGGACTTCGCTGTAGCTGCTTCTCTTTAGAGATTCTAGAAACATCACCGCACTTATTTTAAAGACACACGGAGTCCTCCTTCTCCCTTGGCTGAGAGAAATAAGCGGTTCATTGTGAAGGAGCAAATTCTCCTCTTACTGTTCAAAGAATTCCCTTAAAGAACAGACATTGGCTTGCAATGTAACGTCCCGACCGTAAGCTGGCCTTTGTCTTGGACCATGAATCGTCTAATCCTGCTGCCACTAGGTCGTGCTTCTATAACGACGTATTTTATAAGTGTTTTTTTTTTCAAATATGCCAAATTTTAGTATTTATACGACTGGTAGCAGTACTTTAAGGCCTCATTAAAGTACAGCTGTTCATTAAGGTATAGGTATTCGACCAACCAGAAGTGGTCACCAACACTTTGAGTATCGATTATTCTCGTTTCGATCAACAATAGTACTAGGGCCAGATTAGAAATAAGTCAAAATATCTGACACTAGTAACAGTGACATCGACCCCCAGAAATTACGGAAAAAGCACTCAATGTTACCAATAACTTGCTGCCACGAAAGTCAAGGAAGATTAACGAGAAATTCGATTTACAAATCATGGATTGGAGTATGTCAAAAGGTGTAAATTAGTTCTCAGAAAATGTATTCCTAGTGTACTTCGAAGCATTGTTTCAAAATATGAAAATATCGGCCTTGTGAACTCACTTTCTATTTTGAAATCAACACTCAACATTAGGCACCAAATAGACTTATCTAGATAATCAAAACTCGACAGCTTACTAAAACGCAAATCACACACACACACACACACACATATATATATATATATATATATATATATATATATATATATATATATATATATATATATATATATAGGGAAAAAAGTGAAAACATTTACTCATGAGTTGAAAACATTTATAAATGTAGCATCTGATGTTAAATACCTCAAGACAAAATTAAGTTTCTTTTCTTAATGTTACCAATGTTTTGTTATAATGTTTTTAGGTTAAACTGTGTCACATGTTAACAGCTGTTCATAGGAAAGAAATCAATATTTCTGCGCCTGCGTATTACGTACTACATCCCAGACAGAAGAATAACGTCAAAGATAAAGCAGTAACGATTTTAATTTATCACTCAAAACAGAAATGAATACTTTGAAATAAAACCTGTAATTTAGATAAATAATCGAGCATGAACATTCATATGAAGCTTGACCATCATGGTAATTAAAACTCTCGTATCAGAATTATTAACCTCGCTTCGCTCGCTCGGTTAATAGTAATACTCGCGTTTTAGTTACTACCATTATAGTCTCGCTGCATAGTTTACTATAAACAAAGTAGGCTAACAATACACAACGCAACTGAACGTTCAAGTAAGCTCTGCTTCCCGCACACAACTAGCGACAACTAACTACAGGAATAGGTAATTAGCCTGTGCAACCAATGTAGCAACCTTTGTTTACGTTTCCATAGCAACGATTTTCCCCTCTCAACCTCCACGTCCCTCGCTTGACAGCTGTCATGTATCTTTTTTAAATATCAGACTGAATAATGGACCTGTACATCACCACTCTTAAAATCCCGTTTCACACAACAAACCAACCTATTTCATTTCAAATTAATTTATACTTTTATGGAATAAATTAAAGTCTTTTATCTAATGTAACTATATGCATGTTTCTATGTAATGTCTGATTCTCGCATTTTTTAATTTATAATGGTACATCTGGATTACAAATAACAAAGAGTTTGTGTACGTAAATATCAAGGTAGCCACCAGTCACAAATATATAAATATGTCGATTCTAGAGGCGTATATTTTCCATTTTTCTAAGTGCACGTCGTTTCCACGGCCGGTTTACAATGGTGTCACAGAACGCATCTCTTTACGTTGGTCCTACTGAATTATCTCATAATTATAACAGTAATGATAACGTTCATACCTTTATGTTGTTTTATATGTTTCGTGCATATTCGTTTTTTATTCCTTTGCACAGTGCAATGTGTGTGAAAACTGAGTCTCAGAATTGACTCATAATGGAATGACTTGAACTACACGTGCGCAGAAGGCCAGTGATTATAGACAAGTATGTTGGAGCCAGATCTACGAGGGCTTTTCAATAAACAGTGATCATAATTTTTCTACGGTCATAATTTTTCCACTAAAATTCAAACTTGTTATATTCTGTTAGCTTAATGTGAAACAAACACGCCGCAGTAGTTTCATTGTTGGTATGCCTGGTTTCCGCCTGTGAGAACCAGGTAAGTTCAAACATGTTCAGTATCACCTACTGCTGCGATGGATGTAACACGCGAGGAACAATTTGCGGCTTTGAAATTCAGCTTTCATCTCAACAAATCTTCAGTTGAGGCCTATACAGTGTTACAGGAGGCCTATGGAGAGTCTTATCTTCCCTACTGCACAGCTCGGACATGGTTTAAAATGTTTTAAGAGGGGAGACAATCAATTTCAAAGGAAGATGGACCCGGTGCTCCAGTTACTGCTCTTACGGAAGAAAACATCAACACTGCTGCTGCCATTGTGAGAGAGGATCGACGAATTACCTTAAGATCACTTTATGAAATACTTAACATTTCATTGGGTGCCACCCACACGTTCGTGACAGAAACATTACACATGAGACGTGTTTGTGCGTGATGGATTCCAAGACTGTTGATTCCCGAACAAAAGGACATTCGCATGCAGTTAAAGTTGATGTTAGAGGAAGATCCGGAGTTTCTTTCAAACGTAATTACTGCTGATGAAACTTGGCCACATCATTTTGATCCTGAGAGCAAACAGCAAAGCTCAGTGTGGAAATCTCCTCATCACCAACACCCAAAAAGCAAAATTGATTTCTTCTACTGGGAAAGTAGTGGACATCTCATTCTTTGATATTCATGCAATGCTTTATGAGCATGTTTTATCAGCACGCATATCAGTAACTGGGCAATACCACAGGGATTCCTGAGAACATTGCAAGTCCATATCAGGCGCAAAAGACCACATTTTCGTGAAGCAGGCTGGATGCTGCACCACAAGTATGCGCGGCCGCATGTTGCCAATGTTGTTGCTGAATATCTTGCAAAAATTAACGTGAAGTGCATACCTCACCCTCCCTATAGTCCGGATTTAGCCCCATGTGACATATTTCTATTCCCTAACTTGAAGAAACGCCTTCGTGGGAGACATTATCTATCATCAGAAGCAGTGGTGAAGGCTGCGGGGGCGATTTTGAAGGATCTGTCAAAAACTGTTTCCAGCATGTCTTTGAAGATTGGCAGAAACACTGGGACAAGTGCATCGCATTCAGGGGAGACTATTTTGAGAAGGACCATCAAAATTATGAGAACGAGTAAAGGTACATCGTCCAAAAAATTCAGTTTCATATAAATACACATAGTGCCAAAAATAATGTACAATACACACGTATTAAGCACATGACGGAATCTCGATGATTGAAAACACTCGGTGCAAGGGGCTCCTTTTTTCAAAACCTTTCTCGTTCCGTATACATTAGTATCGTAATATACTATTATTAACAACTTTGTTAATTGACATGTTGATATCAACGCCACCGATATGCCGGAATTTTGACCCACAGTAATCTTTTTACATGCAAGCATATCTACTGACATGGGGCTGTCACTTTTGGATAAAAGGAATAAGCTGTTCATTCATAAGATGAAAACTCTCATTTTCCTGTTGGAAGAATTCTCTAAGAGAACAGACAAACTTTCTAGCTCGGGTGTGCAACGTACCACTCCGACCGTAAGCTGATCTTTTAATTGGGCCATGATTCCTCCGTCTACCTCTAATCCTACCGCCACTACGTCTTTCTTCCATAAAAACGTAGTTTAATTGTGTTTTCACAAAGTAGACTAACAATACACAGCGCAACTGAATACTCAAGCAAACTCTGTTTCCCGCATACAACGAGCGATAACTGACCTGAGGAGTACGTGATTTACCAGTGTAAGCAATCTGGCAATCTTTGTTTCCTTTTCCATAACAACGACCTTCCCTTCTTACCCTCCGCGTCCCTTGCTTGATGACCTTCACGTTACTTCTTTTAAAAATCAGATTGCAAATGGACTTCATGAAAATACTCCTAGAGTGCAGCTTAAAGTAACAATTAACTTCAGGATGGCATGTAAATTATTATTAGGTGCTGTACTTAACGATACGAAATTCTAGCGTACGCAAGAAATATGAGGGCTGTTCAATAAAGAACGATCACATTTTTGTTTACAACGTACCTTTACTCATCCTCATAATCTTGATGTTCCTTCTCAAAATAGTCTCCTCTGAAGAGATGTTTTTTTTCCAGCGTTTCTGTCAGTCTTCAAAGACATGCTGGGAACCATTTTTGGAGGTATCCTTCAAAATCGCCTCCGCAGCCCTCACCACTGCTTCTGATGATGGATAATGTCTCCCACGAAGGCGTTTCTTCATGTTAGGGAATATAAAAGGTCACATGGGGCTAATTCTGGACTATAGGGAGGGTGAGGGATGCACTTCACGTTGATTTTTGTAAGATATTCAACAACATTGGCAATATGCAGCCGCGCACTATCGTGGTGCAGCATCCAGCTTGTTTCACGGAAATGTGCTCTTTTGCGCCTGATATGGACTAGAATTGTTTTCAGGACATCCCTGTAGTATTGTCAAGTTACTGATGTGTGTGCAGGTAGAAACACGCTGATAAACCATTCCATGAATATAAAAGAATGATATAACCATAACTTTCCCAGCAGAAACAACCACTTTTACTTTTTGGGGGGTTGGTGATCAAGGAGATTTCCACACTGAGCTTTGCTGTTTGCTCTCAGGATCAAAATGATGTAGCCAAGTTTCATCAGCAGCGATTACGTTTGAAAGAAACTCCATATCTTCCTCTAACATCAACTTTAACTGCGTGTTACCCCCATTGCAGCGGTAGACGATACTTAACATGTCGGAACTTGCCTGGTTCTCACAGGCGGGAACCAGAAGTACCAACAATGAAACTACTATGGCGTGTTTGTTTCACATTAAGCTAACAGAATATAATATGATTGAATTTTAGTGTGAAAAATTATGACCATAAAAACTATGATCATTCTTTTTGAACCGCCCTCGTACTATTTTAAACAGAAATATCAAAATCCAGAACTTACATACCCTTTCAGAAATAAATTTCGCTGGCTGGTTTCATGTTCCACAACATGTTACAAAGCTATACAAGAGAACAATCGGTTGATTTATAAAAGCCAAAAGACTGATAACTTTTATATTATATTTTGTCCTTCAAAATACTGAAATGCCCCTTTTTTTTTTTTTTTTTTTTTTTTTTTTTTTTTTTTTTTTTTGGTAATCCTGCTTCTTATTTCTCCCTTTCGGAACTGTTCAGTTTATCACTGCAATGACCACTAGAAAATGGAATCAAAATACTCATATGTTTGACCCAAATGAGGGACTTAATTTTAAGGAATCAGCCTGCCGTAGTTGAGCGTGGCGATTGAACACGCAAGTTTTTCCAACATATTTTGGAATATTATAACAGTTTTCCTCTAACGACACAGTGACATTTTACACTCACTCCGATCTACATTCTGCTGGACGAACCTTAAAGATACCTCTTGACTGCCTCACTCAATGGTTTCGAACTTGGAGCATCTCTCTCAACATCCAGAAAACTGAAGCCAAGGTTTTTACTTTAAGCCACTATAATCGACCTCCGCCTATACGCCTTCTGACCGATCATGTGCCTTGACTCCATTCACCTACACCAGCCAAGTACCTTGGAGTGTTACTGGACACTCGGCTTACGTGGAAGCCTCATATTGACCGCACCATTACCCTGACATCCGCTCGTCTTTACAACTCTCTCCTTTATTTCACAAACACACTTCACTTAGTTTAGAACCTTCACTGCTCCTGTACAAATCTCTGGTTCGACCTCTTATTACTTATGCCTGCCAGGTCTGGGGGCTGCCAGTACTTGTCACCTGAGGCGTCTACAGGTCATCCGGAGTCGATTACTGCGAATCGCCAACAAGGCTCCGTGGTTTGTCCGCAACCAGCAGCTGCATCACGAGCTGGGACTTCTTCCTCTCCACCATTTCATCCGACAGACTGCTCGACGCTTCTTCTACAATCTACGCCATGTCCCAGGAGCTGTGACGTATAACATTGGCGTCCGAAGTCGCCGGCCAACGCGACTGAAGCGACGACTACTACAGGACGTGCTTTACACTGATGACATCTCTACTTCTGAATAATCTACGGTTCACATTTGCGTTTCTATTCTTCTGCTCTACTGTGTAAATTCTCACTATTGAAGTAAGTATACCACTTATTAGTTCAGTATCAGTTTGTATTAGTGCAGTAACACAATTTGTATTAGTTCAGAGGAGACACACTGCCCTACCTCTACAGTGTTATTACTCTATAATTATTTTGTATCTGTTCTCTCAGATCTGCAAAGCATGTATTATTGCTGCCCGATTTAATGAATATATTAATTATAAACAGTTTTCCTCTAACATTTTTTTGGATAAAATATGCAACGTTAATGTTAAATCGCAATAAATGAATGTGTCCCAAGTTTACTTACATATTACAATGAGAAGGGCAACATGTATGCCTACATCGAACCTGAATTAATCTTAATGAGGTTTGGAGTAACCAGGTAGAGAGGTCTTCAGTAATCACATTACCGCAATAAACCCTTTGTTATTGTAGTATGATTATTGGTATGAAAGGATGAAGAGGCGGGTCAAAGTCCAACCAGATCTGAATGATGATGTCCACTAGCAAGGACGGGGTCCCTAACGACGCCAATGTGTGAGTAATGCTGTCGCCAGCAGATTCTGTAACCTGGAGATTCCTTCAATTGGGGAAACAGCTCCCAAGAAGAAAAGAAGTCCGTAAAGTATCACCAAGTGTTACCGAGAAACCTTTTCATATCGCAAACTCCACTTTCCTATCGCAACCGTTATTACCTGGTTGAGATGAAAGAGACGAAGAAAAACAACGGGAGAGAGGACATTAGAGGTGAAAAGGTGACCATAAAGTTTCAGGCCCGACAGGAATGGAACCCGGAAAGTTCGAAAGCGATTCCCAGAATTTAACACGCAGTCACTTCAAAACAGTTATTCTGTATGGGAAATACCACTAAAGCAAATCGTCTCTGAATTAATCAAACTTTACCTTTCCAAGCCCTTCTCCTACTCAAAGTAATCCTCTTTACTCCTCTCACCCTAAGAGTATCAACAAAGCCGGTGCTTCTGACCGCGTTCGTTCAAGTACCTAATGCGTAGCGCAGGGGATTGTGGATTCAAGATCCTCTCGGGCTTGTGTATGTGTAAAACGGGGAAACAAGAGCGAAAACCACGGAAACAAAGCTGAATAATATACAAAATAATGAGGAATAATGAACAAAAATTATAACTAATCTGAAGGTGTCCAAAATTAAATCTGTCATGAAAAAATTCCCTCTCTTAAGTACTTACCTTATAAAATAAGTTATAGTCATGCTGCTCGTAAAGTTACCATGACTATATCTTTGTTAGAAACCTCTCAGATAACGCATTGATTATTCTTGTAAGAGTAAGAGGAGAACAGCCGCGCTAACCGACCCTGTGGTAAGCACCAATGAACACATCAGTTCAGCCAATGGAATTCGCAGGTATCACAAATGACAGATGTTCACTCCACGTGGAGTAATCAGTGGGTTATCCGAGAAGTATCTATTACCAAAGATAACTCCATGGTAACCGTTCGAGCAGCGCGGCTTTACACAAAATGGGTAAAATAATAGTCTGAAGCAGCCTCCTATATATATAAATTAGTCAACAATAAGCAAAAAGAGCTTAATAAGCCCCTTATTTCTCACGAGAACAAAACAGATTTAAAATAACAATCAATTCTTGAGTCATATCATGTTACTGAGGCAAAAGAGACATATGAGCTCACCACTGTTCTTCAGCTAGTCCTTATTTGTCCCATAGTGTCACGCCATCACAGTGTTACATTTGGTCCAGATTACTTGATGATATCCTACGATTTGTTGCGCAGGGGCTGCACTGCTGGGACAACTTCCCACTTCACTTCGCAGATGGAACCAAAACTTTCTTCACTATAAATGTACACTGGTGCTCTCCTTAGCACCAACATCGCTCTCTTCGAAGACTCCTTTGGAGCACCAGCCTTGGTCTTCCAAAGTATTTTCTATACATCCTTACTGACCAACAGGGTTTCACATTGCGTTGAAAAGGTACTACAGTTCAGGCCTATAGGAGCCAGATTTTTTGATATGTTGGAACGGCCTTCTATCTTGATCCTGCTGAGGCGCCTTGCTCAAGGACTCCGTGTATCAACCTTCCGCAGGCTGCACCGTGAACAGATGAAGGTCGCGACGCTCTTCGTCTCCGCCTTCCCACTCAGTTCACGTTTAGGAAGCGAGAGGACGGAGCTGACGTTAACGATGTGGCCCTCTTCAGGTCAGGTCTTAGCAGTTTTACTGATATCTCGCAGTTTATTCTTGAGCGTCCACGTTTTCCGCAGGGCCACTAAATAAGTTTACCAATTCTACGTCAGCTAAATCAGTTTTGTTGACGCAGGTTATTGCCGTTAGCGTCCGTGGCTTTTCCACTCGGTATTAGGCTCACATTTCCGGCCGTCATCTTTGGCGCTTCGACGCGGAGGACAGTCGCCATGGCATCGTTGAAGTAATGGTCCCTCCCACTGAGGAATACTTGGTATGGCTCTCCGTAAACATATTAAGGCAGTAAATCGGTCAGAGCCCTGTATACCAGCCAATCCATCTCAATGGAAAGTTCTTGCAAAGTCTCTTCTGGTTGTTGCACTCTGGCCCTCAGTTGGACCGGTAGCCACCTTTCGTCGGCCGAGCTTCCGGCGAGGAGCACACGAACAATATTGGCTAATTCCCCTGAAGGATATCCAATGCACCTAACCTGATCTTCCTACAAAGTAATGAGGTCTGAAACTAAGAAATCTTAAAGCATGGAAGAGTTTGGAAATAACAGAAAAAGAGTCGAAAGTGAGGATTACAGATATTGGTGTTGTAGATTGTTTGAAAGAATAAAGGTCATATGAAAATCTTTAGGATTATGACTTTTTATTTAAACTGCACAAGAGAAATTAGATTGTCACCATCTTGTTTGGAAGTGTGGTGCTTTATAACCCAGGTTCACCGAGCGGGATGGCTGAGGCGGTTTCGTCTGTGGCCCACATTCGGGAGGCCCAGGTTCGATTCCCGTGGCCGACCTACCTGATCCATGGGTTTTTTCGAGCGTTTTTCCGGGTGCCTAGGCGAATGCTGGGTATGTTAATTACATTCCCCGAATTTCTTGTCCCTCCATTTCACCTCCATAGTCATTTCATATCATCTCTCATCTGGTGGTCTCCTTGAGGGTAGAAGTGTCGGCGGGAGTCTTGGGGGTGCAAGGCAGGATGATATGCTCTGAGGAATACGCTTTCCCCTAAGGTGGGATGGACTACGGTCTCAGAACCGACCTCGTATTTCGGGGCCAAGGCAGGTGGGATGGCGATTTTTCGAAGCCCTCCGCAGGGGAGTTTCTATGTGATAATGTGTAGTGGTCTCACCCTCTGTACTGTAGTGACTCTTTGGGCCCAGCCGCCCTCTATCTCCTCTCACCTCATCCTCCCTCCCGGGGACTACCCACTTGGGGCATAGGTACAATAGGTCTAGTCTGATCGACGTGCCGAATCCCTTTCGAATAATCCACTAGTACCTGTACTACTTATACATAATCCAGGTTGCACATTCTTCCATTGACAAGAACTTTATATATTAATGGCAATACCGTAATTTAATTTGACAATATTGTCACGCGAGCGTTGGAACACCCTATAGAAGCAGCTGGGAGCGGACAGCAAGGGAGGTCCGTGTTAGCCACGCCCTCCCCTCGTTTGTCTTATAGTGGTGACAGGCGATGGCCGGGAGAAAAAACATCATTGTGCCGTTTGTTTCTGTTCCACCTGTGTTCTCGAAATTACGGGATCTTTCATCTACTGGGGAACCTTCGAGATCGGCAAGCGTACCCTATATAAGCTACACGTCGTGCACGAGGAGTGAGTGAGGAGACAGTCGCAGTTCTTGGTGTAAGAGTTAGTCAGTGACGTGTTAATGAACGAGAAGATTGTGCAACGGAAGACTTTACGTAACTGTGTATGTGTATCGGAGTTTACGTAATCGCAAGGACAAGTGAAATTGTAACGGACGAACTGGTGAGTTGTAATTGTGCGCAGCACGTAATTCTGTGTAATTGGCAAGAGTTTAACTGTAAGTCGGTGGAAATAAAGAACATTGTTGAGTTTGTGTAATTGGACTTTTCATTTCACGAACCCACAAAGTCACAATATCATCGAAATCTTCTGTTATACAAGAAAGGAGTCTATTTAAATAGAGAAGCGGAATGCACATTTCCACAGTTTCGTGTAAAAGATTGGGCGTTTTATTTCTCCACCACCAGCGGCGGAACAGCTTGATGCCGGTCCAGCGCTTACCGCATGACCACAATGGGCGTCATGGGACAGCTACAGTACTAGAGCGTGGGACGTATGTAACGTCCCAAATGAATTCAATTCTTGCAATCTGAAACCGCCACTTTCCCCTCGAGGTATTTAATTAAGACATATTCCGTGGTGTGTGTCTGTGTGTTTGGGGAGGGCCGCACGTATGACTGTCACTAGCACTAATCAAAAAGAGGAGAAGTCTGAGGAATGTCAAATTTGACGCTTAATTAAGACTTATTTTAGGGATGAAATGTGTAACTATTTACGAAATTCCACTGTTCAACACACTCTTGACATGTATGATTTTAATCATATTGTCTATTTTTAAAAGGAAAGTATATTTGATTAAAGTAACTTTTGTTCCAGATGATGAGGAACAAAACATATTTAAATTATGTTGTTAGTCTTTGGATTTCTATTCATTCTCAGTGCCTTCTGTACAAGGGGAATTCATGAATGACAGAATAGACCATAAACATATGTTATTTATGCCGAATTACCATCGCTTCTGAAACAAGTGCTTCCGGTTAAACAACTACGCTGTGCCTTCTGTGTTGTAATTCTTCCCTGTGTCCTTCACTTGGACTATTTACTAAAATAACCAAATAGGGATGAAACTGGCCAGCGGTTTTGGAAGTATATAATCTTTTTTTCTGGTTTTAAATAATTTATTTTAATATTTCATTTCAGCAAAAAATTAATCATATATTATGTGTTTCAAATGGGAATGTGTTTGTCCTTGAGCGCTACTAGGTGAGCAACCAATCAGAGTCCTGCGGTGTTGTCGTAATGCATTCCCCCTAAGTGGTGTGTGACGAGCGCCAAACTAATCAATATATATATATATATATATATATATATATATATATATATATATATATATATATTTTAATTTACAACCTCCAACGTTGTCATATCGAACGGTGAATGAATTAGGTGAAATGATGCTCAAATGAGTCCAGGGTCCAAAGAGCTTAGAGTTACCTGACATTCGTCTTGAAGGTTAAGGGGAAACCCCGTAAAAAACCTTACCCAGGTAACTCACCCTGACCGAGATTCGAACTCGGGACCTCTTGAACGTGAGGAATCAATCTCCAATAAATACTATTCGCGCTAAGACGAAAATTCAGACTTTGCCAAAACTGATCCGTGAGGAAGGAGAAAGTAATGTATTAAACAAAACCGTAAATCCCCATATGTTTTAACTCAAATGGTTTTCCCAATACAAATAAATAAAATAGATACCATTATATTATAACAATGCTTTACGACGTAAGCACTGTAAAGAATATCATTATTGGTTGGCATGCTTGAGTGAACGTATATTTGAAATTACTCAGAACTGAAACGTAAACATTTGACATGACGTGATAAAAGAAATATGTACTTTGAATAAGCCAAGTTGTTTGTTAAATTCGATGAGAGGAAACTATACACTTCCTGCTGGTCTGGCAGAACGTGTCTGGTCACATTATATCTTTGTTTATGAATGGTTCGTAATCTCTATTTCCTCTAGGGAGTTCAAAACAGTAGTATTCAGTTACTCTTCCATGAAAAAGTGTATGAGCTGGATCAATGAGATACGACTCACCTCCCCCTTACTACTGCCAGAACAATCCAATTAAATTAATGTGGGCTCAAATTATGTTACAAACAGAAATAATATTTTTAAACTGACTGACGCTGAACGACTTTTTCACGAAGAAATTAACAACGTACACAACAAGACCGAGAAAACTGCATGTTGAAGCTGATATTGCATACATGGACATACTAAATAAACATAGCCATCTGTAATTCAACGTAAGTTAATAACCAAGCAGGCCATATAGATAATGCAAGAAATGCTTAGGTTTATTGAAAGGACCAATCAGAATTAAGTATTACTGTAACTTAGCAACCAAAACAGAAAAAAGAACCGATGATTTTATTCTTAAATTCTATCTTCTGGCTTGAACTCTCGAAGAGGGTAGGCGTGTTTTCGGTAAAAGACTTCCTGTAACTACGATAAGTTATTGGAGTTCTTCATTTATGAACGTTTAGTAAATGTTTAAAATATAAATCGAAGACGCGACGCTACGATAAATAATTGTAAAAAACCGTTTCATCTTTTATAAATAAAAGGAGAAAATTAATATGTACATCAGTGGAAAAGGTCGCATATAAAGAAGAAAATTATTTCGAGAAATATAATTGCCCAAAAATGTAATCCCTTTTTTATCGATACCACGCCTGAGATGTTTCACATCTCATCGCTCGCCGTAGCTGTCGGAGAGAGGATTTATAGAAATCTTCGAGAACATCATCTTCACGGTTTTTAGACGAAAGGTTCTTCACTTCTACATCAAAGTAAGGTTTGGCTTCTACACGCGTCGCCACACCGAGGGAGCGCGAAACTTTTGCGCGTGTGGGGCGTAGACCGCACGACGGGGCGAATTCTACTTCGGATATGTCACCGCTTGGTGTGATATAAATCCAACCCACAAGGAGGGGAACCGCTCCAATGTGACTCAGATAAACTACAAGAAGACGACTTTAGGAAATAAATAGCACGTAATGTAATTTTGAAACCTATCATCATAAATTTGCAGTACTCAGACGATGAAGACAATGACAATGACGAATTATCTCTTAACGTAAGTAACATTCACAGCTATACGGATGCACCGCTGGTATTTTCGTTGGATTAGAAAAATAAGTGATTCATAAACTATAATTTTAAACTATTTAAACCATTTGCGTAATATACGAATATCCAAGTTCCAATTGTAATTTCAACAACTGCATTATTATAAAACTTTGGAAAATTCAGTTTGTGTTAGCACCAAGAACACTCGCAAGTGTGCGAGAGAGAGAGAGAGAGAGAGAGAGAGAGAGAGAGAGAGAGAGAGAGTGAGGGGATAACGAGGTGACAACGGTGAAGGCTCTAACGCATCTGATTCGCTACTGGCGAGAACTCTTCCCATTTGAAACACATAATAGTAGTTTAGCATATGAGGGCAAAGTTATAGCTCCTACTACTCGTATTAAAAATGTCGTATGCTGGTTCTCCGCATTTTCAGAATGAAGTTATTGTTGGTTTCCAAGGTTTTTGTTTTCCAATGCTCTATATTTTTTCTGTAACATAATGGAAATAACATAGAAATAACTATTCTTTTGACCTCCTCCTTAAGTATACAGGTTAAGTCATACTGGACGATGGATGAACTGGGTAAAGTGATGCTCAAATGAGGCCGGGTACATGGAGCTTAGAGTTACCCGACATTCGTCTATTAGGATAACGGAAAACCCCGGAAAACCCCGTTTCTAAGTATCTCACCATAACCGATATTCGAACTCGGGACCTCTTGAACGTGAGGCAGACACACTACCATCTACGCTACCGATGCGGGCGGAGTATACTGTATGACAAATGCCTGATTTCACCAACAGATGTTACAATCGACGTTAACAAATGTAACGTAACAATTGTCACAGCGCTACAGCTAATGTCAAATTTCTTGCATTTCACCAACCTGTTTTCATAAAATGTTAACAAACCTGTGTTAACGCCAAGAAACTTGTAAATATCACAGCTATAGAAGGCTATGGATGATTTTCTGAACGTACTCCGATGCGTTTTTGTTTTCGTTTTCGTCTGCATAAATGGCGGATGAACAAATTCATAAATAAAGCCGTGAGACAAATTTCTCATCGACGGAGAAAGAATTGTTAATTGAAATGGTGACGAAGTGTAAGGATATCGTGGAAAATAAGAGGACAGATGCAGTGAATGTAGAATAGAAAGATGTCGCGGGGAAAATATTGGAAACGAATTTAATTCAAATGCATGTGTCACTACTACAAGCACCAAACAACTTGTCAGTATTACGTAAATGTAAAACGAGGAGCGAAGAAGGTCAAGTACCTTAAACGTTACAAGACGGGAGGTGAACAATGTATTATCCACATAATTCAGTGAATTACAAAATCGCAAGGTTACTAATACTTGAAGCAAAGGCGAGATCGCCATATTCCTTTCGATGCATGTTCTAACCTCTCTTGTACTTCCGCAGTAACCTTCATAGCAACTTGTTTCGACAGTCTGTACTTTTGTAGAACAATTTTCTTCGGATAGTTCCTCAAAATCATTTCTCCTCATAGGCAAATGGACATCAACAGCTGAGTTCATGCTCGCCATCTTGACTGTTTACAATTGTTAAGGACTTAACATTAGAAATTCGGCTTGTTAGTTGAACATGAGATTTAACACGAGTGTTACGCTAACACTTTTTGGTGAAATGCAATTTTTGTTTTAGCTATTGCTAAACTCGTGTTGGTGAAATCAGGCATAATAAACGTAAATACTTGACTGAAAATAAACGTTTCAAATGAACTGTTCTTTCATAGATATGTATTAAAAAGTTATGACTTTCAACGGTGCTTCTGTGAGTATTAACCAAATTTATATTCAAAGTTCAAAATTGTTTACATTTTCTTATTCAAATCCGGCACGGGAATCTCAAGTGACTCAGAAGCACCGCTCTCTTGCTCAAGTGGCACGAGGAGAAGGATAAGAACTGAAGCAGCAATGACCTCATCAAAAGAAATTTTCCCTTTTCCATGTTGGCCAGTAGCAGCAATTGGAAGCAATAACAAGTATATCGTTAAGACAAACGCAGAAATGAGTATTTTGTACATCTGCCGAGTCAGCCACCAGTCTGCACCTGGGAGACTGTATCATTTAGTTATCTCTTATTTTACTGTTGCTACAGAACGTTTACCATCGCTGTAATCTCCATCTCAAAAAGGGATGTAGGTGTAGTCTTTCTTTATTGGTGATTGGCTATAAAGCTACTTATTACAAAATATAGTAGCTCTTTATTGAAAAGTAGTTTGCTGCACAAAAAATATAAACGCATGCATTAAGTAAGTACGTGGAGGCACTAATTCATTTATATGTCTATATCACAATATTGTATTGTAAAATATGTATGGCATTACTCCTCGCATTTAAATTTTACTTAGGAGACGGTATTTATCTGCCACATATGAATGCGTTCGGTGGCAAGGAACAGTTAACTAAATGTACAGAAAAATAAGTAGATAAGGTACTTCTGCAGGTCCGTGAGAGGCTGAGGCGTGCAAATTCAGTACTGGTTTTATTGTGCAAATGTAAATACTCTCGCTTTCCCCTTAAATCCCAAATGATAGCTAGTCCTGGTGACCTTAGCAATCCTGAGGTGCCCTCCTCCTAGTAGTCTGACTAGAGTACTGCACCTTTTCCTTCTATTTGGTAAACCTGAAGTAGCCTTCCTCTTAACGGTAGCATTTTCAAAATCAAAAAAGAGGAGGTATCCATTTGATTGAATTGTTCGGAGGGGATGCGGCTCCTCGACCAGATTGGCCTTTTGTACCTGTACCCCAAATGGGGCACCCATGGGAGAGAGGATGAAATGAGAAGAGACAGAGGGCGGCCAACCGCAAGGAGTCACCACAGTAAAGTTTGTCTAGTCAACGCGAGTGCAGATCGGCTGCCTGCTTTGACGAACCCTTATAAACGTTTTACAACCCCGGCCCTCCTTCTCCCAGTCCTTTCTGCAAGGTTGCCACCTTTCTCGATACGTAATGGGTATCATACGAGGTTTCGTCAAAATAAATTATCTTATGTTCATTACTGCGAAACTTCCTTAGTTTTCACAAATACAATTCTAATGAATTACATAATAACCCTTATCTTATTCAAAGTGCGGTATTTGAAACCCAGCTCCTCAGTGCCCATAAGGAAAATTCATGACCCCCTTTGTTCATTGTTCATTGCATGACCGCTTACCAAGATTATTTTTCAGCACATATTTATATGTGTTCAAAACAAGCGCTTGAATTTGCTTAGAAACAGTTCCCGTTGTAACTTTGTCCAGTTAATCACACTGTCTTCACTTTGATTATTTTCATGTGACTGAAAGCTATCACACTTGATCGGCGTCTTAGGTATTCCTTTCGTCACAATATTTCTTACTGTATTTCTGTGAATACCCAGAATTTATCATCAGGTTCATTGCACGACCCCTTACCTTTCAGCACATATTTATATGTGTTTAAAACAAGCGCTTGAATTTGCTTAGAAAGAGTTCCCGCTATAACTTTGTTTTTTGAGGCTTCTCCAGTAACATAAATCGGCCCAGCAACACTTTCCAATTCATTCACACTATTGTCATCACTTTTATTATTTTCACTTGACCGAAAGTTATCTACTACTTCATTTGCATTTCCCTCCCACGGTCTCCACATCGTGACACACAACGAATTTCTGTACGTAATGAAACAGATCAACTGGAAGTTGGAACTTTGGCAACTGAGAGTCCACGTGGAGTAAACATGCGACTGTCATTTCCATAAAATCAGGTTTGCTATTGGTCCTCAACGACAGTGTTCCATTTCTGAAGTGTGGAGATAGATTTATGACGGTCATTAGTGGGCGGTAGAGTCCGTTTCCTTTGTGAGGAAACTGCACTCGCGTTGACTAGACAGACTTTACAGATGGTGAGGTCTCTACGGTCTACTAGATAGAAACTCCTCGGCGGTCCAGGACAATCCTCATCCCACCTACCGTGGCTCCGAAAGAGTCACGAGGCCGCTTGGGAGACCGAAGGCCAGCCCCCTCCCCAGGAGCAAGGAAGAGTCCAGGCAGAAGTTATGAACAGGAGAGTGTTCAGTCCTCTTCAGAACAAAATTTAGTTTGTGACTTACTGATATCACTAAACAATTTCCAAAATCAACTTTATCTCTGTAACGACATGCGTCGTTCAACTGCGTCCACCAAATGCGTCAACGAACAGGCGGGATGTAGTATATTTCTGACGACAAATGACGTTTGGAAGCATAGGACTTGTTGTGTGGGTAGCTTGCGATACTTGTAAATGTAAAAGCGTAACCCACGGCGTTAACAGTCCTCTAGTAACGCCCACATACGGAAGGCAGAGGTGGGCGGTCATCCAACCAATACGAGGAGATGTAGTCAGCATCGCTGCACCCCCAGTCGGAAAGTTGGCTTCCTTGACCAAGGTTAGCCACCTACCTTAACTCCCCGTAGGGGAAGGGATCCGTCCCTTTCAGCTGCCAAAGTGCGGGCGCTGCGGACCCCTAGCACTCGTGGTACCTCTGACGTTACTAGAGGAACCTCGGGCCGAACAGCCGAGCCCCTCCTTCGGGAGTTTTTCGGATTGGGATGGACTCGAGGGGGTCGTGTGTTCCCGAAACCCGTGGGAATCGTGTACGTCTTCGGACGGGGTTGAGGGAAGCCATTAAGTGTCCCGGGTACTAGCTTGCAAAGCTAGTAGAAGGTGTGCTAGATCACCAGGCGGCCCCACCGAGGTTTTTCGGTAGTCTTCACCTTGAGTGTTGACGCGCGTAAGTGGCGTATCCACTTCCATCCCGTCTTGAGTCCATAGGACCAGATGGGGGGGCTTGTTAGTCTCTAGGTCTTGTCCCATGGAAAGCCCCACGGAGGACGCCGAGCACCCTTTGGGACAGCTCGGATACTCCCTGGTTGAAGGAGGCCAGGGTCTTGTTCCTACGGGTTCAGGACTAATGGGAGTAGAACCTCTGGGCTAAACCTACCTTAACTGCTCACGAATGTGAATGGGGTCCGGTCCTATACCCGGGGCTTAAATTCGCAACCCCCAAGGGGCGCATTTCTGTTGCTGGGAACCAAAGCACAAAGCTCTAGCCCGCTACACCACGGTGTAGGACTTGTAGAGTCTGCAGCGAACTATAACTAGACTGCGCAAAAAGTGCAGTTAGAGGCGTTGCTTACCAACACTGGAGTCCTCTAGCTTCCCCCTCCATCGTTATTTTAGGTTGCCTTTCCTCCATCGCGCGGGCTGCAATGGTTATCTGTTAAACTCGCCTTCCTGTTCACTGTTACATTCATTCTTTGCAGTTTTTGCCGAATCACTGGTTTTTTCCTCAGGATTTAAAGAAACAATGATTCTATCTATTTCTTGATCGATTGTGAGGCCATATCCGAGATAATTGTTTTCTGTTAACTTTGAAAATCTAAACAGCATTAAAATAGATGCATTTCATGTTGTTTGCACTCTGCCGTATGCAGGGAGGGAGGGGTGGGAGTCACGTGATGCTTGGATGGCGTAGAAGGGGAGAAGGCTCTCCTCACGCATGCGCACACGACCGCAGTTTGTTTGCGGTTTACCTGTATAAACTTTATTTCACGAGGGCGAACATGAACCGAGGATGATGTTTTTAGAAAACTACAGCAGCTTAAATTGATATTCGGCATGGTCAAGGAAACGACTGGTTGTGCTGGCGAGAACAGTTCATTGAATCAAATGAAGCAAACAGCAAACTTTTTGACCAGCCATTAGCTATAGACTAAGTAGACTTCTCGCCGCTAAAACTGAGATTCTTGCCAAGTATTTGTAGACTGGTGAAAGCCCTGTTTTAGTTTTCCTATCGCATTATCTTGGAATCGCATCTGAGATATGCAAATTTAAAGTGATTGAAATATTACTCTTTCTGTGATTTATAATGTTTATATTCCTCAAATGCTACCCTTCGTATTAAAATCTCAGAGGGAAAATTATTACACACAGACGTATATTAGGTACAGACGCGAGAGGTATAACTAGAAACACAAATCCTGAAGCAGTGATTTCAACTTCTCATTTATCAAAGCATTCGGACAAATAAATAAATAAATAAATATATATATAAATAAATAAAATCTGAATATTCTACCCCGGCACCTAGACAACTATACCGGGGCGTATATCCAAATTTTCTCTTTATTTTTCCATAAAATCCTTACAAATGTTATAATTATACAAATCTCTCAGAAAACTACTCTACAAAAATAAAATGAAATAAAATAACAGAAATAAACACAAAAAAGCAAAAAACAAAAGAAAACAACTATAAAAATTACAAAATCCTTATTTCCTAAATCTATATCTAAATCTACTAATTCTGTAGTCCACCATGGCCTCTGCCATCACTCTCTCCCTCCGCTGCCCATGCAGTCAACTCCATTGTTAGATTATTCAATAATTCTTCCCGTCTTATCCTATTTTGTATTCTAGAACTCCTTCTTGGATCTTGTACTATTCTTCGCCTATTATCAACTCTTTCTCCTTTGAATATTTTTACCTCCCATGCTTTCTTACTTACAAAGTTAGTCAAAACTTGTAATTTATTTACCAATTGTTGATCTCGAATTATGTCATATACGATATATCCTGCTAGCGCATGCCTCTCTTCTTGTTGGTGAATTGCATATCTTCCACATTCAAATACTACATGTTCAGGATTATCTTGTTTGTTACATAATTCACATATATCATTTTCAGTTTTATTGATTTTCTTCCAATAGGTCTTATAAGGTCCGTGTCCAGTTATATAATGTATAAATCCCTTTGTTGGTTGAATAAAATTCAATTTTAGTCTCTCTTTGACGTTCTGAAAAATTTCAAACACTCTTCTACCTTCTAGACTGTCTGTCCATTCTTGAGCGTTACGGGTGTGACCTCGTAGCATCGGACCACTCCGATTCGGACAAGCGGGCAAGGATCATTGAGAGATAACCTTTATGAGTGCTGTTGCAAACGCCAATAGGCTCAAAGAGGAATAGGGAGGCTGGCCACCCGTGTAGCAGTTCAACCTCATTCCCTTAGTGCTTCAAAATTCCGATGCCTGCAAATAACTTTACATTGAAATCAATAGCTTTAAAACTGCGTCTGGAATTTTAAATGGTATGTCAAAGCTTTTCCGCTGTGCCCCGTTCATTCCATTTTGTTCTCATCCTGCTTGACATCTGCGTACGGTGAGAAGGATTTTACGGTTGCAATGTTACAATAAGGAAATGAAGATTTATGATATCAGTATTTCGTTAGTAGCCTGGCCAGATACCTTTCAAATACTATTTGACTACGACGGGCGTCTGATAAGTCCCGGGCTTCACAATAAATGGTACCTTTAAAATTGGTTTTTTTATTTCTCAATATAATCTCCAGAAAGGCTAATACGAGGGCTGTTCAATAAAGAATAAACAAAATTTTTTGACAACGTTCCTTTACTCATCCTCAAAATTTTGATGGTCCTTCTCAAAATAGTCTCCCCTGAATGCGATGCACTTGTCCCAGCGTTTCGGCTAGTGTTGAAAGACATGCTGTAAACCATTTTTGAAGATCCTTAAAAATCGCCTCCGCAGCCTTCACCACTGCTTCTGATGATGGATAATGCCTCCCACGAAGGCGTTTCTTCAAGTTAGAGAATATAAAAAGTCACATGGGGCTAAATCCGGACTATGGGGAGGGTAAGCTATGCACTTCACGTTGATTTTTGCAAGATATTCAGCAACAACTTTGGCAATATGCGGCCGCGCATTATCGTGGTGCAGCATCTAACCTGCTTCATGGAAATGTGGTCTTTCGCGCCTGATATGGACTTGCAATGTTTTCAGGACATCCCTGTAGTACTGTCCATTTATTGATGTGTGTGCAGATACAACATTCTGATAAACCATTCCATAACTATTGTCACCCAACTATCGGAAGGCGCGACCAACTGGTGGCTGGGTGAGGGCCGGGAGGTATTCGGTCACTCCTACCCATTTGTCTTATAGCGCTAACGAAGGGATGGTTGGAAAAACATCACTGGCCGTCTCTTTCCCCTCACCCTGCCATCTGGAACCTTCGTGGTGATTCACTGAAACGCGACACTTCCAGAAACAGCGATATTCCTATAAAAAGGGGCTGCAGTTGGCTAGTGAGTTCAGTTTTTGGCGAGCAGCCGTGAGGAGCGCCGCGGTTAGAGAACGGACTCGAAGACGGTGTACGTGTATCAGAGGAGTTGTACATACTTGTGAGCGTGGAATGGACCTGTGACAGACGAACTGGTGGATTGTAATTGTGTGCGCTAAGTAATTCTATGCAATCGGGAGGTGTACCAACTATAATTTGGTGGAAATAAACAACATTTTGAGTTTGTGCAATTGGACTTTTAATTTCACCAACCCACAAAGTCACAATATCAAAGAATGAGATGACCATAACTTTCCCAGCAGCAGCAACCACTTTTGCTTTTTGGGCGTTGGTGATGAAGGAGATTTCCGCACTGAGCTTTGCTGTTTGCTCTCAGGATCAAAATGATGTAGCCAAGTTTCAACAGCAGTGATTACGTTTGAAAGAAACTCCGGATCTTCCTCTAACATAAACGTTAACTGTATGTTACCTCCATTGCAGCGGTAGACGATACTGAACATGTCTGAACTTACCTGGTTCTCAGAGGCGGGAACCAGGAGTATCAACAATGAAACTACTACGGCGTGTTTATTTCATATTAAGTTAACAGAATATAATAAGATTGAACTTTAGTGCGAAAAATTATGAACATTATTTATTGAAGAGCTCTCGTACATTTGTCATGTCGGTGTTCTAATTTAATTAAACTATCTCTGTTGTGCGACTTGTCTTAGTCCTCAAAATATCTGTTTACAGCATCATTGACGTCCTCGTTGTTGTGAAATCCTCGTGCTCCTGAGTTTCGGGAACAGCTGGTAGTCACTGGGTGCTAGATCTGGCGAATAGAGTGGATGTTCAAGCATTTCAAACTTTAATTGGCACATTCTTCCCATTGCAATGACTGAACTATGGGCTGGAGCATTGTCGTGAAGAAACAATGTTTTTTTCTTTGCCAAATGAGTTGCTTTTCTTTTCATCTCATCACAGAAACGTTGCAGTAAGCTTGCGTAGTAGTCACCAGTGATGCTTTTACACTTTTTCAAGTAATCAAAAGTAATTGTCTAAGCAATCCAGAAAACTGTCGCCATTATTTGATTAGCTACTAAATTGACTTTGCCTATTTTGGAATTGGTTCACCTGGTGCAATCCACTGTTTTGACTGCGATTTAAATTTTGGAATGTAGTGATATATCTAATTCTCATCAATAGTAATAAGCCGTCTCAAAAATTCACAGGATTTTTACGCTAGAGCTCCAAAGTATTAACAGAAACCGTTTTTCCTTGCAACTTTTGATCAGGTGTCAACAAACGCGGCTCCCATCTTGCACAGACCTTGTGAAAGCCCAAAACATTACTTAAAATATCACCTGCACGTTCTTTTGGTATGTTTGCAGCCTCTTATATCTCAAAACGACTTAAATGTGCGGTCTTCCAGTACTTAATGATGAATTTTTTCTATGATCTCTAGAGTTTTGGCTTCCACAGGGCGTCCAGAGCCAGGCTCATCACTAGTGCCCGTACGTCCCATTTTAAACTCTACAACCCACCTTTTAATAATTGTATATGAAGGGGCAGAGTCTTTCACTGTTTTTTCCAGTTCCTTCATAATTTCATTAGGCGTTAAGCCTAATACTCTCAAATGGAAGTATTTAATCACTACTCCTTTTTCCAAATCCTCCATTTTCATGAAACATCTACACCTGTCTTGTTTAAAATTGGTGCCAATAAAAAACTAAACGAGCTATGAATTTGAACTATGGATACAAGCTGGTCGAGAGTTATACTATATGATGCTATCCATAAAACTGACCCAATGGCGCCTTCTCTATATGAAGCCCGGGATTTATCAGCCGACCCTCTTGAGACACTATTTTTTTTTTTTTCTTTTTTTTGTAATTTGCGTCTTCCAACGTTAAGCCATATCGGACGATAAATGGAATGGGTGAAATGATGCTCAAATTAGCCTAGGGTCCATTGAGCTTAGAGTTACTCGACATTCGGCTTTCAGGATAAGGGAAACCCCGGAAAAACCGTATTCGTGTAACTCACCCTGACCGAGATTCGAACTCGGGACCTCTTGAACGTGAGGCAGACATGCTACCATCTACGCTACCGAGGCGGGCGCACTACCCTTTGCTGAATAATGTAACTTCGTGGGGTCGTAGAATTAAAAGTCCACTTTGCCTTGGAAGATTGTTGTATATGTGATGTAACGTTTACATCAGCTCTCATTACAACACTCACAGCTGTTCTCTGCTTACCTCTCGCGGACCACTCTCGTTTTACAACTGTTTACTACTCGCGACTGACACTTGGCGAGTCGTCGCTCTCTTAAATACCTCATTGATAAATTCGAGAGACTTCTGGAGCAAATAAGAAAAACAACTATTCTCTGTCAATCGAGATATCACTAGAACCTTCCTTACGTGAAACCCTATCTGGGCCGGCAAGTCATTTATCTCAAGGGCTACACGGGCCCAAATGACCTTGTTGTCGACGGGCCCTAAAACACCACACACTCACTCACACTCTCAAGGGCTACGTTTATCTGTTTATGCATCTTTATCTGCTGGCTCTTTGTGTACTCAAGCTGCGCTTATCTCTGGGCACCGAAATTTCTGTACTTTTCGCCGCGACAATCATTTGCATTTGGCAGGCTGGACACAGGACTAAGGAAACTGAGCGCTTTAGAAAGTAAGAGCTCACGCCTGGATGAGTGGTTAGACCGCTCGACTCTTGACAAGGCGGACCGAGTTCGATCCCAGGCGACTGCAAATTGAGAATTGTAGTGGACAACACGTCGCTGGAGCGGGTTTCTTCAGGAATCTCCGGTTTCCCCGCCGTCTCATTCTACTTGTGCTCCATCTTCAGTTCATGTAACACAGTATCACCGCCTTTGGTGCTGCATGTAGTAAAAGCGGCCGTTAAACGCTATATATTTCATTTTAAGAATGTAAGAAGAATATCATATGCTATCAAATAAACCATTTCTAAGAATATTACACAAATATAACTATTTGTAACAAAAACTTCACTTATCTTAATAAAATGATGTTAATTCTTCTTTCTAATTGAGATCGATTTCACAAACAAATTGCTTGCATCTTCAGTCCATCAATACACTCCGTTGTCAAGGATTCCGATTACCACGTTCTTATGTTTCTCCAGTATTACCAAAAACTGAAGACGAAACAAAACTAAAAACAGAATCAACTGCTGGTATTTCAAAATTCATTACGCGATGCTTATTTTTTAAAATAAATATCTTTTCCCAAAACACTAATCTATCGGACGATTTAGTTGTTTTAATAATTTAACTTCAGGACTTATTTCATGGTTAAATGACCAACCTGATCTGCTACGGCAGATTTATCAGTTTGTTTATACCTAATGTTACGAAAATGTTCCAAATTACGTTTCGTCTTTCCAATATAAACCTGATCAAAATTTAAACAATTAAATTGATAATAGCCAGATTTTTTATTATTAGGAATTTTATCTTTTTAGAGAAATGTAGCAAATTTTTAATACTATATTTATTTTGAGGAACTAAAGTTATATCAACTTCTTTAAAACATTATTGAAAATGTTTATTTACCCAAGGTTGGTAAGTAAATTTTTTAAAACTATAATTGTCTTTTATTTTTAAGGGTAGAAATATCATTAACAGTTTTTTATATTTAAATCTTTTAATCTTCTTTTGTATAAGGTCTTTATTAAAGCAGTATTCTTTATTAAACTCTTGTTTATTCAGGGTATATTTATTAATCTATAAATCAAATTATTAAAACAGCAAATTTATGTGAAAAAAGGGTTAAAAGTTTTATTTCTTATGTAATTATCAATATGAGTAGACTCCCTATAAATACCAAAATCTAATTTATTATTATTCCTTATTATTTTCAAATATAGTAAAGGAAGAAATCCATCAATTTCAGTTTCTAATGTGAATTTTATAGCTTTATATTGTAAATTTAGTAATTTTAAAGCATCGTTAATTTGTTTATTAGGAACAATAGCAAAAAATATCATCCACATATCTATACCAGGTTTTAAAAAACAATGGAGATGGTCATTTATCACACCATGCTACTAGCTCTGCAGGCTTGTACCGGACTTCTTTTTGGTGTCACTCGACCCCGTTCTGGGCGTTCAGGCCAGCCAGACGTACCCCATTGCCCGTGGGTGGTGGGTACCACTACCCCGTCGAGACCAACCCGTTTGGGAGGGGCTGGAATGTTCGCCCCAACATATATCTAGTATCGTCAGCAGTATCACTATCACGCTCGCAGTAGAATAGCTGAAGCGGTCGGAGTCTGTCCCCTACGGGGCGTGAAGGGATACAATCGGAAGGCGTTACGAATATTTAAAACGTATAATGTTCTTCCCTGGCAGATGTGGGGAATGCAGCGCCAGGCGGTAAGTCTTTGCCCAAAAAGCGTCTTGCGCTAAGAGGTTAGCTTTTATAAAGTTATTTTATAAAATGTTACGTTACCAGAAAGGTTTCCAACTACTATTAAATTAAATTATCTGTTCGTGATCCGTGATTTTCCTCAGCCATGAAGCTAAGATTAAACATTTTGAACACTTCAAAAGTAATAACTGTGGTTAAAGGATACCAAACTTCAAAACTGAAAAATAAAATAGAAAATGTGCAAGTAATGTTGTGTTTTATACATGGGTTATTCAAAAGTTAGTGGCAACATTGCATTTGGCGTTACCAGCAGTAAATCAGGTAAGCTGATAACAATGAAAAATAAGAGCATCCAACGTTTGTTAGCTGAGAATTTGAAGACAGTAATTTTATTTAAAAAAACATTTTAGTAAGTTTAATTGTGGACTGTTTATCTTGGTACTCTAAATACATTTAGTAAATACAAATAAGATGCTTCATATAAATTAAGGGATCAAGAGGTATCAATGCTAGGAAATGCCACACCGAATTATTTGGAGCTTGTGGTAGACAGACTTTAACGTATCGTCCCGTGGATAGGTGGGCGAATGCATTTGGTAGAGGAAGGGAAAACGTTCATCAAAAACGTGGAGCTGGCAGACCGAAATCAGCAGGTGATGCTGTGCATGTGAATGCTGTTAGAGCATTGGAAGAACATCGTTGTTGGACTTTTATTGAACTAGAAAGGGAAAATGAAATTACCACTTATAGGAGTTTGCTTTAGATCCAGACAGGCAATTATAGCAGCAGCAGTAGAGCAGTCTGTTCAAATATTAGGACAGCAAGACGCCATGGATGGCATCCGTCGGCTCCTTGATGTGTGGAGGAGATTACTTCTAAACACTGCAATAATGTGACTGCTCCAAAAATGTTTTATTTGTTCTTAATTCAAATGTTGCACTCATTATTGAATAACCTAAGTACGAGGGCTGTTCAATAAAGAATGGTCACAATTTTTTTACGGTCATAATTTTTTGCCATAAAATTCAATCCTATTATATTCTGTTAGCTTAATGTGAAACAAACACGCCGTACAAGTTTCATTGTTGGTACTCCTGGTTTCCGCCTGTGAGAACCAGGCAAGTTCAGACATGTTCAGTATCGCCTACCGCTGCATTGGAGGTAACACGCGAGGAACAATATGCGGCTTTGAAATTCTACTTTCGTCTCAACAAATCTTCAGTTGAGGCCTATACAATGTTACAGGAGGCCTGTGGAGAGTCTGTTCTTTCTTACAGCACAGATTGAAGGTGGTTTAAAATGTTTAAAGAGGGGAGACAATCAATTGGATTGTCAATCAATCAACTGGACCCGGTGTTCCAGTTACTGCTCTTACGGAAGAAAACATCAACACTGATGCTGCCATTGTGAGAGAGGATCGACGAATTACCTTAAGATCACTTTCTGAAATACTGAACGTTTCATTGGGTGCCACCCACATGGTGGTGACAGAAACATTACACATGAGACGTGTTTGTGCGCGATGGGTTCCAAGACTGTTGATTCCTGAACAAAAGGACATTCGCATGCAGTTCTGCATGCAGGTAAAGTTGATGTTAGAGGAAGATCCGAAGTTTCTTTCAAACGCAGTCACTGCTGATGAAACTTGGCTACATCATTTTGATCCTGAGAGGAAACAGCAAAGCTCAGTGTGGAAATCTCCTTCATCACCAACCCTCAAATATGCAAAAGTGGTTACTTCTGCAGGGAAAGCTATGGTCATCTCATTCTTTGATATTCATGGAAAGGTTTATCAGCATTTTGTACCTTCACACACATCAGTAACTGCACAATACTACAGCGATGTCTTCAAAAGATTTCAAGTCCATATCAGGCGCAAAAGACTACATTTCTGTGAAGCAGGCCGGATGCTGCACCAAGATAATGCGCGACTGCATACTGCCAATGTTATTGCTGAATATCTTGCAAAAATCAACGTGAAGTACGTCCTTCACCGTCGCTATAATCCGGATTTAGCTCCATGTGGCTTTTCTTTCTATTGCTTAACTTGAAGAAACGCCTTTTTGGGAGGCATTATCTATCATCAGAAGCTGTGGTGAATTCTGCGGAGGCGATTATGAAGGATCTCTCAAAAATGTTTCCCAGCATCTCTTTGAAGACTGGCAGAAACGCTAGGACAAGTGCATCCCATTCAGGGGAGACTATTTTGAGAAGGAACATCAAAATTATGAGGATGAGTAAAGGTACGTTGTAAAAAAAAAAAAAAAAAAAAAAAAAAAAAAAACTGATGATTCTTTATTGAGCAGCTCTCGTAGCACACACAGCTCAGAGTTTGAAAATTATATTTTATATTAAACATTTACATAACTGTTGCACAATAAATATGGAATTTTCTTATGATTCATATTTCCTAATAAATAGTAAATAATAAATGAATAGCAATAAACCAGTTTCCATTTTGCCTCCTAATATATTATTTGATTTTAACAGCTGATATTAAATATTAAAGTACATCAGTGTTTAATATAAATTGCGAATAAATCTAATAAAACAGATAAAGGTCCATGTCACCTCATTTAGAGTTTCTTTTAATATCCTCCAACGTAAGTCATATGGGACGATGAATGAAATGGGTGAAATGATGCTCTAATGAGCCTCGAGTCCACTGATGTTAGAGTCGCCTAACTTTCATCGTTCAGGATAAGGGAAACCCGGCGTAAACCTCTTCCAGATAACTCACCTAGATTCGAACTCGGGACCTCTTTAACGTGAGGCAGACAGGTTACTCACATACTAAAGAGGCGGGCTTCTTCAGCGTTGCTACATTCTTATTCAGCTTCGGGCAGACACATTAAAGGAGAGATGAAGCCGAGGAGCAATCAACGTAAATTGTGACAAATGAAGTTCTAATTTTAGAAACGGCACAACCCAAACTTCCTGGTCAGACAATAAGCCAAGTCTCTTGTCGATCGATAAAATCTATGTTGACACTTTCTCTCTCGGTTACACACCAGAGTTGTAACTAGCAGATAGTGTGTGTATACCCAGTGGACTTTAATAATACAACCAGCTCTATGCAAACCAACCTGTTTTGAGGCAGCGTCGAGAGGGGGCGCGGAATGGAGGGACAGATGACCCAATTGTACCTGATCGGTCGGATTCTCATTGTGTGCTCCAGCAGAACAACAGTAAAACTGTCTTGAAACACCGAGCACTTGCAAAACCATTATATTTGAGTTTATAATACAACTAAAACAATAATGAAGAATGTGTAGGCGGTAAATCTCGATTTACTCTGGCGAAGTATCGCATAACCAAAATGAATGGACTTCTATATACTTCATATGCACTTATCAAAATACTAACAAATTACTCTCCTGCGACGCTTTCCCGTTTTTTTTTTTTTTTTTTTTTTTTTTTTTTTAGAAAATGGGCTGCTTATATGGAACCAAACACGCTGATTTAGAAAATTATAACAATTTCCACATAACAAGTACTTATGCTTTTTCTTAAATGCCTTCTAATGGATGATTTGCACAACAGTTTATAGAAGAGCGGTAGACAACTCAGTGCATAAGTGTTGTATGGGACAGAAAGCAATCAATATGTATGTCGACTCCAAAAACATCATACCCAGGTACAGAGAGTTGCAGTAATTTAGGCGAGTTTACAAAATGTTATTGAACATTCACACACACACCTTTATACACGCCCGTGAAAGAACATGCATCAGTTGGCAATAACATTGGAACACAAAATGGCAGATCTACACAGTGCAACCAATTGGATTTAAAACTTCAGCCAATACGTGTTTTCGTTGTACAGCCATGTCAAAATTACTAAGAATTAGGTCGAGTGTTTTCGCTTCTGTCACAAAGTACGGCATAGAGTAATTGTAACGGTGGATGCAGCATTTCTATGTGTGTTAGAGCTATCAAAATGAGCTCAAAACACTCTATTGAAGCTGTAAAGAGCGTGTAAGGATTCGAGGTGGGCCTTAGGTCCGCGGTTATTTATTCGAGGAGGTACCTTCTCTCGCAAAGTAGCGTTGACTAAATGGCAGTATGCAGGTTACTTCATCACTCTGCCACTTCAACTTGGGTTTAAATCCGTTCAAATTTTTATTACCCTTTGTTTTACCTCTTGGGGCTTATAACATTTTTTTTTTTGATTTTACGTCCTCCAACGTTAAGTCCTATCGCACGGTGAATGAATTGGGTGCAATGATGCACAAATGAGTCCATGGAGAGCTTAAAGTTACCCGAAATTCGCGTGCAAGTATAAGGGAAAACCCCGGAAAAACCTTATCCAGATAACTCGCCCTGACCGAGATTCGAACTCGGGAACTCTTGAACGTGAGGCAGACACGCTGCCATCTGCGCTACCGAGGCGGACAGATTATTTACTGTGCATATTCCAAAATTTTACAATTTACAACGTTAAGCTACATTTATTTGTCTTCACCTTGTTGCTACCTTGGCTTACATGACACTCTGGTCCTCTGCTCTGCCAGGTAGCTCTTAACCTCCGTGTCTCCTTATAACACAATTACCCCATTCTTCCCCCCCCCCCCATCTTCCTTTTTTATATTATTGACACTTTTTCTTTTACTTTCTGCAAGAACTCACCAATACCTCTTACTTTCTCCTCCTCCCTTCCCGTTAACATTTTATAGCTACTATCCTCTTCTCTACATTCTCTACTTTCTTATCTTGATAATCCACATTGAAAATCGTAATTAATCATTGCATGAACAATTTCACGAGTTAATTCCATGTTTTTGTTAAGACACGATTTTGGAGTTAATGCAAACAAAACAAATGACGCTCCTCTAACAAAATTTCTGAAGGACATTATGGTCAAAAATATCAAACTTTTCATTGGAAACGTCAGATGGTATCTAAAACATTCATGGTTGACAAAGCTCAAAATAAAATTACTAACCTTTATGTGCGTTTAAACTGATGTTTTCTCTCAGCATTACCTCTGAATCATAACATAAATTTAAGATTAACTGTGCATATTTAATATCCATATGAGAAACCATCTTTTGTTTTCCTCTTTGTCTGTTTCTCTATTTCGTTTTGTAATAAATAAACGAACGAAATAAACTAAGTTTTCCGAGTCATATCCTAAAAGCTTTTCTGTCTCAGAATTCCCCAAAGAGAACTTTTTAATATTTCCAGAAGACATAGACGAAAATTTTGATCGTCATTTCCATTTTGAAACAGTTTTCTTTCAGTCAAGACCATGTCGTATACCGTGGAGAAAATATTGAAGTTTAAAATTCCTATATTCATTTTACCAGTCTCTATTTTGGCCTAACATCCCATTAAGGATTTATTTGCTAAGATGAGCGATAAAAACAGAAAAGTGGCAGACGGGCCCGTGTGTATGCGTACGTGTGTGTGAAAGATAACATCTGGTAGCCACACAATAATTACTGAACAATTTATTTTTAATCCAGACAGTCGACCGTCAGCTGTGTTTTTCACGCTCCGTGTGTGTTTGATATCTGAATCTGCTGATAAAGAGGTAAAACTAAATATCAGACATTTTTATTACGTTATATTAGGTGCATTGATATTTCATTAAGAATAATCTTTTCCTTTCTATATTGTGACTTTGTGGCTTCGTAGAATTGAAAGGCCGAGTTGCAGAAATTAAAAGTCGCCTTTATTTTCATAGAAATACTCACGTAGCAACATTCGTTTATTTTTTTTTTTAAATTTACGTCCTCCAACGTTGTCATATCGGACGATGAATGAAATTGGTGGTGATGCTCAAATGATCCCGGGGTCCATGTAGCTTAGAGTTACCCGACATTTGTCCTTCAGGATAAGGGAAAACCCCGAAAAAAAGCCCTTAACCAGGTAACTCACCCTAACCGAGATTCGAACTCGGGACCTTTTGAACGTGAGACAGACATGCTAGCAGCACGCTACCAAGGTGGGCGTAACAACATTACATCACCAGTGCAACACAATCTTCCAAGGTGGATCACAATAAAAAACAGTCACAGCAGATTACATCATTAGCTCTCGTTACACAGCTGGCTGTCTCTCATTTCACAACACTGCTTCACAACTAACCTTTTACGAGCCGTCACGTCCTTAAATACCTATTTCGTAAACTCGAGATATTTCTGGGCCAAACAGGAATCGAATGTTCTATCACCTTCCAGAAGCGTATACCTATCGGTCTTTTATCTCGCGCTATCATTATTTCTTCCGGCATACTCCTTATCTCCAGGCTCTTTGTGTACACAAGCCGCGCTATCGCGATCGGGTTCGCAACATTATATAAATATATACGAGGGCTGTTCAATAAAGAATGATCACATTTTTTTCTTCTTTTTTTTTTGACAGCGTACCTTTACTCATGCTCATATTTTGATGGCCCTTTTCAAAATAGTCTCCCCTGAATGCGATGCCTTGTCTAAGGGTTTCTGCCAGTATTCAAAGACATGCTGGAAACCACTTTTTGAGAGATCCTTCAAAATCACCTCCGCAGCCTTCACCACTGCTTCTCATGATGGATAATGCCTCCTACGAAGGCGTTTCTTCAAGTTAAGAAATATAAAAAGTCACATGGGGCTAAATCCGGACTATAGGAACGGTGACGGATGCACTTCACGTCGATTTTTGCAAGATATTCAGCAAGAACATTGGCAGTATGCAGCCGCGCATTTTCGTGGTGCAGCATCCAGCCTGCTTCATGGAAATGTGATCTTTGCGCCTGATATGGACTTGCAATCTTTTCAAGACCTCCCTGTAGTATTGTCCAGTTACTGATGTGTGTGCAGGTGCAACATGCTGATGAACCATTCCATGAATATCAAAGAATGAGATGACCATAACTTTCCCAGCAGAAGCAACCACTTTTACTTCTAAACATTGTGTGACAACCAACCAAGACCAACAGGTCTGACGACATGATCCAGCGAGTGGAAAACGTCGTTTTGGAGCATCGGCAATGGAGCATTTTCAGATCTTCATGCACGATTGTATGCGCAGAACTCACAGAAATGCCAATTTTGGAGGCGATGTCTGCAACTCTTTTGGTTTGTTGTCAGACGATGGTCTGCCTTCATTGAACTGTCGCACCCAGGAGCTCACATCTATGGTACCATCACCACATGCCTCACTCAACTGGCGATGAATTCCAGTAGGTGTCACACCACGAAAATGGAGAAAACGAATGATTACACGCTGTTCTTGCAATGAAAGCATCGCCATTTTAAGTACCAAAAAACAGTCCTAACTCTCGTCTCTGCCAGTAGAGTTCTATTTTTGTTTAAAAGAAAGGTTTTAATAACCCCAGACCTTACCTTTTACAAAGGAGGCAGAAAAGTAAAGCAAACACTCATCGACATCTAAACTAAAATGAAAATGGAGCCGTAATATAACTTTAACTTCATCTCCCGGAGTAAAAATCTCTTGCCATTTTTTCTTCGAACAGTGGAAGAATTCTGCAAAAAACTGTAATTGCGAAGTTGCTAATTCAGCGATTGCCTGCTTCTCTAACAAGCTGTTGTGACGTTCTAGTTGACACAATTGTGTTTCGCTTTTGTTTTCCATGCGATCGACCTTTGCACTGATACGACTTCACTGGTACTACATGGCTGTTCACATTCTTGAACTTTCTGTGTTTATATCAATGCAGTATTTGCTTTGGTATAAGTAAACCCCATTTTTTTAAAATAAAAGCCCTGTATTTCTGGTTTCTCAGTAGTATGCTGAATATACGATCACATAGGGCATTATCTTTAGGGATTATCTATGTTGAAAGCATTCTGCGAAATACCTTTTGAAGATAAATTCGACGAATTCCATCCTGACTGGGTTCCAAGTTCGATATTATAACGTAAAAACCCTGATGCTGTATTCAACGGTGAGCTGCGAGTTTGTATTTGTACTGGTAATGAAATTCATTTCAAATGTTTCCTTTTCAGCAACTTTAAACAATTATATCAACATACACAATTTCATTAGCGTGTTTGTTGTGTTTGTATGTCTCATGTTTCGAGAAGTAATAGCTAGCTACTTGAAAAAAGCATTATTAAAGAACGAGGATTATATAAACGTTAAGAATCAAAAGTGTGACAGTTGTCTGCCATTATGCAGTGCATTTGTTTATTTCAGCAGTTTTAATTCAGTTACCCATTGTTATCTCAAAATATAACTCAGCTTATTGAAACTTGAGAGCGTGTTTATTCGTTACAGTGAAGTTATTAGTAGGGAGCATATTTATAGGCACTAAAAATGTGTGAAATAGAAAGGCAGAAAGGTACTAAAAATGGGAAAAGTAGGCACTTAAAAATGTGTGAAATAGGCAGGCAAAAATGCACTAAAATGGGCAAAACAGGCACTTAAATAGGTACTAAATATGTGTGGAATAGGCAGGCAAAAAGGCAGTAAAAATGGCAAAAGTAGGCGCTTAATTAGGCACTAAAACTGTGTGAAATAGGCAGGCAAAAAGGTACTAAAAATGGGAAAAATAGGCCCTTAAATAGGCACTAAATATGTGTGAAATAGGCAGGCAAAAGGCTCTAAAATGGGAAAAATAGGCACTTAAATAGGCACAAAAGATGTGTGAAATAGACCGGCAAAAAGGCACTAAAAATGGAAAAAAAATAGACTTCTAAATAGGCACTAAAAATTTTATGAAATAGGCAGGCAAAAAGCCACTAAAATGGGAAAAATAGGCACTTAAATAGGCACTAAACATGTGTGAAATAGGCAGGCAAAAAGGCACTAAAATGGGAAAAATAGGCACTTAAATAGGCACTAAAATGTGTGAAATAGGCTGGCAAAAAGGCAAAATAGGCACTTAAATAGGCACTAAAATTTTGCTAAGCAAACACTTAGATGTACACAATTTTAGTAAAATAGCTCTTAAAATTCACCATGGCTAATAGTACAAATTATTATGCTGTTATTTACAGCTCAAAATGACTTATAATTTTCATCTTATTCATTACTTTTCCTATATTTATAATAGAAAATCAGCCCTAACGTTCATCTCATAATGCAAAACACTTCTTTTCGTAGATCTACAACTTGACTGATAATCTGTGAAAGTTTCGTGTTTTTATGTCCAGTAGTTTTTGAGAAAATGGCGTGAAAGTTTTGTAAACATAGCCTCTGATAAAAGCAGCCTTATATTTCCGATGTTCAAGTAACAAGCCATTGAACAACGAACTTAAATTAATAACGACGATCCAGATAACAAAATGACGATCAGTGCAACATATTGTCACCCGAACATCGGAATTCTCGATAGAACCAGCAGCTGGCATTTAGTGGCCAGACGGGAAGCATTTAGACCACGCCTACCCATTTATCTTGTTGCGCTAACGAAGGGGATGATTAGAAGAGCGGCAAGAGCCCTGTACCGTCTCTTTCCCCTCCCATGAATTCTGGAACCTTCGGCATGATTCACTGAACCGCGAGACTTCCAGAAACAGCGATCTTCCTATAAAAAGGGGCTGCAGTTGGCGAGTCAGTCAGTTCTTGGCGAGCAGCTGTGAGGAGCATCGTGCTGGTGAACGGACTAGAAGACTGTGTACGTGTATCAGAGGAGTTGTACGTCATTGCGAGTGTAGAGTGGACCTGTGACAGACTAACTGGCGAATTGTAATTGTGTGCGCTACGTAAATTCTGTGTAATCGGCAAGTGTTGCAACTGTTATTCGGTGGAAATAAAGGACATTTTGAGTTTGTGAAATTGGAATTTTAACTTCACGAACCTCCAAAGTCAATATGCTGCAACAAATTCGCGAATCACATCATAAATGACTCCACAGCAAGTTAAAATAACAGATATGTCGTATAATTAAAATACATATAAATCCACTACACTAAGAACCATAATGTGCAGAAAGGTGTGGAGTAATTAACTATGTCAAAAAACATGGTTTGGGGGGGGGGGGCTTAAGGGTGAAAATTGAAATATATAAAGCTTTTGTTATATTTGTTTCAAATTTATAACATTTATTATTGTGATCGATCAGGAATGGAATAATACCAAGTTGCAGCTGTTTAGTTACAATAGTTTCTGAGGAATTAACAGTTCATATCTAAACAGGTGAATTTCAAAATGTCCCACGTATTGTAATTTAAAACATTAATGCTTGGGATATAAGTTTCTGCACCCATTTTAACCTATTAATGACCTGTACCTATGTGAAATATTTGTCTTCGCCATATCAACGAAGGGAAAAAAATAATCATACCTATTTAACAATTTTTTTTCTAAGCGTTTTCAGTAAGAAGTAAACATTATAATCCTTGTCAATACAAATAACAAAAACACAACAAACGTAAATGGTACACTTAATATGCAGTTAATTACTTAATTACGTAATAGCAGCTCCGATACAGGTTTAGGGCTATTTAAATAGTCATGTGACGTTCTCTGTAGTGCCGCTAGAAAAAAAAAAAACTTTATATTATTTAAGTATGTGTATATTAATTTTAAGACCAAAAGAACTTATTTTGGGATTGATGTAAGTTTTGGGCCAATTTTGACAGATGTGTCTCCTTAATAAAAACGATTGTTGGAAAGTAAACTTTAAAAGTTCATCACAGCAATCTTAATATCACTTAAAGTGACGTCAAGATGTGTCAGGAAGATACAAAAAAGAGAACAAAAGTTAATTAAAAGCTAAAGCTACAGAATCCTAGTTTTTGTAATAAAAGCTCTAAACGCCCCATTGATGACTAAGAATAAACAATAAAGCACAGATTTTAGTGAGCGTTTCCCGTTCATTCAAACAGAATTCCAGTAATTACTGCATCGTGAAAGGAATTCTCATACCTACTTTTATGAAGGCATAAAGCACAAGAAATTGGCTAAAAAGGCAGTTTTAGGCACTAATAAACAGAATAGGCACAAGCGTATGGAATAGGCATTTATAGGCACTATAAAACTAAGAAATTAGGCTAATAATTGTAGGAAACGTGCTTATAACTTATAAGCCTACGTTTCTGAACAATGGAATAAAATAAGCAAATAGGGCAAAATCCGCCCCTAAGTTATTAGTCAGCAGTAAAATATGATGGTTATACAGTAATGTAAACATAACCGGTGTTTTCAATATATGCAGTTCAGTTAACACCAGGTGGCCGACGTCACGTTGAACTTAGTTAAACCCGGATAAGGCGGACGCCGAAAGGTTTGCCTAAGCCTGTCAGTAAAGGGGACTCGAGACTAACATAGAGAAGACCTGGATGAACATAAGACTATTATGTGCTTGAAATGGGACGGTGTTTGTCCTTGAGTGCTACAAGGTGGGCAACCAAACGGTGTCTGCGGTGTTGTACTATTGCATTCCCCTTAAGTGTGTGTGTAGTGTTTAACGCCTGCTTTTACTACATAGGCACCGCAGGCGGTGGCACTGATCATACATGAGATGAAGATGGAGCACCGGTGGAATGAGATGGCGGGGGAAACCGGAGATCCCGGAGAAAACCCACCCCAGCGCCGTGTTGTCCACCACAAATCTCACTTTGCGGTCGCCTGGGATCCAACCCGGGCCGCCTTGGTGAGAGCCAAGCGGTCTAACCACTGAGCCACGGCCCGGCCTCCACTTAAGTGATGTGTGGTGTGTGATGAGCGGAAAACTAATTATTTTCTAATAAATACTATTCGCGCTGAGACATAAATGCAGATTTTGCAAAAACTGATCCGAGAGGAAGGAGAGGATAATGTAATTAACATAAACGTAATAACCCTATATTCTTAACTCAGATAGTTGTCCTAATACAAATAAATAAATTAGATTCCATTATATTACAACAACGCATTGTAATGAACATCATTATTGGTTGGCATGTATCCGTCAACGTATATTTGAAATTACTCAGAACTGAAACGTAAACATTTGACATGACGTGGTGAAAGAAATATGTACTTTGAATAAACCAGGTGTTTGTTAAATTCGATAAGGGGAAACCGATACACACTCTGCTGGTCTGACAGAACGTGTCTGGTCACATTTATCTTTGATTATGAATGGTTCGTAATCTCTATTAAATCTGAAGAGTTCAAAGCAGTACTATTCAGTTCCTCTTCCATGAAAGATTGTATCAGCTGCATCAATGAAACACGATCCACCCTCCCCCCTTACTACTGCTACAACAATGCAATTGAGTTAATGTAGGCTCAAATTATATTGCAAACAGGAATGGTATTTTTAAACTGACTGACGTTGAACGACTTATTCACGAAGAAATTGACAAGGAACACAACAAGACGGGGAAAACAGTGTGAGACATCAGATAAACTACAAGAAAACTACTTTTGGAGAGAAATAGCACGTAACGAGATTTTGGAAGCTATCATCATAAATTTTCAGTACTCAGACAATGAAGACAATGACGAATTATCTCTTAACGCAACTAACATTCACAGCTATACGGATGCACCGCTGGTATTTTCGTTGGATTAGAAAAATAAGTAATTCATAAACTATAATTGATTTTAAACTAAATATTTAAAACATTTGCGTAATATACGAATATTCATGTTGCAATTGTGATTTCAACAACCGTATTATAAAACTTTGGAAAATTCAGTTTTCCGTTCCCTTACGTCTAGCGCCACGAACACTCCGAAGTGTTCGAGAGAGAGGGAAATATAAGAGTGGGGATAACGAGGTGGCAACGGTGAAGACTCTAACGCATCTGATTCGCTACAGGCGAGAACTCTTCCCATTTGAATCACATAATAGAGCTCGTGGCTACAGCATTTGCTCACTGCGGTGAGATACCGGATTTACCGGATTCGATTCCTGGGCTCGGGAAAGGTTTTTGTGTAGGTTTCTCACCAACAGAATACGCACAAGTACCAAACCGTAGTGTCGCGAACCCGATCGCGATAGCGGGGCTTGTGTACACAAAAAGCCTGGAGACAAGGAGTATGCCGGAAGAAATAATGATAGCGCGAGATAAAAGAACGATAGGGTTTACGCTTGTGGAAGATGATAGAACATTTGATTCCTGTTTGGTCCAGAAACATCTCGAATTTACGATGAAAGTATTTAAAGACGTGACGCCTGAAATACCTGCAGAAGGTAGACGTCTCCTTGGAAAACGTTGTGAATACAGCCTATGGTCCTTAGATGCTTTGCGATGCGTCTCTCTACAAATCATTTATTCATATCTGTCATCGCTTGAGTACATTGCACTTGCTATCTGTTTGACTGTAAAACTTGACTCAACCTAAAAACAGATGTCGGCCCTCGTAGCCGTGGTCATTAATGCATATATCTCTAGCGACCACCGCGTACAGCGTCGCGTGTTCGAGTCCCGCCTTGGGCATGGGTGTTCATGTGGATAGTGTATACAGGATGTTCATTTTTATTCGTGATATGCCGCCCTCCGATAGAGCAAGCATAACGTCATTGTTGACTGTTGAATCTATCTTAAAAACATACTGACCTCTATGGAGATGAAGCGGTAATTTTTGCGGAGCAGTAAGCAAACTACAGCGCACTGAATGCGATTGTGCTTATAACTAATACAGCCAGCCTCCCATTTCACAGCTCTTCGGTAACCGTGGTTGACATTCTAGTATATATAGTATTCTAATATAGTATATGTATAAGTAGCACTTTCGTCTCCGCGTCTTCATGCTTAAATGCTATTTTCGTACCGGCATTAAAATTGGTGCGGCATATAAATATGATTTAAATCGCTGCATAGAGGAGTTTATGTAACACTATCCGACATTCAGACAAGTCCCTCGGAGCGTAATGTTGTCAAAACTGTCCAGATACCGTCAAATTGACATACTTTTGTCTGCAACATAAACGTCCTACGTTTTATCAGTATACGCTATAAACTTTTCGACATTCTCACGCTTAATTAAAATGTCTATTGATGTTGGTATCCTTACGTATTTTAAAACCTATAGATGCATCAAACCTGTCCAAGATAGAGGATCAGTTACTCGTAAAATGAGAGATATTGGACGCTATAAAGTAACTGATCCCAATCTAGAAGTAATAAATAAGATTAATAAGTATTATATATATGATATAAATAATCAGTTTCCTTCCCGCCTCCGTGGTGTGAGATAGCGTGTGTACCTTACACTCAATAGCATGCGAGTTTGAATCTCACTAAGGATGAGTTACCTGGATAAGGCTTCCCTTATCCCACGAAGACTAATTTCAGGGACCCTGGACTGATTTGAGTATCATATCACTCGCTTCATTCATTCATTCATTCATTCAATCATTCATTCATTTATTCATTCATTGATTTATCGTTCGATATGACATGCACCGATGAAAGGACAAATAAATGTATTTCCTTGCTATAGTGCTTTGAAACAAATAATGCTATTAATTTGGCATTCCTTTATTCAGTTATATTAAGTTATATATGTCCACAGAGAAACGCCAAATTGCAAGATATTGATTGTACTTATCTGTCATATGATACCGAAATTACGGGCACTGGGAGGTCGATAGGTTTCAAAAAATCCATTTTTTGTTTTTAATGTTAAAAAATCATATAATTCTTCAGATTTGAAATTATATATATATAACATAGGTTGTCAGCTGGTATTAAAATCCTTTAATTCGTCAATTTAAAGATGGCGGCGTAATGATACGCTCACTTCCTGAGAATGGTGCTTAATCTTTGATCGTGATTTCACAAAACCTTGATTTTTCATACTTAAGGTGCATGTTTCTCAAAAACTATAAATAATATTGTCACAATATTTGTGGTGTTTATTTGTCAATGTTCCTTGAACGCATTCGGCTAACATTTATGTTCATGTGATTTATAAAATGGATGAAAATAAATATTCAGTCCTTGAAAATATTATCTCTTTCTTTACTTAAGACTTATTGTCTTTTCATGTGCATAGTATAAAATATATGTGATTTTCATTTCGCTGATATTATAAAACTGTATCTTAGGTTATTTAGGATAAAAGTTGGTGTATGTAGCTTTAAATTCCTACAAGTAAAGTGCACCTGAAGTATATAGGGTGCAATATTTTTTTCAGGACACGCGGTGTAATTTATGCAACTTTTGCATGGACCTATGTGAACGAAATTTAAATATTATACAGAAGTTAAATGCACACATCCTTGTACAGTAACCATACCGAATTTCAATTTCTGATAATGTTTAGTTTTCTATATATTCAAATTTTAATATTGCTAACAATTAGCCTTGTCTGGGTAAAAATAACCTCCCAGTGGCCTTAAGGGATGCAATGAATAAAGACTCGTAATGGATTTCAAAGGAATGTATATTTGCTGAAATGCGTGCACGTGCAGTTGAGTTGAATAGTTTTAACAAAAGAGACGCAGGAAAGCGGATTCTTAGCAAGAATTCTAAGTGGGTAACACTTGACTCCGTTTGAAAAGGCATTGTTCGGACCCTTAATAATGTCATGACTGAGACTAATAGTCACAATGGATAAAATAGTCACAAAAGGAGTTTTGGTTTGAATAAAGAGGGCTTCGAGAAGTGAAAGTCACACGCAGCTGTAGTAAGGAAGGCAGTAGCCCAGAGAGGCACACCGTGGCTGGCAGCCCATTAAGACGGTAATCTACTTCTGTCTAGGGCGAAGGCACACCAGAAGCTATGAGAGAAGATATCTGTTGGTTCATACGTAACGACCTAAGTGTTATCACGTACTAAGCAGTCTACACATGGTAACTCTAAACAGTGATATGTTGGTAACCCTTGGTCGGCAACTTCGAGTTTTATGTGATGATAAAAAGAATCAGTAATTAAACCAGTTTGAAACTTGCATGCCAGTGTCATTAGGACCATGCTTACTCCCATACATATCCACGCATACCCCTTGACGTAACTCATTGATATATCCTAAGGATATATCGGTACCCCTAACTTGCATCGAACTGTCGCGCCAACGTGGAACTCTT
The DNA here is from genome assembly GCA_030765055.1 of Mantis religiosa. Lineage (NCBI taxonomy): Eukaryota > Metazoa > Arthropoda > Insecta > Mantodea > Mantidae > Mantis > Mantis religiosa. The sequence continues at coordinate 9,068,015 of CM060950.1, read as the reverse complement.
TGCTCTACCCATATTTGCTACACATATAATAGTGTTCACATTCATTAAAACAAACTAAAGAAGTTATCGTATCTACATACCAGGCGAATTACGCACCTTTATATTAGGCGGGCAGGACCCAGCTCTCAAATATTATGACTATTTGCCGGTAGAGGGAGGCCTCCAAGCTGCTGACAGCACATCACATATGATCGCAAGCCGCTAGGGGAATCGTATATAAACTCGCTCCATCAGCGATGCTGTTGATGATGTCAAATTTTGCTCGGTAAATCACAGATAAAAATGAACATCGTGTATATATTTCATATACTGGGTCTCTTTTCTTCTAATTGTGGTAACATTTTCTTCACTGGAAATTAATTGTTCTTTCACACTAGCCGTGTGTCGTACGCACTATGAAACGACAGAGCCAGACTGAAAAATTCAATGTCATAGTCAGGATTTGAACCACGGATCTTCTGGTCTCCGTCCAGCCGCTATGAACCACTGAGCTACTATGGCCAACGTGCCGAATTGAAATTAAATTCTCCAGTTGACTCGTGCTTTTCCCGGTGAACTGTTAGGAGTTCTCATAAACACATGATTGTACCAAATTAATTGACCTAATAGTGGTTCGAACTATAAAGCCCGGGACTTAAAGTACTTACAGCATAGTAAGTCGCCATTAAAGTGGTTGTCTCATATCTTTATGAGAACTCCTAAGTAGTTTACCGGGAAAAACACGAGTCAGTTGTACCTAATAGTGGTCCGAGCTATAAAGCCCGGGCCTTAAAGTACTTACAGCATAGTAAGTCGCCATTAAAGTGGTTGTCTCATATCTTTATGAGAACTCCTAAGTAGTTTACCGGGAAAAATACGAGTCAGTTGGAGAATTTAATATCATGTCGGCACGTTGGCCATAGTAGCTCAATGGTTTAGAGCGGCTGGACGGAGACCAGAAGATCAGTGTTTCAAATCCCGGTTATGGCATTGAATTTTTCAGTCTGGCTCTGCCCTTTCATTTTCTTCACTGTTTGCTTATTCCCATTTATATTACGTTAAGATACACGAGAGGTAGTATGCAGCTTTGTTGAGGTATAAATTAGTTTGCTTCATATTTATTATCACAGAAATTTATCAACAATTACAATTTACTGTAGCATACATTTATATGCTACAGAAAAATGTGAACAAAAGGCTTAACGTCAAACCACGAAAATCCATGAAGAATACATCCCTACAGAGACGTTTATAATTATAACAGGAGCCTTGATTTTGAGCTACCTATACGTTACATAATCTGTTTACATATTGGAATAAATTAATAATAATAATAATAATAATAATAATAATAATAATAATAATAATAATAATAATAATAATAATAATAATAATAATAATAATAATAATAATAATAATAATAATAATAATAATAATAATAATAATAATAATAATAATAATAATAATAATAATAATAATAATAATAATAATAATAATAATAATAATAATAATAATAATAATAATAATAATAATAATAATAATAATAATAATAATAATAATAATAATAATAATAATAATAATAATAATAATAATAATAATAATAATAATAATAATAATAATAATAATAATAATAATAATAATAATAATAATAATAATAATAATAATAATAATAATAATAATAATAATAATAATAATAATAATAATAATAATAATAATAATAATAATAATAATAATAATAATAATAATAATAATAATAATAATAATAATAATAATAATAATAATAATAATAATAATAATAATAATAATAATAATAATAATAATAATAATAATAATAATAATAATAATAATAATAATAATAATAATAATAATAATAATAATAATAATAATAATAATAATAATAATAATAATAATAATAATAATAATAATAATAATAATAATAATAATTATAATTATAATAATTATAATATTAATAAACAACTTATCTAAGTTTATTAGCTCCCACTTGCGTCTTGAATTACAACTTTGTACTCAAGATTGGACCCACGAGCACTCACTTAGGTGTGTAAGTAGAGGATGTGCAAATGTATTTCTGTGAGGTTACGTCATCTGCCGGAACATAGCCAAGCCCTAGCTCTCTCTCTTCCGCCATCTCTCTGCTAAGTGGCTTGCCTCATCCTCCTTCATGTGTGCTCACCAAACGCCCAGCTCATACTCTCTTAGGATTAGGATAACTACGGAGGGGATTCGGCACTGCGACCATTCTGGATCTATTGCACTATGCCCCAAGTGGGGTATCCCCGGGAAGAAGGGTGAGGTGAGAGGAGACAGAGGGCGGCCGTTTTAAGGAGCCACGACAGTGCAGTGGGCGAGGTCCCTACAATTTACTCACTCTCCTAATTGAAGTACAATTAAGTAAACCATTTATATTACACAGACTGTATGTATAAAATTTAACAATAAAATGTATTCTAAAGTCACCAAAAAGCACAAATACTCCGCAAAATTGATCCTCTATATCCGGATAAAATGGTGATCTTACAGCTAAACTGTTACTCAGATGCAGAAGGTTTACCTAATTGCATGCCTTATTGTGTATTAGTTCGTGATATTTTTGGCTTTATATCCCTTTTCTACAAATATCTAGCTAGTAACATTAAATTCTAATGAAGAATTCCAATTAGAAAATAACTTTAGAACCCAAGCATACTCGGATTTTGGGTGACACATACGAGGGTTGTTCAATAAAGAACGTCATAATTTTTTTACGTTTATAATTTTCGCACTTAAATTCAATCTTATTATTTTCTGTTAGCTTAATGTTTTCAAAACACGCCGTAGTAGTTTCCTTGTTGGTACTCGTGGTTCCCACCTGTGAGAACCAGGCAACTTCAAACATGTTCAGTATCGCCTACCGCTGCAATGGAGGTAACACCCGAGAAACAATGTGCGGCTCTGAAATTCTGCTTTCGTCTCAACAAATCTTCAGTTGAGGCCTATACAATGTTACAGGAGGCCTATGGAGAGTCTATTCTACTCTACAGCACAGCGCAAGGTCGTTTGAAATGTTTAAAGACGAGAGACAATCAATTTCAAAGGAAGGTGGACCCTGTGCTCAAGTTACTGGTCTTACGAAAGAAAACTTCAAAACTGCTGCTGCCATTATGAGAGAGGATCGATGAATTAGCTTAAGATTACTTTCTGAAATACTAAACATATTAATGGGTGCCGCATTTCCGTGAAGCAGGCTTGACGCTGCACCACGATAATGCGCGGGCGCATGTTGGCAATGTTGTTACTGAATACCTTGCAAAAATCAACATGAAGTTCATCCCTTACCCTCCCTATAGTCCGGAATTAGCACCATTTGACGTTTTGCTATTCCCTAACTTGAAGAAAAGCCTTCGTGGGAGGCACTATACACCATCAGAAGCAGTGGTAAAGGCTGCGGAGGCGATTTTGAAGGATCTCTCAAAAACAGTTTCCAGCATGTCTTTGAAGACTGGCTGAAACCCTGGGACAAGTACACCCCATTCAGGGGAGACTATTTTGAGAAGGACCAACAAAATTATGAGAATAAGTAAAGGTAATAATATATAATAACCCATGGCGCGATAGCCCTTAGAGCGCCAAGGCCTACCAACCCAACTGCTGGCCTCACGCCAACTTACGCACTGCAGAGGTGGACGATCATCCAACCGATACGGGGAGGATATGTGGTCAGCATCTCGCCATCCCCCAGCCGGAATGTTGGTTTCCGTGACCAGGGCGGCTTACCTAGCGTAAGCTGCTCACTATCCTCACGATGCTGAGTGGGCTCCGGTCCTATAACCGGGACTTAAAATCCCCACCACATGGGTGGGATCGAACTCGGGCCGCTTTGTGTTGCCAGGGACCAAGGCATGCTGCCTTAACCCGCTACGACACGGCGCAGGACAATGAGTAAAGGTACGTTGTCAAAAATAATTGTGATCATTCTTTATTGAACAGCCCTCGTATTTTAAAAGGCCAAAATTAACTTTTCTTTGTTCTTTTTAAGAGTTTCTTGATGGTTCGTCTATATATCGCTGTAACCCAGTGTGTTAAGACATACATTTTGCTGACAGGTCTCTGTGAATCACCCTTTCCAGTCCAGTTTTATTTTGGGGTGCTTTATGAGCACTGGAGTCTGTATCAAACGACTTTGGCAGTTCTTTTGAGTTAGTCCTTTGTCCTTTATAAAAATGCAGTGTGACAAATAAAACCGTATGCTTTTATTTTACCACTTACTGAAAATATAGTAGTATCAGTGGGTAACAAATACTGTGTACATTAACGCCGTGAGTATTTGCTGTTGCAGTTCAATTGTTAGTAGTTCGATCCCTGGTATTCACTTCCTTATATACACGTTACGAAATAAAGTTTGTGACGAGTTAAGCCTGTGGGTACTTAGACAACTTCGGTGTCAACTCTTACAAATTAGCGTCATTATTATTATCATTATTGTACCTGATGGAATATTTAATTTTGAGAATGAAGACTAAATGAATAAAAGATATCACTTTGTAAATAATGTGTATGTTAAGAGGTTTAAAAATATCATTCTAAACTTAACCTGTCCATTTTCATCCAGATGTGTAATAAGGTTTTACTTACCATATCGTCTGTGTCCTTGCCGTGTCCGGGAGGCGAAGTGAAGGCCAGACACCTTAGTTCACCTGGAACACAAAATAGCATATTGTGACTTTGTGCGTTCGTAGAATTAAAAGTCAGAGTTGCAGAAATTCAAAATGTTCTTTATTTTCGTAGAAATACACTCTGTTTAATCCTTACGTCACATACACAATCACAGTGTACCAAGACCGATGACCATTACAAACAGCGTTCTGATTATACCTTTTTACAACATCACTCTCGTTACAATAACACTCTACAACTGTTTACTCTCCTGTTTACGACTGGCTCTTGGTGAGTCGTCGTTCCCTTAAATACCTCATTGATAATTCTAGATATTTCCGGATCAAACAAGAAATCGAATGTTCTATAAAACAATCAAGACGTCACCAGAATGTTCCTTAAGCGTAACTTAATCTGTGCTGGTAAGCCCTTTATCTCCGCTATCTTTATGTGTCGGCTCTTTGTGTACAGAATCCGCGCTTATCTCTCCGCACCGAACCTTTTGTGCGGGTCGCCGCGAAAGAAATGGGATTTACAATTCCATCCCTAGGATGCAATGCATTAGTAAAAGTAAAAAATCTGCACCTTTCTCCATTAAGCTTTATGATAGACACAACATTTTAACCAGCTGTCTCGAACTGTAAGCTGAAACACCTAGCATTGGCCGTGGTTTCACGGTTTATCACTACAACATTTAGCCTTGGGTTAAGAATTGGCCAATAGCTTGGTATTTCTTTGATCGAAAAGTAGTTTGAAGCGAATCTGAACTCTTTAGCATGCCCTGCATCGTGTTCAAGTCTCTGTTTGGTTCAAATCACGTTTTAAACCCGTTAAAATCGAGAGTAAATTGCGAGTTTGGCGCAAACTGCGATATGTCCAGTGCCTAGACTGGATCAAACCACGAAGTATCCACTTTCTTACGCACATTTTCGGGCTCCTGCAGAGGAACTTAGGCCTCTTCTATCGTTGCAGTACCTAAACACGTGTTTCATTGTAGCTGATTGTTTGAAAAGATTGCATTGTCAATAGCTGTGTTGGTATTATTGTGAGCATTGTGAGCGGTTCGTGCAGTTGGTTCTGTGAATATGGAAGAAAGCGTGGTTATAGGTGAGTGTTCTACTGGTTCCAGAAAGAGGCAAAAGGGTACGGCAAAAAGGAAAAGAGAACAAGAAAAAGGTGAGTTCCATTTAAAGTTTATAATAAAAATAATTATTGGATTATTTTAACGAAAACATGGCAACTGGAATATATTCAGAAATAATTTGCGGATATTATCGTACAGTTATCGCATCATTCGTTGATGTGTTTCAGGTATTCTGATAAAGATCCTAGCAAGCTGGAGTTCGAGTCTCCATATACACATAGAGACGGTAGATTTAAATGCTGCACCATTCCTGCGTATCAGCTTACCAGAACAAGGAAGTTAGTGTATAACTACAGCAACAAATCACAACAAAATAAGATGCTGGCATCAGTGATGTCTGTATCATCTCTCTAAAAAGAAATCAGATAAGATTAACTCAGTGGTTATTAAGCATGAAGTGAGAGTAAATAACGAAAATATTCCGCTGTGTTCTAAGTTCTTTTGGTATTGGCACAACAAAGGTAAACAGCATAGCAGCTTCTCCAATAGCAGGTAAACCAATAATGGAGAGAGGGGGTGGTGATGCTAATTCAGCACGAAGACGATGCACAACCTATGGAGGAGGAAAGCGAGAGTTAAAAGTGTGATTGTTTGGAACAAGAACATGGTTTAAATTTTTTAGAGTGGTGCAGTAGTATGTGTTCACATCGATAACTATGAGTCACAATTGTTAGAGTTTTTAAATTAACTCAGTGCATAATTCAGATTTTCTCAAACATAGCAGTGCTACAGGATCTTATTATTTACAATACATGACCAACAGTAAAGCCTTTCCACATTTCCATGTCTAATTTTCATAATGATAACATTGTTGGTTTCAAATTTGTATTTTTCGAAAAAAAATTACATGGCTCTAAACAAAAATTTTCAGATCACCAAAGTGTGTAACTATTAATTATTAACTATTAATTGTGTGATTATCAATTGCATTGGCACGTAACAGCGAAAATACCTTACAATTTGAAATAAATCCATTTACTGAATTTAGCATTGTTTGTATGGAAGAATGGTTCCAAGGCTTTGTGTCCATTTATTCGGTGCAAAACACGATAAGTCCGAATTTTTTCATATTTTAACCCGCGGTTATAGCTTTAGATTAAGCCTTTTATTTTTGACACTCAACGTCACGTTATTCATTATTTTTTTAAAGCACGAGTGCATAACTAAATTTCAAAAGTGTTGTTTAATTTAGCAGTTATTACATTTTCAGATTTCCTGTAAAATTTCTATTTGAAGACTTATCGTGTTTTGAAAAGATGCTCCTCATATATATATATATATATATATATATATATATATATATACGAAAGCAGTATAAATAAATCTGTCCTTAGTAAGCAGCGTTACACAACACTCCTACTCTAAATATATAGGGTATTAACTCTATGAAAACACAAGAAAGTTAAAGTAAATGAAGGACCAAATTTAACTGGATATTACTCCGAGATCGATATCAGAGAGAACATAAAGGAATATTGGAATAATTTTCTGTTCCATTCTTCTAGGTAGTAAAAATGTAAGGGATTATTGTTATGTTGGCAATGGTCAAATTACGACTATTTTTGATCAAGTTACAGATGGCCTTGCGAGCTTCTTTATGCATTTAATAAAATTAAATAGTTGTGTGAAATCACGCGGAATTTAAAGCTCTAGGTTATAGAGTAAGTTTCGCCTCGTGTCAAAAGTTATTTTTTGTGATTTACGTTCTCCAACGTTGTCATATCGGACGGTGAATGATGGTCAAATGAGTCCGGGGTGCACGGAGCTTAGAGTTACCCGACATTAGTCTTTAAGGATAACGGAAAACCCCAAAAAACCATATCCACGTAACTCATCCTGACGTAGAGTCGAACTCGGAACCTCTTGGACGTGAGGCAGACACGCTACCATCTACGCTACCAAGGCGGGCATCAGAGGCTATGTGCAACACGTTTAGTCGAAATAGGTGTAGCTGTGTAAAAACGTAAGAAACATGCACACATACATATAAGAAGTTATATATTCACCTTTTGATATAGATGCATGAAGCACCGCTTGGACCTTGTGGTTCACCTGTTACTCCCAAACGGTTAATAAACAAACATAAGGAACTGGATTTTTAGCTGCGCGTCACTCCCGGAGTTGTAGGCCGTGATCTAGAAACTTTCGAACATACCGACGTTTCACCAAGTACTGCGCTTGACATCTTCAGGACGAGGTGATCCGTTGCCTGCGCTGGACGGAGCACGAATGCGAGAGATAGAACTGAGGCGCTGTTATAAAGTAGGGGTGGGCGGCGCTTGCCGAAGTGCCTAAAGCGTTGATTGGCTGGCATCGATTGGCGGGATGGTGTGGGTGAGGTGCTATTGCATCTGTTGCTTTCATCCAAAAGTTACTCTTAGATGTGTAACTAAGCCTTTTCGCAAAGCGTATCACCTTCTGTTTCAGTTCCACTAAGGTTTTCAGGACCTAAGACTCACCCTGAGGATGCCAAAGGCAGTATTTGGCGAAACGATATTTTCTGTACTACGAACTTCAAACCCGAGGAAGAGGATTGTAGTTCATAGCCAAGACATTGGTCCTGAAAATATGAATTTTTGCACCAGGAAGTTGTTTTCAGATATTTATAAACTTTAATTGGTTAAATTAATAGTATTTATTGGCATATTATTACCTACATTTATAATGTTTTGAATGACGTGAGTTATGAAACATACCTAATTTAAGCTCAACTATATAGTATTGTTTACGAAATGCACAGAAAATTTTAACTAATTCCTGTAGCTGGCCTGAAAATGCGAATTTAAAGCTAAAAAGCTATCAACTGTTTCTTAAGGAGCATTTTGAATTGTAAAAGATGCTGACAAAAACCAACAAATGATACATTTCTGTTTAAAGTTGTGGTTTGTTCAGTCGCCTTTTGTGTGTTTACGGTTGATAACATAAAAAATATGTAAGCTACAGTGACCTAATTGACCTAATAGTAGTTAACTATAAAGCCCGGGCCTTAAAGTACTGACAGCATAGTAAGTCACCATTAAGGTAGTTGTCTCGTGTGTTTATGAGAACTCCTAAGTGGTTTACCGGGAGAAACACGAGTCAGTTGGAGAATTTAATGTCGTATCGGCATGTTGGCCATAGTAGCTCAATGTTTAGAGCGGCTGGACGGAGACCAGGGGGTCCATGGTTCAAATCCCGGCTATGGCATTGAATTTTTCAGTCTGACTCTACCTTTCCATGTAAGGTACGGATTTTAAATTAGGAAACGATCCTTAGAAATATATGAACTGTGCACAGTTTCAGGTGAAATATACATTTCAAAGTCATTCCTTGGGTTACGTTACCTTATCACCTACAGTTCGTCTGGTTTATCTTGATACATGGTAATTAGAGAAAGAGCGCAAGCTGTTGTAGGTAACCCAGAGCTACTTAAGCCCACATTGCAGCATTTCAATGTGACGTTACAATTGATCCTACTGTAGACGGTGGTACTATGAATATACCGTCCATTAGGTGTTTATTGAAGTCCCGGCAAACTACTAGGATTGGGATCACTGCGGAGGGGATTCGACACTGCCTCCAGTATTGATTTATTGTGCCCGTTTCCCCAAGTGCGGCATCTCTGGGAGGAAGGATGAGAAAAGAGGAGACTTAGGGCGGCCATACCAAGCAGCCACAACAGTGAGAAAGGCAGTGTCTCTACATTTTACTTTTAAACCGTGGTAGACCAGGACAAAGGACACCCCCCTACTGTGGTTCGGAAGTGGTCCCGCAGCCAGTTCGGAGAACGGCAATTGACCTACCGGGGCAGGAAGTATCATCGTGCCATACACCGCCGAGACACACGCCGGCACTCCTATCCTGAAAGACACCACCAGATGGAGGCATAGGAAACTCAGGGGATAAAGTTGTGCCATCCAGCTTTCGTCTGGCGATCCGGTACAATCCCAGAAAAACTCCATGGATCAGGTAGATCGGCCACGGCAATCGAACCCGGGCCTCCCGAATGGGGGCCACAGACGAAACAGCCTTAGCCATCCTGCTCGGTGGCAAACTCCTAACATTCTCAGCTCTGTTGTCATCAGACACTGGATTACACCCGCCGTCTATAAAGTCACCGTCGGATTTAGAGACACATTCTTTATGCATGATGAATATGAAGCGGATTTATAGGCGTTAAAAAGTGTGAAATAGGCAGGCAAAAAGGTGCTAAAATGGGCAAAATAGGCACTTAAATAGGCTCTAAAATTTGCTAAGTATACACTTAGAAATACACAATTTTAGTAAAATGGCTCTTAAAATGCACTATAACAAACTGACAACATCGCAACATATGCTGCAACATATTTGCTAAACATATACTATTTTGTGGTTCCCTAGGCGAAATAGTTCTACATTTATTCCAAATGTCATAAATGGCTCCACAACAAGTTAAAATAACAGATATTGTCCTATAATTAAAATACATATAAATCCACTTCACTAAGTAAGAACCATAATTTTCAGAAAGCTGTGAGTAATTAGCTATGTTAAAAAAAAACATGTGTTTGGGGGGAGGCGCTTAGGGGTGAAAATTGAGATATCTGAAGCTTTTGTTATATTTGTTTCAAATTTATAACATTTATTTTTGTGAGTGGTCAAGAATGGAATAATATCAAGTTTCAGCTTTCTAGTTACAATAGTCTCTGAGAAATTAACAGTCCCACATTTTGAAATTTTAAAAATTAATACTTGGGGTATAAGTTTCTGCACCCATTTTAACCTATTAATGACCTGTACCTATGTGAAATATTTGTCTTGCCCATATCAACGAAGGGAAAAAATAATCATACCTATTTAGCATTTTTTATTTTCCTATGCGTTTTCAGTAAGAAGTAAGCATTATAATCCTTTTCAATACAAATAACAACAAATACACAACAAATGTAAATGGGTACACTTAATATGCAGTTGCCCTTACAGACATGTTGAGAATTTCATACAGATTAATAGAAAACTGCAATCCTGTGGAATATTTTGAAGTTAGGAAAATGTAGAAAACTTGGAGTCTGAGAAATCTGAGGTTAAAATTACATAATAGCAGCTACGATACAGGTGGAGTTTTTTTTTTAATTTACGTCCTTCAACGTCAAGCCATATCAGACGGTGAATGAAATGGGTGAAATGATGCCCAAATGAGCCCAGGGTCCATAAAGCTTAGAGTTACCTCACATTCGTCTTCGAGGATAAGGGAAAGCCCCGGAAAACCTTATCCAGGTAACTCACCCTGACCTAGATTCGAACTCGGGACCTCTTGAACGTTAGGCGGACATGCTGCTATCTACGCTACCGATGCGGGCAGGTGTAGGGTTATTTAAATAGTCATGTGTGGTTTTCTGCAGTTCCGCTAGAAAAAAAAAACTTTATATTAATGAACTATATCTATATTAACTTTAAGGCAAAATAATGAATTTGTATTGTAAGTTTTGGGCCAATTTGCACAGATGTGTCTCCTTAATAAACCACTTTTTGTATATCCAATGTGCAGCAGTAAGAAATTTCTCTTCCCCGAAAACTTCACGTTGAAACCAACAAATTCAAAAGCTGTTGTCACAAATTACAACCAGAAGAAATTGGCTAAAAAGGCAGTTTTAGGCACTAATAAGCAGAATAGGCACAAACGTATGAAATAGACATTTATAGGCACTATAAAACTAAGAAATGGCTAATAATTGTAGGAAACGTGCTTATAACTTAAAAGCCTACGTTTCTGAACAAAGGAATAAAATAGGCAAATAGGGCAAAATCCGCCCCCTATTGATGAAATTTTGCAACATGTCAATTAATCTTATTCCCCGCAAATTTCTTCTACCCCTTTCAGATGTTCACAGGTCGCCTTTCAGGTTTCTAGAGTAACTTTTAGTGCTGCATTACGGAAGATGTCACTTACATGTGGTTTTTTGAATGTCACACATCTGATTTGATTTGTGACCGTATTAGCTCAAAAGCATTCAGACGACAATGATGCGGAGGTAAAATATGTCCATTTCATATTGCTATGGAGTTAATTGCATACCGTTCCAACTTTTCTTTGTTCCCTGAATTAATATCACACAACACGAGTATTGATGTCATAGTCCCATTATTAACATATTTTACTCTCAATATAGCGCACTGTTTGTAAATTAGCAAGCCTTGCAGTGGTTGGGGCACCTCCCCCTGACTGACGGAGACTTGGCAGTGGAGAGCAGTGACAATGTGTCTATAAAATGGTCACAAGCTAAGTAGGTGATGTTTCAAATTAAACCAGACGAACCTTGATTTTATACCCGAAACGTTAGCATGCTTTGAAATTTTCCTTTTTCATTTAGGAACGGACACAGCGGCCACGCCATGCCTGAGTGGTTAGACCACTTGGCTCTCACCAAGGCGGCCCGGGATCAATCCCAGACGACCCCAAACTGAGATTCGTGGTGGACAGCATGGTGCTGGGGCGGGTTTTCTCCGGGTTCTCTGGTTTCCCCCGCCAGTATTCCACCGATTGCTCCATCAGCATCTTTCCTATCACCTCATCTCTCGTGTACTTTCACTTCCAGGGTTGGGCCGATCACTCATCCCAGGGTCTAGCCCGCCTTGGTAGCGTGGTGGTAGCATGTCTGCCTCACGTTCAAGAGGTCCCGAGTTCGAGTCTCGGTCAGGGTGAGTTACCTGGACAAGGATTTTTCCGGGCTTTTCCCTTATCCTGAAAAGCGAACGTCCGCAAACTCTAAGCTCTATGCACCATGGGCTCATTTGAGCTACATTTCACCCATTCCATATATCCCAGGGTCTCTCTGATTAGGAAATCTCTGACCCTCAATCCGTTGCCTACAGGCCTCGAGGTTGCACGACTCAGAAAGCACTATTGTTCCACTTAAATGAAATATAAGAATTCATTCATTCATCCATTCAATGGACGCAGCATATAACGGGCAATCAACAACTTCCTCCGGCACGTGTCGGTGCCTTCCGCTCCAAGATTTCCTACATTCCACTCCGACCGACCGACCGACCGACCGACCGACCGACCGACCAGCCGATTGTTTACGGGGAAGGCAATAAATGAAATCCAGAAATACTGTGAAGAGTGGGGAATAAAACTAAACATAAATAAGTCGAAACTTATGGTCTTCAAGCAGGGAGTTAAACTAAAAAGAGATGGAAATTGGGTACTAAATGGCAAAAGAATAGAAGTGGTCAGTGAATTTGAATACTTAGGAGTGAGGCTGAATAACAATGGAAAGTGGGGAGCACACAGGATAAAAATTGAAGCAATAGGAAGGGCGGCAATGAATGGGATAAGAATATGCAAATATAAGCTAGAATTGACAACCAAGTGCTTGGAAAAAATGTATGAAGCACTAGTTGAATTCAAAATGTTTTATGCAGTGTAACAACAAGGTAAAGACAAATAAATGTAGCCAAAAGTTTTAAATTGTAAAATTTTGGAATAAACACAATAAATAATTCATTCACTCATTCATTTATAAGATGAACTGCATATGTGAAACAAATGAATATTATTAGCCCGCGGAACGCTCGCGGCAGCCAGTGCAGCCACCCGAATTTCCGTCTCTAGGTGAGTCTTGGTTACACGAGATCTGCGGAACGACTTCCTGATTGCCCGTTATATCTTATCGGCGTTATCATCATGGCCGGAGTAGGACAGTTTAGAAGTCCTTTGTCCTTTTGATACCCTTTTCTCATCAGCATTTTCTTCATGAAACAAATTGTTGTATTACAAAATTTTTGACCGTGTTGATTGTGCTAAAAATATTTTTAAAACATTTGCCAATTCCTGAAGTATTTTTAGTTTTGCACTCACCTAAAGGGTTAGTTGTATCCTATTAAGAGTCAACGGTGTTTCCTTTCTTGGAAAATCCTCTATGGTTGGATAAATTACTTCAATAAACTCTTCTTCCTCGACAAGTGCTAGTGTTTTAGTTCCTTATAAACAATTTATTTACACGACTGGCATGGATGCAGTACCCGAAATCTAGATTTATGAAAGAAGAGTCAGCAGCACATTACTATTTTTGTTATTGCACTATTTTGTTATTGTAGAAATTAACGGGACCCCCAGACCCGTGCTCTATGCTGTAGAATAGAGTAAGAAGTGTTGAAGAAGTTTTTAAAGTGAGTGAGTGAGTGTGTGGTGTTTTAGGGCCCGTCGACAGCACGGTCATTTGGGCCCGAAGTCAAGACTAAAACCTAAAAGCTACACAAAATAGGCTAAAAAGATCTTATTAAATGGATGAGAACAGAAGAAGAAACAGACAGGAAACATCTGTTGGTTAGGAAATGTGATACAAAAATTTACTAGAAGCAAAATAGAAAGAATGGCAGGAAAAAGTGGGGAAAAAGCTAAAGAAGCTATAGAGGGAAGGGATAGAAAAATATGGGAAGCAGTTAGAGGTGTAGTCAGGAAAGAGGAGGCAAAAAACGAGATTAAAGCAAATGAATGGCAGAGATATTTCAGGGAGAGGATCGTGGAGGGAAGAAAATTAAAATTAGAAGTAAGAGATTTGGGAACAAAAGAAATAGCAAATGATGATCTAAATGGCAATTCATAATGCAAGAGGTGTATCAACAATTAAAATCTATAAAAAAATAGAAGGCAGTAGGACTCGATAGTATACCGGGGGAATTTTGGAACGTGTATGGGGAAACAAAACAGGGCTTAGAAGTAATGGCAAAGGTGCTAAACAAGATAAAAGAAAGTGATGACATACCGTAGAGCTGCAAAATAAGCATGATCGTGCCTATTTATAAGGGGAAGGGAGGTGCAGATAAACCAGAAAACTACAGGGAAATAAGTCTTTTATCTATATTAGGAAAAATATACAGAGGAATATTAGCAGAAATGCTAAGAATATGGGTAGAATAAGAAAAGAAGTTCTCTGAATTTCAAGCTGGTTTCAGAAAAAGAAAACGGACAATAGATAAACTGTACTTAATAAAGACTATAATAGACAAATACCTCAGGAAGAAGAGAGGAAGGGTATGTATGTTCATTGCGGATTTTGAAAAAGCTTTTGGTACGATAAACTGAAAGGCTTAGGTTTTGAAAATGAGAATGAAAGGGGTAAGTCGAAAATATATAAAATAAGTAGAGAAAATATATGAAGGGGTGAAGTTTTGCATAGGGTGGGAAGATATGTAATTACAGAGATGACAGTACAAAAAATAGGCTTAAGACAAGGATGCAAAATGAGTCCAATTTTATTTAACATATTTATAGATGAGATAGTAGACAAGGTTAAAGAAGGAAATCAGCAATATCCGGTAATAGCAAACAAAGAAATTTCTGGACTGTTATATGCGGATGACATAATGGTAGGATCTATAACGGTTGGAGGATTACAGAAGGCAATAAATTAAATCCAGAAATTCTGTGAAGAGTGGGGAATAAAAATAAACAAAAATAAGTCGAAAGTTATGGTCTTCAAGAATGGAGTTAAACTTAAAAAAGATGAAAAGTGGGTACTAAATGGCAAAAGGGTAGAAGTGGTCAATGAATATGAAGGTTGAATAACAATGGAAAGTGGGGAGCACACAGGAGAAAAATTGAAGCAAAAGGAAGGGCGGCAATGAATGGAATAAGAATATGCAAATATAAGCTAGAAATGACAATCAAGTGGTTAGAAAGAATGTCTGAAGCACTAGTTGAATCCAAAATGTCGTATGCAGTGAAGATCTGGGGGGGGGCACAGAGGTAAATAAAACGGTGGACCAAAACTACAGAATGTTTTGTAAAGAGCTACTAGGCTTACCAAGATCAGCACCTAGGGAAGTAGCTTTAGTAGAATTAGGAAAGACAAAAAGAAATGGAATAATAATGGAAAGAATAATAACATTTTGGTATAGGTTTTTGGCCAAAGAAGAAGGGGAAATTATGAAATTATGCATGAGACAGTAAAAAAGATTAGTGAACTCAAATAGTTAGTGGGCAGAGATAGGAGGAATTATGGAAAAAATAGGAATGGGGGATATATGGAGATTAGAAGAAAGGAATACAAGCGATGTGGGTAAATTGGTAAAATGCAGAATAGAAGATATAGAGAGACAGGAAATATGGGAACGTTTAGAAAATATGAAATCATTACAATTTTACAAGCAAATAAAAAGAAATTGGGAACGAGAAGCACATGTAGATTACTGCAATAGGCAAGAGAGGGAAGGGTTAGCATGTATGAGAACAGGAATAATATTTCTAAGAGTGATAAGAGGTAGGGAAAAGGGAATTTGTGAATTGTGTGAGGGAAAAGAAAGCATAGAACACTGTGTAACAGAATGAGAGGAGTTAGTGATATGGAGAAAACAGGTTTGGGAAGAAAAATGGGAGAAAGAGAAGAGGATAGTAGCTATAAAAATGCTAACGGGCAGGGAGGAAAAGAAGGTAAGAAGTATTGGTGAGTTCTTGCAGAACGTAAAAGAACAATGGGCCACAAATGTATAGAATATAAGAAAGTAAGTTGAGGGGGAAGAAAGAAATACATTAAGTAATCAAGGAGGTATGGAGGTTAAGAGCTACCTGGCAGAGCATAAGACCAGGGTGTCATGTAAGCCAAGGTAACAACAAGGTAAAGACAAATAAATGTAGCCAAAAGTTTTCAATTGTAAAGTTTTGGAATTAGCATAGTAAATATATTACCAGATCTCCCTAGCTACCAAAGTCCGATTTGAAATGCTCTCTTCTAATAACAGCATTTTAATGCTCTGGAGGTTTATCGCATAAAGCAGAGACCATTTGCACATTCGTAAACTGTCTGAAATGATTGGTTGCAAAAATATTGGTATTAAATTCAGAGGTGATCTTCTCACGTTACTTCTAAATGCTTAATTTTACTCCCTTGTTGCCCAAACTAGGGTGTAGATCATGATACAGTATATAATCATCCATTCAGTAATTGTTTTCTGGATAAAAAAGCAATGCAGAGCGGAGTCACAATATAGGTGGAGGGAGACATGGTTGGTGAAATTTCCTGCTTGAATTGACACGGAGCGGAGCTCTAATAGCATTATTAACACTTTGGTGGTATAAAATTGGATCAATTTTCGGAATGACTCCGTAAATGTGTTACCAGAAAAAAGTATAAAAATGCAGAGCTTTGAAGAGAAGTGTAATCCACCTTTCTGAGCAGTTGTTTACAGAATATGTATCGGGTTCTCAAAAGAATACATTTTGATCTACATTTTCCACCTAGAAAGATGAATTCTAGAAGACAAATTGGTGCCTATTTGGTATATCCACACCTGAAATTTATAGAAATGAACAAAACTACTTGTTGAAATAGTACCTCATTATCGTTCCATCTCCTCTAATAGCTTTTGCTGGTGTCATTTTTGACACACAAAACAGCATTCAGGTCTAGCTCTATTCCGTTTCTACGAGGACTGTTCAATAAAGAATGGTTATACTTTTTCGCCCTAAAATTCAATCTTACTATATTCTGTTAGCTTAATGTGAAACTAACACTCCGTAGTAGTTTCATTGTTGGTACTCCTGGTTCCCACTTGTGAGAACCAGGCAAGTTCAGAAATTTTCAGTATCGCCTACCGCTACAATGGAAGTAACACGCGAGGAGCAATATGCGGCTTTGAAATTCTGCTTTCGTCTCAAAAAAATCTTCAGTTGAGGCCCATATAATGCGATAGGAGACCTATGGAGGGTCTGTTCTTCCCTACAGCACAGCTCGAAGGTGGTTTAAAATGTTTAAAAAGGGGAGACAATCAATTTCAAAGGAAGGTGGACCCGGAGCTCCAGTTACTGCTCTTATGGAAGAAAACATCAACACTGCTGCTGCCATTGTGAGATAGGATCGACAAATTACCTTAAGATCACTTTCTGAAATACTGAACATTTCACTAGGTGCCACCCACACGTTGGTAACAGAAACGTTACACATGAGACATGTTTGTGCGCCTTGGGTTCCAAGACTGTTGATTCCCGAACAAAAGGACATTCGCATGCTGGTCTGCATGCAGTTAAAGTTGATGTTAGAGGAAGATCCGGAGGTTCTTCCAAACGTAACCTCTGCTGATGAAACTTGGCTACATCATTTTGATCCTGAGAGCAAACAGCAAAGCTCAGTGCGAAAATCTCCTTTATCACCAACCCCCAAAGAAGCAAAAGTTGTGGCTTCTGCTGGAAAGTTATAGTCATCTCACACTTTGATATTCATGTCCTGAAAACATTGCAAGTCCATAACAGGCGCAAAAGGCTGCATTTTTTTGTGAAGCAAACTGGATGCTGCACCACGATATTGCGCGGCCACATATTACCAATGTTGTTGCTGAATATCTTTCAAATATCAACGTGAAGTGCATTGCTCACCCTACATATAGCTCCATGTCACGTTTTTCTATTACATAACTTGAAGAAATGCCTTCGTGGGAGGCATTATCCATCATCAGAAGTAGTGGTAGAGGCTGCGGAGGTGATTTTGAAGGATCTCTCAAAAAATGATTTCCATCATGTCTTTGAAGACTGGCAGAAACGCTGGGACAAGTGCATCGCATTCAGGAGAGACTATTTTTAAAAAAGACCATCAAAATTATGAGGATGAGTAAAGGTACGTTCTCAAAAAAAATTGTGATCATTCTTTATTGAACAGCCCACGTGCATTTTGATGGGAGACTTGAATGTGGTGACATCTGAAGCTCCTGACAAAACTTAGATCCCAAAAACAGCCAAACCGAACAACAGGTGCAGGAGAATGAGTAAGACGTGAGGTGGAATGGAGGAAATTCGGAAATGTAATTATCCCTCCCAGCATTCAACCAGCGATCCGGGGAAACCCTCGAGAAAAAACATGGATTAAGAAGGTCGGCCAAAGAATTGAACCAGAAACATTCTTATTTCAGACCACAGAAGATACTTGAAAAATATCATTATCAAAATGTACATAAATTATTTAACTACATGTAAAGTGCTGAAGAGGTGCTGAGAGTTTAATTTCTACTTTTTTAATTTATTTACCACATATTTAAGTGCAATGCTCTTTCATTTGAACATTAATCTGACATCATACGGTATGCTACTAGGAATAAAGCCGCCCTTCCTTATCAGTTGTCCGCTTGGCTCTCACCAAGGCGGCCCGGGTTCGATTCCAGACGACCGCAAAGTGAGATTTGTGGTGAACAACATGGCGCTGGGGCGAGTTTTCTCCGGGATCTCCGGTCTCCCCCGCCATCTCATTCCACCGGTACTCCATTTTCATCTCATGTTTCATCAGTGTCATCGCCTGCGGTGCCGTATGTAGTAAAAGCGGGCGTTAAACATTACACACACACACACACACACACACACACACACACACACACACACACACACACACACACACACACACACACTTATCAGTTGCCAGCCACGTGCCTATTATTTTCTAGCAAACGGCTATGCAAATACCTTTTCAGTCGCCCTTTGAAAGGGATATCGTTTAGTTGTAACCCGTAAAACGTTAATTATATTTCTGAAATGGTTTTCTACAAATTGGCTTAAATAAACGAATCACAGTTGTAATTAGGTTTTATTTATTTGAACTGTGCAGATCAAAGTAAACCCATTTCGGAGCATAGAAATTAACTCAAATATGTTTACATCATCATCAGAAGTTGAAGCGTAGGTGATGGCAATAACAGGTATCGTAGTAATATGATCGTACTTTGTTGACGTTACTTTGTTGGCAACACTTGCTTCACAATATTGCTCCAATCGGTTTATGGGCAGCATGGAGAATATCCAGTAGAGGAATTGCCAGTTTTGGTCATTTGTGTGTTTTTCTAACTCTTCCACTGAGATAACTTCATATCATTTCAATTGAATTTAACTTGCAGTAATACAGAATAGGGGCGGTTCTTCCTTGATGCGTTTGAATCGCCAAGTCACCTACTTGATTTTGAATAACTTACTTATGGAAATTAATAGTTCTTTCACACTAGCCGTGTGTAGGACTCTCTATGAAAATCTAGATCCAGACTGAAAAATTCAAGGCCATGCCCGGGACTTGAACCACAGATCTTCTGGTCTCCGTCCAGCCGCTCTAAACCACTGAGCTACTATGGCCAACGTGCCAACATGACATTAAATTCTCCAACTGACTCGTTTTCCCGGTAAACCACTAGGAGTTCTCATAAACACATGAGACAACAACCTTAATAGCGACTTACTATGCTGTAAGTACTTTAAGGCCCGGGCTTTATAGTTCGGACCACTATTAGGTACAATTAATAGAAATTAATTGTTCTTTCACACTAGCCGTATGGCATTGAATTTATCAGTCTGGCTCTACCTTTTCAAAGTGCGTCCTCCACACGGCTAGTGTGAACGAACAATTAATTTCCATTAATTGTACCTAATAGTGGTCCGAACTATAAAGCCCGGACCTTAAAGTACTTACAGCATAGTAAGTCGCCATTAAGGTAGTTGTCTCATGTGTTTATGAGAAGTCCTAGTGGTTTACCGGGAAATACACTAGTCAGTTGTACCTAATAGTTGCCGAACTATAAAGCCCGGACCTTAAAGTACTTACAGCATAGTTAAGTCGCCATTAAGGTAGTTGTCTCATGTGTTTATGAGAACTCCTAGTGGTTTACCGCGAAAACACGAGTCAGTTGGAGAATTTAATGTCATGTTGGCACGTTGGCCATAGTAGCTCAGTGGTTTAGAGCACCTGGCTGGAGACCAGAAGAACCGTGGTTCAAATCCCGGCTATGACATTGAATTCTTCAGTCTGGCTCTACCCCATCTTACATGGTTATGTTTTATGTTCTAGCATTTAATTTTCATTTATAAAAGTTCTCCAAATTATATTTTGAAATGGAGCCGCTGTCTTGGCGCCCGCAAGTCGATAATGCAGCTAGCTTATTTCCCGACTAATGGTTCGTTATTAAAAGGCCAAGGTGACCGTAACACATGCGATGGGTGAGGAGCGGATGGTGGGGCAGAATGCATTGCTTGTTACCATGACTACGTATTTGATTTATAGGAGCCGTATATTCCGCACCAACTCGCGTTGCCAACACAATACAGGACTTTCTTCCTACTTTTTCGTTTATTTGAAAAGAAATTTGTTGGTAGAAGTGGTAACCTGCTTGAAGTGAGCCCCGTGTATCATGTGCTAGTGTTTATAGTGCTAGTGTTTTTATTTAGTGTTTGCATCATGTGTAAAAACGTAATTATTATGTAAACAGGGATTATTGTCTTATATGTGAGATATTTAATTTTTCATATTTAAGGGATTTACAATGAATCCAACCCACGGCTTGGTGTGCTATATTCTCCAAAAACCCTTTTGTTTATGGAAAGGTGATGACAAACGCGCCGCGGTAAATCACAGAACATTTTGGTAAATGTCGGTAAGGCAATACCAATGTTATGATTTGAAAAACTTTTCAGCGGATAATCTTCAAAATACACCAGGAAATTTAAGTCTCTTTGGTATCAGGAACATAATTGTGTTGGACTGAAGGACCTGGGAAAAACACTAACACAATTGCAGACGCTCTTCAGCAAAGCTTACGTCTTTATAATGTAAAATATAACATGAACTTTAAGGTTAACTGACTTTTCATGCAATATCCCATTAGGGAATAGACAAGAAATGATATTTCGTGGACATAATGAAAGCGAGGACTCTTTAAGTAAAGGTAATTTTAAGGAACTTTTGGATTCATATACAGATGGAAGCCTCGTCGAAATTCAAAACCACTATACCATCATAAAATCCGGTTTTGCGACAGCGATTTTGCGAATTTAGGTTAGCCAATTTTCCGAGTCACCTAATCAAGTCGCCCGAAACCGCACCTGATACAGGACAATCTGAACACTACGACCTGTAGGGCCTACCATGTCATCTGCGACCAACGAGTCTGATTTATTAGCTTACCTGCATATTAAAAATGTGGCATTGTTTAATTTATTACTGCGGTGCTTTCCCCGGATGTTAGGTTGAATTATGCATTAATATTAGCATGTTTTGGTTCCCAAATATTTGGATCATGGAAGCAAGAAGCTTAATTTTAAACCATTCGTCAAAAAGGCTGATATAGATTTCTGAGGAAATCAGCATTCAGTGTTTTAATGCCCACTGCAGGCAACGATCCAGCCAAGCTGATTTGCGGAGGACATATATTTGGCATATTGCTTAGTTAAGGTCGTTACCGCAATGGACTATCCCTGTGT
Organism: Mantis religiosa; assembly: GCA_030765055.1. NCBI lineage: Eukaryota > Metazoa > Arthropoda > Insecta > Mantodea > Mantidae > Mantis > Mantis religiosa. Next base: position 9,046,056 of record CM060950.1, on the reverse strand, counting down.
TTACTGTATAACTTCCACAGGATAAATGTACATACTCGCTATGTCAATCTTACAGTTGATATTCCCTTCCAAAATTTCATTCAAAACAATGTCAAACGCAATTTGAAATATACGAGGGCTGTTCAATAAAGAATGATCACAACCTTTTTGACAACGGAACTTTACTGATAATTTTCATGATCCTTCTCAGAATAGTCTCCCCTGAATGCGATGCACTTGTCCCAGCGTTTCTACCAGTCTTCAAAGACATGCTGGAAACCATTTTTAATAGATCCTTCAAAATCGCCTCCGGAGACTTCATCACTGCTTCTGATGATGGATAATGCCTCCCACGAAGAGCGGAGTTGCTCGCTGTCTGGCGAGAGGGAAGGTCACACACGGGTGCAGCTAAGCGTGGTTACGTCAGCATACGTGTTGCCTAGTGATACGTCTTGTTTGTGTTCTTCTAATACTACTAGTTATAGTAGTCTCGTTGTATATTGACACTTACTACTACATACGACAGAAATAATAATGGAAAACCGACCAACGACTTTAGTTGTTAGCTTTGTTGAACGTGATATCATTCGATCGACTGCATATGAAATTCATGAGTGGATTTTCGACACACTAAAATTCGATGAAACTGACGTCACAGGTTGGAATTTCTAGACAAATTTTTATTGAATACACAACGCCAGAGCTCGTCACTAGAGTACTGCCGCAGTCAAATGGGGAAGCTAGTTTTGTACTATCAAATGGGCAGCGCACTATGGTGATTATTGATGTAGCTGGATTTGGATGATGGGTGGTGAAAGTGTACAATTTACCCTTTAATTTCGACAGTAGGAAGTTGATGGTAGCTTTGGAGCCATACGGTGCTGTGTTACAGGTAAAGGAAGATGTTTGGAATGAAAGATTTCGCTATAAGGTTTCTAATGGTGTTCGTACCGTTACTATGCTCCTAAAAAGCATATTCCTTCGTTTTTGAACATTGATGGTTACTCCGCATTAGTGAGTTACCCTGACCAACCCATCACTTGTGCCATTTGTCATGCCACTGGTCATTTACGTAATCAGTGTCCCCGCAGATTCGTTCCTAGACCACCGACTACTGCTTCGGAGCCTGCTACATGGGCCAAGCTGGTAACGGGGAATTTACGAACACTGCGAATACCGCTGACCTCAGGGGAACGGACAATTAACAATGACCGCCAATTACCGACCCAGAGCACAAAGCAGGAGGAAGGTGAACAGACGATTGTAACAACAGACTTACCACCCCTCAGACAGTCCGAAGAAGATAAGTGTAGTCCGGAAGTATCTGCTGTAACTTTGAAACACTCTGCGCCAGTGTCTACTGTAGTCTCTCCAACCAGTGTGAAGTCACCTCTGATTACCAAGGCGATAGGGGAGGAATGTGCAGTGCCCGAGTTGGAAAACGAAGAAACTGTGGAGGTCCAACTGCAAGCCGTAGATCCTGCTTCACCAACAACCGACATACCACCGTCTCCGACGATTTCGGAAGAGGAAATGGACTCTGAGGATTTAGTGTGTGAGCGTGGATTGGAGTCCAGGGGTACGTTACGTAGTGGCGGAGTGAGTCGACGTGACCCGCGATTGGAAAAACGAAAAAAGACTACAACAGTGCGTAAGGCTAAAAAGACTCATACATATGTGGAACAGTGATTGGGTGGTTGAGTACGTGGTGAAACACTGCTTCCTTCAGTGTTCCTCCTTATGGTAGTGATTCTTCGGACATTTGCGACGCTGAATGTAAATTGTTTACGTAGTAGGACTAAACATGCCTTGATACGGGATTTTACATTTGATCACGACCTTTATTTTTTCTTTTTGCAAGAGAACAATGAGCCCCACTTAAACGTTTTTGGCCCGAGGTATAATTTTGTTTCCAATGTGGGTGAGGAGCAACGGGGCACCGCCATAGTTTATCGCTCGTCTCTGGGGGTACAGTTGAAGGAAAAACATGCGAGTGGCCGAATTACTTCCTTATTAACCGATAATGATCTTTTACTAGTTAACGTATATTTACCGTCAGGTTCCAACAGAGGTAAGGAAAGGGAAGGCTTTCTTGCCAAAGAGTTGCCTATCTTTTTGCGCCATCGGTACGACAAATAGATTTTCGGAGGGGTGCTTAGTGCAAAAGACCAAACTGGACATTACCTACCGTCCCCTATTTTAGATCGTATTTGTAAATCCTTGGAGCTGCAGGACGCCTGGGAACATCTCTATGACACCTGTGTTGAACATACGTTTCACCGAAATACTACGGCTTCCAGAATCGACCGAATTTTTGTTAGTACAACCATGAAGCAGCAGATCCGCAGCATGAGGGTGCGACCTGTACCTTTTAGTGACCACCATTCGCTTATTATGACGCTGGTGCATACCACCCGGACACCGACAATGGGCAGAAGTTATTGGAAACTAAACAGTGAGCTTCTCCAGGATGAGTCAATCCAGAAAAGATTCGGCTATTGTGTACGAGGTGGCAGCGTACTGTTCGAAGCAGGACTCCCAGTTTGCTGGAACAGTGGTTATAAACATTCAAACCTGCTTTCGTAATTTTTATAAATGTGAAGGTATTGAGAGGGTGAAGGTGCGACGTCAACGGTTGAATTATTACTATGACCTGCTAAATGACTTGTATCAGCAACAGTGTGATGGCCTAAACGTGACGTAACATATTGCTGCCGTCCGAAAAAAGCTTTGTTGTTTACACGAGGAACTTTGCCGGGGAGCACAGATCCAGGCGGGCGACCGCTCGGTGCAGGACGAGGAGAGAACTTCCCTGTATCATTTAGCGTCCGAAAAGCACTCAGGGACACGAAAATATCTTTCCAAGTTAAGTTCGTCGGGAGGAAACTTACTGCTGACCTCACGAGAAATCTTAACGGAGGTTCAGGATGCATTTATCCACAGATTTGCTGCAGTGGATGTCAATAGAGCAGCACAGCAATATGTCTACAAGCTAATTGAACCACTTTTAACGCCAGAGATGAATGTGGCCTTGACTTAGAACATAAGGGAAGAAGAACTGTTCACGGCATTAGCGTCGGCCAGTATGACTTCTGCACCGGGACCCGACGGAATTGGGTATCAGTTCTACCGCGACAATTGGAGTAGAGTGAAAGATACTTTGCTTGGTGTAATGTTGGAGTTACAGCGAGGTCCGGGAAACATGTCTGGATTTAATGAAGGCGTCATCGTGCTCATTGCCAAATACGCGGCAGCCCTAGATGTGAACGAGTATCACCCAATTACGCTTTTAAATGCAGATTACAAGTTATATACCAAGATTATCGCCAACAGGATGAAGATATACCTGCCTGGCATTATTGGGAAAGGACATACATGTGGAATCCCAGACAGAACGATTACGCATACTCTGAGGACGTTGCGAGATACCATTATTGAATTTGAGCGTACACCTGATGAACCGGTAGAAATCTTGGCGTTGGATTTTACCACAGCATTTGACAGAATTCATCACGGTTATACATGGGGTGTGTTACGACGCTTTGTATTCTCTCCCTCATTTTGGAATGTCGTACAATGGCTCTAGGCAACGGTCTATAACAGAATCCAAGTCAATGGATTTTTTACGCAGCCAGTGCTTATAGAACAGTCCATCCGTCAGGGATACCCACTGTCGATGATCCTGTATACGATGTGTGTAGAACCCTTCTCTACAGGAGAAGAAACCTCTTGAATCTTGAGAGAGTATTTGCGTATGCGGATGGCATTACACTCGTGCTCACGAATTCTGGTGACTTCACAGCAATTGAACTAACGTTATTACAATATCAGAGTGCACCAGGGGCTTTGATCAATTACAGTAAATCGCATATCCTGGCCCTGAATAACTGGACGATGGAGGAAGCACGGCTTACACATCAGTCCGAAATTAAGGTCCTAGGTCTGTTTCTAACACCTGGCCTGGATGACTTGATCGCAGTAAACTGGAGAAGAATTGTTAACCACTGCATATATACATTGACCTCACAGTTGACGAGGAATTTGAATTTTGTGCAGAAAGTTTGGCATGTGAATACCACAGGTGCTTCCGATGCCCCATCAGTTCTCACAACGGTTAGAACGGGCAATAGGATACTACAGTTGAAACACTCAGTACAAGACTGCCTGACCACAGTTGCAGAGGGACATAAATAGTGGCAGATGGAATTTGGTGGATGTGCAAGTGAAGAGTTGTGCCCTGTTATTGCGTTCCATCCTGACAGCCATCAATGGCCAAGGTAGCCAACACGATATACAGTATAGCAAACAAGTGATTGGCGCACATATGGTAGCTCCTGCAGCCTTTCTTCAGGTGCGAAGGGATTATGAGAGAGTTTTGCCTGTATTTGCAAGGACAACAACGACGTTAACATCCAAAACCATATATAAGGAATCAGTAAAGGATTTCTTGGCAGTACCGGTGATTGTTCTCAAATATCCAAATACTCCCTGGAAAAATATATGGAAACTCTTCGGCTATGGTTTTGTACCACTGGACTGGAAAGTAACGTTGTACCAGTTTGTAAACGAAATCATTGCCACGGAAGCTAAGAAACATAAACGCAATATAGTGCCGGCGCCTTGGTGTAAACATTGTGGACACGTAGATACGCAACTTCATAGAATAACCAGCTGCGTAATGGTACGTGACATCTGGAAATTGACCAAGAAGCAGACGGGACACATGATTGGGATAACGTCTGAGAATTCTGTAACCTCAGTTTTGTTAGCTTTGAACTTCTAGAAGGGAGCAACAGAGCACCCACAGAATGGTTGACTTTTGGTTTCTACCATTACTGCCTTAGTTTCGAGCAACCGACTTTATTAGAGTTTAAATCATGGCTAAAGGCTGAAAGATACAGGATGAGAAGATACCCTAAAATACGGAACGTCCTGAATAAGCATTTGGACTTTAATTTATGAGACATACAAAGAAAAAGAATCAGAGCCCATCCTTCTTCCTTATCTTACATAGCACATAAATAGATTTATAAAAAAATAAAAAGGCGTTTCTTCAAGTTAGGGAATAGAAAACGGTCACGTGGGGCTAAATCCTGACTATACGGGGGTGACGCATGCTTTTCACGTTGATTTTTGCAAGATATTCAGCAACAACATTGGCAATATGCGGCCGCGCATTATCGTGGTGCAGCATCCAGCCTTCTTCACGGAAATGTGGTCTTTTGCGCCTGATATAGACCTGCAATGTTTTCAGGACATCCCTGTAGTATTTCCCAGTTACAGATGCGTGTGCAGGTACAACATGCTGATAAACCATTCCATGAATATCAAAGAATGAGATGAACATAACTTTCCCAGCAGAAGCAACCACTGTGGATTTTTTGGGGGGAGAGGTTGATGCTGAAGGAGATTTCCACACTGAGCTCTGCTGCTTGCTCTCAGGATCAAAATGAAGTAGCCAAGTTTCATCAGCCGTGATTACATCAACTTTAACTCCATGCAGACCTGCATGCGAATGTCCGTTTGTTTGGAAATCAACAGTCTTGGAACCCATCGAGCACAAACACGTCCCATGTGTAATGTTTCTGTCACCATCGTGTGGGTGGCATCCATTGAAATATTCAGATTTCAGAAAGTGATCTTAATGTAATTCGTCGATCCTCTCTCACAGTGGCAGCAGCAGAGTTGATGTTTTCTTTCCGTAAGAGCAGTAACTGGAGCAACGGCTCCACCTTTCTTTGAAATGGATTGTTTCCTCTGTTTAAACAGTTTAAATCACCTTCGAGCTGTGCTGTAGGGAAGAACAGACTCTCCATAGACCTCCTGTAATATTGCGTAGGCCTCAACTGAAGATTTGATGAGACGAAAGCAGAATTTCAAAGCCGCATATTGTTCCTCGCGGATCTTCCTCCGGATCTTCCTCTAATATCAACTTTAACTGTATGTTACCTCCATTGCAGCGGTAGGCGATACTGAACATGTCTGAACTAGCCTGGTTGCTTCAGTTGTGAACCAGGAGTACCAACAATGAAACTCCTGCGGCGTGTTTGTTTCTCATTAAGCTAACAAAATATAATAAATTTGAATGTTAGTGCGAAAAATTATGAAAGTAAAAAAATTATGATCATTCTTTACTGAACAGCCGTCGTACAATCAACATTTAATACACCGAAAGCATATACATAATGACGAAATGGCTAGAACTACTCTGAATTGTAAAACAGAAAGCCAGGCAATTTGTCAGCGCAGCTACCAATACCTGGCGCTACACTTTCTGGCACAAAGAGATGGGTTAAATGTGTTTCTAAGGCAATTAGGACCAAGAGTTTCTTACAGTTGCCAATTTTATCTGATGTAGCTGATGAATATCTGTGACGTGAGCAATACATGTTCAATAGGCGTGAGCGATCCACAAAATACACTGATGGATGAAGTGTAAATATAGGGGCCGTCCAGTTATTGAGTAATGAGAACCAAATATTGACGTAGTCCAAGGTAGCCGAACAATGGCTGCTTTACCAGAAGAAGATGACGTGAATCGTACGTAGAGAGACAAGCGACTGCAAACACACCCTAGGGCTTCAGCAAGTATGTCTGTGCGATGAATACTCATTGGATACTGCGAGGGGTCCTTAGCATCGCACACTATATCCTTCCTCAACCAGTGACCATAATATGTACGAATTCCATTCAATAAAATCACAAGCCCGTGCCGCATTTTCCGTATGGAGCAATTATGCAGCATTCAGAATTAGAAATCTACTTATAGTGCTTTAGTTTCAGCGTATACTTTAAAGAGAGATACATTGAGATTATATGCGGTTATTCAAGACAGACTTTGCTTCCCTATAAATAAATTTTAGCGCCTAAAATCGCACAATCATAATTAAGTCTGAACAACAATAGTTAACATTTTAATTTCGTATTTTGAATATGTCATTTACATTCAGCGATTTACACAATGAATACGACGCAAGTCGCCTTATGCCCTCCGCGGTTTTCCCTTATCCTTGAAGACGAATGTCGGATAGCTCTAATCGCCATGGACCCCGGACTCATTTCACCAATTTCATTCATCGTCTGATGTGACTTCTTAATATTGGAGGACGTAAACTAAAACAGAAAAGCCGTCTTCTGTACTTACAAGTTTCCCGCATACGTTAGTGCAAGAAGGGTTGCCTGGTCGTTGCTATTCAAAGGGGAATTGCACATACAAGCGAAGCTTCCTTTAGCTGTGCTACCATCTGCAAACGTTTCGCTCTGATAAGGTCGTGTGGCCGTCTTTCTTTGTTTACTCTTAATATATAAATATGTATGTGTGTATATATGAGAACTGTTCAATAAAGAAAGATCATAATTTTTTACGGTCATGATTTTTCGCGCTAAAGTTTAATCTTATTATATTCTGTTAACTTAATGTGAAACAAACACGCCGCAGTAGTTTCATTTTTTGTACTCCTGGTTCCCGCCTGTGAGCACCAGTTAAGTTCAGACATGTTCAGTATCGCCTACCACTGCAATGGAGGTAGCATGCAGTTAAAGTTGATGTTAGAGGAATATCCGGAGTTTCTTTCAAACGTAATCACTGCTGATGAGACTTGGCTACATCATTTTAAACCTAAGAGCAAACAGTACAGCTCAATGTGGAAATGTGCTTCATCACCAACCCCCAAAAAAGCAGAAGTGGTTGCTTCTGCTGGGAAAGCTATGGTCATCTCATTCTTTGATATTCATCGAATGGTTTATCAGCATGTTGTACCTGCACACACATCAGTAACTGGACAATACTACACGGATGTCCTGAAAGCATTGCAAGGCGCAAAAGACCACACTTACATGAAGCAGGCTGGATGCTGCACCAGGATAATGCGCGGCCTCATATTGCCAATGTTGTTGCTGAATATCTTGCAGAATTCAACGTGAAGTGCAACCCTCACCCTCCCAATAGTCCGAATTTAGCTCCATATGACTTTTTTATATTTCTTAACTTCAAGAAACGCCTTCGTGGGCGTGGCTACATCATGAGAAGCAGTGGTGAAGGCTTCGGAGGCGATTTTGAAGGATCTTTCAAGAAATAGTTTCCAGGATGTCTTTGAAGACTGGCAGAAACGTTAGTACAAGTGCATCGCATTCAGGGGAGATTATTTTGAGAAGTACCATCAAAATTATGAGGATGAGTAAAGGTACGTTCTCACAAAAATTTGTGATCAATCTTTATTGAACAGCCCTCGTATTTATTTTACTTATTTTACCGTTTCTGTTGACTCCGTTTGTTTTCCATGTTTTTACACTTATACACTATACACATAAGCAACCATGCCCAAGGCGGGACACTTACCTGCGACCCTTTACGCGGTGGAAGCTAGAGATACACTAACGACCACGGCTACGTGGGCCGGCATCTGTTTGTAGTTCGAGTCAGGGCTTACAGTCAACAGATAGCTAGTGCAATGTACCCAAGCGAAGAGTACACACATATGAATAAATGATCTGTGGAGAGACGCATTGCAAAGCATCTGAGGCTCGAAGGCTGTATTCAGGTTTTCTAGCCCGCCCCGGTAGCGTAGATGGTAGTGTATCTGCCCCACGTTCAAGAGGTGCCGAGTTCGAATCTCGGTCAGGGTGAGTTACTTGGATAAGGCTTTTCCGGGGTTTCCCTTATCCTTAAAGAATGTCAGGTATCTCTGAGCTCTGAGTTCCATGGACCCCGGGCTCATTTGAGCATCATTTCACCAAATTCATTCATCGTACAATATGACTTCACGTTGGAGGACGTAAATTACAAAAGAAACGTTTTCCAAAGAGACGTCTACTTTCTGCAAGTGTTTCAGACGTACAGAGATGCATTTAAGAACCGAGAGATGTTTCCAGGTGTCGTACAGAATTCTTAATATTGCTAATTGTGAAGCACAATTTGTTGCACTATTTGTTGTTCATAAATTAGCTTTGAGAAATAAATTAGCTGCCCGAGAAGAAATTGAGCATAGCTTTGAGTTGTTGATATGTCTTAAAACAGATAATTAATACATTTGTGCGTATTCTTTTGGTGAGAGACAATCATCCTCCTGCACAGAAATCTTTCCCGAGCCCCGCAATCAAACCCTGTACCTCACCATAGTGAATAAGTGCACTAGCGACGAGTTGTGGGACCAGCTCTGGTATTACGTTTAGCAAGAACTTCTCGGGTCCCCTTTTCTGACATGCTTAGGCAAACCTTTCGGCGCATGTGTTATCCGGGAGTACATAACTAACTTCAAGGAAGGACGACTTGCGTGGTATCATCTGTCTCCATTTTCTGACATGCTAGTCACGTAGCCTGTATGACGACTGAGATTAAGGAACAAATCCATGTTCTCTATCTAACTTGAGTGCCAATATGACATTAGGAGGCAAAACTCATCTGAAGAATGAGAAAAGGATAAACAAGCTTTGCTTATTTCCTTAATGAATTGTGGTGTAAGTTTCCCTGAAATCACTTTTTTCAGAATTGGCAGTAAAAATAAATATGTTAATTATTAAACATATGATTATCATTATTCAAATACACAATATTAATAACTACAAGAGTTCCATTAATTGTACCTAATAGTGGTCCGAACTATAAAGCCCGGGCCTTGAAGCACTTACAGCATAGTAAGTCGTCATTAAGGTAGTTGTCTCATGTGTTTATGAGAGCTCCTAGTGGTTTACCGGGAGAAACAAGAGTCAGTTGGAGAATTTACTGTCATATCGGCACGTTGGCCATAGTAGCTCAATGGTTTACAGCGGCTGGACGAATACCTGCAGATCCGTGGTTCAAATCCCGGCTATGACATTAAATTTTTCAGTCTGGCTCTACTCTTTTATAGTGCGTCCTACACACGGCTAGTGTGAAAGGACTATTAATTTTCATTAATTTTACCTAATAGTGGTTAACTATAAATCCCGGGCCTTAAAGTACTTACAGCATAGTAAGTCGCCATTAAGGTAGTTGTCTCACGTGTTTATGAGAACTCCTATGTGGTTTACCGGGAGAAACACGATTTAGTTGGAGAATTTAATGTTATATCGGCACTCACTTGAAGCAAATAATATTGGGTGGCGCACAGTTCCACTTTCCGCTACAGTTTGATACAATAATTTTTAGCTCAGGGTAAAGCAATGAGGTTTATCTCCGGATATACGTGGATATGTATGAGAAGGATAGTTTTAATGACACTGGAATGCCCGTTTCAAACTGGTTTATTGACTGTTCTTTTTATTAGAACATCGAACTTGAAGTTGCCGACCAAGGGTTACCAATATATCACTGTTTATAGTTACTGTTTATGAAATGTTTATTACTCGATAAAACAATTCGTTCTTCACGTATACATGAACCGACAAATATTATCTTTCCTCGCTTCTGGCCTGCCCTCGACCAAGGCAGAAGAAGAGGACTTTCTTAATGGCTTGCCAGCCACGAACTGAAAGTCCCTACTGGTCACAGCTGCCCGTGGGTGTGTTTGATTTTCACTTTCTTGAAACCCCTTATTCAACCAAAGATTCCCTTTGTGACTATTTTGCCATGCCATTATGAAGTGTCCGAAGAATACCCTACTCACAAATTCAAGTGATATCCTTTAGAAATATGATAAGGACACTGTTTCTTACATTTCTTTTGTTATAACAACTCAATCAACTGCACCTGTTCGTGTCGTAACAAACATACAAGACTCCTTTGAAATCCAATACGATTCTTTATACATTGCACTCCTTTATTTTCGGTATCACACTTTCCTCTCGGGCAGCCAGCCACGTGAAAAGATGATTAGATATCAATGTTCCGGGAGTGTGCATTTCTCCCATCATCAGGATATTTATAAAATGTTATAACCACAAATGAATTACTGGATATAAATGAACTATAAACAAAGACAAAGCACTATTAAAATTCGCATTATTGAACAAAAGACTGTTTTCAGTAAATTAAATGCCAGGTCAGGAGATGGCGTGATAACAGAAAATTGTGTCAAAGAAAGGTAACTACTTAACTTGATTATCAAGCTGTATTGATCTTTGCTTCTTAATTCGGCGGATTTACATTTTAAGACCATTTCCTCTGAAAGGAGCAGGATCAATCGTTATGCTGGATTTCAGTTCAGCACCTCTTGGAAACGCCCAGTTCATATTTTTGTTATATTCAGTGTTTCATTTGTGGTTATAACAGTTAATAAATATCCTGATGATGGGAGAGATTAACACTCCCGAAACGTCGATTTCAAATCGTCTTTTCACCTGGCTTGTTGCCCGTGAAGAAAGTGTGCATATTCGTCGCCAGGAAAGCTTCAGGTCTTGTCATATCGGCACGTTGGCCATAGTAGCTCAGTGGTTTAGAGGGGCTGGAGAGTACCGTAGAGACAGGACTTTTGTACGGTCATGATCAGAAAGTAAAATTCTTTCTTATAAGATTGGCATCTGTCATTTTCAAATATTTATCCGTAATATTTAACCATAACATGTGAAAGATAAAACGTGCATCGCTCGTGTTCTAAGTACCGTAGAGACAGGATTTTTGTACGGTCATGATCGGAAAATAAAATTGTTTCTTGTTATAAGACTAGCATCTGTCATTTTTCAAATATTTATCCGAGCGTAATTAATTAATATAATGTTCTCAGTTCAGGCGCGCGAAATGCGTGTACTACATTCGGCAGCGCTGGTAGGAGGAGCAAGCTTAGTATTGGCTCGAGTCTGCAGTACGGCGCGCCTCCATATGCACTTAACTTTTGCGAAGATTGTAGGAAATCCTCTTCAGTTATTACTACTTTTCTACCCATAGCCCTTTAATCTCTCCTTTGATAATTTGTAGTTAGACAGATAATTCATAAACCTCTTTATTGGTTCTGACTGTTCATTCATCATTCTTGACTTTGGGTCCACACATTTTTCGCAGAATATTTTGTTCATGTTGTTATTCTTCCTTTATAGCTCTTTAAGCTATTTATAGTACTTCTGATACTCCAGGGTCAATAACATTCAGTGTCACCCCTTCCAAAACAAAATTAAATAATAATGCCTAAAGTGCATCTCCTTGTCTCCCTCCTCTTCCGATATCAAATTCATCGACTAACTCCCGTTGCATTGTCACTTTACCTTTATTTTTTATTTGTATAAAAATAAGAAAAAAGGTAAAATATGGCTAAGATAAAGGTAAAACTAAAATATGATGTAAATAAAAATGCAGTAAGACTAAATACAAAATTTAAAAATCTACAAATACAAAAATGTGAAAATAAATGTAATAAAGTTAGGATATAAATACCTTATTGTGATTCTGGGGTAGACATTGTCATCTCAAAACCCTACAATCCACTCCAACCTCTTTAGGTAGTATTCTTTTGTGGGGAAATTACCTCTTAAAAACAACAATGATCACTTTACCTCTAATGAGCAGGAAGATGTCGACATAAAGGATAAGCGAAAGTGTTAATTTAGCTATTTATTTCCTTATTCATTCATTCGTTCATTCACTCATTTATTCACTCATTAATTAATTAATGTATTTATCTCTTCATATATTTATTTATACATTTATTTTTGTTTCTCCATTTCTTCCTACTCGTACTTTCCTTTGCAGTTTTTAACATAAGGTAATATCCCATATTTTAAACCATTTCCCCACAGTAGTGGATCTTATGTTTGAGCTACACTGATGGTTCAGCTTCGTTTAGTCATCGCTTCGCGGTCGCAACTAATTAACTCCTTGGCTTATAAAAGCACCCCGTGGCTATACTTTGCGGCTTAGGAACCTCGGTCTCTCGGCTACCTTTGTAGTTTAAAGTCTCGAATCACTCAGCAAGGCCAAACTCTTCTCTCTCGCTCTCTCTCTCTCTCTCTCTCTCTCTCTCTCTCTCTCTCTCTCTCTCTCTCTCTCTCTCTCTCTCTCTCTCTCTATTGCTGTATGTAAAATAAACCGAAAAGGAAGAAGTCGAAAAACTGAAGCACACTTAATCATTTGAGCACAAAGACAGTTCTCTATCCTGAAATATACCAAAGATTTCTTTAAAGCTAAGACTCTGAGAAACGCAAAATCATTAGCTTCAACCGCTTCAAATAAGCATGATATAGTCATTTTAGACATTTACGTTAAAACAAACTTCTTTATTTATGTCATATATGTATTTTTATTTTTGTGTTTTTAGGAGAGAATAGTATCGGGCTTTTTTCTTAAATCAGTATATACATAGAAGTGAATGACGTCAGTAAGGAATATCATTATACGGACTACGAGGGCCGTCCAGAAAGTAACAGACGTTTTGGCCTATCGTGGCGATAGGTGGGGCTAGAGCCTCCATTTTGGTGTCAGAACGTTCCTACATCCAGTACGCATCCAACTGTTGTAGCAGAAGGACTGTGCGTTCCTTACTTAGCTCTCTGTGAGTTTTCAAAATGTGACCTGCAATAGAGAATCCCAGAACTTGTGAAGTGCTGCCTGTGAGTCGGTTTCTGTTGGCTCAAAACAACAGGCCAATTGAAATTTATCTTCAGGTTTGTGATGTTTACGGGCAGGGGATAATGAGTGAAACCCGAGTGAGGCAGTGGTGCATTGATTTTAAAAATGGCCGTACCAGTGTTCATGACGAGGGCTGCAGTGGTAGGCCTAGCCTTGTGACTGATGACATGGCAATGTAAATCAATGATAAAATTCGTGAAAACCGTCGTTTCATGGTTACAGAATGTCGTCACGTTTTCCGCAAATTTCACGGAGTTTGGTGCATCAAATTGTAGTGGAGAAGCTTGGTTACCACAAATTTTGTGCTTGGTTGGTTCCGAAAATCCTGACAGAAGAGCAAAAGAAACAGAGACTGGCTCCAGCACTGACCTTTCTCCAAGAATACAGCTCAAATGGTAGTACAGTTCTGGATGGTATCGTAACCGAGGACGAGACTTGGGTGAAGGATGTCAAATGTGAAACAAAACAGCAATCGATGGAATGAGGGCACACACATTCTCCCAAGAAACCACGGAAGTGTTTGGAAATGCTGTCAGGAACAAAGGTCATAGCTAGTGTGTTTTGGGACTGTTAACTGCAGAGGTTCTACTCCAATTAGTCCCAGACGCGTAGGTCCAAAGACCCTGGCCTCCTTCAACCAGGGAGTTACCGAGCTGTCCCTAAAGGGCGCCCGGGGCCTCCGTTGGGCTTTCCATAGGGCAAGACCTAGAGACTAACAAGGCCCCCCCGCCTGGTCCTGTGGACTCAAGACGGGATGGAAGTGGATACGCTACCTACCCGCGCCAACTCCAAAATGGGAGGGCTACCGATATTACCTCGGTGGGGCCGCCTGGTGATGTAGCACACCTACTAGCTATGCTAGCTACTACGCTGCAATGTTAATGGCATCCCTCAACCCCGTCCGGAGATGTACCAGATCTCCCACGAGTATCGGGAACCACTGTCCCCTCGAGTCTAACCCAATCCGAACGACTCCCAATCAGGGAGGGGCTCGAATTTTCGGCCCGAGGTTCCTCTAGTAACGTCAGAGGTACCACGAGTGCTAGGGGCCCGCAGCGCCCGCACCACGGCAGTTGAAGGGGACGGATCCCCTCCCCTACGAGATGTGTTTTGGGACTCCAAGGGAATGCTCGTTGATTTTCTGGAACGTGGAACAACAATAAACTCATAAAGCTGTGAAACAATAAGAAAGTTACGCCGCGCCATACAAAATAAGCGTGGGGAAAAACTTAGCACCAAGGTGTTGTTTTTTCACGAACACAGACGTCCATACACGGCCAATCGTACCCGGGCACTTTTGGATGGGAGCTTTTTAAACATCCAGCATACAGCCCTGATTCGGCAGCGAACGATTACCTCCTTATCCCAGGGATGAAAAAATGGCTCGGTAAACAACGCTATGATACTGACCCCGAACTGCCTGCCGGTCTAAACCAGTGGTTGAAATCGCAGGCGGCAGATTTCTACAGAGAGGGTATTGAAAAACTTCTGCCACCGTATGATAAATGTCTCAATTTCAATGGCCATTATGTAGAAATAGCTTTGGAGTGTACCTTTCAAATGTATATAATAAACTTTGAGTTTTTTAATTTGTGAATTGTATATTTCAAAACGTCTGTTACTTTATGTACATCCCTCATATTATTTCTTATAATTGCAATATGCAATGCTTGAAGGGTGCTATTTTGTTGTGCTGTATCACTATCCATCTCTCAGCTCGTAAAATTGCCTTAAATGTGACAGTGCACAATAAGCTGGAGTGTCCAGTGTGTGTAACCACGGAATTGTGCCCATTAATCAGCCAAAGAAGGGTATGATGCAATGAAGGGCTCACCTTAGGTAGATTCTAATGAAAAACATCCTCGTGTGAAGCATTATAATCGGCAGGTATCCAGCTACGACTATTTTCTAATACTCAATTACCTATCACCGTTTTTTTGGAACACTCCATCACTCCATGTGGAAGTGAATCTCTGCAGAGCAAAGGTGGCATCCATGGCAGTTAGCCATCCTATGGCAACACAGTTTGTCTGCCGTTGGAACAATTTAGTTCACAATGTCCTATGTGCCAGCTGTCCTATGTGGGCTGTTGTAGAAGGCTAAAGCATTTCCAAATGCGCATGCAGGGCAAATGCTGATATTTACCTGTACCTGCGGGGTAACAGTAACTTCTCCACGAAGACAATCATAAGTATCCTTCACTTTGCATATATCGCCATTTACTGAGTTCTCCGGTGGTAACTGCTCAAAAGCATCGTATGTGTCACTTAACATCTAGGGTGCCTTGTCACGATATCCTTGATTGCAAAAATCCATGTTTGTGTGCCTTGTGATATGATATCCACGGTGTCACCCCGAATATTCAGGGAAAGCAGGAGCAGTTTTAAGCATCAAGGCCTGCGACTAGTAATCCCCAACCACTTTGCCCTTTAGGAAGATGTGGTTGAGCCCTGCAACACGATAGAACTTCCCTATCCAAATAAAACAACCAAATACCTGCTCTGTTCCTTAAGAATGCCGTTTTGTTGGTCGGAGAGCTTGGTCAAGGAATCAAATCTGCGATACTGTTACAGTACCATTCAACATCCTGATTTCCTGGTGATACATCATACCACGTTATACATTAATGTGATTCGTCTAGTTATGTTCACTGATGCCCACCTCGCGGCCCCTAAAGAAGATCACCAACATGTTTGTACACTGCACAATAGATACTAAAACTGATGTGTGCGGAGGATATGATCCAATCTGTAAAATCTCAGACTTCCTCATATTAAATGCTTTTTTTGACGGTGGTTGAGTTATATTGACGGTAACGAAAGATTCGTAAGCCATTTCTGCTATTCAAATACCGCTCATGGTTGTATGTAAAATCATCAAAAAGTGTCACATATTAGAAAGAATAGCCCAAAGTAGTAAACAAAGTCAATGCCCACGCTACATTGTAACTGTTCTATACAAAACGGAATTTACGAGCAACAGCTTTGGTTGAAATGTGAAACTAATTGGGCCATTCTGGATTCTTCTTCTTCTTCTTCTTCTTCTTCTTCTTCTTCTTCTTCTTCTTCTTCTTCTTCTTCTTCTTCTTCTTTAATTTCCCTCATACCACTAAGTGGTGTCAGAGTAATCTAGTTCCGCGCTTATGCTGGTTGAGGATTGAATCTCTGGATCAGCGAGAGAGAGAGAGAGAGAGAGAGAGAGAGAGAGAGAGGGAGAGAGAGAATCCAGGACGGATGGTCAGCCCGATGCCTGAAATGAGAGTGAGGGAAGTGGATGACGAGATGAAATGGTAGGAAAGATGATGATGGAACAATTGGTAAAATGCAGGAGGGGAAACCGGAGGAACCGAAGAAAACCCGCCACAGTGCCGTGTTATCCACGACAAATCTCACTTAACGGTCGCCTGTGATCGAAACTTGGTGAGAGCCAAGTGGTCTAACTACTCGACCACCGCGTGGCAAATTTATCCCTGATGTCTACATCAGTACTAAAACAAATTAATTCTATACAGATATACATGGTAAGTTTTATATTAAAGATAATACAAAATATCATGATTTTTCCTTTGATGAAACCAGACGAAAGATTTTGTGGGGACACTTATTTATATAATTCGCATTAATAAATTGGTGCTGTTTTGTGGTTTTTCTACCATAAATTCGCATTAATTTCGTGCAAATTTTTGGGGAAGAATTAATGAGTAATGACAAGGCTCAAATGAAAAGTAACAGGTAACTAGACTAGCACAATTGATAAAACTAGTTTTTCCAAATTAAAGCATTTTATTTGAAATCAGCAGATAGTAGATAACATGAATCAGATCAAATGTCACATATCAGACCTTACCAAACAAGTTGTGATATTTTCGCTTTTCATATTTGTTCTTTTGTCTTTCACAACTAAGTTATATGTAGAGAAATCTCTCACTGTCAGCGTTTGACATCGGCAACCAAAGACATTGAAGGGACTTTACACAGAAATTGCGGTAAGAATCAGCTTTTGACTTCAATGCCAGGAGTGCTGTTACTACATCTAATCTGTTATCGTTACCATCATGGCTTTGCTGTTCAACAATGTCACAAAGCTCTTTGTAATAAAGAAGCAAATCAGAATCACAAGTAATACCACTGGTTTTATATGCATTTATTTGTTAAATGTTGCCATTATATGATTTGAATCACCTACACTTGATTTAGTAACTAGCCTAGAAGGTTCAAACAAATGATACTGTTTTTATGGTTATTACATCATCAGTTTTTTTGCATAATGGGGTTTAATTTAGACAAAGCGATACGGCAACAAACTTTTAGATTCTCTTCTGCTGCTTCTCTAACACTGGGATCCATGATATGATCTACAAGTGCACTTACTCTGTTTCCAAAGTGACCACTCTCTAATATTCCACATTTGGTTATCAGCGAGTTAATTCGGGATAAAACAAGATGAGCCACAGTTTTTATTGAAATTCTAATATTCGATCTGTTATCAATCTGCAATGTTCAGAAACAGATATTGTTGCTCTACCTTTACAATATTGCAGCACTTGACACCGCAAAAATGATCATTTAACAAATTCTGCGCAGGAACTGAAAGCTTTTATTTTAGAAAAGAAATCGACAACTGCATCAAAATAGTTGGCAATGTAAACAACTGAATTAAACCAGCTAGACCAGCGTGTCAGTACAGGCAATGGGAACAGTTTAACTTCTAAATCTGGGTGGCTTTTAGTGAGGCATTGTTTGTGTTCGCTTTTTAACTTTCGGACATTTCGGAACACATTCTTAAGCCCTAAGGGACAATATTTTCATGTTAATGTAATGTCTGAGAGTAGCTTCCTATAAGTTCAGTACCTTCTCAGTATCTTTAGTCAGCATAATAGGAGTTTTTTGCTGTGCACGGTGTGGTATCCAATAAATAACATTTCCAGTTAGCATACGACAAACAGTTCTCAGTATTACGGAGCAGCCCGGTGCTGTGGTGTCAGTTTATTGTTGCACTGCTTAGCTGCTATTTCAGTGCGCATGATGATGTCACTGTATTGGCTTTGTTAAGTGTTAAATTTTATCTTGCTTTCGTTAAATTTGTAAACATTTTTTCATGACTTCTAGCTTCATGCTATGAAGATATGAGTGTTAAATTTAAGTTATATTGATGCAATTTGAAATAAATGTAATTTTTTCTATGCGGACTAAAAATAATAGGAATTTTCTCATTTATCGCTAAAAATTATTACTCTCGAAACCAGGAAAAAGTAGCGAAAAGTCACGAAAACATTGTTAAAAACAAAAACTCTTGCCTCTGGATGTAACATAACGGGCCGCCTTAACGCGTAGAGTACGGTTTAGTAAAGACTTGCAAACAAGGGTAGGGGTTACTGTAAGGTATCCTAGAACTTTTCCCTAGTCTTACTGCTGGCGTGCAAAAGTTAGTGCTTTGATTAGCCAAGCATTACACTATTGCATGAATACAAGGTAAGCGTATATTGCTAAAGTTTAAGCTACTAAGCCATTGAGAATGATGTTTGAGGCAGTTTTGAAAGTTTTAGAACTGTCAGAACCTCTAGAACATTTTTACAATATTTTTACCATATTTTGATTTATCTAGAATGGTTTACATATACTAAAGGTAGCTTCTTCGTACCATAACATGTTTTAAAATTTACCTTGGGTACTGTAGTGTAGGTATAAAAGGTTTTGGCTAATTAGGGGAAGTTATCCGTGCGTAATTGGTTGAAAATAAGGACAACAGAAACATTCGTATGTTATAATTTCTTTGTGGCAGATTCCAAAACACAGACGTACCAATTTTGATAATACAATATAAACATATTGAGGAATAAATGAAGTTTTATATTCCTGGCTCATAGGCCGTCGTTCAGAACACATTGCAGATATCGACGTTGCGATAAGGATTTCACTTGGATTTTCAGAGTGATTCACGCTGGTCAGATATCAATCCTTGGCGAAATATTGGTATGTTCCCAGGAATAATAATCAGTGCATATGACATGCAGCTCCCTTCTACTCAGTAATAAAATATTGATGCCCGATTTCACCAACAGATGTTAAGACTTAACATGGGTTTAACAATAGTCATAACAAAAATTGCAGTTCACCACCAAGTGTTAGCTTAATACTCGTTAAACTAACAAGCCAAATTTCTGTTGTTAGGTCCTCAACAATTGTAAATAGTCAAGATGGCGGGCATGAACGCAGCTGTTGATGTCGATTTGCTATATTTAAGACGTCTAAATGACATTCGTAATAGAGTACGGCGTATGAGGAGAAATTACTTTGAGGAGCAAACAGAAGAAACATTTTTACGGTGTTATAGACTGTCTAAACAAGTTGTTATGAAGGTTACTGCGGAAGTACAAGAGAGGTTAGAAGATGCATCGAATCGGAATATGACGTGCTCGCCTTTGCTTCAAGTATTAATAACTTTGCGATTTTATAATTCACTGAATTATGTGGATAATACACTGTCCTCCTTCCGTTTTGAAACGTCAAGTCACTTGTCCTTCGCTCTTCGTTTTAAATGTACGTAATACTGAGTTAGAACATGCATCGAAAGGAATATGACGACCTCGCCTTTGCTTCAAGTATTAATAATTTTGCGATTTTGTAATTCACTGAATTATGTGGATAATACATTGTCCACCTCCCGTCTTGAGTGCAAGTCACTTGTCCTTCGCTCCTCGTTTTAAATTTACGTAATATTGAGTTAGAACATATCGAAAGGAATATGCCGATCTCAACTTTGCTCCAAGTATTAATAACTCTGCGATTTTATAATTCACTGAATTATGTGGATAATACACTGTCCACAGTCGATTTTAACATCTGTTGTTGAAATTGGGCATAAGTATTTTAAATATGTTCACAAAAGGTTTCCAATAATATCCTTCCTATTCACGATAAACGCAACCAGATCAAATTGAGTAAAATGTGTGTCACACACTTTCCTAAACCAAATTTATTTTAAAATATAGGTACTGTCTCATAGGTAATTTCGCTTTTTAAGAAAACCAAATATTTGAAGTGTGTTGTGACGAGCAATTATCTAATTTTCAAAGTATAAGCCATTAGATTCTATGGTCTTGACCCATCATTCAGGTATCCCTGATTTTTTATGTGAAGAATTAGGTGACGTCCACTTGCACTGTTTCAATATTGTAAACATTTTTTCCAAGTAGAAAATGATCCATGGATGAAAAAGATGATCAGCTAATGGTGCGAGATCAGAGCTATATGCAGGGTGTGGTAGCAGTTCAATTCTTCCCAATTGCTGAATTTTTCCATGGTGGTTCGAGCAGTATGGAATGTTGCATTGTTCAGTTGCACTAGACGTCTATTCCGGCTTAAAGTTTCATGAACTCGTTCCAGTTTTAGATAATAATTGTCTGCATCAATCGTCCATCCATTTGGGACAAACTCCCAGTGAATGACACCTTCAAAATTTAACCAGACATACATTACTATGGGACCGAACTGATGTTTTTAACGATGACTTTGGCATGTTGGTGGGAATCGAGCCGCCACTATTTCGAGGGATCAGGGTTTCGATAATATACCCATTCTTCATCACCAGTGAATATTTTCCTGATAGATGTGTCATGAATGTGATTACGGATAAGCTGACCACAGATATTTACGTTCAGTCTGTTGAGGTGTCAGTTCATGAGTGACAGATTTGTAGCTTCTGTATAATTTTCCAGGTGTTTAAATTTGGCTATGTGTGGTATACTATTTGTGTGGTATACTATTTTATTTGTTCCATTTATACCACGTCTTTGCCCGCCTCGGTAGCGTTAATGGTAGCGTGTCTGCCTCACGTTCAGGAGATCCCGAGTTCGAATCTTGGTAAGCGTGATTTACATGGATAAGACTTTTTCCAGGGTTTTCCCTTATCCTTAAAGACGAATGTCGGATATCTCTAAGCTCCATTTTTTTTTTTAATTTACGTCCTCCAACGTTAAGTCATATCGGACGGTGAATGAATTGGGTGAAATGATTCTCAAATGAGTACAGGGTCCATGGAGCTTACAGTTACCCGACATTCGTATTGAAGGATAAGGGAAAACCCCGGAAAAAACCTTATCCAGGTAACTCACCCTGACCGAGATTCGAACTCGGGACCCCTTGAACGTGAGGCAGACATGCTGCCATCTACGCCACCGAGGCGGGCTCTAAGCTCCATGGACCCCGGACTCATTTGAGTATCGTTTCCCCCATTTCATTCACCGTCCGATATGACTTAACGTTGGAGGACGTAAATTACAAAAAATACCCCGTCTTCAACTCCAACGGTCATATCGGCGACCGTTCTCCTTTGGAGCATATCGAAACTGTCATCCACAGGAGAGATAGTCTCCGACGGCTGAGACGCAACGGGGTTGGCGAAGGTTCCCACGCCCTCCCTGAACAGGTTTATGACATCCCATGCCAGTACAGTTACAGACCATTCAAAAACATTCTGACGGCTTCTACTTTTGTGAATGAATCGTCTCGGTTTTAGTGTACAGAGTGAAAAGGGCGCATGCTTTTTTAAGGGTCTGCTCATTGTGTAACAGAGGTTCCTTGCCACAAACATTCACTGTACTTGTCCCACAGCACATTCCTTACAGGGGCAATCTTTGCGTTGCTATACTATAACTCATATTTCTTGGGCTTTTAATTATTACATCACGCACACATTCGCACTCCCACTCATACTTCCAGGCTCTGTGGAAGATGACCAACTATCTTGGTAGAAGAAAATCCCCGATTCGCCGGGAATCGAATCCGGGACCGCTGGCATCGCAGGCAGGTGCTTGGTATCTTTTGACGCACCAACTTCTTCTGAAAGGCTATGGGTACCTTTTGCGGATTTTCTCGCAAATCTTGGTGTGTATCCTCAATATTCCATACTTCAGGTCTTCAAAAACGTGGTAAATCTTTAGTGTTTTCGTCTCCATTGTTGAAACGATGGAACCATCGTTGTGCGACACGCTCACTAACGACACCTTCTCCTTCCACTTCACATTATCTTCGAGATGCGACAGCGGCTTTATAATCTTATTTCCAGTAGAGTCTTAGAAGAACTCTAAGTCCAAACTTTGTTATGTCCATTTTGTGAATGTTTATTAACAACTGAAGACTTATACAAGCTCGCCACGTATGCAACACTAGCAATGGCAGCCTCTAAATGGCATTGCCAAGCCAAAGAGATCCAATAAATTTTGCAAAACATCAAAAGACAGACTTTACTTATGAGAGCGCCTAATATTTACAAATAATGCATAATGTAAGTCCACATGAAAAAACCATGATTTTTCGAAGATGAAAGAGCTCTCAAATCCGCTGTGGTCGTACTTTACGTTACTTCCACTCCCGTGCATAGTAAGCGCATAATACATAATACATAATACCTAGAGCTCATGCGTGAATACACACACACACACACACACACACACACACACACACACACACACACACACACACACACACACACACACACACAAATCCGTCTACTATATGATGTTCATATTATTCGCTATTCCCCACCCTCCGATATAGCAAGAATGGCGTCATAGTTGACTGGCGAATCTATCTTGAAATCATAGTGCCCTCTAACGAGAACAAGCGGTAATTTTTGCTGAACAGTAAACAAATTACAGCGCTCTCAGTGTGGTTGCACTGGTGACTAATACATCCAGCTTCCCCTAGATATGACAAAGACCACCACGTCTTCATGGTTGAATGCTACTTTCGTACCAGCATTAAAATTGTTGTGACATATAAATATAGGTTAAACCGCTGCATAGAGGAGTTTATGCCACGCTATCCAGCATTCAGACAAGTCCCTCGGAGCGTAATATTGTCAAAAGTGTCCAGGTAACGTCAAATTGACATACTTTTGTTTGCAACATAAACATCTTATGTTTTATCGTATAGGATATAAATTCTTTGTCATTCTCACGCTTAATTAAAATGTCTATTAATGTTGGTATCCTTATGTCTTTTAAAACCAATAGGTGCATCAAACATTTACAAGATACAGGATCAGTTACTTGCAAAAAGAGAGACACTGGGCGATATAAAATGACCTGTCCCAATCTAGAAGCAATAAATAATGTTATGACAGAAAGGCCTCAAGCATGCCTTCTCGCAATACAGACAATGTTTAAGGGGAAGAGAGAAAGAAAATATAAGAAAATGGAGACATAAAACTATGTACTAGAGATATTTTCTTGCTTAGACCCGGATAAAAGCCTTAAAATATTTTAACAGTAATTATTTTTCATTCTTAGAACATGTTATGCTAATTTTCTGGTTTGTAATGAAGTTGCATTGTGAGGAAACTGTGGGTGATAGAGAAGAATTAAGATCAAATTGTAATACTTCTATTTTATATGACAGGTTTACAATATACATATACGTCTACTATAACAGAAAAACAGATGTTCATTGTGAAATAAGTGTTCATTGACTTATCATTTCGTATGGTCTTCATGGTATACTTTTATGGCTACATAATTGGCTTCGCAGTGCACTGCATTGCAGTATATAGTTCTTTTTTATAAACAGATATCGTATCTATGCACCAGGAGAAATTAAGCATCTTTATATTAATCGGGCAGACCTACTTCTCAAAGAGTTTATTTACGTGACGGTAGAGGGAGGCCTTAAGGCTGCTGTCAACACTTCTAATACGATCGCAAGCCGCTAGGGGACTCGTATATAAACTCGCTCCATCAGCGATGCTATTGACGACGTCAAATTTTGCGCGGTAAAAATACATATCAAAATGAACACAGGGTACATCCTTCATCAAAATCAAATTCTCACGCATGCAGAAATGAATTCATCTGTTGTACTCATCCTTAAAGCACCACGTTATCGTATCCACATAGGCACACAGACAGCATAAAATGCCGTATTCTTCTTAACATACGGACGTCTCTCCTTCATACACGCATTATATCTGGTATATTGACAGTTTCAGATCCAAATCTTTCTCTCATGCACGCGCAGTCATTGCTACACAAGCTGTCAAAAATCCAAATTTGTACCGCATACACCAACAACTACACGTGCTTATACTGCATCCTTCAGCAAATCTCAGTCTGTCTATACATACCTGCCATATTAGCTGTCACAAAGCCCGAACGCGCGTGCACAAGCGTACACACACACACACACACACACACACACACACACAAACACACACAACCAATTATACCTTTTATAACCATCTCATTAATCTCACGCTCTCTCTCATTCCCTTTCTCCCTCTCTCTTTCTTTCGTCCGAAATGTTCCCCTCACAAATCCACTCCCTTTCAATTAAACACACGCACACACATACAAATACACATATGCAAACACACTTATCCAAATCTAATGCACCCTCACAAAGTACTTCCACTCTCTATCTCCTTTTTCCCTTTTCTCATGTACCTATACCCATAGGTCCGAAGACATGCTCAAACTAATTAAAAGGGAATGTTTTCTCCTGGATTATATTAGGATTAATGGAAAGGAAAGTGATTGGTAATAATTAGAATCATACTTATATATAACTGTTTTGTCGTTAATAAATTCTAATATTCATGACTCCTCTATCGTCAGCTCTCAACTAAAGCATTAATTGCTCTCACGCACGCAACTAATAATAAAAGAAAGTTTATAACCAAACGGTTCTTTCACAAATGTAATATATATATCATGTCACGTGTATGGTTGAGGGATGCCATGTGACGTTTTTCTGTTCCCTAACTTGAAGAAACTCCTTCGTGGGAGGCATTATCCATCATCAGAAGCAGTGGTGGAGGCTGCGGAGATGATTTTGAAGGATCTCTCAAAAAGTGGTTTCCAGCATGTCTTTGAAGACTGGCAGAAACGCTGGGAAAAGTGCATCGAATTCAGGAGAGACTATTTTGAGAAGCACCATCAAAATTATGAGGATGAGTAAATGTACGTTGACAAAAAAAAATGTGATCATTCTTTTTTGAACATCTCTCGTAAAAGCCGTTGCCAAGCCTAGAGTCAGAGTAGTGTGAATAGTAGTGAAATCAGTTTGGTACGTTCCAAGCTCCGTGATAAGGAGTCGGTAGGCCGTGGAACGGACAGGAGTAAGTGCGGTTCCAGTTTCTAGTTATACAGAGAGTGAAACGAGCGGTATGTCTCAGGCGGTTTCGTCTGTGACCCGAATTCTGTAGGCCCAGTTTGGATTCCCGTGTCTGACCTATCTGACCTATAGTTCTTCTGGAGTTTTCCCAGTTCACTAGGCGAATGCTGTGTAGGTTAATTACATCCCCCAAATTTCCTGAGTGAACACTTTCTCCTTCTCCGAGCCCTCTGTTGGGCAGATTCAGGAACGTGGCTGGAGGGATGCCAGTGGTACTAGCCTGCCTGGAGCTTTCCTTGCTCTGGAGGAGGGCCTCCGGTATACCTCGGGTCTCCGAACCAGCCTATTGACTTTTTTGGGGCCAAAAAAGGTGTGATAACGACTGTCGTGTCCGCCGGGAAGTTTCTGTCTAGTAAAGTGTATGGACGCCGCCCACGTCGTGGAGTCGAACGCCTCTGTCTCCTCTCACCTCATCCTCCCGCCCTGGGTGCCCCACTTGACACATAGGTACAAAAGGCCAGTGTGGTCGAAGTGCCCAATCCCCTCCGAAAAATCCAGTCCAATCTAATACAGAGTGAAGTAATTTCAGGGAGTTTGAAGTAGTCTTAGACAAGTAATTTGAGATGTGAAACTTAAATTCAGATTTTCAAGATATTACTGTGAATTTCTAAAGCAGCAGTACAGCAGATGAAGGTTCAATTAGAGATCTGAAAACGCAATAATGAACACAGGCTTTTACGTATCTCTCTGGAGCATTAGTTATGACGTTAACTTTTAAATGAATAGTAGTCGGTGCTTTTTAACCCCTTTCATATTATTATTGTTTTTAAATGTTTTAAATTTTACAGTGAGTCTTAACCTATCAGTTCACATAATACTAATTCTTGCACACAAAAGTAGACACAAAAGTGTCGACAACGAGGTCATTCGGGCCCGGGGCGTAATATAAATGGTGAACGAAAAAATAGCAACAGATAAAAACGTCGAAGCCTTTACTGTTCGTTTTAAAAGAACCCCTTGAAGAGGATATTTGCATTGTAAAGGAAATTTCTCAACGACGTCGGAAGCACTCGTGTATTTAATTTAAGATTGCTAGTGTATGTCGAACAACATCAAAGGCAGCAACTGTTCAAACAAGTAACACCTCTTTGAAATTGACAAATAGTTTATGTACTACAGATTTGAAATTATGCTAGAAACATAAATAAACTGAACTGAAGCCACGTTTCTCCCAGCCATCGCTCAGCAGAAACTTCATTAAATTTCTTTTCTTTTTGTAATTTTACGTCCTCCAACGTTAAGTCATATCGGACGATGGATGGAATGAGTGAAATAATGATCAAATGAGCTCAGGGTCCACAAAGCTTACAGTTACCCGACATTTGTCTTTGAGGATAAGGGAAAACCCCGGGAAAAAACCTTATCCAGGTAACTCACCCTGACCGAGATTCGAACTCGGGACCTCTTAAAAGTCATTAAAGTTTACATGCACAGCCAGGGAGATGAAGTCATGAGTTGCAGCCAGATTTGATGCAGAAGTACAACATATATACAAAGGACTCAAAATATTTCATTCACTTACAGTTTTGGAATAAAATATTTAAAAATTCTCAAATTCCCCCACATGAAAGACAAAATCACAAATGTTGATATTCAACCCACCATATTTTCCTTTACTTCAACTGATACCACTAGTGGTGTCATGCAATAATTTAGATTAAAATAGGGCCAAAATATCCACAAAATTAAGCAGGAGGAGGGATCTTGCACTCGTTTGGAGTCCGTGGAGTATGTGCATATGTTATTAGGTACCAGGTATCCAAATGATATAATAACATAATGACGTTGTACGGGAAAATCCAAGATTCTGGTTGTTTTTATGACGGCAAGTACTTGGTGCGACCTGAAGTATCAGAAAAGATCGAAGAGATTAGGGAGGCTTTCGTAAGTCCACGCAAAGAGCAAGCCGGAAGCTCAACTTTCCGCATGCCACGGTGTAGAAAATCCGCTGCAAACGTTTGTGAGTGAAGCCGTACAGATCGCAGCTCCGCAAACAATTACAACTCCGCACGCCATTTCACAATGAAATGCATAAGCATATGGAGGATAAAAGTTTCAGCAACATCGACGAGCACTGCCTCTACATTATCTTGCAGGTGAACCGCCTATAACGTTCACATATAGGGCACAGAAATTCCTATTTTTGCAGTAATGCTTCACACTCACCAAAAGCATACGTGATCTGGGCCATATCAACAAAAATGTGTATGTAAATTTTCCCTCAAACAGAGAAGTATCATTGGGCGTCTTACAATTATGTCTTATGTCAACAGCGACTCACAGCAAGGACCTACAGTTACACAATGCTCCGCCATATTTCTGTAATTCTGTTATTTTCAACATGAATGAATTCTTGTACTGACAAAGAGTCAGACCGTGATCTGTCATTAACAACTCACAACCGAAGTACTCAGCCAGGCTCTATGGATAACACGTCTGTATCTATATGCCTCAAGATTTTCAGGATCTGTAACGTCTCATCACAGCTGTCCCCACTAGAATTCGCGATACCCTGGGTGGGGTACGGGACAAACTTGACTGAGGCTTGGAGGTGTACCAAGTGACACATTACATAGTTGTGTTTGCTGAATTTAAGTATAATTTTTCCTATTCCCATTACACTGAGCATTTCTTGGAGAACATGTGTGAACGTACTTGTTCATGATATTTATGCACGCATTGCCTATAGAGGTCATATAGAAACATAGGTAAACTATACTGTAACACATGAACATAAATACTCTAATTTAATTGAGGTTCACTAAGAGAGTCACAAATTATTCCCTCCCACATTATATAAAATAACAACGTTTATATTATGAAGTTTATCTATTTACCTGAACATTAGTAGCAAGTGGTATTAACCATGTTGATAAGTTATTAAAAATGTACTCAAAAATTGTACTTTATTTTTAAATGAAGTATTAATTTATTAATTAAACCACTAATCTGTCTTAAGATTGCTTTCATCAGCTATTTTAACTCTACGTAACAGTTATGTTTAAGTATTGTTTAACATTTATTTTTTCATTTATTGTCTAACTTTAGGGTTGTAACATCAGGTCACTGGTGAACAGGTAAGTGAAGCATGGTATTTTACTTACTATAGCATTAGTATAGTATAAGTATCTGCTTAAACCACATCATATACAGCTGTTTAAGAAATAATCTTACAAACTTCGGATATGGGTTCCTCACACAAAAAGAAGAAAAAAGGTTCATATGTACATATGTGCCATAATCCCTTGTTTTCTCGTTAGGAGGTGTTCAATACAGAGGTACACTTATAACACAAAACTGCTTGCTTCTATACATGCCTGTTCTCGTCGAATCATGGAATGTTGTACCCTTTCAAAAACTCCAGGATGGTGGCGAAAGGTTTCGCAGGCTTCCCTGATACGTCGATGAAGCTGTTCTGCATCCGGGAATACAGCTCCAAAAACCAATTATTTAATATGCCCTCAGAGGTAAAAATCCATAGGACGTAGGTCAGGAGAACGTGCAGGCCATGGAAGTGGTCCTCATCTGCCTATCTATCGGTCATGGTAGATAGCAGTCAGTGCATCTCGAACAATGCGACTATAATGTGCTGGATCCCCATCATACACAAACCATATGTTTTTTCTTACCTGCAGGGGCACATCTTAGCGACATAGGTCGGGAAAAGTGTGCTGGATAAAGTCCCTGTGGACAGCACCAGTAAGACGTGTATATGGACCTACCAGACAGTCACCTACAATTCCAATCTACATATTCAGACTAAACTGTTCCTGATGTCTAGCTTGAAGCACAGCATGAGGATTACGCTCTGCCCATACGTGTACGTTGTGGAAATTGTAATTCCATCTCTCCCAAACGTTACCTCGTCTGACGAGACAAACAATGGATTTTCTGTTTGTGCTACAAACTATCGCAAAAGTTATCCCGTGGTGGATAATCAGCAGGTGAAAAGCCCTGCACACGTTGAATATGATATGGATACCGGAGCTGCTCGTGAAGTGCCCTCCATGCTATCACGCGTGATGTACCAGATGTCACAGCCAATTGTTTGTACTGATACCTGGATCGTCTTCACAAACTTTAACATCTGTTCTTCGCGATCTGGCATAGGAACAACGCTTCGTCTTTGTCGATCAATAGTCCGTGGTGCAACAGCTCCTGTCTCAGCAAGGTGGCGAAGCGACAAAGACAAAGTTTGGATGACTCGGCTGTCTTTAGTCTGAAAATTCCCCCAGATAGAGCCGCGCAGCATCGTGTCCATTATCATTCGCCGACCGTGCATAAAGAGCATGTCTGCCTGTTCATGAAATAAATATCCAGCCATGGTGGAATGAAACACGTGCAGTTAACTCACTACATGTACACAATTGAAACTTTCAAGTCAGACTCATAACAAACGACAAACGTAAACAAGTCTCCATGGCAACACTTCGCCATCTACCGTATGCAGTACAATACGACAAAGCATTCTGTAAGTGGATAGAGAAGTGAAGCTTTGAAGTTGGATCTGAAGGCCGTTGAACTCACACTTTCATTGTGACAGGAGTAACGCCAAAATCAATGAGTATGGGACATATATCCATATAAAGTTTTTTCTTTATTTTGGTGTGAATTGTGTAAAAGTATTTCTGAAACATTCTGATACGGAGTGTTTCAGAGTTCCATCGAATGACTTTAAGGGATTATCAAGGGCTTTGCGGGAACATCTTGAGTTAGGCACTTATACCCAGCGGGATGGCTCAGACGGTTTCGTCTGTGACCCGGGTTTGGGAAGCCCAGCTTCGATTGCCGTGGCCGACCTACCTGAGCTATGAATTATTTTCGAGGGTTTTGTGGGGTCAACAGGCGAATGCTGGGTGGGTTAGTTGCTTCCCCCGAATTTCCTGCCCCTATATCTCATCTTCAATATCATTTCATATCATGTCTGATCTGGTGGTCTCTTACAAGGTAGAAGTCTCGGTGGTGAATGGCGGGATGATATGCTCTAAGTAAAGCACTTCCTCATCCAGTTGGTCGGTTGCCGGTCTTCGAAACGGCTGCTGGGACGGCTTCCGAAACACAGTAGTGGGAATGTCCGCTGTCTTCGGCCTGCCAATATAGGTTTCCATCTAAGTAAAACTTAGGGACCCTGCCCTCTACACTGTCGTGGCTCCTTGGGACGGCCACGCTGTTTCTTCTCTCGCCTCATCATTCCTTCAGGGGATGCTCCACTTAGGGGCACAGGTAGAGTGCCGAATCCTCTCCTTAGTAATCCTAATCCTAGGGCTCAATGATATAATGTTAGCACTTTCTGCACCACTCAGAAGTTTACCTTATGTAGCTCTGTGATAACGTAAGTAGATGTCAAGCCAGCGACACCACATCCACATACAAAGTTCAATTTACCGGTTTCCTATTATTCTTTAATTTACTTCTGTTCTTCAAATTGGATTATGAAGGATATGAAACACTGCACTGAACCATATGTTATTACCGCTGCAGTTAACTCAGTCATGCATATCAAACGAGTATATTTTGAAAAGGGATGGACAACATAGACACTGTGATGTTCTACAGGCATCTTATACATCAGAATTATTTACGGAGGTGACTTCAAAAATTGTCTAATACGTTATTGTCCTTACGAAATGAAAGAGTACGCTGTTATCTCAGGAAAATAAATAACATTAACAAGGCAAATCCAGTCACATTCCTGCTTAAACTTTATTATTTTCACTTCCAGGGGTAATTTTCCCCTTCAGATTCACGGAAGTGGCTAACCTTGGTCCTCCCCATTTCTAAAATCTGATTTTATGAAATAGGAGGGCTGTTCAATAAAGAATGATCATAATCTTTTTACGGTTGTAATCATTCGCACTAAGATTTAATCTTATTATATTCGTTAGCTTAATGTGAAACAAACACGCCGTAGTAGTTTCATTGTTGGTACTCCTGGTTCCCGTCTGTGAGAACCAGGCAAGTTCAGATATAAATATTAAAAGCAGAAGCATTATTAACAGTGAAGTATTCTTCATATTTAAGTTTGAATTTATGATTCACTATGTTTACACTCAGTCTTCACTTACTTGTTGTTGTATATTATACAACAACAAGTAAGTGAAGACTGAGTGTAAACATAGTGACTCATGAATTCAAACTTAAATAAGTTCAGATATGTTCAGTATCGCCTACCGCTGCAATAGAGGTAACACGCGAGGAACAGTATGCGGCTTTGAAATTCTGCTTTCGTCTCAACAAATCTTCAGTTCAGGCCTATACAATGTTACAGGAGGCCTATGGAGAATCTGTTCTTCCTTACAGCACAGCTCAAAGGTGGTTTAGCGTGTTTAAAGAAGGGGGACAATACATTTCAAAGGAAGATGGACCAAGTGCTCCAGGTACTGCTCTTACGGAAGAAAACATCAACACTGCTGCTGCTATTGTGAGAGAGGATCGACGAATTACCTTAAGATCACTTTCTGAAATACTGAACGTTTCATTGGGTGCCACCCACACGTTGGTGACAGAAACATTACACGTGAGACGTGTTTGTGCGCGATGGGATCCAAAATAGCCGCATATTGCCAATGTTGTTGCTGAGTATCTTGCAAAAATCAACGTGAAGTGCATCCCTCACCCTCCCTATAGTCCGGATTTGGCCCCATGTGACCTTTTCCATTCCCTAACTAGAAGAAATGCCTTCGAGGAAGGCATTATCCATCATCAGAAGCAGTGGTGAAAGCTGCGGCGGCAATTTTGAAGGATCTCTCAAAAATGGTTTCCAGCATGTCTTTGAAGACTGACAGAA
The DNA here is from genome assembly GCA_030765055.1 of Mantis religiosa. NCBI lineage: Eukaryota > Metazoa > Arthropoda > Insecta > Mantodea > Mantidae > Mantis > Mantis religiosa. The sequence continues at coordinate 9,013,646 of CM060950.1, read as the reverse complement.
ACGCTGGGACAAGTGCATCGCATTCAGGGGAGAGTATTTTGAGAAGGGCCATCAAAATTTTGAGAATGATTAAAGGTACGTTGTCAAAAAATTGTGACATTCTTTATTGAACAACCCTCGTATTTTCCCGGTAAACCACTAGGGGCTCTCGTATTCGAGATACGCCGCTTGTGGCGACTTATTATTGAGCGGTATATTGGAAATTGGAAAAGGGTCATAAGGCTTGTCACACAGAGAAATGTAAAGGTGCAGTGCTTCAAAGTAGGGTTAATAATATGAAATTCATCCGTCCGAGGGACGTAAATATACCTATTATAAAATATTTAAAATATTTCTACTCCCCTTAAAAACTTGTACCAAACAGCTGAAATTGCACTTCAGCCTTCTGTTAATATTTGGGGAGATTTACGCACACGCATTAAGTTAACCAATAGGGGCAACTTTGGCAGTGAGGTTTGATTCAGAGCATGCGATGCACTTAGTCACACAAATCTATTAAGTTTAACCTGCTATCCCCCACATTTCTGGCAACAAACGCCGTTAATAATGTCTTTTAGTTAATACGCACAAGAGAATTGTGTAGTGTACATTTCTTGTTCGAAATACTTTAAATCCAGGAGCCCTTGTTCCTTTAAGACTCTTTTGGTAACAACTCAACATAATTTTCATGACCGAGGGAGTAGCCTTATTTTCTAGGTTTATTGGGGATATGTCAAGATATTTTTATCTCTAATACGAGGATCTCTCCATAAATATGTGTCTCATTTCCAATTTAGTGAGTTCATTCACGTAAACCCATACACAGTATGACGCTTATGTTTTAAAATGACAAATGTATCCATTGATCCTGTCCTCATTTAGACTGGTGTATGACTCAGGAAGAGATATGTGACGTGTAGTGTTTAATACATGCGGCACCGCAGGCGGTGACACTAATGATACGTGAGATGAAGATGAGACACGGTGGAATCCGATAGCGGGGGAAACCGATCTCATCGCCGTGTTGTCTTAATTTCATTTAGTGGTCGCTAAGTAATGGAGGTCCTCACATATAAGGAGATACCAAATACATTACTGAAAATACTGTATTGACTACCTGAATAAGTGGAAACGTAGAGTCAGACTGAAAAATTGAATGCCATAGCCGGGATTTGAACCGCGGATCCTCTGATCTGCGTCCAGCCGCTCTAACCATTTAGCTACTATGGCCAACGTGCCAACTTGACATTAAATTCTCCAACTGGCTTGTATTTAATTGATCTAATAATGCTCCGAACTATAAAGCCCGGGTCTTAAAGTACTTACAGCATAGTAAGTCGTCATTAAGGTAGTTGTCTCATGTGTTTATGAGAACTCCTAGTGGTTTACCGGGAAAAACACGAGTCAGTTGTACCTAATAGTGGTCCGAACTATAAAGCCCGGGCCTTAAAGTACTTACAGCATAGTAAGTCGTCATTAAGGTAGTTGTCTCATGTGTTTATGAGAACTCCTAGTGGTTTACCGGGAAAAACACGAGTCAGTTGTACCTAATAGTGGTCCGAACTATAAAGCCCGGGACTTAAAGTACTTACAGCATAGTAAGTCGTCATTAAGATAGTTGTCTCATGTGTTTATGAGAACTCCTAGTGGTTTACCGGGTAAAACACGAGTCAGTTGTACCTAATAGTGGTCCGAACTATAAAGCCCGGGGCTTAAAGTACTTACAGCATAGTAAGTCGTCATTAAGATAGTTGTCTCATGTGTTTATGAGAACTCCTAGTGGTTTACCGGGAAAAACACGAGTCAGTTGTACCTAATAGTGGTCCGAACTATAAAGCCCGGGGCTTAAAGTACTTACAGCATAGTAAGTCGTCATTAAGGTAGTTGTCTCATGTGTTCATGAGAACTCCTAGTGGTTTACCGGGAAAACACGAGTCAGTTGTACCTAATAGTGATCCGAACTATAAAGCCCGGGCCTTAAAGTACTTACAGCATAGTAAGTCGTCATTAAGGTAGTTGTCTCATGTGTTTATGAGAACTCCTAGTGGTTTACCGGGAAAGACACGAGTCAGTTGTACCTAATAGTGGTCCGAACTATAAAGCCCGGGCCTTAAAGTACTTACAGCATAGTAAGTCGTCATTAAGGTAGTTGTCTCATGTGTTTATGAGAACTCCTAGTGGTTTACCGGGAAAAACACGAGTCAGTTGTACCTAATAGTGGTCCGAACTATAAAGCCCGGGCCTTAAAGTACTTACAGCATAGTAAGTCGTCATTAAGGTAGTTGTCTCATGTGTTTATGAGAACTCCTAGTGGTTTACAGGGAAAAACACGAGTCAGTTGTACCTAATAGTGGTCCGAACTATAAAGCCCGGGCCTTAAAGTACTTACAGCATAGTAAGTCGTCATTAAGGTAGTTGTCTCATGTGTTTATGAGAACTCCTAGTGGTTTACCGGGAAAAACACGAGTCAGTTGTACCTAATAGTGGTCCGAACTATAAAGCCCGGGCCTTAGAGTACTTACAGCATAGTAAGTCGTCATTAAGGTAGTTGTCTCATGTGTTTATGAGAACTCCTAGTGGTTTACCGGGAAAAACACGAGTCAGTTGTACCTAATAGTGGTCCGAACTATAAAGCCCGGGCCTTAAAGTACTTACAGCATAGTAAGTCGCCATTAAGGTAGTTGTCTCATGTGTTTATGAGAAGTCATAGTGGTTTACCGGGAAAAACACGAGTCAGTTGGAGAATTTAATGTCATGTTGGCACTTCGGCTATAGTAGCTCAATGGTTAGAGCGGCTGGACGGAGACCAGAAGATCCGTGGTTCAGGTCCCGGCTATGGCATTGAATTTTTCATTCTGGTTCTACGTTTCTACAATTTAGCCTACACACGGCCAGTGTGAAAGAGCAATTAATTTATATTGCCTGAATAAGGACTTAATAGGTCAATGTGACAAACAACCATCTTTCTAAGTATTTATAGGACTGAAAGCAAACAAGTACACATAAAGACCAAACTACAAGCAACCAGGTGTGTTAAATGGCGCCTGTGGTACCGTCCGTAATAAGAGCGGAAGTTAAACCCTACCAAAGAGGAGATTAACCACTGGACTCAAAGGATTTCCCTTCAAAATTACACTTTCACTTCCCCACAGTTACACGAGGTGCTGTGTAATCATCTCGTACTCACTGCATGTGACTAAGGTTGTGTGGAGAGTAAAATTAGCAGAGGGTTTAATCAAGGTTGCCAACCAACATATGCAGTGATTCCTTTTCTAAAGAACCGTCAAACTGCCAGTTGTCCCTTACCAGTGTGTATATATCTTTGTACACCGTTTACTTCTTCTTCTTCTTCTTCTTCTTCTTCACTTCATGGCATAGGCAATCAAGTGCCTGCTCCGCCTTCGAAGTCCTCCAGCCATCGTTTCCTGGGTCTGCCCACCGATCTCCTACCTTTAGGATGATACTGTAATATTTGTTTTGTAAGTCTATTATTTGGCATTCTTTCAACATGTTCCTTCAATTTTTGTTTGAGATCTTTTAACCTATCATTCATACTAAAAATGTCCAGCTCTTCTCTTATATTTTCATTTCTTATTAAGTCCCTCTTCGTGCATCCTTTCACACTTCTCAAAAATTTCATTTCTGAAGCCTGTATTTTACTCTGTTGCTTTTTAGTTAACGTCCAAGTCTCACTTTTGTATGTCAGTATAGGTACAGCCATAACTTTGTGGAACTTTAATTTTGTTTCTTTACGTGTTTTTTTCCTAAATCTTCTATTTATTGTTCCACGCTCTTTTTGAAATTTGCATATTTTATTGTAGACATCATATTCCCTGTCATAACTAACATCAGTTCCCAAGTAGTTAAAATGGCTTACCTGTTCAACGCAACGGTTATTTATAACTATTTTTGTTCTAATTGGCTCTTTCCCAATGAATGCCATTACCTTTGATTTTATAAAAGAAATTTTCATTAATAATAACTAAACACTAGTAACACAACTTCACTCACTTGGGTGAGTGTCAAGCTGAGTGGCTGAGGATAAAGCAGATGTTTGCTTTGAAACCGGTCCCAGGATTTAAATAAGATAAGTGCAGTTTGGTTACTAGTGTTTAGTTATTATTAATAACCTAGTTTACTTCACTGTCAGCAGCTTCAGTTTTTTACATAGAAATTTTCATGTTCTCCTATTGCTTACAAAGTTCACTAAGTTTAAAAATAGATTTTTGCAGGGCAGACTCGCTATTTTGTATAATAACTAAGTTGTCAGCAAACAATAAAATATTTCAAAAGTTTTTATTTGAAATTTTAAAACCTACATTCACTAGCTGCTTCCATTTGCACACTAGGTCGTCAATATAAATACTAAAAAGTGTAGGTGATAAAGTACACCCTTGTCTGATTAGTAAGAATTTTTTTTAGAAATTTTACCGTTGGTCCTCACATTTATTTATTTTTGTTTGGAAGTAGAGGCATTGTATCATTTTTACTAATTGTTGTGGGTATCCTCGTCCTTCCAATATTTGCCATATTTTGCATCGGTTTACCCTATCGAAGGCTTTTTCAAAGTCAACAAACACCATGTGCGTTTCTTTGTTAAACTTCCTATGTTTTTCAATTAGTTGTTTAACAATAAAAATGTTATCTACACAGGATCTGCCTCTTCTATATCCACTTTGTTCTTCCGACAGAAGACATTCAGCTATATTCTGCAACCCTTTACTAACACGTGAAATTTGAGAGAACACAAGAGAGTTACAAAAAGCAAAACTAAAATTGCAGTGCCTTGATATTATAGATCTGGATGTCTAGGAGGACTGAATCCCCTGAGCCCTTCTGTGCTTAAACCCCTGATGACGAACATGATTCAGAAACTATTTCAAGCTTTCGATCTACTGGATAATGTCAAGTTCTATTATTCAATAGTAGAATGTATTTGGGAATAGACAGGGAAAAATTAATTGAATTTATAATAGATTCATTCCCGCTGGGTGCTCAATTCTACTCCTATGCGTTTTGATGTTGCCCAAGGGACTATGAGCATTACTGACACAGTATTATGCTCCTGTAAATCAGTGGTAAAGAGAAAATAACTACAAATAGCTGTGGCCAATTTTCAGTAACTATCAGGTGACACCTTACTACGGCTCTTATGTGAAAGTTATAAATCTGACTTAAAGGGAACTCTTCTATTCAAATGTTATTTTGAAACTTCCGCAAACCAGATACAGACGTGTGCAAATTATTAGACACATTCATGTGTTTTTATTTTGTTTCACTTTAACATTCAAAATAATAGTTATTCACCACCGTAACCTATTTCAATTTGTCGTAATTCTTTTCCTTGCTATAATATAAAGCATATTCAATGAAATTTCTCTCTTAATAATAGCTTGGAGATTTTTCTTTTACTTATAGTAATTAGGTGGTAGCTCTGAATTAAGAGCAGCCATTTTCTGTTTATCCAACTGTTTGGTGATATTGCATTCATTTGGTGAATGTAGTAACTGAAGATTGTTAACATTTGCCATTATTGTGTTTTATGGCTAATATATCCTCAGTATTTATTATTAATTGATCTCAAGCCAGGTAACATCGTGTATCTTATCCTTAGCATTCACATTGATTCAAAAGTGAGGTTATGGGTAAAACTGCTGACTTATCCCCCAGGAAAGTAGCTGTAACTGAGAGACTTTTGAAGGAAACTTTATTCACAACGTGTAATAGCTAAGAAATTGTGATTTCACAAAAATGTGTTAGTCGCATTAATCAAGCTTTAACATTCGGTGAGACGCTGACCTCACAAAGGGATGGAAAATGCGGGAGGAAAAGAAAGCTATCACCAAGAATGCAAAGAAAACTTGTGCAGGTGGCAAAACAAAATAGAAGAGCAACCAACATTGACCTCAGTAATCAACTAAAGCAGTACGGTACAGAAATATCAGCCTCAGTAGTTCACAGAAGATTATGTGAAGCAGGTTTACCAGCACGCAGGCCTCGTAAAAAGGCTAAACTGACACCTGCAATGGCAAAAAAAAAAAACGTTTACAATGGGCCAAAGGGATGCAGAAACATCCATTGGAATTTTGGAGAAAGGTAAATAGTATGAAAATTGTATATAGCATAAAATTAAAATATGTACATGTAAATTTTATGGAAATGAAATAAACAGCCTAAACCTTTGTTTCGCTCATTGCTGGTTTTGTTATACTATCTTTGAGCAATGTTAAAACTGTTTAATATTAATAGAATTTTTTATTGTTTCTGGTAATTTTCTCAGATGAATCCATGCTTGAAGTATGTGAAGAGAGCAGCCAATATGTGAGAAGGACAGATAAAAAAGCATTTTCCCCTCAGGGTGTCGATCAATGAGTACAGCACCCAACATCAAAAATGGTCTGGAGCTGTATGTCTGTCCATGGACCTGGAAGATTATACATAGTTGTGGGATCTATGGAGCAGAAACAGTATTAAAGTGTATTAGAAACAAGACTATTTCCGCAAAGTAAAGAATGGTTTCCAAATGGTGATTTTGTGTTCATGCATGACAGTGCTCCCTGCCATAGAGCAAAATCTGTAACCCAGTTCCTCAAAGAAAACAATGTAAAAGTACTACCATGGCAGGGGAATAGACCCGATTTAAATCCAATAGATAAACTGTGGGGTATTGTTAAGTAGAATCTGAAAAAATTGAAAATAACAACAAAAGTTCAGTTTATTGAGGGCCCGATAAGCATTTGGCACAAAGGAAAAGTGCTCCACCCTTGTAGAGAGCATGCCTAAACGCATCAAAATGGAAATAAAGGCTAAAGAAATGCATACAAAATACTATGAGTTGAACAAAATATTTTGTAACATTATTTCTGTTAAATAAATGTAAAACAAACGGTATATGTTAAAAATTTCACCATTGAGTCTAACAATTTGCACACGTCTGTATTTCTTCACAGAGGGATGCTAATCAGATGCTCGCCATGTTCTGTACAGTCGTGCATAAACAAGCGCACCTCAGCATACGTATTTCTCATAGTACTGAGGGTAAACAGCGGGTGCTTTATAGAATGGATGAGAAGTTCTAAAAACTGTCAGAAACAAAAATAAATAATATTAAAAAACGCTATGCCACAGTTGAAGCCAAGAATACGAGGTGTGATCAAAAAGTTTCTGGAATGGCTTCACGACAATACTGCCGCTAATATTTCTTTAATTCTTACCGATACTTTACATATAGCGTTCCTTCCCAATAAAAATGAGAGATCACGTGACTTTCTGTGAACTTCCAGTGACGACGTATAAGCTCTGAAGTGAACACGTGTTTTCCATGGACTGCGATTTTTCCGCGTAGCAAAAATGTCAAGTTTATAAAGAACAAAAGGAAACATCAAATGTTTGCTTTTTACTCGGTAAAACTGCAACAGAAGCCTATTAAATGTTAACAAGAGCTTATGTGGAGGATGTTATGGACAAACTGCAAGCATTTCAGTGGTTTTCGAAATTTCAAAGTGGTGTGACATCAGTTAAAGATGCAAATCGTTCTGGGCGAACCTGTTCCAGCAAAACATATGAAAATATCAATCAGGTGAGGCAACTGGTCCTAAATGACAGACGCATTACAATAAGTCAACTTTCTGACTCATTAGGACTCCCCTTTGAAAGTATTCAAAGCATTTTGAAAGACGAGTTGTACCTGAGAAGAATTGCCACCAAGCTCGTGCCCCGCCTGCTTTCAAATGACCAAAAGGAAAGCTGTATGTTTTTCTGCAAACATCAGCTTCGAAATAATCAACAGTTTATGGAGAAAATTATTACTGGCGATGAAACGTAGGCTTATGGGTGAGATCCAGAAACGAAGCAGCAAACCACACAATGGAAGAGGTCTTCATCTCCATGCCCGAAAAAGGCTAATCAAGTTCGATACAAAGTGAAGTCAGTGATGATCGTGGTCGTTACATTAAAGGCATTGTACGAGGGCTGTACAATAAAGAAATATCACAATTTTCTTTGACAACGTACCTCTACTCATCCTCATAATTTAGATGATCCTTCTCAAAACTGTCTGCCCTAAATGTGATGCACTTGTTCCAGCGTTTCTGCCAGTCTTCAAAGACATGCTGGAAACCATTTTTGAGAGATCCCTCAAAATTGCCTCCACAGCCTTCACCACTGCCTCTGATGATGGATAACGCCTCCCAAGAAGCCGTTTCGTCAAGTTAGGGAATAGTAAAAGTCACATGGGGCTAAATCCGGACAATAGGGAGGGTGAGGGATGCACTTCACAATGCGCATTATCGTGGTGCAGCATCCAGCCTGCTTCACGGAAATGTGATCTTTTGCGCCTGATATAGACTTGCAATGTTTTCAGGACATCCCTGTAGTATTGTCCAGTTACTGATGTGTGTGCAGGTACAACATGCTGATAAACCATTCCATGAATATCAAAGAATGAGATGACCGTAACTTTCCTAGCAGAAGCAACCACTTTTGCTTCTTTGGGGGTTGGTGACGAAGCAGATTTCCGCACTGAGCTTTGCCGTTTGCTCTCAGGATCAAAATGATGTAGCCAAATTTCATCAGCAGTGACTACGTTTGAAAGAAACTCCGAATCTTACTCTAACATCAACATTAACTGCATGCATACGTGCATGCGAATGTCCTATGTTCGGGAATCAACAGTCTTGGAAGCCATCGCGCACAAACACGTCTCATGGGTAATGCTTCTGTCACCAACGTGTGGGTGGCACCCAATGAAATGTTCAGTATTTCAGCAAGTGATCTTAAGAGAATTCGCCGATCCTCTGTCACAATGGCAGCAGCAGTGTTGATGTTTTCTTCTGTAAGAGCAGTAACTGGAGCACCGGGTCCACCTACCTTTGAAATTGATTGTCTCCCCTCTTTAAACATTTTAAACCATCTTCGAGCTGTGCTGTAGGGAAGAACAGACTCTCCATAGGCCTTCTGTAACATTGTATAGGCCTCAACTGAAGATTTGTTTAGAGGAAAGCAGAATTTCAAATCCGCATATTGTTCCTCGCGTGTTACCTCCATTGCAGCGGTTGGCGATTCCAAACATGTCTGAACTTGCCTGGTTCTCACAGGCGGAAACCAGGAGTACCAAAATGAAACCATAATTTTTACGGTCATAATTTTTCGCACTAAAATTCAATCTTATTATATTCTGTTAGCTTAATGTGAAACAAACACGCCGTAGCAGTTTCGTTGTTGGTACTCCGGGATCCCGCCGGTGAGAACCAGGCACTTTCCGACATGTTCACTATCGGGTACCGCTGCTATGGAGGAAACATGCAGTTAAAGTTGATGTTAGAGGTTGCTTCTGCTGGGAAAGTTATGGTTATCTCATTCTTTGATATTCATGGAATGGTTTATCAGCATGTTGTACCTGCACACACATCAGTAACTGTACAATACTACAAGAATGTCATGGAAACATTACAAGTCCATATCAGGCACAAAAGACCACATTTCCGTGAAGCAGGCTGGATGCTGCACCACGATAATGTGCGGCCGCATATTATCAATTATTTTGATGAATATCTTGCAAAACTGAACGTGAAGCGCATCCCTCACCTTCCCTATAGTCCGGATTGAGCCCCATGTGACTTTCTCTATTCCCTAACTTTAAAAAACGCTTTTGTGGGAGGCATTATCCATCATCAGAAGCAGTGGTGAAGGCTGCGGAAGCGATTTTGAAGGATCTCTGAAAAATGGTTTACAGCATGTCTTTGAAGACTGGCGGAAATGCTGGGACAAGTGTATCGCATTCAGGGGAGACTATTTTGAAAAGGACTATAAAAATTATGAGGATGAGGTAAGGCACGTTGTCAAAAAAATTGTGATCACTCCTTATTGAACAGCCCTCGTTTATACTTGGAGAGCCTATATGAAACTACACCGAATGGTTAAGAAATTTTCAAAAGAGTGTAGGATGAGGAGCGCACTGATGTTTCAAGCTACCAGCACCGCCCAAGTCTTGAGAACGAGAGACACTCTGTTTACTCGCTTAATAAGATTAGATGTTTATGTACAGTAAGTCTCAATGCTCCTTTACATCTGTAAAGTCTCCGTTAGGTATATAGATATAGGAAGTAAGCAATAAGAAGCAATTTTTGTTCAATGGATGTATCCCCTTTTAAATTTCAATGAAAAGAATATTTCCGTTGCCTCACTCCTTTGCAGATTGATTTTGTACCATATTCCTTGGGTGAAGTGTTGTGGGTCAGGTTTTAAAGCAATGGGCGTATTAAAATGGAAGTTTTATTGAGAAAGAAATTCAGTAAGAGTTATTATATTCTGTCTCAAACTATAATGATTGAATGGGATTGGTGTGGATTGTTCGGAGGGAATTAGGCACCTCGACCAGACTGGTCTTAAGTATAATAACACTTTTGAAAACATACTGGAGGGAACAAAGAAACATAAATTCTCTAAGGCTATCGCTGGTTGGTGGAAGGAAACTTATGGGCGATCAGGCACCGTCTTCCATAAAACAACTCTATAAATTGTCATGAATACAGTTCAATTAACTTGGGGTGGCAGCTGAGTAAAGATGCACACTAAAAGGAATTAGCCTGTATCCAATCATAAAAGGAAACTGAGAATGATTTGTACACGTACAGTAGTTGACGCATGCACCATCAATGGCTCCACATGTATAAATCATCCTCAGTCTCCTTTCAGGATTGGTAATGACTAATTACATTTAGTGTGCATCTTTACACAGCTGCCACCTCAAAGTAATCAGAGTGTACAACGCTTGTAGCTATAACTTATGCTTAATTAACTTTTCTGAACTTAAATGTTTGTAAACAAATAATTTATTGCTCGTCCTGACGTTCCCATGCATGCAGTGACTGAGGATCGCCACCTAGACAGGAAGTTCCCATACAAGGTTGTACTATTTTAACCCCTCCATAAGCTCCTTAAGTTTTGTTCAAAATCTTTTGAATCACTCTGTATTCTAGCCTGGCAGGGAAGAAATTAAAGGCAACATGAACTTTTTCCAGCTGTTAGGCCATAAGTAGAGGAGTAAGTCCTCAGAGACTGCCACCTCTCCCCCTTGTGCTCTCTCCTTCAACACCCCTTAAACGTCCACTTTACTTGTCTTTTAGTTTTCACTAATATCTCAATCACTGTTTGTTATAAACTGATAGTATGAGTAATATGCAGTTGTTATCATCAACATGCATTGTTTAAAAGAAAAGGACATTTTATGATTTTTTTCTGACCTTAATACTTTAACCCAAATATGCTAAACTAAGGTAGAAAATTCGCTTGGGAAGTTGTACTCTTGTGGTTTTATTTTTAGAGATAGTGCTAGGACACTATCACAAAATGGCCCAAATAAAGCTTTACGAGCCTTCAAACAATGTGAGTTCATACATGTACTGTTGGGGGTCGGGAACAGGCACAGGGTGCACGTCAATAGCCTTGTAGGCGTTAATGAGGGGACCCGGCGCTGCGGCAGCGCTCGCTGCGTATTTCTTATGTTTCTTAAAGTAGAGCAGACTATAAACTTGTATTGCCACTATAGACTATATTAAAATACAAATGTATTTATAACAAAAACCGATTTGCCGTGTTATGTTAAGCTTTGCCGGGTTTGGTTCGCAGGAGCTTTTCTCCTAACTTTGCTGCTGAAATCTACTTTAATAAATAACTCATAAAAAGCTATGTTCATAAATCTTTCTATTCCTGATTGATTACTATTGACATTGTATGGTATTTCAGACACAATAGGTATAAATCTGAAATTTGGACCAAAGATATCTTATCATTGTACTTGTTCTACTTTTAAAACTTCGAAAGAAGGAAAACCCTATCTTTAAAATTCAAAAAATATTATTGTAACTTAAACCATGCTTAACCATCAAAAATGTTGTATTGATTATCGTCCATAACCCGTGCGATATAACACGAATGTCCACAGCGGTGCTCGCATATGGCCGAGGAAAGCAAACAAAACTTTCTGTCACAATAATTCCGAGTATTCCCATTGGATCACTGTGATACCGAAATTAAAGGATTGCAATAAGTAAATAATCACGATGGATTTCAAAGGAATGTTGGTTCTTTGTTACAACGCGTGCAGGTGCAGTGGAGTCAAATAACAGTTGGGGGAGGGTAGTTGTTATAACAAAAGAAATGTAAGAAACAGTGTCCTTAACAGATTTCTAAAGGGTAGCACTTTTTGTTGAATGGAGTATTCTTCAGACCCTTCATAATGGCATGACAAAATAGTCACAAAGGGAATATTTTTTTGAATAATGGGCTTCCAGAAAGTGAAAGCTATACAATCAGGCGCAACTGTGGAAGACAGTTGTGGATTGGAGCCGATTAGGGCAGTCCTCTTCTTCTCTCTTTGTCGAGGGAAGACCAGAAGTGATGAGAGAAGATTTTTGTTGGTTTATACGTAACTAATTAAGTATTATCGAGTAATAAGCATTCCGCCTACAGTAACTCTAAACAGTGATATATTGGTAACCCTTGGTCGGCAACTTCGAGTTTAATGTAATAATAAAAGAAGCAGTCATTAAACCAGTTTGAAACGGGCATTCCAGTGTCATTAAAACCATCCTTCCCATTCATATCCACGCGTACCCTGGGAGAAACCTCATTGCTTCACCCTGAGCTAAACACCCATTATTTACATTTGCATCAAACTGTCGCCCCAAAGTAGAACTCTTTGCTCGACAATATAGTTGCTTCAATGGAAATGATTGCCCATCGTGTGATACTGTTGTGAGGTGGAAAAGGACTTTTCAAAATGGTCACATGCCCCTGACAGGTGAGCGGGAAGACCGTCCATGACAGACGATGTGTAGTAGTGTCTAACGCCCGCTTTTACTACATACGGCACCGCAGACAGGCGATGCTGTCACAGTGAAGAAAGTGGAGTGTTTAATACTGGAAGACAGACGAGCAATCATCCAAATGACCATGTATGAGACACATCTTAGTTATGGCAGTGTGTGGAAAATTGTTCATGCTGAACTGCACATATCTAAGGTGTCTGCACGGTGGGTTACACGTTTGTTAACCCCTTTCCAAAAGCAAACACGGTGTGACCCTTCAACACAAATGTTGATGCTGTAGGAACAGCATGAGGATGATTTTTTGCTCGTTTGATAACCATGGATGAATCCTGGATCTATCAGTATGATCGACGACTCGCCAAGCGTCAGTGGTACACAGGAGTTGTAACAAGAGAAGAGTAAACAGTTGTAAAGTGTTGTAACGAGAGTTGATGTAAACAGATGTAATCAGAACGCTGTGTGTTATTGTCATCGACCTTGGTATATTGAATGAAATGTGTAGTGTTTAACGCCCGCTTTTACTACATACTGCACCGCAGGCGATGACATTGGTGATACTTGAGATGAAGTGAGATGAAGCTGGAGCACCAGTGGAATGAGATAGCGGGGGAAACAGGAGACACCGGAGAAAACCCGCCCCAGCGCCGTGTTTTCCACCACAAATCTCACTTTGCGGACGCCTGGGATCGAACCCGGGCCGCCTTGGTGATAGCCAAGCGGTCTAACCACTGAGCCACGGAGCGGCATACCTTGGTAGATTGTGATTGTGTATGTGATGTAATGCGACTATTGTAAGAATGGAACAGATTGTATTTCTATGGAAATAAAGAACATGTGGCATTTCTGCAACTTGGACTTTTAATTCTACGAACCCACAAAGTCAAAATATATTCACCAATAAGTAGTACAAAATATTATTCAGAACAAATAGCTGTTCACATACACAGCCAAAGACAAAAGAAAAAATACCATCATTGGAGTTACTGTTGTACCAGCAGAAAGCGTGGAAGATCCCTTACAAAACAAGGCTTAGTTCAGAAATATCTGTTCAGTATTACAGAAGTTATGATCAATGTTCTGAAAGCTTACAAAAAGGGGCGTGGCAGAAAATTAACACCCACTAATATAATAAGCGTATTAGGTATAAAATAATGCTCCAATAAACTTTTGAACTATATATTTGTAATCCAGAGGGATGAAATTGTAATAAAATGTAAGAATAAAGTTGTGAATTTTAATCTCAAGTGCAGTACCGTCTCACCTTAAAACATAATTATGTTAAAAGTACCAATAAATTGTAAATGAAATGTGTCATGTTGCAAATGAAGTACGTGTTGCTCACACAGATCTATACTATCAGCTTTACATACCTTACGGTGTACAAATGAAAGTTACATTTTATTATACTCAGATTACAGTGAAGTTGTAAATTACTTTGTGACGCTGTTGTAAATACAGAATCTCTAGAGACCGAGCACTACGCTCTATAAGCGAACAATCCCCTCGTCTCAATTGCGTCACTGCTACACCACAACAAACTACCCGATAAGCTGTACGTGCAGGAACAGAAATGCTGGCTCCATTAACTGGCATAGAAACCGTTAGCTCAAGCGTTCCTGAACTTTAGTTATGCTCAGGTATCGAAGACGCTGCAAATGCACGTAAGAGATAATTCTGAAAATTAAAAAAGGGAATTACCGAGTGTAGTGGCTCAGGTGGTTTCGTCTGTGGCCCGTATCCGGCAGGCCCGAGCTCGATTCCCGTAGCCGACCTACCTGACCCATGCGTTTTTCGGGAGTTTTCCCGGGTGGCTAGGCGGATGCTGGCTAAGTGAACTACATCCCCCCGAATTTCCTGTCTCTCAATTTCTTCTCGATTGTCCTTTCATAACATCTCTCCTGTAGTGGTCTGCATCAGGGTAGAAAATGTCAGCGGAAGTCTCGGCGCTGCATGGCAGGATGATATGCTCTCAGTACAACTTCCTTCTCCGATAGGACGGTCTCCGGCCTCCGAACCCGGTCTCAAAGGGCCGTTTCCATACCGCAGTCGGATGAGCTGCCGGTTGTGCTGGCCTACCAGGGAGTTGCCAACTGGTAAACTGTATGGAACCTGCCCCCTGCACTGTCATAAATCCTGATAACCATTCTCTGCCTCCTCTCACCTCATCCTTCCTTGCTGGGAAGCCCCACTTGAGTCAAAGATACATACGAGTGCTGTTCCATAAAGAATGATCATAACTTGTTTACGGTCATAATTTTTCGCACTAAAATTTAATCATATTATATTCTGTTAGCTTAATGTGACACAAACACGCCGTAGAAGTTCCCGCCTGTGATAACTAGGCAACTTCAGACATGTTCCGTATCGCCTACCGCTGCAGTGGAAGTAAAACGCGAAGAACAATATGCGGCTTTGAAATTCTGCTTTCGTCTCAACAAATCCTCAGTTGAGGCCTGTAAGATGTTACAGGAGGCCTATGGAGAGTCTGCTCTTCCCTACAGCACAGCTCAAAGGTGGTTTAAAGTGTTTAAAGTTGGGAGACAATCAATTTCAAAGGAAGGTGAACCCGGTGCTCCAGTTACTGCTCTTACGGAAGAAAACATGAACAACACTGCCACTACCATTGTGACAGAGGATCCACCAATTACCTTAAGATCACTTTCTGAAGTACTCAACATTTCATTGGGTGCCACATTTCCGTGAAGTAGGCTGGATGCTGCACCACGATAATGCGTGGCCACATATTGCCAATGTTGTTGCTGAATATCTTGCAAAAATCAACGTGAAGTGCATCCCTCACACTCCCTATAGTCCGGATTTAGCACTATGTGACTTCTTTCTGTTCCCTAACTTAAAGAAACGCCTTCGTGGGGGCATTATTCGTCATCAGAAGCAGTGGTGAAGGCTGCGGAGGCGATTTTGAGGGATCTCTGAAAAATGGTTTCCAGCATGTCTTAAAAGACTGGCAGAAACACTGGGACAAGTACATCGCATTCAGGGGAGAAAATTTTGAGAAGAACCATCAAAATTATGAAAATGAGTAAAGGAACGTTGTGAAAATAAATGGTGATAATTCTTTATTGAACAACCCTCGTATATTGTCGCCAGGCGTTGTTGTGCTGCGGCCGGCGCGTGCGAAAGAGACAGATAACCTCCAGGTCACGCCACGGAGCCGATGCGCGCTTGCTACTTGCCTAGAGACAAAGAGCCAGAGAGATGTCTGGACACCTCCCTCTCCTTCGCCAGCCGTCGTGAAAGCCCGTGAAGCTTCAAAAACTTTCGAGAAACGATGGTTTGGTTATAAAAGTGTTGTAGCTAGTCGGACAGCTCCGAGTGCTGGTAATCCCGGTGATGCTATATGCCTGCGAGATCTGGGACATGGCAGCAGGTTGCGCCACGAAGCATCGGATCTTCCATATGTGGAGGATGAAATTAGGCTCCGGGCTTCAAAATTATACGCAAGTTTACCATCACACAGAAGCGCCCTTATTAGATCATTGGGAGATTATGACCCCCCTAGACGCCGATCTAGACTGCACCGGGTCCTCCGTATGGCATGCGGGCACGCTAGATAACGCAGGAGCTGATCCTATTAGCAGCTCAAGCTGAGCTCCTCATAATTCTTCTAAGCTGTTTGGCATATATATTTTCCCCAACTAAAAAATTAAACAAAAATAAAGATTTGGGTGCAAAGTACTGCATCCTCCCCTTCAACCAGAAGGTACTTCTGTAACCTGTAAATTAACTCCCAACCAAAAGACCTACATCACCTTCATCCTATAAACTTCAATTCTAAATCCTACCTGCGGTAAAACCCTTAACGGGTGGGCACGCAGCAAAAACCTTCTGGCTGTATACAGCCAGCCAGCACGAGCGAGCGAGCGACAGCTCCGTGGTGCAGCGGAACATTCAGTGAGTGAATGGAGCCGTTAACGAGCTTGTGAATTGAGTGTGTAGCTGTGTGGACCTGTGGCAAACGACCTTGAAGGTTGCGTTTGTAAATGTTACGTAACTCTTTTGAATTTCTGTAAACTTGACTTTTAATTTTATGAAGCCACAAGGTTGCAATATATATGTGCTCGCAGTGCCGAAACCTCTTCGTACCGTAATCCCATCCAAACCATCAAAGGGAAATAAATTTGTTGGTTTTGGACAGACATAGAATAAAACATTTTGTTTCAGATAAAAGTTGGAACGTTATATATAGGACCGTTAGTTGAGGTACCGATAAGAAAAAGCTAAGCTTTGGAACTCAGTAGTTTTTTTTTTTTTCCTTATAATATTACACTTTCCCCTCATTCATTAACTCCGCAGTAGTTGCACGCGGACCCACAGTATGCACGAAAAGTACGTTTTATTTCCCTTTAGATTCTGTTAAATTATGAATCTCGTGACTCCAGCAAGTTACTCATTTGTTTCAGTTGGACTTTCACAGCGGTTTTTAAATGGTCAATAAACTGCAGACCCGAGTAGGGACGTTGGAAACTAACCGCATTGTAGCCGTCCGCAGAAATAGTGGGGGTGAACTAGAATGGTTATACAGTAGTTTATTCTCAAAGGTTTTTATTTATCCATTTTGTTGCAGACTATATCCTAATGAAAGAGAGCCTGAAGGAATCACGAAGATTGCTATTGAGAATCTGCAGAGTGACTAAGAAAACTGCGGACAGAGATGTGTAAGTTGAAGCACTGCAGTAATCAATGTGTACCATTTATTCCGTTTGCGATATTAGACAGCATTTGCTTATGAATTTGAAATATAAGGTACAGAGTTAATAAACCGGCAAGTTGTGTAGAACTGGATAGAATTTATTGATTTATGGAAGTTATGCACTTAGAAAATGAAAGTGAAATATGGTAAATTGTATATGCTGTGCTACCTTGTCCTTATTTACATGTAAATCCATATTTTCCCCTTGTAGAAACGTCGTGGCTACAAATATCACACTACTACTGACACATCCTCGAACAGACGTCTAAGAATGAGTAAAGTGTTGCTCAGATATGTCCACAGAATGGTGTAATTCAATTTACCGATTGGGTGACTCTTGCAGTAACGTCAGTGACTCGCATTCGGGGGCTCGTGGAATCGATTCCACGACCAACCTTCGTAACCTTGGGATTTCTCGGTGGGGGGAGGAGTTCCGGGTCACTTGGTCAATGTTGGAAATGATAATTAACCTCAAGTCACCCATTTCCGTTCCTTTCATTTCACTCATTTCATTCTCTCCATTCGGCCTCTCCGGATAGTAAGAGTCGTTGGTGCTAAGCTGGGTTGGTGTTTGCGCTCTGTAAATACGGTGTTCGGCTGAGGGGATGCTGCAGACGGCCAGACTCGCTTCCAGATCAGCCAGACCTGGCTGGTTAGTGCCGGGATATGTATGGAGACTTGGAACTAGGTGGAGCTGAAGAAACTGCCTTCTTCTGCTACGGACTTACCGCGACTGTTGTGAAGCCTATAATGGCTTCTAATCGCATGTAGGGTACTCTCATGTGATCCTTCTTCTTGTGGTCTTACACACAATAATACAGGCAGACAGTAAATCAATATAGCATTTTTTAATACAGCTCTGTTCTTAAGATGTGTAATTGTTTGCGGATGAAGTCACAAATTACTTAAGAGGTTATTTCGACTATAACTGCGATCATTGCTTTGTTATGTTTCTAAGTATTACCAGGACATTGTTTGATCTTTTTCTCTAAAGCGAGTGCCGAGTTCACGTAGTTGTACAGGACTTTTGACTTGTGTCTTGAAGTACCCTATTTGAAACTGCAACGTTATTTGCTCATTTTTTCCACAAAAACAATTTCAAAATTCATTGAGATCTATGTCAAGGTTTAACTAATTCTCATGCATTCTTGCATAGCTGATATGAGAACGAAATGTCTGTTATGCTTACCCTGTGTTCAGATGTCATGACAGTGAGAGTCAATGTTGATTCTGCCGGATAGAGGCTGTAGCGGTAGGCAATCTATCCGGCAGAATCAGCAGAATACTCGCCAAATACATTAGAACCATCGACAAGCCACCTCCGAAGATGTCTATTGAGACCGGTGAAAGACAAACTGGACTTACAAGTTCCGGGAGTGTACCGCATTCCCTGTCAATGTGGGACACCGTATACAGGACAAACCGGAAGCACCGTCGCTACCAGAATAAACGAACATGAACGGAACATTCGTTTAATGCAACCTGAGAAGTCTGGGCTTGCAGAGCATTGTTTTGATAACGACCATAGAGCCAATTTTTAGGAGAAGACCATCTTGGCAATATGTGACACTTACTGGGAGCGGGAATTAAGGAGGCTTTGGCCATTTCCTCCGAAAGAAGCACGCTTAGTCCTCTTGGAAACCGACCCTAAAATGGAAATCCGTCGATTTAAGAAGCACAGATCAATACAGCTTGATAATCAAGTTAAATAGTTACGTTTCTTTGATCCAATTAATTTTCTATACTCACGCAATTTCCTGATCTGGCATTTAATTTACTGAAAACAGTCTTTTGTTCAGTAATGCGAATTTTGATAGTGTTATGTCTTTGTTTATATTGATGTTATATCCAGTGTTTCATTTCTGGTTATAACATTTAATAAATATCCTGATGATGTGAGAGATGCACACTCCCAAAACGTCGATTTCTATTCGTCTTTACATCTGACTTGCTTCCCGAGAAGAAATTGAGCATATTTTTCGCCAGGAAAGCTTCAGGTCTTATTTTACATAAAGTTATGTTACCGTTGATTAACCATGGTGTGCCGAATTGGAGGCCAATCCCATACAACGCGTGATTTTTAGTTCTTCTTCGTGTGAGAAATATCATTATTTACGTAATTTATGTAACATTTAAAAACATACAAATTAATGCAACTTTTTTTCTCTTAATGCTTCACACTTAGTGCAGCATATTACACGTCTATTTATATTGCGCATAGAAATGTACCTCTACGATTTCTGCAAAATGACTTAAATATTACAACTGAATACCTTATAAAATAGTAATAATAATTTTTGGAAATAAAACGGGTAATAGGCCTAACTCAAATTCCAATCACTCGTCCTCAAATTATTATTTTCGTGTAAAATGAACGTTCAAAATCATTACTCAATAAACCTCGCAAACTAATATAACAATAAGGAATTTAATTCGTCCAAGCATTTTTAATATTTACAGAGGCTGACAGAAGTATTCCAAGAATATAACATGTAACATTACATGTAATATAAATACTGTAATATTTATTTGGCAGCGTTGAAATTTTAAATTGTAAACATTAGCCTTTAGTGTCTCGGAAACAATATTCAAAATATCACTTCAATATATAGTATTTATTCTATTGTCCCTCTTATTGGAGGACAGAGGTATTCGAATGTACCCAGTCGAACAGAGAGAAAGGTGTTTGGACGAATCCTACACGCCCCTAACCACATAGCAGTTGTGTTTATGTTATGCCTCGAGAGAGCGTGCTCAAAGTAATTCAGCCGATTGTGAACTCACGGGTAATATGGGACGTAAAGGTAAGGAGACAACGCTGACAGAGACGAATATCGTGATAAATATGTGCAAACAAAACAAATCTCTCTCTGAAATTGCCAAAACAACTAACAGAAGTAAAACTACAGTGCTCTGCATAATTCAACGCTTCAAACAGACAAACACTGTTGTAAATAAACCTAGAAATGGCGCTCCTTCTAAACTCGCCACCAGAGGCAGGAGGCAAATAATAAAAATGCTGAAGCAGAATCTGAGAGTTACTGCATCTGAGATTAGAACGTGTCTTGAGCAATATTCTGCCACTGTGGTTCACACCAGAACAGTTGAACGGTTTTTAAATAGTACTGGGTACAATGCCCACGTTCCTAGGAAGAAACCATATGTTAATAAGGTGAATGAGAAAAAGCGTATAGACTTTTTTAAACAACAGTATGTGGTCAAACCAACAGAATTCTGGGATAAGCTTCTCTGGTTACACGAGAGCAAATTCTGCTTATACAAGAGTGATGAACGTCTTAAAGTGTGGATACTACCAAATACAGAATGGGAACCTTAGAACATGATAGCTACAGTGAAACATGGTGGGAGTATTGTGATGGTATGGGACTGTATAGCTTCTTCTGGCTTTGGGGGACTGGTGTTCATAGATGGGATCATGGACAAATTTGAATACAAGAGCGTTCTTGAAAACAATCTTAAAAAGAGTGCAGAGAGGCTAGGATTAGGGCATGATTATTACTTCCAGCAGGACAACGATCCGAAGCATACTGCTGAAACTGTAAGGCTTTGGATCGTGTACAACACTCCTCACACTTTGAAGACACTGCCCCAATCTCCAGATTTAAATCCTATAGAGAACATCTGGAAGGAACTCGAGGAACGTGTGAGGAAGCATCACATCAGAAGCAAGGGTCATCTGAAAGATCTTCAAACAGAGTGGAGAAATATGGACTCTGCAGTCACTAAACAACACATACAGACAATGCCCAAACGATTATCAGAAGTAATTCAAAGAAAGGGGATGATAACTAAATACTAGCTGTTCTCTGTTCGAATACTTATGTCCAGATGTAAAGTAACCTTTTTATTTCTCATTGTAGTGCAAATTAGTTTCAGTTGTTATTTATGAGTTTATATGTTTAATGGAAGACGCAAGTGTATGTTTACGTTCGAATACTTATGTCGGCCTCTGTACATCAGTTACAGCAGAATTCGGGAAACTTTGTATCTTCCTCATATTACATGGTTTTCGATAAGCAGGGAAATAAAAATTTTTAAGGCACAAGAAATAAAAATATTTAGCTGTTGCTACGAGATCCTAGAAAGTGACGCTTTTTACGCAGAATTCTGTCAATACTTGGAAAGAAATTTGCCGTTGGCTGTCGTCTGTGGGGATATGTCTCCTTACAGCTTATTCTGCAGTTGCTTTCGAGTACTCTCCGTAAATACATAAGAAGATTACTGGTTCCTGGAATACACAGCAAAGGATTGCCACGACGTACGCCTGAGGTATGAAGACAGTCGACATTCGTAATGTTACATTTCGTGGAATAACAAACAGGAGATAAAGGTTCGTTCCATTACTTCAACAAGTTGAAATACCTGACGTTACCGATAGTTTGCCGATTATCCCTCGGTTTAACTTACATTTTCCCAATAATCTTATATTTCTTTGGAGACATTTAAAAAGTATTACTTAGGGCATATAAACATGGAGCTAATTAAAATTCATAGGACCCCATAATGAAGGAAAACAATATGAAAATACAAAAAAATACAAAACAAATTAAAATATCAGTAATTATTACTACATGTCGGCAATGTTCGAACTAATGAGTACATTGTGACTTTTTGGGTTCATAGAATTTAAAGTCCAGTCGTAGAAATTCCAAAATACTCTTTATTTCCGTAGAAACATGTTTTGGTCAACCCTTACAGTAGCAGAATTACTTAACATACACAGATACAAGCGTCCAAGGTCACCGTCTAAGAACAAAAGAGTAAACTTTAAAAAACACAGCTGTACGCGCACGCAGCACCCTTTTTTTAATTTACGTCCTCCAACGTTAAGTCATATCGGACGATGAATGAAATGGGTGAAATGATGCTCAAATGAGTCCGGGGTCCATGGAGCTTAGAGATACCCGACCTTCGTCTTTTATCTAAGGGAAAACCCCGGACAAACCTCATCCAGGTAACTGATCCTGACCGAGATTCGAACTAGGGAACTCTTGAACGTGAAGCAGACACTTTACCATTTACGCTACCGAGGCGAGCCACGCAGCTCCGATTACCACTCTCTAATTACGACTCTAATTACTGACAAGTCCGGCTACCTTATATACCTCTACTGATATTTCTAGACATTTCTGGAATGTTCTGTAAGATGACACCAGACGAAACACGAAATTTCCAGACATCTAACTTTATCTGTTTCGGCAAGCCTTTTATCTCCGCTCTGCTTTATCTGTCCCCTTGTGTGCGCTGGCCTCCAGTCGCAACAATAGGTTCGCGACAATATTGTCGCAAACCCGATCGCGATAGCGCTCCTTGCTCATGGGCAGCGCGGAGATAAAGGACTTACCAGCACAGATAGGGTTTCACATCTGGAAGGTTCGTGTTTCGTCTAGTGACAGAACATTCGATTTCTCGACTGTTACAGAATACTCTCGAATTATGACTGAGGTATATAAGAGATTGTGACACGCCAGCGGGCAGTAGTAAACAGTCGTAAACAGGAGTTGTAACAAGAGTGTTGTAAACAGTGGAAGCTGAGTAAGCTCTTTCTTGTGGTCAACGACCTTGGTAGATTGTAATTGTGTATGTGACGTAATTCTGCTGTAATTTGCAAGGGTACCAAGTGTATTTCTACGTAAATACAGAATATTTTGAATTTCTGCAACTTGGACTTTTAATTCTACGAACCCACAAAGTCACAATTCCATTGGCTTACATATAGATGATATTGCGATATTTTGTATGATTTAAATTAAATTAAATAATTAAATGTGGGCAATGGAGCTGAATTTCGAATCTCAGATCGACAGTAATTTTTTAATTGTGTCAAAGGTTATTAATGCCAAGTTTGGTTGCAATCGTTGCAAAGGTGTGGAAAGCTATTATAATCACACACACACACACACACACACACACACACACACACACACACACACACACACACACACACACACACACACACACACACACAGAGTCTTGTATAAATATTTAGATGTAACGGCTATTTCGCAATTTTTCATATATTTGAGAATTTGCTCTCGATTGTTCTAGAAAACGCAATTTGTATGAAATAAAAAGTGAAACAGGGTGGGCCACAAAACGGCGAACTTACGTAACAGTGGAAATTAATTGTTCTTTCCACTGGCCGTGTGTAGGCTAAAGTATGGAGAAGTAGAATCAGACTGCAAAATTCAATGCCACAGTCGGAATTTGAACTATGGATCTTCTGGTTTCCGTCCAGCCGCTCTAACCAATTGAGCTACTATGGCCAACTGCCGACATGACATAAATTCCCCAACTGACCCTTGTTTTTCCCGGTATGGAAGGTACAGTCAGACTGAAGTCAGAGTCAGTTGGAGAATTTAATGTCATGTCGGCACGTTAGCCATAATAGCTCAATATTTTAGAGCGGCTGGACGGAGACCAGAAGATCCATGGTTCAAATCCGGCTGTGACATTGAATTTTTCAGTTTGACTCTAACTTTCCATACTTAAGCCTACACACGGCCATGGTGTAAGAACAATTAATTTCTATTAATTGACCTAATAGTGGTCCGAACTATAAAGCCCGGGCCTTAAAGTACTTACAGCATAGTAAGTCGTCATTAAGGTTTGTCTCATGTGTTTATGAGAACTCCTAGTGGTTTACCGGGAAAAACACGAGTCAGTTGTACCTAATAGTGGTCCGAACTATAAAGCCCGGGCCTTAAAGTACTTACAGCATAGTAAGTCGCCATTAAGGTAGTTGTATCATGTGTTTATGAGAACTCCTAGTGGTTTAACGGGAAAATACGAGTCAGTTGTACCTAATAGTGGTCCGAACTATAAAGCCCGGGCCTTAAAGTACTTACAGCATAGTAAGTCGTCATTAAGGTAGTTGTCTCATGTGTTTATGAGAACTCCTAGTGGTTTACCGGGAGAAACACGAGTCAGTTGTACCTAATAGTGGTCCGAACTATAAAGCCCGGGCCTTAAAGTACTTACAGCATAGTAAGTCGCCATTAAGGTAGTTGTCTCATGTGTTTATGAGAACTCCTAGTGGTTTACCGGGAGAAACACGAGTCAGTTGTACCTAATAGTGGTCCGAACTATAAAGCCCGGGCCTTAAAGTACTTACAGCATAGTAAGTCGTCATTAAGGTAGTTGTCTCATGTGTTTATGAGAACTCCTAGTGGTTTAACGGGAAAATACGAGTCAGTTGTACCTAATAGTGGTCCGAACTATAAAGCCCGGGCCTTAAAGTACTTACAGCTTAGCAAGTCGCCATTAAGGTAGTTGTCTCATGTGTTTATGAGAACTCCTAGTGGTTTAACGGGAAAATACAAGTCAGTTGTACCTAATAGTGGTCCGAACTATAAAGCCCGGGCCTTAAAGTACTTACAGCATAGTAAGTCGTCATTAAGGTAGTTGTCTCATATGTTTATGAGAACTCCTAGTGGTTTAACGGGAAAATACGAGTCAGTTGTACCTAATAGTGGTCCGAACTATAAAGCCCGGGCCTTAAAGTACTTACAGCATAGTAAGTCGTCATTAAGGTAGTTTTCTCATGTGTTTATGAGAACTCCTAGTGGTTTAACGGGAAAATACAAGTCAGTTGTACCTAATAGTGGTCCGAACTATAAAGCCCGGGCCTTAAAGTACTTACAGCATAGTAAGTCGCCATTAAGGTAGTTGTCTCATGTGTTTATGAGAACTCCTAGTGGTTTAACGGGAAAATACAAGTCAGTTGTACCTAATAGTGGTCCGAACTATAAAGCCCGGGCCTTAAAGTACTTACAGCATAGTAAGTCGTCATTAAGGTAGTTGTCTCATGTGTTTATGAGAACTCCTAGTGGTTTACCGGGAAAAACACGAGTCAGTTGTACCTAATAGTGGTCCGAACTATAAAGCCCGGGCCTTAAAGTACTTACAGCATAGTAAGTCGTCATTAAGGTAGTTGTCTCATGTGTTTATGAGAACTCCTAGTGGTTTAACGGGAAAATACGAGTCAGTTGTACCTAATAGTGGTTAACTATAAAGCCCGGGCCTTAAAGTACTTACAGCATAGTAAGTCGTCATTAAGGTAGTTTTCTCATATGTTTATGAGAACTCCTAGTGGTTTACCGGGAAAAACACGAGTCAGTTGCAGAATTTATGTCATGTTGGGACGTTGGCCATAGTAGCTCAATGGTTGGAGCAGCTGGACGGAGACCGGAAGATCCATGGTTCAAATCCTGGCTATGACATTGAATTCCTCAGTCTTGACTCTATCTCTCCCTATGTAACAATGTTTCTATTGGTTGTTATTATAATGTGATTACTTAATGTTCAGACGTGGACCAATGGGATAAAAGTAATTTAGATTTTTCTAGAAGCTTCGTATGCAGAGATTTGAGAATATGCAAATAGTTCTTGGGTCACTCCTCGCTAGTTCATTGAAGTGTATAGACGTGTTATAAATGGTGCCGATCTGCAAGTCTGCAGAAAATTGATGTGCAAAGATGCCGTGTTTATCTTTTTATAAAAGTACATAATCTATACAGTTTAACATTGTGATTAGATAAATGAATGGTTTCTGTGGAATAAATTCCAATATTTAAAGAAAGAAGAGAAAAGTTGTTATTCTTTTCTGAAAATTAATTTCGCCCCGATATTACGGCCAGAGAGAAGGAGAAGAATTCTTCAAGATCGACACAAAAAGGTGGAATTAATTCATCATTTACCATCCCACGCGCCTTTTGCACCAAAGCATACTGCACCGCCGTCTACAGTTATTCCATTTTGCATCAATTATTCAGTTTCAAACATCAGCATTAAAATAATTCTCTTCGTGTTTCAAAACAGTATTTTAAGTAAACTGTACATTTAAAATGTGTCATTCCAACCGAAATAATTGGCATTACCTGTATTAAAACGGATTTTCCGGGAAAAATGCAGAAAGCTGTGTAATCAGCCGTTTTTATTGAATTATCAAACTGAAAGCACACCACAGAGTAATGGGAACGTCTGCTTTGAAGTAATCAATAAAGTAAAACAGGAACAGTAAAATATCTTGCCTGTACGTAAACCAACAAAATTTTCCGATGTAGATCTTTTATATTCAGTTCCTAATATCATTACTGCACCTGACTATATCCACACCGTTCCTTCTCGCTAGGTGTTAATCTAGTTAAACTGCCTAATTACAAAGGTTTGTTTTTAAATTGATAAACTTCATATGTCCATAGAGTTCATTTTACGTTGCTGGGTAGGTCTGCAGTGGTTAGATTCTTTATAGAAGGCAAGCAAGCAATTGTCGACCATCCTATTCCTTAAGGCATAAGGAATTGTAGCTCTTTAGGGATAACAAATATTCACTTTCTAACCACAGCATAAATTTCCTAAAATTAATTACTTCTTTGACTACAGTATGCGCATGTTTTCTTGAGCGCTGGATTTACGGTGTGGTGCGGGCAGAGGGGAAGAAGCCAGAGCTAACGCGCTTTTATTTCTGCAGTGTGGGCAACCTTGAAAAACACAGTTGAGCAAAATAGCGTGTAAGATAAGCGAAGATATCACAAGTAACGTTGCATTCTCTGAAAACATTCCTTAGTTTTGCCCACGCCAGCTTATTTGCATTCAGATTACAGTTATACGGAGGTAGATGTGTCCCCTTTCAAGAGCCATAACATCCACAAATGTTGATACAAATACAAATCATTTTCAAGTAAATGTTGATGTGCATTACCACCACACACGTAACAAGGATAAACTGGCAATTCGAGGGCAGCAAACGAACCTTTATGAAGGAAGTTTTAACTACAAAGGGATAATGTTATACAATAAACTTCCAAATTCATTTAAACAAGCTGCATCATTAAAACACTTTAAGAATTAGGTTAGGAAATATTTGCATGCACACTGTTTTATACGGTTAATGAATTTTTAGAACTGTAACCATGTACATGAGCACTGGGAGCATAGTACATTCACAAACCTGTAATATGCATACCATGGCATTTCTTCTACGAAATTAGTCTATGCAAATACCACATGAAACTATATAAATATAGTATATTGTATGTAATCAATTTTACTTTATGTATATACTGTATTTATACATTTTGAAGTGTCTCATAACATGTATATGTTGCCAAAGACGAACTAAAATTGTAATTCTATCATATGATTGTTGTAAACTGGTTAGCTAATTAAACTCGAAATTGATCAAAATAAATTATGGCGGACATGATAAAGCTTGGCGTATTAGCCACAAGATGTCAGTGCATAGCGCATTTAAAATTTCAAAGTTGTCATCTATGTTTACGGAGTTAAACGAAACTTACCGAATGAGGACTTGGAACCCGATCGCTCTTCTTATCGCGCGCATAATGTATAGATACTGTACTATCACGTGTGTAATGAACACTGCTTTTATCTGTAAACAAACTGTTATGAATGGAATTCAAACCTCGAAGTGTTTACCATCTTCTCATAACTATTTGGCTGTCAGCAAACTCTGATACCAAAATGAGGCTATAATTTGGCGCACAGTCACATAAAATCTTCTGGACTGTGCACATAACAGTCTGATTTTTAAAAAAAAAAAAACATAGGTGAAGGTCATCTGTTCTCCTCGTGGGTGCTGTAATGTTGCCCAGCAGACCCCCTCTCTATAGCCTCTCAACACTCGAAACATAAACAAGGTTTCGAGTTATCTCACCTCAACAAAAACATGCACAGTTAATCTGTATTAGCCTACTTTAAAGTCGTTCGCACATTCACTTCGTTGTAGCACTCTCACAGGTGAATTCTTCTAAATAAATTTTGCACTATATAACTAACTTACCGTCATTATTGCTATGCATCGTAAGTTGACATTCCCGCACTAGTGAGGTAAGTATTTCTCCATAGAAATACATATAGGCAATGCACGTCCTAAAATCTAACACTTATCTTAAATTATATTTATTAATATTTCAGCTAATATCTTAACTAATAACATTCAGATTGATATAAATACACATAGTGCAAAAAAATAATGTGCAACACACATGTGATAAGCACATAACGCAATCTCGAGAGTTGAAAAAACTCGGTGCAAGCACCTCGTGTTTTCAAATCTTTCCTCGTTCCGTATACATTAGTATCGCAATATACTATTATTAACGACTTTGTTAATTGACATGTTCATATCAACGCCACCGATATGCCGGAATTTTGACCCACAGGAATTCGGTTACGTGCAAGCATATCTACTGACATGGGGCGGTCGCTTTTGGATAAAAGGAATAAGCTGTTCATTCATAAGAAGCAAACTCTCGCCTTGCCCGCCTTTGTAGCGTGGTGATAGCATGTCTGCCTCACGTTCAAGAGGTCCCGAGTTCGAATCTAGTTCAGGATGAGTTACCTAGTTAAGGTTTCTTCCGGGCTTTTCCCTTATCGTGTAAGACGAATGTCGGGTAATTCTAAGCTCCATGGACCCCGGACTCATTTGAGCATCATTTCATCCATTCCATTCCTCGTCCGATATGACTTAACGTTGGAGGACGTAAATTACACAAAAAAACACTGGTCTTCCTGTTGGAAGAATTTTCTAACAGAACAGACAAATTCTCTAGCTTGACTGTGCAAGGTAACAACCCGACCGTAAGCTGAGCTTTGCTTTGGGCCATGAATCCTCGGTCCACCTGTAATCCTACCGCCACTACGTCTTGCTTCCATAAAACGAATTTAATTGTGTTTTAACAAAGTTGGCTAACAATACACAGCGCAGCTAGGCGAACTCTGTTTCCCGCATGACAACTAGCGATAACTGAGCTGAGGAGTATGATCTGGCAACCTTTGTTTACGTTACCATAGCAACGCCCTTCGCGCCCCTTGCTTGATGACCTTCACGTATCTTCTTTTAAAAATCAGACTGTAAGTAGCGAGATCAAGAAGTAACAATATTTATCTCTAATTTCAATATTCAAAACTTTAAAAAGGTCTGAAAAGCCTTGATATTTGCTCGACTAATCCAATGACCTGTTTTACCAGAAGTCAGGTTCAAAATGGGTAGCCGCAACTCATAGTCCCGCAAATAGGCAGATTAGGATATGTCTGATATATAAAAATCACTCCTTGCTCCACCGTTAACACATGATCCCAGTCTCAGTAGAACTCGTTCAATAAATGTTCAGGCAAATATCTGAAATTACACTTTACAGTAAACTTTGCAAAAGCTCCTCCGTGGAGCAATATATTCACATCCACTGTAGGAGAGAGATGAGGTGATTAAATTTTCTTGTAATTCAGCATAAACCTGTTTTTGACAGTTGATATTCAGTAATGTGTACCGTGCAGATTTATAATTCTCACACAAGTTTTCATATCCACGCGGTAAGGGCTCGATATTTAAACATATGTAATAAAACACAATTTAAGTAATTTGTTTACGTTGATGCTGAAGTAAACTTTAAGCAAAAGCGTGCTTAAACATGAGACGGAAACCTGAGGATATAAGCAAGTGATAACTACATTAACTAAAGAATGTGTCACATAAGCTAAACGCGTGAGAAAAGGGCGACGAGGGAAAAAATTCCCCTAAGGAATGTGAGAAAAAGTCAGAATATTTCTTCACATGACCCCGAGGGTCAAAACCCGGTGGGACAAATGTTGAACTTGCCTAGATATAGGAGGGGGTGAAAGATCAATAAGATTAAATATGAGGAAAACAAACCTCCAATCAAAATTGCTATGCATCACGTGATACGGGCGGAATAGTCATGAAATAGGAAAGGGGCGAGGATACATAGTCCGCGGTCAGAAGGGATGCAAACAGACCAGGAAATGCACGAGACTTCATCTTGGAGCGTTTCGGGGGATGAAGGCGTAAAGTGACGGGACAGTGCAGAGTAAAAATTAAAATTAGATGCGGGAAAGTGAAACGTGGGCAACGTGAACAAAGAGTCATACCGACGTCGTGAGGAGCAAGCGTGTTAAGGGATCAAGCTCATGATCTAAATGTTCTATAAATAAACTGGTGAGAGAAGTCAACGAGGAAGTGTAGTGGATTTCCACTTAAACGCTGGACCCTGAGACAGAGTACACTTATGCTCACTCGTACTTACAACCAAGAACAACTCGCTAGTCCGGAGTATAATCGGTCTTTCCCTGATTGCATTCTACACCAATAGGATCCTGACCTCAAAGCTTTTTTCCTGAAATAGGATTATATCCACCGATTCCCGCCTCAAATATCAGTAACTAAAAACTGTTTCACTTTTGCTCAGTGGAGTTTAAGCGAAATTGAAACTACGACGATCCTGTTTTAACATATCGTATAGGAGACAGAGAGAATGTTACCGGAATGTTCATGGGCTGCTAGTTCATAGAGGAAAATTCATTGACGTTTGTAGAGGCTGTTCCTCGCCAGCCTTCTACTGTCTTTGACCCCCTCTTGCACCACCTCACCACATGTATATAGCTGTTCGCACATAGTGTTCACCAGCACCATCAACTGCAATTTTGAACATAAACCAGCCTTCATATTAACGCTAGCTTTACAAAACTGCACTTGATGATCATTTTCTAAAGCCACATTATTAATCAGTCCCAATCAATCCCAAGCCGCCGTTTTTAAAGTTCTTTATTTTATAGTCTTCTTTTGTTTTATTGTTCAGCCTGTACCAAATTTTGTTATATCAGCCTGAACATTTCATTACAAATATAAGAGTAATTTCCTAAAATTTGAGTTGTTGATACTGCATTTTCATGCGGTGTAAACTACAGTGATTTCTAAACATGAAGCTTTCTAATAATTAAAAACCTATACTTACTTTTAGCAAACATTATTTGGTGGAGGAAAGCTTCCTAATTTAAAAAAGAAAACGACTGTACCAAATGTAATACTACTACAGTCACAAATTCTGGGTTTGAAATTTCTGCTCAAATTTCCAACGTAACGCCTATTGTCCACGATAATGATATTTTAATATCTTAGTTCGAGATTTCAACTTTAATTTTGAGAAACTGTAATTAGGTGCTTTCTCTAATAATATAGTAAATAAAAGCCTAGCATGACTGGCCACAGTATATTTTATAAGCACCATTAGTTAATCAAAGCTTGCTGTGTATCAGTCTGTGAGAGAATACTTGTGGCTTGAGAAAAATCTATTTATCCAAGGTTCCATCAGATAATAGACGTACCAATAGGCTTACTGATAACTTTTTGTCTCTTTCTTGAAGGAAGGAGAAGTTCAATCAATCACTTTTCCATTATTTCCACTTACATAATTTACAATATTTCACAATGTTTCTATTGCTTATCTTATACTTAGTACATAGTATAGTCTAGCCGTTCATTATTCCCTTGGCCCCCTGGTTGCCTGGCTCCCTGGCCTTTGGCTCACCTCGAGGTGCCTTTCTTCTACTTCTCCCTTACTCTTTCCCTTCCTTCTCTCCTCCCTTGTCTATTCTCTTCTGATTCTCTTTTCTCTCCTACTCCGTTTCTCTACCATCTTTTTAAAAACTACCCAATGTTCTTATTCTTCTTTTCCCCTTTTTCTCTCAGCATTCCCATGGCTCCTATTTCTGGTCCACTTTATCCCATTTCTCCTCTCATACCTTATTTCTCCCCTCTGCTATTTCCGTGCACTCTGTCATACAATGCTCCATACACTCTTCTCCCCCACATTGCTCACACACACCTTTTATCTCCCCCCATGAATCCCTTCAAAACGTGCTCCTGTGCTCATCCATTCCAGCGTAGAAAGAGGAAGTTTATGTCAGCAGAAATATATAAACTTTAGGATATCTACAAGGTTAGATCCTCACAGAGTGAAGACTGAACACCCCCCCCCCCTCTAATGACCAGGGAGTTACCGAGCTGTCCCAAAAGGGCGCCCGGCGATTCCGTGGGGCTTTCCATAGGACAAGACCTAGATACTAACAAGTCCCCACTCATCTAGTCCTGTGGACTCAAGACGGGATGGAAGTGGATACGCCACTTACGCGCGCCAGCTCCAAAATGGGAAGGCTGCCGATATGACCTCGGTGGGGCCACCTGGTGATCTAGCGCACCTTCTACTAGCTATGCTGGCTAGTACGCGAGAATATATGGCTTCCGTCAACCCCACGAGTATCGGGAACCACTGCCCCCTCGAGTCCAACCCAATCCGAACAACTCCCAATCAGGGAAGGGCTCGAATGTTCGGCCCGAGGTTCCTCTAGTAACGTCAGAGGTACCACGAATGCTAGTGGTCCACAGCGCACGTACCACGGCAGCATGTCAGTTTTCTCACCCCCAAGCGATTATACAATTCTAGGAACTCTACCAGGGGAAAACAGGTAGTAGCGGTGCCAGCTCTCACCGCAAAATATACTCCCGAACGAAAGGCAGGTTAGCGTGTGATGTCACCGTGCTGATTACTGCTGTCGAAATGGAAGGAATAGTTGGATGTGTGCGGGTAGGAAATACAGGAAACGTATTGGGTATTAATAATATGTACAACTTGCATCTTGGGTGTTGTAATATTAATGCTGACTGCTTTAATTACACAATTGGTCACAGTTTATAAACAATTACATTTTGGCTCTGTGTTACGAGAAAATATATAAAAACTTCAACTCGTAGTTTATCTGAAGGTCAGGCATGTTATAAAGTAAATAAAATAAAACATCAAGTAATTTTCTCTGCAAATTAGAGGAGACCCATTCAGAACAAAATTACGTGGACATTTCCCGACAATTTCTGTTTCGTTTCTCTTTACTAAGTAGTTTTTAAATGTCAGGAAGAAATGTCAGGGAAATTTGTAATTGAAGGCTTCATGTTAGATCGTGATCCGACAAGGTACTTCGGGGTTTGGACTTAGCCAATTTCATAACAGAAAAGAATTGTT
Organism: Mantis religiosa; assembly: GCA_030765055.1. Classification (NCBI taxonomy): domain Eukaryota; kingdom Metazoa; phylum Arthropoda; class Insecta; order Mantodea; family Mantidae; genus Mantis; species Mantis religiosa. The sequence goes on along the minus strand of CM060950.1, from coordinate 8,980,269 downwards.
CATACACATATATCAAGTCAAACATACACAATGTCCGTGCGGCAAGTGAATACAACTTCGGAAATCTGGTTTGGGGGACATTCTTGTAAAACTTGGCTAAGTCTTCCTTGTATGTATATTTGTCCTTCAATAAATCGTCACATTCTAAATGTAACAGTTCCATTTGGTACGTGGCAGCTACATTGTCATTGAAGGTGCTAAACGTGACTGAACCCTCAAATTCTGTACTCACAGCGCCATTTATATAGGCAACTTGGTGCCACACGTCTCTTGCCTGACGTCACACGCAGTGCAGGCCTCACTCCCGGCTGAAATACGTCACAACTCTCGAAGCTGTCTTCCTTTGAACTGGACTGATACAACAGTGAACTTACCTGATTGTAAAACCAAATCAAAATGTGTTATTTCCAATTTTATGCCTTACATTATATGCCTATGAGTGTATTTCTATAATCAAATTACACACATAATAAGAACATAAAATTATAAATAGTGAAAATAAGAAATTAAAATGAATAGAAGAGGAAAATATTATTTTCAAATATTATCTGTAATGAAGTGGACAACGATGGTATGTTGGGTGGAAAATCTGCATACGCTACTTGCAATTGAAGAGCTCAGTAAAATAAATATGTGCAACATACACTGTGTGCAGAGAACATATCAATACGGCCTAAAATTTCATATCGGGACTTCATCCAAAAACACGTCTTAATAATCACTAAATCCAGAGAAAATGTCATTTGTAAACATATTCACATTTGTATATCTGTCTGTGAGCAGCATAAATCCAAAACTAATGCTATTATAAAACAAAGTTGGTACTTAATTTCAACATCTACAAAGGTTGCGACATCAAGATTTTCAACAAACTCTCCGACATCAAACTACTGTTTATATGGAAAAGAAGACTTAGATTATCTCTAAAAGACGATTTTGATTGAAGGAGCATATGTCTAAGATACGTACATTCATAACAGAAATAATGTATATGCTTTGAGGGTCTCTTCGTTCTTAATGACTTTTACATAATCGGTAAATCCTAAGAGATTGACAAAATCGTACTATACAAAAAGTGTACGTATCGTTAAAGTACAGAGTTTATGTTAAATACATTTTACCCAACTCTAGTAAAATTTAAATTTCCGCCCATATTGAATGCAAAAGTTTCCATTCTGTCCTCATAGTTGATGTAGAAGAAATTCTTTAATACACAGTGTTTAGTGCTGCCATCTTCAGTTCGTTAACATAAAACTGTCTTGTAGCCACCTATCCGACCATTTCTGTTCCTTAAAATTAGGGAGTACAGATGAGCACACGGCAATGCAGAGGTAAAACAAGTAGGCTGTGGTAAGATTCAGTCTTCTTCTAGGCATCTGCTTGATTATAGTGCAACATCGTTATTTGCCCAGAGTAGAGTCTGATAGGTTTTAGATTTTTAGATCTGTTGTTCAATATGATCGAGTGAGAAAGTTCCAGTAATTTTTCTACAGAAAAAAAACATTTCTTTTATGTGTTTAAATTTTCTAATAGTTGTATATTATTGCTGTTGATTAGTTAAACAGAAGATATCTAGAGCCCATCACATAGCGACGTAGATGGTAGCGTGTCTGCCTCATATTCAAGAGGTCCCGAGTTCGAATCTCGGTCAGGGTGAGTTACCTGGATAAGGTTTTTCCGGTGTTTCCCTTATCTTGAAAAACTAATGTCGGGTAACTCTAAGCTCCTTGGACCCCGGGCTCATTTGAGCATTATTTCACCCATTCCATTCAGCGTCCGATATGACTTAACGTTGCGGGACGTGAATTACAAAAAAAAAAAAAAAAAAAAAAAAAAAAAAAAACACATAGCGAGCCGCTGTTAAAAGGGCTTGACTATCGCTTAAACTTAAATATTCCCCTACGGTCTTTTATTAAAATCCATACAAAAGAAGCGAAAAAATATTAATAGCAAAAAATTTTGAAGTGCTCTATTGATACGTCCTAATTGTCATAGGCATGACATTATATTGGTTTGAATTATGTTATTACTTCGTTTGTCATATGTTAGGTTGCCTTAAGTGTTATATATATATATATATATATATATATATATATATATTAAGAATAGGTTATTAAGAATATACTAAAAATATATTAAGAATAGGTACCAGTTATTAACAATTCCCGTAAGCTTTTCCTTGCAAGCGTTCAAACCATCGGACAATACGTAGGTATTTCTTAACGCAGAACATAAAACCACGTATAATCGGACAAGATGGCACATCATGTGTACCTAATTTCAGATATTAGATTTGTAGAGGTGTTTTGAGCAACCTGCAACCTGCCTTACATACTTCATATATTTCTCAAGTAGTAGAATACAGTTCACTTGAGTTGAAGTGTTATCTACAGGGAGGCCCATAGGTAAAAATAACATGCAATAGTGTATGCACATAAGTGGATAACGAAATCTACAGAAAAAAAGTTGTTTCGTTCATGCTTTCAAACCTTTTCATTTACTCTGGTATATTATATATAAAATATGTTCACTGATATTCATTTCTTATATAAATTGCCAGTAAAGCCTGATAAATTCTCGCCTGCACTGTACTCCCTGATTGAGGTATTTTCCAGGTTTTCCTTACATTCTTCATAACTGGCAAATGTAGTAGGTCCCTTACTAGGTTTGTAACTTTTTTTACCCAAAAATCATCACTGCCCACACCGTGCTACCGTGTTTGCAAAGGACGGACCTTAAATGTCATTACTAGGGCGCAGAAGTTTTTGACCTAAAGCTTCTCTAAAAATGTGCTATAAAATGCCCTTAAAATACAAAAACTGCACATAAAATGTAAAAAAAATGACCTAACAAAACTTTCATAATAATAAATTAATAACTGTCACAGACAAATAATTATATGGTTCGAATAAGCACATTTTAAAACTAACTTTCTAGTAAATAATGCAATTATTGCTACTAAATAATAAATAAATTCAAAATTCATCAGGTCATTTTCAATTTTATAAAATATATGTTTCCACCAAACTCAGAAACATACTGTTTCAAACGGGACGCAGTTGACTAGTTTTGTTTCGGTATTTCAATTCCATAACACAACAAATTTACACACCTCACAAACTACTCTTCTTACTGCGACACTTATTTCCAATAAGCATCGTCTGTGACTACTGAGATAAGAGATGACTTTTCATCAAAATCCGGGCCCTAGTCATTACAAACAGTGGCCCAAAAATGTATTTTTTCCCATTAACTCCCTCTCTGAGAAAGAGAGAGAAAGAAACACTCCGTGCCAATTGGTATAGAGACATTCACTCCTAATCTATATTTTAGCAAAACTAAAGGCAGACTAAGTTCACATTATATTTGACCTTTAACGTTAAGTATGCATTCATTCACTGACCAAATGAAAGTACACGTCTATGTGAAACCATTATTTCTACAATTCTTACGGGCCCCAAATGACCTCGCTGTGGACGGGCCCTAAAACATCACATACTCACTCACTCCACAACTTCTATAACGTGTCAATATTAATGTTGAAGTACTAAATGGTGCTGGAGTAACATAAAAATTCTTCCTGTGGTCCCTATCATATACATACAAAATAACTCTGTTTATTCGTCACCTGTGTATGACAAACCTTTGTCCTGGGAAATCCAAACGAATCCGAATATTTCCATAAATGTAGTATTGAGAAATTAGACTGCTATTATCTGTTGAAGTAATGGTAACAGGAAGCTTTAAAGATGATACATTCCTGGCGGAATATTAACGCCAAGGAATACACGTACGAGGAGACAAAACTGCCCCGTCCTTCGCGCGTTAAAACAATTGCACAACTCAAAGGGGAAATTCCAGTTCAGCAAATAATAGTGGTGTGAGCGCACTACATAGTCAAGTTCAATCCTGGGAACCAAGTCTGCTCACACCATCATCGTTCATTTAACTCGAACTGCCCGTTTGGTTCTGCAACTCTTTTAACGCACGAAGGCATATTTGCTTACTTGAAAAACGGGGCAATTGGTCTACCTGATATATTAGATGTGGATTAAATAAAGATCTTATAAGGTGTTTCCACTTAACTTACACCTTCTGTTATTAGCATCCTATGTCAATAAAATCCGCATTATGGCTGCTCCAAAAGAAAGACCATAGACATACGTAAATCAACAATGGTTAAGCTAAACGCTTGCTAAAAAAGCATTATAGCTAAAAATTGTGAAGAGAGATAATACTGACTAATATTTCATTCCAAATTCAAAATTGTAGAACTATCCAAGCCAACAAAAGGAAGCTACTCGACAATCACTCATTAACGTGGCAATAATTTAAATATTTGAACACAGCTTTCTGACCCACTTGTATTTCATTTAATGATTGACATGATAAATAGCATTTACCAGAAAGTAAATATGCATACCTATGTTATAGAAATACACTCCTGGAAATGGAAATAAGAACACATTGACGCCGGTGTGTCAGACCCACCATACTTGCACCGGACACTGCGAGAGGGCTGTACAAGCATTGATCACACGCACGGCACAGCGGACACACCAGGAACCGCGGTTTTGGCCGTTGAATGGCGCTAGTTGCGCAGCGTTTGGGCACCACCGCCGTCAGTGTCAGCCAGTTTGCCGTGGCATACGGAGCTCCATCGCAGTCTTTAACACTGGTAGCATGCCGCGACAGCGTGGACGTGAACCGTATGTGCAGTTGACGGACTTTGAGCGAGGGCGTATAGTGGGCATGCGGTAGGCCGGGTGGACGTACCGCCGAATTGCTCAACACGAGGGGCGTGAGGTCTCCACAGTACATCGATGTTGTCGCCAGTGCCCGTCGATCTGGGACCGGACTTCAGCGATGCACGGATGCACGCCAAGACCGTCGGATCCTACGCAGTGCCGCAGGGGACCGCACCGCCACTTCACAGCAAATTAGGCACACTGTTGCTCCTGGGGTAACGGCGAGGACCATTCGCAACCGTCTCCATGAAGCTGGGCTACGGTCCCGCGCACCGTTAGGCCGTCTTCCGCTCACGCCCCAACATCGTGCAGCCCGCCTCCAGTGGTGTCGCGACAGGCGTGAATGGAGGGACGAATGGAGACGTGTCGTCTTCAGCGATGAGACTCGCTTCTGCCTTGGTGCCAATGATGATCGTATGCGTGTTTGGCGCCGTGCAGGTGAGCGCCACAATCAGGACTGCATACGACCCAGGCACACGGGGCCAACACCCGGCATCATGGTGTGGGGAGCGATCTCCTACACTGGCCGTACACCTCTGGTGATCGTCGAGGGGACACTGAATAGTGCACGGTACATCCAAACCGTCATCGAACCCATCGTTCTACCACTCCTAGACCGGCAAGGGAACTTGCTGTTCCAACAGGACAACGCACGTCCGCATGTATCCCGTGCCACCCAACGTGCTCTAGAAGGTGTAAGTCAACTACCCTGGACAGCAAGATCTCCGGATCTGTCCCCCATTGAGCATGTTTGGGACTGGATGAAACGTCGTCTCACGCGGTCTGCACGTCCAGCACGAACGCTGGTCCAACTGAGACGCCAGCTGGAAATGCCATGGCAAGCCGTTCCACAGGACTACATCCAGCATCTCTAGGATCGTCGCCATGGGAGAATAGCAGCCTGCATTGCTGCGAAAGGTGGATATACACGGTACTAGTGCCGACATTGTGCATGATCTGTTGCCTGTGTCTATGTGCCTATGGTTCTGTCAGTGTGATCATGTGATGTATCTGACCCCAGGAATGTGTCAATAAAGTTTCCCCTTCCTGGGACAATGAATTCACAGTGTTCTTATTTCAATTTCCAGGAGTGTATAAATTGTCTAACACTAATTTACATGCTCAAAAGTTACACATAATAAAACGCTAAACGGTAAGCAGTTTTACATTACCTCGAATACTGATGAACACTTCAACGGGAATAAGATAAACATTAGCTACTACTTCATTAACAAAACTTCAAAATAATTTATTATATTGCAAGCAGAAGTAATCGAAACACCAAGAAAATACAGGCACAATAAGTACTTTTAATATAAGATAAATGCTACCATTAAAGAAGTGAGAATGAATAAAATTTTCTTTAGTTGTCTACAGTTAAAAGTAGTTTAATTCTTCTATTATTAATAATAACAGTAGTAATTAGGGCTCAAAAGTTGTTGACCTAAGATTCTCTAAATGTGAGCTATAAAATGCCCTTAAAATATAAAAAATGCATATAACATGTAAGAAAATGACCTAACAAAAATTAACAATTTCTTTCATAATAATAGATTAATATCTGTCACAGAAAATAATAATAATAATAATGATGATGATCATGATGATCATGATGATCATGATGATCATGATAATGATGATGATGATAATAATAATAATAATAATAATAATAATAATAATAATAATAATAATAATAATAATAATAATAATAATAATAATGATGATGATATTGATGATGATGATATTGATGATGATGATATTGATGATGATGATGATGATGATGATGATGATGATGATGATGATGATGATGATGATGATGATGATGATGATGATGATGATGATGATGATGATGATGATGATGATGATGATGATGATGATGATGATGATGATGATGATGATGATGATGATGATGATGATGATGATGATGATGATGATGATGATGATGATGATGATGATGATGATGATGATGATGATGATGATGATGATGATGATGATGATGATGATGATGATGATGATGATGATGATGATGATGATGATGATGATGATGATGATGATGATGATGATGATGATGATGATGATGATGATGATGATGATGATGATGATGATGATGATGATGATGATGATGATGATGATGATGATGATGATGATGATGATGATGATGATGATGATGATGATGATGATGATGATGATGATGATGATGATGATGATGATGATGATGATGATGATGATGGTGATGGTGATGGTGATGGTGATGGTGATGGTGATGGTGATGGTGATGGTGATGGTGATGGTGATGGTGATGGTGATGGTGATGGTGATGGTGATGGTGATGGTGATGGTGATGGTGATGGTGATGATGATGATGATGATGATGATGATGATGATGATGATGATGATGATGATGATGATGATGATGATGATGATGATGATGATGATGATGATGATGATGATGATGATGATGATGATGATGATGATGATGATGATGATGGTGATGATGGTGATGATGATGATGATGATGATGATGATGATGATGATGATGATGATGATGATGATGATGATGATGATGATGATGATGATGATGATGATGATGATGATGATGATGATGATGGTGATGATGATGATGATGATGATGATGATGATGATGATGATGATGATGATGATGATGATGATGATGATGATGATGATGATGATGATGATGATGATGATGATGATGATGATGATGATGATGATGATGATGATGATGATGATGATGATGATGATGATGATGATGATGATGATGTATGGTTCGAATAACCACATTTTAAAATAAACTTTCTAGTAAACAATACAATTATTGCTACTAAACAGCAAATAAATTCAAAATTCATCAGTTCATTTTCAATTTTATATAAAATATATGTGTGCGCCAAACTCTGAAACATAATGTTTCAAACGGGACGCTGTTGGCTGTTTTTGTTCCGGAATTGCAATTCCACAACACAACAAATTTACACACCTCACAAACTACTCTTCTTACTACGACACTTCTAGCTCCTGAAGTCCTGACTGATGCAATCTACAAGTATTGCATGATGTAATCGGCGATTCCTCGAATCGATGCGTCATAGATTCGCCAGCACTGTTAGGGCACTGACCCGTGTTAATTACATGTTTACAACACTTACAAAGTTACAATTTACAAAATATGATGATATTAAGGAACTTTTAATCACGGGTTATTTTAAAACAACCAAAAGGACAATGGGTAAGGGTCAGGTAGGCCACGGGAATTGAACCCGGGGCTCCCGAATGCAGGATACAGATGAAAATGCTCTATAAATTCGTGAAAACGAAAGAAAGTGACCAGAAAATGCATCTAAATGTTAAAATGGCTTTATTATAAACATGTGGAAAAAGGCATTTTGATGACCTATAAAACCATATATATCTAACGTATTTGTTCCAGATTGCACTTAGTTTCAAATAAGCATCGTCTGTGACTACTCAGAAAAAAGATGACTTTTCATCAAAATCCGGGCCCTAGTAATAATAAGAATAAAAATTATATTATTATGGAGAAGGAGAAGCAGCAGAAGAGTAAAAGAATTAATAAATCCTGTGTAGAAAATAAAAATTGCAATCCTACATAGGATTGCTTTCCTGTGGATGAGTTATGTTCCATAACCGCAATAGAGAAATAATCATAAAATATACAGACACATGGGGCAATCATGTTCGCAGATTCTGGTGCGTGCACACACACGCGCGCGCACACACACACACACACACACACACACACACACACACACACACACACACACACAAGCGCCTTGTACACTGCCAAAATTCCCAAACAGAGAGGCAGACTGATACATATTCCTTAGAACTGGTCCACGATGCATTACGTGTGTCAACTATTATGCGCTACAGGAATTGCTTGATCAAGTATTGCCCTCTTCTCTCCTAGTTTCGCCCTTTAAGCGTTACATTTTCTACCTATACCTGTGTTAACTTCAACACAGTATCGGGCTAAATCATTAATGAAGTTCGAAGAATGACATCTACAACGTTGTTACCCAGTGAACTGAGCTGGTGCCATTGACACATTTCCTTCAATACAGAAGTACGAAATCCTGAGCTAAATAAATACGTTCAGGGCATACCAACTGATGTAATTGGAATTCTATCAAATAATAGCTAAGTATCGGACAGGACCTAAGCATAACTTAACTTATTTAATTAGATTAGATTTTTACTGTGCATATTCCAAAATTTTACAATTTATCACTTACGGCTACATTTATTTGTCTTTACCTTGTTTGCTACCTTGGCTTACATGACATCCTGGTCCTCTGCTCTGTCAGGTAGCTCTTAACCTCCATGCCTCTTTATTACTTAATTAATCCCATTCCTTCCTCCTCATCTTCCTTTCTTATATTCTTTAAATTTCTTGCCCACTTTTATTTTACTTTCTACAAGAACTCAGCAATACTTCTTACCTTCTTTTCCTCCTTTCCTGTTAATATTTTTATAGCTACTATCCTCTTCTCTACTGTCTCCCTATTCCCTCCCAAACTTTTCCTCTTCACATTGCAGCCTCTTCGCATTCTGTTACATAGAGTTCTATGCTTTCTTTTCCCCCTACACAATTCATAAATTCCCTTTTCCCTACCTCTTATACACTTTAGAAATATTTTTCCTGTTCTCATCCATGCTAACCCTTCTCTCTTTTGCCTATTGCAGTAATCTACATATGCTTCTTGTTCCCAATTTCTTTTGGTTTGCTTGTAAAATTATAATGATTATGTAAATATTTCATATTTTCCCTATATTTCCCGTTTTTCTATATCTTCTGTTTCGCACTTAAACCAATTTACCCACATCGTTTGTGTTCTTTTCCTCTAATGTCCATATATTTCCCATTCCTATTCTTTTTCATAATTCCTCCTATCTCTGCCCACCAACTGTTTGAGTTCTCTAATCTTTTTGCTGTCTCATGCATAATGTTGTAATTTCCCCTTCTTCTTTGGCAATCACATATACCAGAGTGTTATTATTCTTTCATTATTGTGACTTTGTGGGTTCGTGAAATTAAAAGTCCAATTGCACAAACTCAAAATGTACTTTATTTCCACCGAATTACAGTTGAAACACTTGCCGAGTACACAGAATTACGTAGCGAACACAATTACAATTCACCAGTTCGTCCGTCGCAGTTCCACTCTGCACTCGCAATTACTCACAACTCCTCCGATGCACGTACACCGTCTTCCGGTCCGTTCACTCACTGGGCGCTCCTCACGGCTGCTCACCAAGAACTGAGCTGACTCGCCAACTACAGGCCTTATATAGGGAAGATCGCCGTTTCTAGAAAGTTCGCGGCGCGCACAATTTTCCCGATGTTTCGAGACGTCTGGTGAGAGGGGAAAGGGACGGTACAGGGCTCGCGCCGCTTTCCTAATTATCCCTTCAGTTAGTGACACGAGACAAACGGGTAAGAGTGGCCCGAATACTTTCTGTCTGGCCCTACTGCCGGCCGCTTCTATAGGGAGTTCCGACGTTCGGGTGACGTTATTATTCTATTTCTTCTTGTCTTTCCTAATTCTACTAAAGCTACTTCCCTAGGTGCTGATCTTGGTAAGCCTAGTAGCTCTTTACAAAACCTTCTGTAGTTTTGGTCCATCGTTTTGTTTACTTCTTTGTCCCCCCCCCCTTTGCCAGATCTACACTGCAGACAATATTTTGTAGTCAACTAGTGCGTCATACATTCTTTCTAACCACTTGGTTGTCATTTCTAACTTATATTTGCAAATTGTTATTCCATTCATTGCCGCCCTTCCTTTCGCTTCCATTTTTCTCCTGGGTGCTCCCCACTTTCCATTGTTATTCAACCTCACTCTTAAGTATTCAAATTCATTGACGCCCGCCTCAGTAACGTAGAGGGTAGCGTGCCTGCCTCACGTTCAAGAGGTTCCGAGTTCGAATCTCAGTCAGAGTGAGTTACCTGGATAAGGTTTCTTCCGAGATTTTCCTATATCCTAAAATGACTAATATCGGGTAACTCTAAACTCCATGGACCCTGGGTCCATTTGAGCATCGTTTCAGCCATTCCATTCCTCGTCTGATATGACTTAAAAGAGTTAAATGACGTAAATTACAAAAATAAAATTAATTGACCACTTGTTTATAAGGGGAAAGAAGAGAGGCACTAGTTTGGTGCTCTACTGAGTGGCCGAGAGTGGTTGCAGAGGGAGAGGTTGCAGTGAAATCCTATGAACACGAAACTGTTTTCCACTTAAAGTGCAATGAAACAGCAACGTTCTAATAACCAAACAGGGAATACTTAAGATAATTTGACTTCAAGTGGTCTGCAATCAAATCATGATCACTATAGAGAATGGCACACAAGGATAACTGACAAGTTATTAAAACTCTGTCCGAATGGCGTCTACAAAAGCCAAAAGACTGTACGAGGAGTGGGGTTGGTTTGCTTTCAGCGATTATCTCTGCGTACGTTAGCAGGTCAACCTTATACTATTTAAATACTGGCTTTAATATTTAGATATTTCTATGCAGGGTAATATCTACGAGAAACGTTACTACACGAGTAAATTATTCTGAAGGATTTGCAGCTAGAGCATGAACGCGTTGGAAATATCGCGGTTGTATCGCGGTTCCCCCCCTTTATACAATTAAAGTGCTTTAACAACCGGGTAGGAGATGTTGAAACGATTCTCATTTATATGATTTCACTGCGTATTGCTTGGCACTAATCGCCCCTGCAATGCCAACGTGGAACCAATCACGTCCGTGGTATTCGGAAGTTCAGCTTACGTTTTCCTCTAACAAATATCAACCTACCATAAAATTTACAAATAGATTACTTAGCGCATCAACTTAAAGTAGTCTCCTAAGTAACTCAATATTTCTACAAACATGAGTTACTTTCACCAAACTTTTTTGTGAATAATAGCTATCACCACTAAACAAAATAAATCGTTTTTGATTTCACATCCGCAGAATCATTTGTTTTTTGTTTCGTTTATGTGCCCATTTAGTTCTTAGACTGTTAACAGTCACCTTTTTTGTTACAGATATATCCGTCTGGGGTGGAATACAACACATCCCCTACTTGGGAAGTAAATAATTTATTTTTGAAGGATCTTGCTCACATTCCACTAACATCTACCACCAATATTAAAATTAAATGTACGAGGGCTGCTCAATAAAGAATGATCACCTTTTTTTCACAACGTACCTTTACTCATCCTCATAAATTCGATGGTCCTTCTCAAAACAGTCTTCCCTGAATGCGATGCACTTGTCCCAGCGTTTCTGCCAGTCTTCAAAGACATGCTGGAAACCATTTTTTGAGAGATCAATCAAAATCGCCTCCACAGCCTTCACCACTGTTTCTGATGATGGATAATGCCTCCGACGAAGGCGTTTCTTCATGTTAGGGAATAGATAAAAGTCACATGAGGCTAAATCTGGACCATAGGGAGGGTGAGGGATGCACTTCATGTGAATTTTTGCAAGGTATTCATCAACAACATTGGCAATATGCAGCCGCGCATTATCGTGGTAGAGCATCCAGCCTGCTTCATAGAAATGTGGTCTTTTGCGCCTGACAGGACATCCCTGTAGTATTGCCAGTTACTGATGTGTGTACAGGTACAACATGCCGATAAACCATTCCATGAATATCAAAGAATGAGATGACCATAACTTTCCCAGCAGAAGCAACCACTTTTTTTTTTTTTTTTTTTTTTTTTTTTTTTTTTTTTGAGGTTGGTGATCAAGGAGATTTCCACACTGTGCTTTGCTGTTTGCTCTCAGGATCAAAATGATGTAGCCAAGTTTCATTAACAGTGATTACGTTTGAAAGAAACTCCGGATCTTCCTCTAACATCAAATTTAACTGCATGTTACCTCCATTGCAGCGGTAGGCGATACTGAACGTGTCTGAACTTGCCGGGTTCTCACAGACGGGAACCAGGAAAACCAACAATTAAAACTACTACGGCGTGTTTGTTTCACAGAATATAATAAGATTGAATTTTAATGCGCAAAATTATGACGTAAAAATTATGATAATTCTTTATTGAACAGCCCTTGTAAATACACGCATACACTTCCATGCCGAAATTACGGATTCAGTAAATTAAATATGAATATGTGGTATATTTCTTAAATGTTAACAGGATGTTAGTTTAGTAATTCACGATGAGGTAAGGAATGCATCATTGCAGGCGCTCCTAGGGTCGACACTTGAATAGGAGTGGCCTTTTTCGACCCTCGTTTAGTAACTGATGACCGTAACAAAAGACACAATGGTTCACATTAACAAAAGATCAACATGAGTAGGGGTGTACTGTGTAAATAACAGAGCTGCTGGAAAAGAAGGACACAGCTGGACTGACCGTCCAGGAGGACAGACGTGACCCGAGAAAGAACGTCTCTGTTCCTGCGTAAATCACGAATTGTTATCGCGTAATTTGCGCTTGACATACGGTAATTCCAGACAGTAATACAGATTGGTTTCCCTTAGTCGGCAACTTCATGGTTTATGTTATTATACAGAGAAAAGCAGCTGTTAAACGAGTCTTAAACTTGAATTCCAGTGTTTTTACTGTCATCCTTACTCCTATATATCCATGTAAACCCTGAGAGAAACGTTTTGCTCTACACTGAGCCTAGACCGCGCATAGCTTCAATTGGCATAACGTTACCCGGAAGAGCGGGGAAATCTTGATTTTGGTATAGCTGTTTGGCCAAAGAAGAAAGGGAAATTATGAAATTATGCATGAGACAGCAAAAAATATTAGAGAACTCAAATAGTTGGTGCGCAGAGATAGAAGGAATTATGGAAAACATAGGAATGGAGATATATGGAGATTAGAGGAAAGGAATACAAGCCATGTGGGTAAATTAGTAAATTGCAAAATAGAAGATATAGAAAGACAGGAAATATGGAAAGTTTAGAAAATATGAAATAATTACAATTTTACAAGCAAATAAAAAGAAATTGGGGACGAGAAGCATATGTAGATTACTGCAATAGGCAAAAGAGCGGAGGGTTAGCTTGGATGAGAACAGGAATAATATTTCTAAGAGGGATAAGAGGTAGAGAAAAGGGAATTTGTGAATTGTGTGGGGGGAACGAAAGCATAGAACACTATGTAACAATGCGAGGAGGTTGCAATGTGGAGAAAAAAGGTGGGGAGGAAAATGGGAGAAAGTAGAAAAGAGGATAGTAGCTATAAAAATGGTAACGGGCAGGGAGGAAAAGAAGGTAAGAAGTATTGGTGAGTTCTTGCAGAAAGTAAAAGAAAAATGGGCAAGAAATGTAAAGAATATAAGAAAGGAAGATGAGGGGAATAATGGGATTAATTAAGTAACAAGGAGGTATGGAGGTTAAAAGCAGAAGCCCAGGGTGTCATGTAAGCCAAGATAGCAACAAGGTAAAGACAAATAAATGTAGCCAAAATTTGTAAATTGTAAAATTTTGGAATATGCACAATAAATATATCAAAAATAAACCATAGTGCAAATATGTTCAAGAGTGTCACATTAGGATCCCTCCTGAGTTGGATATACCGTTCTTTCTGACAATCGAAGGTAAAATAAGTGGTTTGATGGCACAGGATGTTAAAAGTTTTGTAGGTTTTATAACGTTACGGAATTTTTTGCTTACATGTTGTGGCAGATGTGAAGTTATTATTGAGAAGATTTATCCTGCCAATGTAATCCTGTACAATTTGTATGCAATAATTATAGAACCTGAAGCACCATCCAAAATACAATAATTAAAGAATGAACACGCTAAGGTGTCTTCATACGTTGTAAATAAATAAACTGCACTTCATTTGTTATTACCTGGTGTATTGAAGCGATAAACTACTTGTATGCAAGACTAGTGAGTATATGTTACGTATTGTTATGTAGCTCATCACCAAAGCAATATAAGTAATGAAAATTTCCGATCTTATATTAATATTGTGACAAAAACGCAAGGTTTTCCACAAACTGCTCCATTTGTCGCCAAATCGTTAGCCTAATGCTATCGTATAAACAGCCTGTCTGGACAACTACAGCGCTTACAATACGTCTCTACAATGCCTCTTTATATCCCTTTAGCACACATCCATCTCATGCTAATAATCTCTCTGACCTACACACCTCTTTCACGGAGTGATACTCCGATTCCGAATACAATTCCGGCATTCCCACGTAAACTGCTTCGCTTCCGGTTCCGCAGCCTGCCGTTCGTCACTCGAGCCTGCACATACCGACCCCTGAACTGCTTCCTACACCGTTCCACAAAGCTTGGAAAGTGTCAAACTTCTACGCACTGGATGGTCGATACAACTCGACTGACCGTCTGATTCGTGAGCAGTTCCACAACGCCGAATTCTCTCCCACGGAGCCGCACTCAACTCGAAGCTCTAAACAAACTGCCCTCACACCATTCTTACTGTCTTACTACTCACTCCTTCAGGCCTTGCATCCACTTTTATATAAGGTAACCCTGCCAAGCGTGGTTGTTCGTTCCAGAAGCCCAGTGCTTCTATCTCAGTATCGCACTGTATTTGCACAAATATAAAGCCATAGCTAGGGAGGAATGGTGCCTCCGAGGGTATTACCAGTAGGCCAACACCTTTTCTATAAGAAAGCTCCCCATTACAGGGTGGAAGTGGATGCGCCACTTACGCGAGTCAATCCATCCGGGAAAACCACCGAACAAACTCAGTGGGGCTCCGGTGAACTAACGCACCATGCTACTAGCTCTGCATGCTGGTAATCAGGACCCTTTAGGCAATCCTCTGCCCTATCTGGGCGGCCTAAGCCTGATCAGACCTACTCAATTTCTCGTAGGTGGCGGGAACCACCTACCTCTCGATTCCAATCCAATCCGAAGAACACCCAATCGGGGCGGGCTCAAATGCTCAGCTTCTACTGCTAACGTCAGAAGGACTACGAGTGTTCGGAGTTTGCCGCGCTCACACCACAGCTGCTGAAGGGCAGGAACCCTTCACCTATGGGGGTATTTTCACAGTATCAACACAGTTCCTCCCGGCCTTATGAAGCTTTCGTAACGTCAGCTACCGATAGTTTTTGAAATCGTGACTTTCCTAGCCAATAAACAACAGGACAAGGCGATTCTTTTAACCTCACTCCTCGTTCTACCAGACAATGGCGTCTTAACCTCTCTACGGAAAGATCTGCCACCACTGATATCACAATATTGAGCGTTTAACAATCTACAAAGATATTTGCATCTTCGTTGCTCAGAGAGGACAATATCACAAGATATTTTTCTTCTCTATTTCCTTCCTTCCAATTGATATTACTGCCACGCTTATCGTAATGAGCCAATTGTGCACAATATAGAACAGAGTAACAATCTCCTTGGATTATATACGTTATGTTACATATTTTCTACGGTGAGATCAAAGAGGAGTTAATGATATCCCAATAGTTATGTAAAAAACTGAAGCTGCTGACAGTGAAGTAAACTAGGTTATCAATAATAACTAAACACTAGTAACACAATTTCACTTATCTTATTTAAATCCTGGGACCGGTTTCAAAGCAAACATCTGCTTTATCCTCAGCCACTCAGCTTGACACTCACCCACTAACTGACTGACTGACCTTGACCATTACCGGAGTTTGAAGAATAGCTCCTTATCTAACTGAGTAGAAGGGTAGAAAAATTTAAATATCAAAAAAATGTTAATGATGTTTCCACTCTTAAAAGGCAAAAAAAGATTATATTTTCAAAAATTTTACTTATCATCCATGGGCAAATAAAAAGTTACAAAAAATTTTCAAAGAAGTGGGTATAATACTAGCACCTCATAATAATTACAGTATAAAGAATTTGCTACAGTTTTCCAAAAAAAGACAAAATTTCAGACAACAAAAAATCTGGTATTTATCAAGTTAACTGTTTAGAATGCGATAAGATCTATATTGGTAGAACCAATCGTAATTTAGAAACCAGAGCAAAGGAAAATTTTAGAAATATTAAATATAGACAGACCGAGAAATCGGCAGTGGCTGATCATTTTTGGTCATACAATCATGAAGTAAATCCAGAAGTTAAATTATTGAAACAATTGAAAGAACCGATAGATTTAATGGTTTGGGAGAAGATATTTATTTTGAAAAATAAGGATGGCGTAATGAATTTTAGATATCCCTCCAATAGACATCATCAATAAGTTTGTGTTGTCCCCGGTAGATGGCAGTTAGATAAGGAGCTATTCTTCAAACCCGGTAGTGGTCAAGGTCAGTCAGTCAGTTAGTCGGTGAGTGTCAAGCTGAGTGGCTGAGGATAAAGCAGATGTTTGCTTGGAAACCGGTCCCAGGATTTAAATAAGATAAGTGAAGTTGTGTTACTAGTGTTTAGTTATTATTGATAATGATATCCCACTTTGATTCCGCTCATTTTGAGGAAAATACAAAGGCCTGTCTGTACAGTGTTGATTAATTGTCTATCTAAGACATACCTTTCATTAAAATATGAAAAGTGGAGAAGCTCAAATCCTGATTTTACATTCTTAAGAATCTAGAAAAAAATCTTGAAGCCTGAAAGGTAAGTGCCTTTTTACCGTGTATGTTGTGGTGAAATATGCAGAGTACTGATAACAGAGTAATTTTGGAAGTTGGAGTAGGTCCTAGATAGTCAAAGCCAAACCCATGCTCCATTTCTGTAGTTCAAATTACGGGTAACACACAATTCCTTATTTAAAATGCATTTATGTGACTACAGCACATTTTTGTAAATAATGTTTCTTACGTTAAAGAGATAATTTGAATTTACATGTAAGTCAAAAAGTTATCTTAGACTTCTGTGTAGAGTGGTTCATGACATCTGAATAGTTTGAGTCACAAACGGATGTTACCTCAATGAAAATAGACTAGTGAAAACTGACTTTCTACTTTTAGATGACATTACGAAGTATGTTTTATAACCTTACTGGCACCAGAACCTTATCTTGTTGTCCTGAATCGGAACTCCTCAGTGCAGCTCCGCTATCTGTAACGAATTACTCTGTTGCCAGAGATTGAGGTGGCCGATGATTTCTTTTACATGTACAGAGACACTGATTCCAGAAAACTGTGCCAAAATCTAATAATGCTGGAATGACATTCTTGAATTTTCTTCGTCTCGGAGCTTTGAGAAGCTTTCTATCGTTGCCTTAGTGAGAAAGAAGCGTCTACTAATATCCATTTTGGAGACTGAAGTGTTTCCGGTAATGAATTCACAAGAGAAAAATTTCATCCAAACATACCCCTAAAACAAAGTGTCAAATCTCTCTACTTCATTTAGGAATCCAGTAGCCCATGAGCCTCCTTTTATCGCAGTCAATAAAACATAAGAAATGAATAATCTCATACTTTGTAATCCATTTTCATGACAAAATTGTTGAATTTTGGAAATTGTAACGTGCACTAGAACTGGAGTGAGTAAACAAGAAATGAATAATCTTAAATTTTGAAATCCATTTTATAACAAAGTTGGGGAATTTTGAAAATCTTACGGTACACTGGGACTGAAGTACATTAATTTCTTCCAAAAATCTAATCCAGTGACCAATCCCTTCAACCTTTTAACAAATATTTACCAACACTAAATTAGTCTACGCGCCTAAAGTTGAATATATTGGCAACAAATATTATATGTTTCCCTTATTTTTACTTATTATCAACTTAAATGATCAGTAATCCTTAAAGCACTACTCTAAGTCTGAGAAACAACTTTTTTAACATCAAGTCCAAGGTGCTTTAGCCGATATTCTGTTGCATTTACCAAAACTGCAATGCCTTTGCTCAAAAGAGCAAATATTTGCATTGCTCCTACGTGCACTTATTTGCCGTATCGGAGCCAAATGGTCCGCTGTGCTTTGATCTTTTTCTTCTTGGTTTCATCTACTAATATCCTGTATAACCCATTTGAGCTCTTACCAGTATTTGAGACTATGCTTTGAAGAGAAAAAAGGACGGGTAGCCCAGGGTATAAGCAAAGAGATACTCTCAGGGTGTACGTGGGTATGCATGAGCAAGGACGGTTCTAATGACACTTGAATGCAAGTTGAAAACTGGTTCAATGACTGCTTCTTTATATCATCACATCAAACTCGAAGTTGCCGACCAAGGGTTACCAATATATCACTGTTCAGAGCTAGCATATGTAGACTGCTTAGTACGCGATAACACTTCAGTCGGTACGTATGAACCGACAGGTATCTTTCCTCATCGCTTCTGCTCTGCCCTCGACCAAGACAGAACCAGAGGACCGTCTTAATAGGCTGCCAGCCGCGGACTGTGTTCCCACACAGCTGCGTGTGAGTCTGACTTTCACTTCTTGAAGCCCTTTATTCACCCTAAAACTCCTTTGTGACTATTTTTCCATTGTGATTATTAGTCTCCCTCATGCCATTATTAAGGGTCCAAAGAATACCTTTTCAAACGAGGTCAAGTATCATTCATTCATGATTCTTACTAAGAAAACCCTCTTTCTCCCGTGTCTTTTGTTACACAACTCAACCAACTGCACCTGTTCGTGTCATAAACAAATATACAATGCTCCATTGAAACCCATTACGATTCTTTATTCATTGCATCCCTTAAATTCAGTATCAGTTTTAAGTATATGGGTAGCTTCTACTTTTGATAATTCATTTTGATTCTGAGGTGCTGTATATTTTGTTATATTCAAGATAATTCGTGTTATGGTTTAATTATTTATTTTCTAATTTAAGCATTTCTAACCATTCCTTGAATTTAACCACATTCCTTCGTGTCACTGATATTTTACACATGTTATATTCACCTACCACTATATCTCATTTGAACCATCATTTAACTGTACATGACTATGCCGTATAACAAAGTGATTATCATCCTACTGTTTCCAATATGGGCCTCTTCTGTTTCATTTCCTTTGCAAGATGTTTGTCAATATGAGAAGCAACGAACCTCTCCCTTTCAGCTACATGAACACCAGCCTCACTCCTGAGGTTTTATGATAGTCGCTTGTGTCATGTATTAGGATCAATGATATGATGTTTCTAATCTCTGTAGCAGCTTAAAGTAGCATCTAGCTAATCTAGAATCAACAGTTGAAAAATGGCAGCATGCAAAACGAAATATAGTGATTTTAAACAGAACATTTTTTTCTTACCACAGCTTTGAGAACATCTGACCCTGTCACTGTCAGTTTTTCAGTCACAGTATCTTGTCTGAATTGCGCCGAGGATCGGCTGCTTCATGACAAATGTTACAACACAATGTGGACGGAAATTCCTGTGCTTACACTTTTGTCACACCGACTCATGATGCTGTTAGATTTTACCATTACAAGTTTTCAATGTATTACGATATTCTATTCACTTCCTGAATTCTCTTGAAGCCGACGCTTTAACATTTGGAGTATTGATATAATACACTGAAAAATATGAAGTTCACAGATTCTATAGCGGTCGGGTACCATTACACTTGGAACAAAACAATAAAATAGCAATAGGTCATATGAAAAGAAAAATACAATTAACTCAACGTTAACTCAACGTTACAAATAACTCAAGGTCGGAGCGGCAGCAATCATATACACAAATGGAGAAGTAACTCACAGATTTAAGTTTAAATTGGGTGAAAATTACACCATAAACCAGGCAGAGCAAATCGCTATATTGAAAATCTTAGAAAAACTCCAAGTACTACAGGATATTGAAGAAAACAGGAAAAGAGTAGCAATATACACTGAAAGACAAATAACTCTAGATTCATTGAAGAATATTGAAACATCCCACATTTTGATTTTCTTATGTATTATTAATTTACCTTGAAGGAATATTAGATTAATAGAGTCTATCATAAGCAAAATAATGGAATTGGCAGAACAAAAATGGATACTCCACTTTGGCTGGGTCCAAGGACACGCTGGGATAGAAGGTAATGAACTGGGCGATCGATTAGCAAAGGAAGCAGCTACAAAGGAAGGAGAAGCAGTCTACCAGAAAATATCCAAGGACGTAATTACTACAAGAGTGAAAGAAGATGGAATGAGGAGGTGCCAAATAAACTGGGACAAAACATCCAAAGGAGCGACAGTAAAAGAATTCTTCCCAAGCATCATCGAGCGTATCAAGAGCAATATAAGAATCACGCCAAATTTCACTTGTATAACATCTGGACACGGCAATATACGAAGTTACCTGCACAGATTTAAAATCATGTACGAATCAATTTGTCCATGTAATTCAGGAGAACAGACTGTGGATCATCTCTTGCTTCACTGTCCTATCCTCGACAAACAAAGGAAGGATCTTGCAGCATCCATAATTCACCACGGCGGGAAATGGCCGACTACAAAGAAGGACCTCACAAGAATATTCATAAAACAATTCAGCAGATTTGAAAATGCAATAGACTTCAAAGAATTATAATAATAATTGTGACGCACATTGTGATAATTCTGTGATTTTCCGATTGCGAAATATCAATATAAATGAAGTTATCTTGTAAAGACATTATAATCAAAATGTTATGTTCAAGTTAATGAATCATTGTGAACGACACATCAGTTCAGAAGCGAAGTGCTGAGAAATTATTATACTTAACACCTAAAACAAGTGGTCGAACAGTATTATAAAAGTTGTAGGCTTAACAATAGAACAATGTACTCTGGCTAATGTAATGCAAGTCGTTCTGAACTGATGTCTCGGAAGATAAAGAATGTAGTATTACATTGTAATGGGGCATGCTGGCCAGTTTTTTTTTCCAAATAAAAAACTCGGCGTTGCCACCCGTGATTATGCAACTGTGAAAAATGTTAAATCTTATATGCACAATCATAATACAATAACAGGTGAGTCAGCTGCCCGTTATTCTCGAGTTTTATGCAATCCGAATTTTACTCTCCAACATGAAAACATCGACTCCATTACTAGGTTCTACCCGCGTACTTAATATGGATGTTAAACACTCCTTGAAAGTAGTACTAATATAGATGTTATCGTATCGCCGGTAATATATTCATAATTAGATAGCTGACGTTTGCACGTCTGTAAATGTTCACTGACACCAGTGAATACTCTAGCTTAAACGGGATGCTTAACTCACACGTTACTAGGTAGCTCAGTCGGAACGAGCGCGAAACTGCTATGACATCTGTGTGCTGTGGTGGTGTTGGCTCAAATCCCCTGCAGAGGTATACTAATTTACTTTACCACGTAAAACTCACAATTTACAAGTATTATCCTGAAAATTGTTATTATTTTATTTTAATTGTTTTATTTATACTTTATGGTATTGTTTGATGTTTCTTTACTGATGAACTACAAATAGGTAGTTATTAAAATACCTCTATAGGTAGGTGCAATTGAAATAAGGATCAATTATACACATTTGAACACACAAAACAAGGAAATTACAATATCAGAGTTTAACGTGGAAGTTAAACACAATCTTGCAGGCATAGAAATAATGTGTTATTAAAATGTCGTATCAAATTGGTATGTTTTGTGGCCCTCGAATGACCCTTTTTCTATTCCTGGTGCACGACTCCTCTAACGAAGCAAGTGCTCGAACTGATGACCTTCTTGGGTAATGCACGCCTTTAGGAAATTTATAAATAGATTATTATGAGTTCCGTTTCCAAGTTTTGATGAGCATAAAAAAGAGTATTTACAGTGCTGAGACTAGAACCTGTGTGATTGGGGGTTAGGGCACAGGAGAGGTCATAATCCCAATGAGCTATTTCGAGACTTGCATGAAAGCACGTCCTGGTAAGTAGTAGGACTTTTATGCCTGGCGCTATACCTTTGCCACCTCACGAGTTCTTGTGCTTGATTTAGTCCTTTAAGACACTTTTAATCATTTTCTGGGTGTTTTAATATTATTACATATATGACAAAAGCTCTTATGCATGTTAATTGAGTTGCACCAGACATAGTTAAATCGAAAATGTAAATAAACCATTGTTTAATAATATGTCCCCATTGACTGTACAGGTCCGTGATGGCTGAGCTGTGTCTCTAACGTTTTTCTAATTTTTGGCAGCCAACCCCTGCTCTAAATACAAGAATCCGTCATTTTCTTTTTAGCTGACGTTTTTAGTGTACTCATATGATAGGTCCATTTTTTCCAAGGCCTTTACTGAATTACTATGCCATATATACTCTAGTAGAAAGTTTGTAAAATCGCCTGGAAACCGGATTTCGCTCTCAGTAAATGAGTCGTATGTTTTTGAGGTGTACTTTAGCGAGTAGTACGTTTAGTCTCTTAAACCGCTATTCCTATGACTTTTTCGCATTCTCCTTTCTAAGAACATCAAGCGATACATTTTAGTTAGCGCAAAACTGGTGTAAGACACATGCCGTTTGATGGGTGGCCTACCTTGCAAACCAATAAGGTGCGGCTGACTCACCTGATATATAAGTTATATATAGCATGGTAGAAAATGTTAGGTTTACTTATATCGAATGTGAAGCTTTAGTGTAATTTAATATACCCATATACATTAGGCTTCACATCAGTCCCGGAACGTCCGGCATCTCCTGGAATCGAATGGAACCTCCCGGCTCCCAAGAGAGAATTGATATCTCCCGGAATTTTGCACATTTCAGCGTTCTTTTATAATTACGAAGGCTGTTTAGTAAAGAATGATCACAATTTTTACGGTCATAATTTTTCACACTAAAATTCAATCTTATTATATTCTGTTAGCTTAATGTGAAACAAACACGCCATAGTAGTTTCATTGTTGGTACTCCTGGTTCCCGCCTGTGAGAACCAGGTAAGTTCAGACATGTTCAGTATCGCCTACCGCTGCAATGGAGGTAACATGCAGTTAAAGTTGATGTTAGAGGAAGATCCGTAGGTTTTTTCAAACGTAATCACTGCTGATGAAACTTGGCTACATCATTTTGATCCTGAGAGCAAACAGCAAAGGTCAGTGTGGACATATCCTTCATCACCAACTCCCAAAAGGGCAAAAGTGGTTGCTTCTGCTGGGAGTGGTTGCTTCTCATTTTTTGATATTCATGGAATGGTTTATCAGCATGTTGTACCTGCACACACATCAGTAACTGGACAATACTACAGGGATGTCCTGCAAACATCGTTAGTCCATATCAGGAGCAAAAGACCACATTTCCGTGAAGCAGGCTGGGTGCTGCATCACGATAATGTGCGGCCGCATATTGCTAATGTTGTTGCAACATGAAGTGCATATCTCACTCTCCCTATAGTCCGGATTTAGCCCTATGTTACTTTTTTCTATTCCCTAGCTTGAAGAAACGCCTTCGTGGGAGGCATTGTGCATCATCAGAAGCAGTGGTGAAGGCTGTGGAGGCGATTTTGAAGCATCTCTCAAAAAATGGTTTCCAGCGTGTCTTTGAAAACTGGCCGAAACACTGGGACAAGTATTCAGGGGAGACTATTTTGGGAAGGGCCATGAAAATTATGAGGATGAGTAAAGGTACGTTGTCAAAAAACATTGTGATCATTCTTTATTGAACAGCCCTCGCATACCATAGATGAACTAGATGAGGCTGGAAGGGAGACGGAAAACCAATTGTTAAGTCATCATGAAGGCTAAGAGTCAGGAACGCAACAAAATAGATATCATAATTAATAGTTTGAATGGCTGTGGTTGATCACTCGTCTCCCACCGAAACAGTCCGGATACGATCCCATGGCACGTTGTATGGGATTTTGTGGTGAACAAAGTGGCGTTGGCATGTTGGTGTTTATATGAATGGTTGGAACAAAAGTGAGTTCAGGCAAAAGGTAACTACTGACCTCAGATTTTGTAAATCTCGTTCAACAGAATTGGTGCATCCAGTCACTATCCGGGCCAATTCATCTAAGCACCAACGTAATGAGAAACAGCGAAGATAAAGTTTAATCTTTACATTATTCTTTGAAATATATTTTACTAAACAGTTCTATCAGATCATGTAACAGAAATCGCAGCATCTTATCATGATGTTAAACATTATAATTGGTTATCAGTTCTCTTTTTCAAAACGACACCGAACGATTATAGCCACTGGGCGCACTGGCCACGAAAACAAAAACATTACTCCTTGCTCTTCATCAGTGACCCTAGCCTACCTATCAGGTAATGGGTCAGGGACAGTTACTTGTGCAAAGGTCGACTGTAAATTCGGACAGTTGCAAGGTTTTTTTTATTATTATTTTATTCAATGATCGATCAGCAGTACATGCTTTACAGATCCTTGTTGGCTAATTGAATCTCTATGAACTATATAATAACATGTAAGGAAAACCAAGTTGGCTCCTATTATCTTCTTAACACTGTGAAACAAGAGAAAAATAAGTTAATTAAAACAAACAAGTAATCAAAGAGAACAGTCATTGTGAAACAATATTCATAGTTTTTTCAATCAGAGTCACTAAGGAGGAGATCCTGTGGGAGTCGTCTCTTCAGGCGCGTGGGCTGGCGGGTTCGTACGCCGATGTCGTACATCACAGCTCCTGGAACATCTAGCAGGTTTGAGAAGAAGCGAGAGGCGATCTGACGTATGTACTGGTGAAGAGGAAGGAGACCAAGTTCTTTATGCAGTTGTTGATTTCTTACATACCAAGGGGCATCCGTGGCGATGCGCAGAAATCTATTTTGCAGGACCTGTAGCCTTCGGAGATGAGTGTTGCTAGCCGTACCCCATACCTGGCAAGCATATGTGATAAGTGGCCGGACAAGAGATTTGTAGAGAAGCAGAGAGCATTCAATCCCAAGAGGAGTGTGTCTGTGAAGTAGCGGACCGAGTCAGTTGCAAGGTTGCTCTTCAGTGTAAAACTACACATTCCGTCCTAACAGGGAGGATTTTGCGCGTACTTAGATAGCAAATCCAAGCAATATGGAGCGCTATACGAACGCCGAAATGACGGATATGGTTTTGATGGATGGAGGAGCTGAAGGAAGCTAACGAACGCACGATTAATTTAGTTTCATTCAAAATATGAATTGTAAAAATACTTACATCAATTATAATCTTTATTTGTTTACTTTCAGAGCATTTTGTTATGCTCTTAATTGTACAATACTTTCAACTGCTTACTGTAAAATCAACAGCTTCCTCTTCAGTAACAAATGCTTTATTTAGTATTATCAAACACGTGAAATAAAGTGCTCGTCTCATTACATAAGGCATTTAGTTTTGGTTAATTTATCTACAATTCTTTGATGTTTTTTTTTCTATTCTGTTTATCATTTAATGGTTCCATCCTCAGCCTCACTAACATTAACTTCCCATCATGGACTGCTATAATGGAATATTGGAACACGTTAAACACTCAGAAGGAATAATTAAGCAATAGCTTCTTTATTGCGGTTTCATAAGCCAATCTTAATAGTAGCAAGCTACTACGGAGTATGTCGGTATGCTTATAAACAGTTTATAATTTTCTCTGTGTTTCATCAGTTTCTCTGTGAAATCCCTTCGAAAAAGTATCACGAAATTGCCTATGTCACGAAAATTCCTCCCATTGCCGTACAGCACGCGGCACGACGTGTGACCTATACCTGCGAACTCTGACAGCGTGAGGCACGCGTCGTTGTTCCTGTCACTGTCTAATCCACACTCATTCTGGAGCACCTTTATGCGGCTCTACTGGCGGTAAAAAAACTATCTATATGTGTCACATGAAAGCTGAGCAACTACTTATGTATTTTCTAATAAATTAGATAGCATATGATTCAAGTATTCTGGCATTGCAAAGAACATTAAATGTAGATGCAATAAAGGCAGAATCTTGTAGAAAATGTGACTGCGCCAGCGGCAAAATAAAACATTATTCAAAATCTAATGGAGGAGCAATATCTTTCAGTTACATTTAATGCTGCACGCCTAGAAATATTTCCCTTTGTCATGCGTTGTTTTTCAAGACAAGAAGGAATCCAAACTGATCTTGATTTTTATAAATATGTCAGGACCCCATTTAATAATGGGAGTGTTAGCGAACCAACGTTAAATGATTTTGGAGATGCTGCTAGTGTTTCATTATTTGTTACTAAAAATTCTCCGGTTCTGAAAAATATGCATTTGTTTATGAAAATGTGCAAAAAAAAGTTTGCCATATATAGGTACTTAAGACTAACTGTACTGCACCTGCCTGTCCTGCTAGGGGTCCCGGGTTCGATTCCCGGCGGTGGGGGTGGGGTTTTTTCTCCAACCAAGATAAGTCCTCATCCTCCCCAGAGTTTGGAAGTATGAATGAGAGTGTGAATGTGTGCGTGATCTAATGATTAAAACCCAACGTTTACGAGTTAACACCTTCAACGTGTTACAAAGGAGAGCAGCCGCCGATATGACTATTGCAGTTAAAGGCGGGGAACAAAAAAAAAAGACTAACTGTAAATGTCATTTTTACATAAAAATTTGGAAAAAAAAAGGTTTGACCTCTGATATGGAACTTATTGTGATAACGGTGTTTTCAGCGTAAAATAACAAATGACTTCAAGATATTTTGCGAATTTATGAATGTACAGTACAGAGATGTGTTAAGTAATGTTCGAGTAATTTGGTAGTCAGTTTCAATTGCCCTAGAATATCTCCTTTTAAATTCGGTAACTTTAATATTATATGAGAGCACAAAGGAAAGGAGAGTCCCTTTTTACAAAAGATGTTTGTACAAAATATCATAATAATATTCCATAATAGAACCTCAAAAGGTCTCTAAAGCCAACGTCCAAATATCCAACAGAGAGCTATATGGACGAGGTTTCGTTGAGAAAGGTAACATTGGGCAACAAAAATAATTTTTGAGTGTTTCGAGCACCTAATGAGGCAATTCCTACTATTTTTGGGTTGAGAAAAACAAACATAACAGTGAAAAATTTTATTAGCTCTAGTTTCTATGATATACACAAGGTGGAAGTATTACATATTAACGGATTGAGAGAAAAGGATACATTTTAATTACATACATGCTAACAACAATGAAAGTGTATTTGAGTTTTTAACTGGTAATTACATGCTAAGAGCTCTACATTGCTGGAAAAATACTTCGCAGATAGTCGTGTCTGAAGAGAATCATGTAGTGGTCTATTGACTTCGTCGTCTTTTAGCTTGCCTCCTGTGATGGAGTTTCGCAGAATCCCTATATAAAGACCAACAGTAATCCGCAAGCATTACTTCATTCCAACGGCCCTGATATCTTTTTTCCATAACAGAAGTGTCCTGATGGACCCCATGCTTATCACTAACAGCGCTACAACTAGGAGGGAAAAAGTCTAGGTGAAAGTGGAGAAAATGGATCTTAAGGGACATGTTGCATCCAAAGTTACAGTATTTTTGCCACCAAATGCTTGTAGTTGTCATCTCTTTTGTTGCCTAAAAATCCATGAACAACATCCTTGAAGGCTTCCCAAGTTTCCTTTTCTTTCCCCTCCAAAATTTAGTCAAATGCAGCATCCTTCACGAGTTCTCTTATTTGTGGCCCGACAAGAATGCCTTCCTTAACTTTTGCATCACTTAATTTTCAAAATTTCTCTCTGATTGTGTTTTGTTATTTGACAGATGTGCCAACTCCCAAAAAAATCCCCCAAGTTTAAAAGCTTCACTCGAAAAAATGAAATGTCACTTTATCTTCAAAACAAGAGCTAATCTATCATTTTATGGTGGTTTTTTAATTTATCAGATGGAAATACATATACATTCACTTATTTTTAAGCCCGTACCATTTTCACTGTTGCCCAGTGTAATCATTGATTAAAAACAAATTGTCAAAATGAAGAAGATTATGGAAAAAATAAAATGAGAAGAGTTTCTAAGAGGAATGAATGTGTTTATGGATAAATGACTGTCAAATTTTGATGAACGGTATCATTTTGTAAGGCTTATCTATCCAATGCGTACACCAAGTTTAATGAGTATTCCAATCTGTTCATTTAAATAAGATTTGATTTCTTTGTGCACATTTACAGCTTCATCATAATATGATAAACCGTAGATGTAGTGAAAATGTGCTGTAACGAAAGTGCAGCTATTCGTTGACATATTGTGAGTGTAACTTTTTAAGAAGGCTAAAAAATACGGTGAAATGTGTGTATGTGAACCAAAAAAGTTAATGTGCTTTGTTATATCAGTTTCAACTTCTAATGTGACTTGTGAGTGACAGCTTAGCGTAATGAACCACACTTTTACTCAATAAAGTAAAAAAAAATATATATATATTCACAAAATTGCCAAGGGCTAAACTTCATATGTGCCAGAATTATCGTATGACGTGCAGAGAGCTTCATGACAGTGCACTAAAAATGTAAAGCTCCTAGATGCAGCAAGGAGACAGATGGTGTAAAAGTTCACCAGGAATAAAAAGTGAACC
The DNA here is from genome assembly GCA_030765055.1 of Mantis religiosa. Taxonomy (NCBI): domain Eukaryota; kingdom Metazoa; phylum Arthropoda; class Insecta; order Mantodea; family Mantidae; genus Mantis; species Mantis religiosa. Next base: position 8,951,173 of record CM060950.1, on the reverse strand, counting down.
TGTCATGACAGTTCGCAAACTAGATTCAGACATCTAAAATCTGCCCAATAATTTAAAGTTATGCTACCCTTATCTTTCTTTACTGTGATATATAATTTTCTCCCGGAATTTTGAGCACAAAAGTACGCAAATCTAATGTCTAAAGAGATTATACTAAATTAAACCATTTTCTCTCTTTGCACACGATATAAAAAGTATTACTATGTGACATTAACCACAAGCACCCAATAGTGTTAAATGATAAATCTTTAGCAGCCGCTATAGTAAATAAGTGCAATAGTTACTTACAGTTATTAAGGCTTCTCCTTGGAAGCAATAGGCAAGTTTTGTAAAGAATAGAGTTTGAAGATAAAGAAAACTAAATCTAAAATCATGGTGGTAAAAAAAAGTTTCAAAGTAAAAAGAGAAGAAAAATGGTGGTGAGAAGGTTCAGAAATTGAGGTGATTAAGAATATGGTTACCTAGGAGTAAGATTATCTAGTAATGGTGAATGAACTGACCATAAAAGGAAAGCACTGGAAGATGGAAAAATGACTATGAGTGTTATTACATCATGACGTATTAACAAAATACCAAATATGTAAGTAAAATGGTTAGAAAGGGTGTTTGGTTCAAGTGTGAAAAGCAGAATGCTATGTGGAGTAGAAATATGGGAGCCAGATGAAGGATGGAGCGCGATAAATGTTATAAATGGACTATTTTGTAGACTTGTTTTGGTCTTACCTAGATCCTCACCAAAAGAGGCCGCTTTAATGGATTTTTTTTTTTTTTTTTTTTTTTTTTTTTGTAATTTACGTCCTCCAACGTTAAGTCATATCGGACGATGAATGATGCTCAAGTGACTCCGGGGTCCATGGGGCTTAGAGCTACCCTACATTCGTCTTGGAGGATAAGGGAAACGCCCGTTAAAAACCTTATCCGGGTAACTCACTGTAACCGAGATTCGAATTCGGGACCTCTTGAACGTGAGGCAGACTCTCTACCACCACGCTACCAAGGCGCGCTTTAATGGAATTAGGAATATTACGTTAGCAAAGCAAAGTGACGCAACGAATACTAAAATATTGGCTCAGAATATGTAATTTAGATGAGGAAAATATTGTTAAACGGTGTTTGGTAGCACAAACAAGAATAAAGGGGAGAGAGACTTGGATATATAAAATTCAAAAGGTTTTACAGGAAATAGGTATGGGTTCATTATTGTCACCCAATTATCGGAAGGCACGACCAACTGACGGCTGAGTGAGGGACAGGAAGCATTCAGCCCACGCCTATCCATTTATCTTGTAGCGCTAACGAGGGGGATGGTTGGAAAAACATCACTAGCCATCTCTTTCCCCTCTCCCTGACGTATCGAACAGTCGGGATGATTCATTGAACCGCGAGACTTCCAGAAACAGCGATCTTCCTATATAAGGCCTGCAGTGGGCGAGTCAGTTCTTCTTGGCGAGCAGCCGGAGGAGCGCCGTGCTAGAGAATGGACGGGAAGACTGTACGTGCATCAGAGGAGTTGTACGTAATTGTGAGTGTAGAGTGGACCTGTGACACACGAACTGGTGAATTGTAATTGTGTGCGCTACGTAATTTTATGTAATCGACAAGTGTTCCAACTGTAATTCGGTGGAAATAAAGAACATTTTGAGTTTGTGCAATTGTACTTTTAATTTCACGAACCCACAAAGTCACATTATTGTTAGATAGTGGAAGAATAGAAAAGGGATTCTGGAAAGTAGTAAAAACAAGAATTCAAGATGTTGTAAAACAATAATTACGGGTTAATCTTGTAACAGTATTTTTTTAGTAATGTTCGAAGGAATAATAAATATATAAAAATGTATGTAGTTGTGTGATTGGCCGAAGTAGTAGTGGTATCACGTGGTGTGATGACGTGTCAGTGAATCGGCCAATCACAAAATAAAGTGGGAATCACTATGGGGACAAGAAAATCAATAATCTAGAAAAGTGTGAATCTTGTGTCTTGCTGGAGAACGAGGAAGTTGACTTAAGATGTTACGATGATTATAAAATCTCCAAGAAAATTATATATCATTTTGTCTTAATCTGTGAATCTATCATTTGGCGCTAGCCAGTATTACTTTTGATAGAAAAAAAAATTGATTAAATTAACTATATTCGAGTAACTGCGCCGTTAGTGCTGTCTTATGGGAGAAACATGGCGACTAGCATAGAAAGAGCGATGGAAAATCATGATTCTGGAGTGAAAGAAAGTATTATACCGACCGCCATAATGGAGAAAGAAAACAATCCCGTTACAAATGGCGCAGCAACGTGTGGGGCTCGAATAGGATAAAGAAGAGGAGATCGTGCATCGTGCAGCTCCGTGGGAATTTAAAAGGAAAGAAGAAAGAAGAGAGAAGAAAGAAGAAAACGAGAACTGGTTTAAGTGAGTGAAATTAAAAAAAAAAAAATAATAATAATAATAGTAGTAGTAGATTTATGTTGTTAAGAAATCAGAAAATAGTTAAAAAGATGGCGAGTAGAAAAGAAATAATAGTGGAAGGAGAAGTTACTGATAGTGTAGGAATGAATAGGGAGGATGCAAGATTAAGCATAGATAATGAGTCAATGTTGGAAAGAATAACAAGAATGTTAAGTAATTTAGATTCTAAAATAGAACAAAATGCAAATGATTTAAAATCAGAAATGAGTAATTTAGATTCTAAAATAGAACAAAATGCAAATGATTTAAAATCAGAAATGAGTAATTTAGATTCTAAAATAGAACAAAATGCAAATGATTTAAAATCAGAAATGAGTAATTTAGATTCTAAAATAGAACAAAATGCAAATGATTTAAAATCAGAAATGAGTAATTTAGATTCTAGAATGAAAGATGTAAAATCAGAAATGAGTAATTTAGATTCTAAAATAGAACAAAATGTAAATGATTTAACTAAGAAAATGAATGATTTAGATGTAGGAGTAAGACAGGAACTAGCACAAAATGTGAGTAACTTAGAAATTAATTTATTACAGAAGTTAAAACAGGAATTAAAATCTGAAATTTCACAGGAGATTAGAGAAGGGAGAAAAGAGTGTAGGGATAATATGGAAAGGCTTATGCAGATCATAGAGATTAATAAGGATGAGAATAGAAAGGAAGTCAATGAGTTGAGAGAGATAATTCAGGAAACTAGGTTAGGTCAGGACATTGTGAAACAAGAAATAAGAATGGAATTAAACAAAGAGTTAGAAACATTTAGGATACAACAGGCAGAAATAACACAAAAACAAAGAGAAGAATTAGGAGATAAAGTAGAACAAAGAATCAATGTAATTTGTTCTGAAATGCAATTACAACATGATGAAAGTAAGATACACCAAGAGGAAATAAAGTTACAAATTGATGAGATAAGTAAAGCAAAAGAAGAAGTAATTTTGCAAATTAAAGAGGTAAAAGAACATTTTGAAAAAGAAAAGGATAACTTAGGAAAACTGACACAAGTTGTAATTGCATTACAGGCTAGAAAAGTAAATAACGGGAAAGAAATGTCTAGAATTACAAATATAAACGATTGTGACTTACCAGGTGAATTAAGCAATCATCAGAAGTCTAGTGATGTAGTAAGTGAATGTAGTGATTTTGTGAGTCCAGATAATGATATTAACTATCACAGAAACACACAAAACATGTCCTCACACACACAACTCCACAGTCTAGGTCAAAATGAATGTGTACATTATTCACTAAATGATATTAGTCCACCAAGTTTTGATGAGGAATCAGGTGATAATCCAAAAGTATTTCTTAGGGAATTGGAAGAATATTTCCGTATTAAGAGAATTCCCAATGAATTTCGGATGGTAATAGTAAAACGCTGTTTGAAGAAAAATGCTCTTGAGTGGTTAAGGTTAACTTTGGCTTCACATGAAACATACAGTACTTTCAGAAATCTGTTTATAAATAGATTTTGGGGACCTGAGAGACAAAGAAGAATAAAAGTTGAGTTAGCAACGGGTAGGTTTGAGTTTAAAAAAGGGATTTCTATGACTGAATATTTCTTAAAATTAGCAAACAAAAGTAAGTTGATCAATCCCGAAATTTCTGAGACAGAAATTGTCAACATGCTAATACGTCATTATCCACCACATATCAGAAATCATTTAATTGTGGCTAAGCCTATCGATTTCTCTGATATGATTGAATTATTATCCGAATTTGAAGCACATAACCTCATTAATGATACTACATCCTGTGATGGTAACTATAATAACGTCCATATTGAGCGAGGAAGAAATCGACAGGAATCACAACCTACAAATAATAGGAATAATAGGACGAGTTTAAATTGGGGCAGGGCACCCGTGAGAAATCAAAGATTTGAAGGAAGAGGTTATGATCCCAGACGAACTTATGAATCTGTAATTCCCGGAACAGGAAAGGGAGTTCAAAATAATGTGCAAAGGAATTATCATAACAATCAGTCGACGAGAATTGGAAGAAATGATCACATAAACCATGTAAGATTTTATCGAGGAAATAATCAGCGAATAAGTAACTTTAATAGGGGTAGAGGTACTAGTTTATTTAGTGCAAATCAAAGAGATTTTAGGGATGTGAGATTTGAAAGAAGTAATCAAAATGAAAGAGTCGAAAATACACAAAGCACAGAGAATGATGCGAATATAAACGATAGCACCAACCTAACCAACAATGAAAGTAATAATTAAGGGCCGAATAGGTGAATGGAATTTCAATTTCATTGCGTTGGTAATTCCACATTTGGCAAGAGATGTAATTGTGGGTAATGATTTATTATATGAATGGCAAAGTGTATTGAATTTCGAAATGCATGAAATGAAGGTTAAGACAGAGAATGATTTATTAGTAATAAAATTATTGGAAGAAGATGGAAGAAAAGAAGAGAACAGGGATAATATAAATAATGAAAGGTTTTTTGTGGAAGATATACTTTTGCAAGAAAATGGTAATATTGAATACGATGAAAATGAAAATTGTGGGAAGAATTTAATTATTGATGGATTGCAAAATAATGTAACTGACCTTGAAAAGCATTGTTGCCAATTATATACAATACAAGATAAGAACGGCGGAAGCCAAGTGGAGGAAGAAATAGAATTCCAGAGAATATTACAAGTAAAGTTAGAAAACACATACAATTTAGACCAAGCGAGAAAAGAACAGTTGAAATTGTGTATATTAAAGAATAGAAAAGCCTTTAGTTCAAAACCTGGACTGTGTAACAAATACACACACACATTTAAAGTGAATGATACTGCTCCCTATACACATAAAAGCCGACCTTTACCCATAGCTATAAGACAAGCATTTCTAGAAGCAAGTGTGGATACAAGAGATTTGTAATCAACGGAGTACTTATTGTTAAAATAGTTAAATAATAAAACATGTATATTATTGTTAAATGTCAATATATTGTTGTATTTTAATTAATGTTCATTTATTGTTGTGTTTTATGTTTGTGTAATAATGTGAAATTGTTGTTTAATGTTCATTTATTATATTTTATCCAATGTAGGTATATTATTATATTTTATGTATGTTGTATTGATGTTGTGTAATATTGGTGTAAACAAAATTGTTAATTGGGGCTGTTCTTCGAAATATATGGAAACAGATTGTTAATTGTTAATTCCTTTATTTGGTTATTTTCCATATATTTCGAAGAAGGGCATTTGTAACAGTATTTTTTTAGTAATGTTCGAAGGAATAATAAATATATAAAAATGTATGTAGTTGTGTGATTGGCCGAAGTAGTAGTGGTATCACGTGGTGTGATGACGTGTCAGTGAATCGGCCAATCACAAAATAAAGTGGGAATCACTATGGGGACAAGAAAATCAATAATCTAGAAAAGTGTGAATCTTGTGTCTTGCTGGAGAACGAGGAAGTTGACTTAAGATGTTACGATCATTATAATTGTAAAGAAAAATTAATAAGATTCGAAAAGTGTTATTCAATATTTGTAATATAAAAGAGAATCGTAGTTTATATTATATAATTAAATAATATATAACAAAATTGGACTCATCTAAATTTTATTTTCACCAAAAATCCGCGTCCACACCTTAGAAAGATCTCATGACTCTTATTAGATTAAAACTTGACTTGGATATTACAAAGAAGTTGGCGTGATTCTTATTGGAAGAAGAAGATCGAAAATATAATCCCGTTACAATCTTAATAACAAAATATCTCTGAAATAATATAAAACATTGATAAATGATTGGGGCAAAGAAAAATATATTTAAATCTGTGATAAATTAGGAAGAGAAGGGTTAGGATGGCTTAGAACAGGAGTAATATACTTAAGGGGTGTAAGGAATGTATATATTAAGGGAAGATGTCCAATGTGTGAAAAAGAAGATAGTATTATATATTTGATTGTCAAAAACAAAATATTGGAGAGACGAATTTATTCTGCATAAGTGGGAAAACATACCAAATGAAATAAGAGGCAAAAGAATTTTGATTATAGGATCAGAAGAAAGCACAATAAAACTGGGAAAATGTATTGGCAAGGTGAGACAAAAATGGCTTTGGAAAACAGGGAAGACTAATGAGAACAACTAGGAAAAATAGTAGAAGTATAAGGGGAAACAAAAATCTAGAGCCTAAGTTTCAAAATGCTTCATTATAATGTGACTTTGTGGCTTCGCAGAATTAAGAGTCTAATTTGCAGAAATTTTAAATGTTCTTTATTTCCGTAGAAATACAGTCTGTTCAATTCTTACAGTAGGAGAATACGTCACATTCACAATTACAATGTACCAAGGTCGTTGACCACAACAAAGATCTCACTTTCCAAACACACCAGTTTCAATTAAAATTCTGTCCTCTGTTTACAACTCCACTGTGTTTTACAACTGTTCGCTGGCGTGTCACAATCTCTTAAATATACCTGCATTGATAATTCTAGACTTTTCTCAAACAAACAAGAAACAGAAGGTTCTCTATCAATCAAGATGTTACTAGAATTTTACATTTATCTCTTTATTTGCTTCTGATGCAGACCTTTTTATCTCCGCGCTATGTTTATCTGCTTAGACAAGCTCTTTATCTCCGTGATACACCATCCGTCCCGTTATCTTTTCGTGCCGAACCTTTGTGCGCGTCGCCGTAACAGCATACACAACCTGGGTTTATTGTAATGGGGCATGAGAAAATGCAGCTCCAAAGTGAGGGGTATACAAGATTTTGCATTTATTGTATACCAATTATGTTATATATGTATGAAGCTGTATATGCCACATATTGTAATGAGAAATAGGAAATAAGATACTAACTAGCTAGTATGACTTCTTTTTATGGAAAATTTGGAAACAATAATGTATAAAAAATTACACTTTGTAACCCATACTTTAATTTTTATCTTAATTCTATCCATAAGAAACCTCTCTGGATTCTGGCTTTATTTTTAATGCAGAATGTTTTCACATGTATTTAGGGGTGGGCCTGAACCTATCGTCCACTCACCAGTAAAGAAAGAAGGGACTATTACTAAAACAATTTGATCTTGTAAACAACTCATAGGAAAAAAAAACCGAGTTACTCATTTTTAAACACACAACTGCTTTATTGTAATTTACATTACACATTGAATCTCTTAGAAAAACAGGCAAGGGCTATTTTTATACGACTAATGCTACCAAAGAAATTGTACATAATCCGTGTGTTTTCATTATTCCAAATACCTCTCTTGGATTTCTTTTGCCCATAATGCAATTCATGGGAATTAAATTCTTTGAAAAGCATGATACTCTCAGTCGTTTAATGAAAATGTAGGATTTGCGTTTTTTCCGACAAAACTCCCAACTATGTGGTACTTTAATCATAATTGTTTTTACAGATTCAAAGGCTCAAAAAGTGTATTTCCACTTAAGCTGAAACCCAATGTCTGGGCTATAAGGAATGCTTTCTTCAGTGTTATAAATAGCCAAAAATCTCTAACTTTAAGGTTATATTTACTTCCTCTGGCCGCATTCCATTTATCTATATATTTCTTTAGTTTTCGTTCAACCAACATTTCTGTATTAATTTTACTTAGTTGCCACAGTATATTTTCCTGTTCGTTCAAACATTTAATCAACATTTTCTGCAATTTCGGCTTTCAGGGGTATTTAAAACAGTTTCTTTGGTTTGTCTATTCTCTTAAAGAACGTTAATAGTAACCCCAGCCCATTTTTAAAAACACAATGATATAAAATGAAACGTACGATACAGATATAGCGATTGACAGAGGAAAGTTTTATGTTGCGTTTGTTTAAATTATCGTCTCTAATAGGGCGTTAGTTTCATCCCCATCTACGTCACACTCCTATCTTACACGATCTAAATAACATTATATTCATTAATATTGTAGTTTTCTTACTAGTTTCTCTGTCGCCTACCTATCAGGTGGCCCAACTGCCTGGTCTTTCACGTAAGCAAATATCTCATTGTGCGTTAAAGGTGTTGCAGAATGAAAGGAGCGGTCCCAGTGAAACGCACGGCAGTGGCACGAGCGCACTTGGTCCAGCTTCGAACGTGAAGAGGCAGTTCCCAGGATTGAACTAGCCTGTGAAATCCGCTCACACCACTGCCGTGCGTTTAACTGGAACTTTTCCTTTTCGTTCTGCAACTGCTTTAGCACACGAAGGGATATCTGCTTACGTGAAGGACAGGGCATTTGGGCCACCTAGTACACTAAGTAAAAGAAAGTATTCCATGTCATCCAGAGACAACATTCTTAGAAAAAGACCCCTGTGAGTTTATGTGTGTGAACAACATAAATGAGAACTATAAGACGGATGAATACAAAATTTGATGCCTGAATAAGACTGAATTTGACCCCCCTAGACAGAGATATCCATACACACCTTAAAACACAAATTTCCAGTTATATAAGCATTTTTCGATGTACCAGTTTTATCAACACAATCTGAAGTATTAACTAATATATAAAGCGGGCATTCTGTAATTTCTTATCAATTATAATTTGAAGTTCTCCTATTATCAGTTACTTTTCTAGGAATAGTAAATCATAATATAGGATATAGTAAATTTTATTGAGGAAGAAGTTAGGGCTAGTGAAAGAATTTAGATGGTGTCTTATAATTTTACGGTACCATTAAACATTTCTGAACTATTAAATAATGCATATATTGGCTTAAGTCTAATTGTATGGATTTTTATATCTTTTATAGGAATTCGGTCTATCAATATGCATCTTGCACATAATTAAATAGGAAAAGGCGATTTATAATTCGTAGGAGCCTGAAATTACTTCCAGCAGAAACAGATTTTGATTTATAAAGATAAGTTAACTAAAGAAATAATATGAAAGTTGTTAGGGTAATTAAAGCTCGGAACATTGGAAACCAAATCTTTTTGCAGTAACTCATGCTTGATTATAAAATGATATGATGCCTCCAAATCGAATATTTATTTAGTTCCCATTCTCACTTATACAGCCAGAGGTTGTGGTTTTAACATGTCAATGTTGTTTTCTTTGTGATGTTAATAATTTCTTAAGACAAAGCTAAGGGAAACGTGTTGGAGGACTAAAAACGCATACTGGCATTCGGGAGGCCCAAGTTTGACCCATGAGTCTTTTCGGGAGTTTTCCCGGGTCACTAGGCGAATGCTGGGTAAGTTACTTACATCCCGCGAATTTCGTATACCTCCATTTCACCTGCATTAGCATTTCATATCATCCCTCAACTGGTGATCTCTTTCAGGGTAGAAGTGTCGGCGGGAGTCTCGGCGGCGCATGGCAGGATGATAGGTTCTCAGTGAACCACTTCCACCTCCGGTAGTTCAATTGTCGGTCACCGAACCGACTGCGGGGACCGTCTTCGAACCACAGTAGGGGGAATATCTGTTGTCCTGACCTGCTGGGAGAGGTTTCCATCTAAGTAAAATGTAGGGACCTTGCCCTCTGCACTGTAGTGGCTCCTTGGGACGGCCGCCCTCTGTCTCCTCTCGCCTCATACTGAGGACGCCCCACTTTGGGGCATAAGGTACAATAGACCAAGACTGGTCGCAGTGCCGAATCCCCTCGAAACAAAAACAAAAAAAAAATACTCCTCAATTTTGTGGAGCAAATATGACCTAGGGCATGTCGACCTTTGAGACTGCATCTGGCATAACTGCTAAATCAGTCGCCCCGTCTCCATCCCCATGACCCGGAAAGTATTGAAGCCCTGTCTATGTAGAATAAATTTCGTCACTGCAAATTTTATTTTCCCGTGGCTTAGCCACATCTCGTGACCATCAAATTAGGAATGTAAAGTGACCTCCTTCAAGGCAAGTAAGCAACTAAAGTCATTAACAACTGCAGTCCTCGTAATATATTGCTTATACGGATAATTGTGAACCTTCTTCCCCATTTTTCTCTAAGGCATATTATGATCAAACTTCATGTAAGAAGCCAATAATTATTATCAACAAACTTAAACGTTTCAACAATCTTAGGCTTAGCAAAGCAATTTCTATTTAAAAATAAGTGATTATTGTGATTCATTCAAAACCGTCACGCCCAAGAGTTCGGAAAGTTTCTAGTTACTGATGACGAGCTTCTGTGAGCTCCGCAGTCTAACCATACGTAAAGCGAACCACATGTCAGTGTGTGCATTCAAATCGGCAACCATGAATGTACAAATCAAACCACACAAGCAATGTGCAATAACAAATATCTTGCATTGCATGACATATCACCACAAGAATTATAATGTAATTCTAACGGAATAAATAAAAAAGCTGAACTTAGCTGCAAAGCAAATGAAATGTAGGCTTTATAGGAGAGTAGCCTGTGAAAATTGTCGAAATTTTCCTGTAAACATGAATTTTATTATGTGTTTCAAATGGGAAGAGTTCTCGCCTGTAGCGAATCAGATGCGTTAGAGCCCTCAGTGTTGCCACCTCGTTATCCCCACTCATTTTATATTTCTCTCTCTCTCGTACACTTGCGAGTGTTCGTGGCGCTAGACGTAAGGGAACGCAAATTGAATTTTCCAAAGTTTTATAATAATGCACTTGTTGAAATCACAATTGTAACATGAATATTCGTATATTACGCAAATGTTTTGAATGTTCTGTTTAAAATTAATTATGGTTTATGAATTACTTATTTTTCTAATCCAATGAAAATACCAGCGGTGCATCCGTATAGCTGTGAATGTTACTTACGTTAAGAGATAATTCGTCATTGTCATTGCCTTCAAAGTCTGAGTACTGCAAATTTATGATGATAGGTTCCAAAATCTCGTTACGTGCTATTTCTTTCCAAAAGTCGCCTTCTTGTAGATTATCTGATGTCTCACGCAGTTTTCCCAGTCTTGTTGTATTCTTTGTCAATTACTTCATGATTAAGTCGTTCAACCTCAGTCAGTTTAAAAATATGATTTCTGTTTGCAACATAATTTGAGCCCACATTAACTCTATTGGATTGTTCTAGCAGTAGTAAAGGGGGGAAGGTGGATCGTATCTCATTGATCCAGCTAATACACTTTTTCATGGAAGAGTAACGGAATAATGCTACTTTGAACTCTCTAGAGTAAATAGAGATTACGAACCATTCATAAACAAAGCTATAATGTGACCAGACACGTTCTGCCAGACTATCAAGAAGTGTATCGTTTCCTCTCATCCAATTTAGCAAACGCCTTCGGTTATTCAAGGTACATATTTCTTTCACCACGTCATGTCAAATGTTTACGTTTCAATTCTGAGTAATTTCAAATATACGTTCACTCATACATGCCAACCAATAATGATGTTCATAACAGTGCTTATCTCGCAATGCATTGTTATAATATAACGGTATCTATTTATTTGCATTAGGGAAACTATTTGAGCTAAAAATATGGGGTTTTTACGGTTATGTTAAATACATTACTCTCTCCTTCCTCATGGATCAGTTTTTGCAAAATCTGAATTTTTGTCTTAGCGCGAATAGTATTTGAGATTGATTCGTTTGCCGGTCGTCACACACCACATAGCGGGAATGTAATACAACACCGCAGTACTCCGATTGGTTGCTTACCTAGAAGCACTCAAAAACAAACATCATCCCATTTGAAACACATAATAGGATTTTGCACATTAATAAGCTTTGGGTCTTGTAAATGTACATATATGCCAGAGATAAGTTCAGTTTATTTTAAGTTAAATGTGTTGCGTGATGGTTTCAACTGAGGAGTTTGAGGTACCAAATCGCACGCATTATCCGTATTTCATTTTTCGATTTACAAAAGCAATAATAAAATGAGTGTTCGAAGTTATTTCAAAGCGGCCCTGAAATGCTTGGTCCGGTTGTTTACTTTCTGACTGTGGTATTTGTACGAAAGAGTCGTCAGAATCTGAATGAAAAACAGGACGAGGGGGTGAACAGTTGAGCGTTACAAAGGGATTAAGAGCCTTAAGTCACAAAGTATAGCTGAGGGGCTGAAGGCCCTAAGCCGCAAAGCAGAGCCAAGGAATATTTTATAAAAGGAGAGTAGAGCAGACTCATGGGATCTGTGAAGCTAAACCCCTATGAACCACAATCGCTGGGAAAAAGCTTGATTAATATACAAAGACGGCTAATACAAAAAAGGTAGCCACAACGTTTGAAAGGAGTAGAAAAAGAACTAACACACGCTATTCTTTAGCGGGTTTCGCTACCATTCTGAGTTCCGTTTTACCGCCACGCATGCGCAGTTCTAAGAAAATCGCTGCTTTGATGACATTTAACAATTTATTTTGTACATAAAAAAGTGTGTTGAAAAAGGGCGAGTGAGTTGTAGGCTCTCTTATTGAACAGTTATACCTCTCAGCTGTGCGATATAGGTATATTCGTAAGTCATTTTTGTTCCGCTCTTACATGTAAACGTGCATATTGAACCTTTTATTTCTTCTCAGAAATAATTTTTTTTTTTCAAAATTAGTTACACACCTGTAATAGCAGAGGTAACGCAGTGAAGTTATATGCTTGAGAGACATCGAATTTCAATTTATCGCAGGTAGGTTCCCTTAATGCGAAATGTGATCGTGAAATGAAGATGGATGTTCCGTTCTTGCCCTGATTTGTATGCAACCAAGCAACTTTGCAACAGCAAACTCTCGCTCCAAATCCCATAAAGGGACACTTTATACACTGCCATCTTTGCTTTTGTTCAATTTCGTAACAGACCACATTAATAAATAATAACATTTCCCGATTTGATTCAAATTTTGGACTTTCTGGTTGCAAAATTCCATTACCACCCCCCCCCCCCGCAGATTACCATCTGTGTCGTCACAACGCCATCAACGATAAAAATGCTGGAAGTTGGGAACACACAGGTGTGTCCTTAATGATGGTCTGCTATTATGCACTACAGAAGTAACAGTACAGCACCCACAAAATTTCCAACACCTACACTGAGCCACGGCGCGGCCTCCCTTTGCCTCATTTAACAGGCATTCCTACCTTATGTATATAGCGGTTCAGTAATTACTTCCTGCCTTAACATGTCATTATACAAGTATTATGTGTTTCAAACGGGAAGAGTTCTCGCCTGTAGCGAATCAGATGCGTTAGAGACTTCAGCGTTGCCACCTCGTTATCCCCACTCTTTTTATGGCCGCGCCGTGGCTCAGTGGTTAGACCGCTTGGCTCTCACCAAGGCGGCCCGGGTTCGATCCCAGGCTACCGCAAAGTGAGATTTGGGGTGGACAACACGGCGCTGGGGCGGGTTTCTCAGGGATCTCCGGTTTCCCCCTGCCATCTCATTCCACCAGTGCTCCATCTTCATGTCATGTACCATCACTGTCACTGCCTGCTGTGCCGTATGTAGTAAAAGCGGGCGTTAAACACTACACACCCATTATTTTTATATTTCCCTCTCTCTCGCACACTAGCGAGTGTTCGTGGCGCTAAACGTAAGCGAACGCAAAATGAATTTGCCCAAGTTTTATAATAATACCGTTCTTGAAATAATAATTGCAACATGAATATTCGTATATTACGCAAATGTTTAAATACTTAGTTTAAAGTTTATGAATTACTTATTTTTCTAATCCAGCAAATATACCAGCGGTGCATCCGTATAGCTGTGAATGTTACTTACGTTAACAAATAATTCGTCATTGTCATTGCCTTCAAAGTCTGAGTACTGCAAATTTATGATGATAGGTTCCAAAATCTCGTTACGTGTTATTTCTTTCCAAAAGTCCTCTTCTTGTAGTTTATTTGATGTCTCATGCAGTTTTCCCATTCTTGTGCTCCTTGCCAATTTCTTCGTGAATAAGTCGTTCAACGTCAGTCAGTTCAAAAATATTATTTCTTTTTGCAGCATAATTTAAGCCCACATTAACTCTATTGGATTGTTCAAGCAGTAGTAAGAGAGGGGGGGTGGATCGCATCTCACTGATCCAGTTCATACTCTTTTTCATGGAAGGGTAATTGAATAATACTGCTTTGAACTCTCTAGAGTAAATAGAGATTACGAACGATTCATTAACAAATAAATAATGTGACCAGACTCGTTCTGCCAGACTAGCAAGAAGTGTATCGTTTCCTCTGATCGAATTTAACAAATACCTTGACTTATTCAAAGTACATATTTCTTTTATCACGTCATGTCAAATGTTTACGTTTCAGTTCTGAGTAATTTCAAATATACGTTCACGCATACAGGGTAGTCTATAATGATATTCATTACAGTGCTTACGTCGTAATGCATTGTTATAATATAATGGTATCTACTTTATTTTTTTGTATTAGGAAAACTATTTGAGCTAAAAATATGTGGTTTTTGCGGTTCAGTTAAATAAATTGCTGTCTCCTTCCTCATGGATCAGTTTTTGCAAAATCTGGATTTTTTGTCTTAGAACGATTAGTATTTATTAGAGATTGATTAGTTTGGCGCTCGTCACGCCTACATAAGGGGGAATGCAATACGACAGAGCCAAGCCAGAGTTGAGGTACAGAACGAAGTTAGTGTGAGGCCGGAGCGAAGCCGGAGCGGGACAGGAGCTGGGCCAGAACATAGTAAGAATCAAGCCAGAAATGAAATGAAATGTGTAGTGTTTAACGCAATGACACTGATGATACATGATACATGAGATGAAGATGGAGCACAGGTGGAATGAGATGGCGCGGGAAACCGGAGATCCCGGAGAAAACCCGCCCCAGCGCCGTGTTTTCTACCACAAATCTCACTTTGCGGTCGCCTGGGATCGAACCCGTGCCGCCTTGGTGAGAACCAAGCGGTCTAAGCACTGAGCCACGGCGTGGCCCAAAGCCAGAAGGAAGGCAGATCCAAGCCATGGTATAGTTAAAGAACGTTAGAGTGAAACCAGAGCGAAGCCAGAGCAAACGTAATGCAAAGCCAAAGGAAAGTTAAAGGTAAATCAAAGGAAGACTAGTAAAGTGAAATACAGTTTTTGAAAGGGCGCTTTAAGCTGAGCGTCCTTAAATACAAATCACCACCATCATCATCATCATCATCATCATCATCATCATCATCATCATCATCAGTATCAACATCATGCTATAAGAATGAAGTTTGTTATTTGTTTCAATTGCTGTTCCGAGAGCATGCCAACCATCGGCTCATCTCGCACTACAAATCAATATATCAACGATTATGGTAAATTAATGACAATATTGCGTATTCCACGTCAGTGCGCCATTAAAATATATTTTAATGTGCATGGATTAAGTGAAAAACAACGTGAAACGACTGCAATGTTGAGTTCTTTGCTTATAAGTGTAAGCATAATCAGCTGGTTTCTGTGCTTACAAATAACCGAACTCCTGAAAGCATCTATAATAACTGCAGATCATTAGTGGTAGCCAAATCTCGTAGACGGTTGCCTGTTCGAGTCCCACCTGTGGTATGTGTATTTATGCGTATAGTGTACATGTGTAAAACCACAGAAAACAAAATAGTAAAGATACGCAACGAATAACACCGGAGAAAACAAGAAAATTAATAAGAAATCACGGTATAAGTACCACGTGTAGCTTTCTGATTATGATTTTTAAAGAATATCGTGTAACTTCTAACATTTATAAACTTATCCAAATTAATGGATGTTCTTTTTGATAAAGTTGCTCTATCATAACAAGTTACATGGCTTTCTTATTTCGCAAAGCGTTGCAATGTTCCTCACAAACGCTGTGGTACCTATAATTGAAATGTTACAAAAGGTTTCATAAAGGCGTCATAAAGTATTAACTGCAAGTTCTGCAAGTAAAACAAGGAATGATCATATATCTACTACCAGTAATTGCTCCCGAAATAAATAGTTTTATTTAAATACCCTCTTGAAACCCATATTCCTATAAATTTCAAAGATCATTCCTACGTTAAAGAATTTGCTTTGGCCATTCCCTGATAAAGTCCACAACATTCTATGGTGGAGTTTATCTTCTTCGTGTTAGAATATCACGGTAAGTAAAGTAAAATATTTCAGGCGCAGAAACAAAAATAATTATTATAGAAATGTTAGTGAACGAGGGCTGTTCAATGAAGAATGATCACAACTTTTTTTGACAATGTACCTTTACTCATCCTCACAATTTTGATAGTCCTTCTCAAAATAGTCTCCCCTGAATGCGATACACTTGTTCCAGCGTTTCTGCCAGTCTTCAAAGACATGCTGGAAACCATTTTTTGAGAGATCCTTCCAAATCGCCTCCACAGCCTTCACCACTGCTTCTGATGATGGATAATACCTCCCACAAGGACGTATCTTAAAGTTAGGGAATACAAAATGTCGCATGGCGCTAAATCCGGACTATAGGGAGGGTGAGGGATGCACTTCAATTTGATTTTTTCGAGATATTTAGCAACAACATTGGCAATATGCGGCCGCACATTATCGTGGTGCAGCATCAAGCCTGCTTCACGGAAATGTGGCACCCAACGAAATGTTCAGTATTTCAGAAAGTGATCATAAGGTAATTCGTCGATCCTCTCTCACAATGGCAGCACCAGTGTTGATGTTTTCTTCCGTAAGAACAAACTGGAGCGCTGGGTCCACCTTCCTTTGAAATTGATTGTCTCCCCTCTTTAAACATTTTAAACCACCTTCGTGCTGTGCTGTAGGGAAGAACAGACTCTCCATAGGCCTCCTGTAACATTGCATAGGCCTCAACTGAAGATTTGTTGAGACGAAAGCAGAATTTCAAAGCCGCATATTGCTCCTGGCGTGTTACCTCCATTGCAGCGAGGGCCGCGCCATGGCTCAGTGGTTAGACCGCTTGGCTCTCACCAAGGCGGCCCGGGTTCGTTCCCAGGCGACCGCAAATTGAGATTTGTGGTGGACAACATGGCGCTGGGGCGGGTTTTCTCCGGGATCTCCGGTTTCCCCCGCCATCTCATTCCACCGGTGCTCCATCTTCATCTCATGTATCATCAGTGTCATCGCCTGTGGTGCCGTATGTAGTAAAAGCGGGCGTTAAACACTACACATTTCATTTCCATTGCAGCGTAAGGCGATATTGAACATATCCTAACTTGCCTGGTTCTCATAGGCGGGAACCAGGAGTACCAACAATGGAACTACTACGGCGTGTTTGTTTCACATTAAGCTAACAGAATATAATAAGATTGAATTTTAGGCGAAAAATTATGACCGTAAAAAATATGATCATTCTTTATTGAACAGCCCTCGTAATTATACATTAATACAACAAAAACATCCTACTACGTGATAAGAAGATTACCTAACGTATAAAAAAGATTAAGTTTAGTGTTTACAACTTAAATGTATAAAAGGCGGTATTCATGGTTACAGTGCAGTTAGTTGTAGATTACTTGAAAGGGAAGCAACCATATGGACATGGCAGCTCAGAGGACAATGGCGCACATGTAATATTCTTGAAACACAATGATTCTAGCAGATACTGCATACTACTGACATATAGCGGACAGTCGGTTAGGGGATCCGTCCCCTTCAGCTGCCGTGGTGTGGGCCCTGCGACCCCTAGCACTCGTGGTATCTCTGACGTTTCTAGAGGAACCTCGTGCCGAACTGCCGAGCCCCTCCCACAGGGGAGTTGTTCGGATTGGGTTGGCCTTGAGGGGGCAGTGGTTCACAATACCCGTGGGAGATCGGGTACGTCTCCGGACGGGGTTGAGGGAAGCCATATATTCCCGCGTACTAGCCAGCATAGCTAGTAGAAGGTGTGCTAGATCACCAGGCGGCCCTACCGAGGTCTAATCGGTAGCCTTCCCCTTTGGAGTTGGTGCGCGTAAGTGGCGTATCCACTTCCATCTCGCCTTGAGTCCATAGCACCAGATAGGGGGCTGGCTAGCCTCTAGGTCTTGCTCTATGGAAAGCCCCACGAAGGCGCTGGGTGCCCTTTTGGGACAGCTCAGTAACTCCCTGGTCATTAGAGGGGACGTCAGCCTTCACTTTGTGTGGATTGCCCTGGTAGATACCCTCGAACTTATATATACTCGGGGTAATGCACAGCAGTATCGTGGCCGTGCAGTAGTGTGGGTTTGTTGAGCGGAAGCGTGTTTTGTGTGAATTTCTTAATAGAGATACACCAGGATCATCACAAGGTAACACTAAATAGGTGTCTAAACATGTTTTTCAAAGTAGATAAGTTGAGGGTGCCTATTTATGGCTACCAATTTATAATTTAATTGATCTTGTGGTGCTGTGTTTCAAGCGCGATTCTCATGTCGTCGGCGGGTAATGGCGTTCAATCCTGGACACTATTACCCTCCAGGAGAGCGTCATTGTCCAACATCTATATTAATGTTGATTTATTTTATCCAACGGATCACTTAAAGTAATATGGGATTTGTTACTTTTCAATAATCTTATACAGAAATATAAATAAATAGCAGCTCGTGGGTTTCAGTGCACTGGTATTTGGTCTCTGAACCCAGAAGAGACCAATCATGAAGATTTTATGGCTGCAGAAAACTTGCAAATTACGGTAGGCCAACAACTAGAAAATAATATGGTACTTTCTGTTGTGGACGAAGATCAAACTTTGCCGAGTGCGCCTACTCATTAAGAAACGCCTGTATTGGACATGAACTCAGCAATAACCAGTTCTATCGCCACTGAGCCAACAATATCAGAGTGCTGTAACAATGTCCTTCCTCACCAATCACTTCTGTCTCCAGAGACCCAGAAACGCCCAAAAGCTCTACCAAATTTTCCGTCGCAGATATTTCCCCCATTCCAGGTTAATTGGGTACTCTTGGACGGGGGTATATGCATGGAGTTGGTTTCATGGACTTTATTGGGATGGGCCATGGGTTCGTAACTAGCTCAGAGCATGGTTCTTTGATCCCAGGAGTGGTACACAACAGACTGCTTCGTTTAATGCCTTTTCTTTATTTATCAGCACTTACTCTTCTTGCCTGGGTTTTACACACACACACACACACACACACACTCGCGCGCGCGCATTTCTCACACACATCGCTATGAACTCACCATCCTACCCCAGTGTGTCCATCGAAGTTCCAAACAAGAGTGCCTCCAGATAGAGCATTCACTTGTCTCCTGGTTTTCCAACTGGCGCTACCCCTTCCCTCTTGGGGGTGATGATCAACCCTGCCTTTGTTCGTCTATTGGTACTTCTTCCTGTACACTCCCAAACTGAGTGTACTGTTTCAAGGTCCCTCAAGTGTTTCCAAGATGACCACTCGACGAAAGCCAAATGAAATGAGGCCTCAGATTCTAACAGCCTATCCAATGAAGGAACGATTGCAGTAAGAAGACAGACGGCATTCCCTAAAATGTTACACAAAAAACATTGGAACCAAAAGGAATAGCACCAAAAAGTCCGGAAAGAAGAATCCCAAAAAAAACGAAAAATCGGAAGGAAAGTCAATTTTCCTGATAGATAGTGAAGAAAATTCCATCAACGAATTAAACATATGTGACGATGATGAACTTGACGATTTGGAACCTGTGTCAGAAGATATCTGTTTTATTTGTGGAGAATTTTGACAAAATAACGAACTGCGGTTCCGTTGTGTCTCCTGTTCTGATTGGGCACATGAATGCAGTGAAGCCGACATACCTGATAGTTATAAACGCAATTATTTCATAAAGAAATATTAAATTGGTTTATTCAGTTTCGAGTGCCTTAACCGCACATGGCGGGCAATACCGCTCGACCCAACCTTTTATATTTGTTTATTTTCATGGCATCCTGTTTAAATAAATGTCTTGATTTGTACCCTTTTCTGGAGCTTATTCGTGTAATTTGCAATTTGTTTTAATAATGATTTCTGTATATACGAGTCAAATGGAAAATTTGATGGCATGACGGCACGTTGGCCATGGTAGCTCAATGGGTTAGAGCGACTGGACGGAACCAAGAGATCCGTGGTTCAAATACCGACCATGGCATTGAATTTTTCATGTTGACTCTATCTATCAATAATGATTTCTGTAGTTATACTTGAGGTTGCTGAACAATTTTTCTTAAGTGAGCGCCATTACCCTTCTCTCCCCTATACATTTTACCATGTTCCCCTTATTCTCAGTTTATAGAAATGTGCCTTTATCCTGATACTATACTCCTCCTAATAATGAACATGTATTAAGGACATTTGTTACTTTTGCATTTCAGAAAATATTCATATAAAAGGCTTGCACTGTTGAAAAAGAGCGAAGCAATCTTTATTAATGCGCTATTAAAATGTGGAGCTTTATTGTCTCGCTAGCTGAAATGGTTCTAATACGTACAGTGCTTTTCTTCCTAAATATCAATTTACATTTCTTTTGTGGAATAAAAGAGAAAATTAATTAGAATAAACATAAGTATCCTACTCTACAGTGTGTTTATTAATGACAGACAAATGATGAAATTGCTAAAACAATATAACATTGCTTACGCATTCCCTTTAATGATTATTTGAAAATAATGAACAGACATCGGAGCCCGTACACCTTTAAAGGGATATGAAGTTTAGCAGTCTCTCAGTATATAACTGCTGACATCAGTCCCAGGGATAGTCCGGGTCGCAACGCGTAGCTTTAGTTACATTACAGCTACTGCTCGCCACGCAGGTAGATCTGCCTTTCAGGGAATGCAAGGTGTTGGACATATTGTGCTAATAGCATTACTTTCACAACAATTATTGGACAATCTCCATTTTATAAATGAAAAGTTTTGGGTATTATCAACAACCACTAAACAGCTTGAAGAATATACTTTCGATCTGTCGAGGAGGAGCCTGCAAAAATTTACAATATAGAGAATGCACCAACTACCAAACGAACAAAAAATATATTGTCCAGTATTAAACACAAAAATACTGGATTTTCATGCTGCGTAATATAAAAAATAAACTAAGTCTCGGACAAACATATGAAAATGATTTGTACTACTCATATGGACCATTAACGTCATGTGACATTGAACGAACTCTCTCCCAATATTTTTACATTGTTTCAGCGACAGTTGCAGAAATTTCACATTCGACAATTTACGAATGAACATGCTTGTTCACTGTAATTCCCTCAACGAAAACAATGAGGAGGATGGCATGTTGTAACGTAGCTTACACTTTGTATCCGTACCGGGGTGTACACACATAGCGCTTCAGTATACTTGTTGACACAGACGTTTGTTGATGTCGCGCCTGGCCTTGTATAGTACTTGTGCGCGTACATTGATTGCTAAGGTGTACGGGTTCCAATGTCTGATAATAAAATTTGGAATGAAAATCAACCATATGGTTGCTAGGAATTGAGAAATGAAACGGGGAGGGAAACTACATGACCTTTGTCACAGAGCTACAGTCTGAAGCACGTATTTTGGCGAGCAACGAGTTCTACGTTGGGACTACAGTTTGAAGCAATATAATGTGTGGCTCTGGGCAAAGCAATGAGGTTTCTCCCAGGGCATGCGTTGATATGGATGAGAAGGATGTTTCTAATGACACTGTAATGCCCGTTTCAAACTGGTTTAATGACTGCTTCTTTTCTTAAGAACATCGAACTTGAAGTTGCCGACCAAGGATTATCAATATCACTGTTTAAAGTTACTGAAGGCGGAATGCTTACTACTCGATAATACGTAATTAGATACGTATAAACTGAAAAATATCTTCTCTCATCCTTTTGGTCTGTCCTCAACCAAGACAGAAAAAGTTGACCGCCCTAATCGGCCTCACGCCGTGGACTGTCCTTCACATCTGCGCGTGGGTGTGTCACTTTCACTTTCTGAAAGCCCTCTTTATTCAACCAAAGATTCCCTTTGTGACTATTTTGTCATTTTCCTTATTGTTAGGGGTCCGAAGAATAGCCCATTCAACAAATTCAAATGCTATCCTTTAGAAATCTGCTAAGGACACTGTTTCTTACATTTCTTTTGTTACACGACTCAACCAACTGCACCTGTTCGTGTCGTAATAAACATACAAGACTCCTTTGAAATCCATCATGATTCTTTACCTACTGCAACCTTTAATTTCGCTATAGTCTTTCCAAGATATTTAGGGAACTTGCTCTAAACTGTAAGTCGGTCAAGAAATCTTCCACTGATATCAAGTGGAAGGCGTAGTTTTAGGCCAAGTCACATCGTGAAGGACTTCGGGAAATTAGCGATGCACAAAAGCAACCGTACACTAAACGAGGCTGGCCTTGGCACCACTAATGCACGCAAAACCAAAATATTAGAACAGCCTAAATAAACATCCAGGTACCGTACAGCTATTGGTTGGACGAGAAGATGTTCTTATCTGACCAGCAAGGTATAATCTGACGGTATAGGCCACTTGGCACAATATACGATCCCAAACATATCCATAATGGAACCTGCATCTGAACCACGACAATCGATTTCGGCGACGGAGAGAATGATCGGTGTGATTTCTATTGATAACCTCCAGAACAATGTTCACATCATTACAGGATAATTTTCCATAATAGGGGAATATTTGTTTATGCATAACCGTTCAGTGCATAATTCTAATTTCACAACAAAAACACTCATTAATAACTACCCAGAAATTGCGTGCATTAGTTGGCCCCCCTCGGTCTATTGATTTGAGCACACGTGGTTATTGTAGTTCAAGAATGGGATATGTGCAGAGAACAATTGTGGGGTTTCTAAAGGATTTAACGCTTCTTTTTCAAATTTTGAAAATACTATGTGCAGCTCTTGTGTTTTTAACTCTTAATTTTTGAGTTATTTTTACATTACATGTGTTCCAGCCAATTTTTTATTCGTTTTATACTTTTTTAATTCTAATTTTGAAACTTCCCTACAAGTTTTAAGCTTTAGAAACAAGAAGTATCAATAATCAAAATATACTTCCTATATGTCCCACACCGATTTCACACCCACCTCGGTAGCGTAGATGGTAGCATGTCTGTCTCACGTTCAAGAGGTCCCGAGTTCGAATCTCGGTCAGGGTGAGTTACCTGGATAAGGTTTTTTCTAGAGGTTTCCCTTATCCTGAAATACGAATGTCGGGTAACTCTAAACTCCATGTACCCTGGCTCATTCATTTGAGCATCATTTCACCCAATTCATTCATCGTCCGATATGACAACGTTGGAGGACATGAATTACAACAAAAAAACACTGATTTCAAGAATGTTTTCAAGAAGCGTCATTACTGAAAAATGTAATCCAATCAACATTTCTATCCTTTAAAAGTGCTTCTAATATAAGTGCCTCCTACATTTTTTATCTACTGTGTAATGTAGTTTTCAACCGAGCGGGATGACTCAGGCGGTTTCGTCTGTGGCCCGTATTCGGGAGGCAAGGGTTCGATTCCCGTAGCTGACCTACCTGAACCATGGTTGTTTCGAGGTTTTCCCTGGTCGCAAGGCGAATGCTGGCTAGGTTAATTACATCCCCCGAATTTCATGCCCCTTCATTTCATCTTCATTATCATTTCATATCCTCTCTTCTGGTGGTCTCTTTCAGGGTCGAAATGTCGGCGGGAGTCTCGGCGGTGCATGGCAGGATTATATGCGCTGAGGAAAACTACTTTCTCTTCCGGTAGGTCGGTTGCCAGTCTCCGCTCCCCTGCTGGGACTATTTCAGGACCGCCAGCCAGGGACCTTTGGGGCTCGGATCGCCTATCTGGGATATTTAGGGCCCGGCTTTTGGGCTCGTTGCCATCCCACTGTAGGGGAGCTAGTTCGTTGTTCTGGCCTCTTGGGGTAAGTCTCTATCCAAGTAAACTTGTCCTATGGAAAGAGCCTCGGAGGCACCGGGCGCCCTTTCGGTAACTCCCTGGTAGAAGGAGGCCCGGGTCCTTTGTCCTTCGGGTCCAGGACTAATGGGAGTAGAACCTCTGGCATTAACTAACTATCCAAGTAAACTGTAGGGACCCTGCCCTCTGTACTATCGTGGCTCCTTGGGTCGGCCATCCTCTGTCTCCTTCGCCTCATCCTCCTCCCTGGGGGGCCCATTGTTCCTATGCGCCCAGCATGGTGGCCTACGTAGCGAATCCCCTCCGTAATAAACTCCTCGTGTAGTTTTCAGATGATCCTGAAATATTAGACCAGTCTAAATTTATGCGTGCTCAAAATAAACTGACGTACCTATAATGGAAACACGTAATAATCGACAATGTTACCGATCCATTAATTCCATTTTGACTTCCAGACTGCACAATAGATGCTCTGTTGCTGCATAGAGGTTAATGTTTCATTATGAAATTAAAAATATAGAATTATTATGCCATATTTAAGCTTAGAATATTAGTGGTACAGCAAATCACTAAGTATTGAGTACTTAATCCTCCGTCATTTACGAACGTATATCTGATGGTCACTATATTCAAATGTTTATCAAAGGGAGCGTGTAACAACCAGTAAATCGTTTTAATCATCTCGTCTTCATTTGTCTGTCATTAATAGAAGCAGTTATACCTCACAACAAACACTGCAGCAGTAGTGTTTGGACTTCATAATATTCTCTTTTTATCCTCTAAATAAACCTACAGCAATATATAGAGTATCTGCTAACGAAAATAGTATATAATGCTTTCTTATATATACCTATATTTATACATTTAAGCATACATTATAAATATTGTGACTTTGTGTGTTCGTGAAATTGAAAGTCCAATTGCACAAACTCAAAATGATCTTTATTTCCACCGAATTACAGTGGCAACACTTGCCGAGTACATAGAATTACGTAGCGCACACAATTACAATTCACCAGTTCGTTCGTCGCAGTTCCACTCTGCACTCGCAGCTACGTACACTCCTCCGATGCACGTACACAGTCTACCGGTCCGTTCGCTCACTGAGCGCTCCTCACGGCTGCTCGACAAGAACTGAGCTGACTCGCCAACTACAGGTCTTATATAGGAAAGATCGCTGTTTCTGGAAGGTTCGTGGCGCGCACAATTATCCCGAGGTTTCGAGACGTCTGGTGAGAGGGGAAAGAGACGGTACAGGGCTCGCGCCGCTTTCCTAATCATCCCTTCAGTTAGTGACAGGAGACAAATGGGTCGGTGTGGCCTGAATGCTTCCCGTCTGGCCCTACTGCCGGCCGGTTATATAGGGAGTTCCGACGTTCGGGTGACATTATTGTGACTTTGTGGGTTCGTAGAATTAAAAGTCCAATTTGCAGAAATTCAAAATGTTCTTTAGTTCCTTAGAAATACACTCCGTTCAATTCTTACGTAACAGAATTACGTCACATACACAATCACAATCTACCAAGGTCGATGACCACACAAACAGCGTTCTGATTACATCAGCTCTAGTTACAACTGTTTACCCCTGCTTACGACTGACTCTTGGGGAGTCGTTGCTTCCTTAAATACCTCATTGATAATTCGAGACTGTTCTGTAACAATCACTAGATATTTCTCCAACAAACAAGACATCGAATGTTCTGTCACTAGACGAAACCCGAACCTTACAGAAGCATAACTTCATCTGTGCCGGCATGTCCTTTATCTCCGCTATCTTTGTTTGCTGGCTCTTTGTGTACATTAGCGACGCTTATCTCTCTCTGCACCGATCCTTTTGTGAGCGTCACCGAGACAATATGCATTTAAGTTAATACAGCAGTGTATAAGGGAAGCATAGTAGTCCTGGTGAATTAAACAGAGATGGATTAGAATGTGGTTTATCTTCCAGTAAAACAAAACTTTATGGTATAAAAGTGGCTATAATATACTATATATAGTGGCTACATACTATATTGTCAGCTAATTATCGGAAGGCCCGACCAGCTAGCAGCCGGGTAGGCGACAGCAGGCATTCAGACCACGCCTACCCATTTTTCATACAGGGCTGACGAGGGGAATGGTTGGAAAAACATCACTACCCATCTCTTTCCGCCTCTCTTCGATTGGAACAGTCGGTAAGATTCACTGAACCGCGAGACTTCCAGAAACGGCGATCTCCCCTATATAAGGCCTGCAACGAGCAGCCGGAGGAGCGCCGTGCTAGTGAACGGACTGGAAGACTGTGTACGTGATCGGAGGAGTTGTACGTAATTGCGAGTGCAGAGTGGACCTGTGACAGACGAACTGGTGAATTGTAATTGTGTGCGCTACGTAATTCTATGTAATCGGCAAGTGTTCCAACTGTAACTCGGTGGAAATAAAGAACATTTTGAGTTTGTGCAATTGGACTTTTAATTTCACGAACCCCCAAAGTCACAATATTTAGTGGCTATATACTGCCTTAGTGGCAGTACACATAATTCTATGAATAATTATTATCTACGGAATTCTATGTACGAATACATTTATCTATAGACATAAATTATCATTTACTTTTTATATATAAAATATTGATTTAATCATAATAAACTTTATTTATTACTGAGAGGTTACAAGCCTCACTTTACAACTCTGACTTAGAAATCGCCCATTAACTCGCCCCTACTGCCTCTGAACTTATTCGCATTTGCACTCTACAGTCCAAATTAATCATCATTTTCTAGAAAGGCACAGTTTTTCACAATTTATCAGACTCTAGATGGCGTACCTTCTCTAAGTAGCCAGTTAAAGCCCCTTACAACGCTTGGCCATCAACAGCGTATGCTATCGCGCCTGTTGTGTAAATATTATGTATCGTAGATTATGGCAAAATGGGGCGCCGGGGTAGCACAGTGGTTTCGTTCGTGACTCCCGTGCTGAGGGTCAAAGTTTGATTCCCGGCTCTGGGGTGGCGAGTTTAAGTCGGCCCTATCCACGCCTTCACCTCTGTCTAGCACATGTGAAGTGCCCCCTATGAACAACGTGGTTCGGAGTCCATGGTATAAATTATATGTCCTCTCGCCTCACCGTCATCTTCGTTACAACCTACCATTGGAGGTAGTGGTCATCGCCACCTGGGTGCCCCCACCTCAGCAATGGGTCCAGATATCACGTGGTGGGCCGAGGTCACCCCGAAAGCCATAGATGCCATATGGATAGTGTTGTTATACATAAGAGGGCTGTTCAATGAAAAATGATCATAATTTTTTTACGGTCATAATTTTTCGCACCAAAATTTAAACTTATTATTTTTTGTTAGCTTAATGTGAAAAAAACACGCCGTTGGTACTCCTGGTTCCCGCCTGTGAGAACTAGGCAAGTTCAGACATGTTCACTATCACCTACCGCTGCAATGGAAGTAACGCGCGAGGAACAATATGCGACTTTGAAATTCTGCTTTCGTCTCAACAAATCTTCAGTTGAGGCATATGCACTTTTACAGGAGGACTATGGAGAGTCTGTTCTTCCCTACAGCACAGCTCGAAGGTGGTTTAAAATGTAAAGAGGGGAGGCAATCAATTTCAAAGGAAGGTGGACCCGGTGCTCCAGTTACTGCTCTTACGGAAGAAAACATCAACACTGCTGCTGCCATTGTGAGAGAGGATCGACGAATTACCTTACGATCACTTTCTGAAATACTGAACATTTCATTGTGTGCCACCCACACGTTAGTGACAGAAACATTACACATGAGACGTGTTTGTGCGCGATGAATTCCAAGACTGTTGATTCCCGAACAAAAGCACATTCGCATGCAGGTCTGCATGCAGTTAAAGTTGATGTTAGAGGAAGATCCGGAGTTTCTTTCAAACGTAATCACTGCTGATGAAACTTCGCTACATAAGTTTGATCCTGAGAGCAAACACATAGCTCAGTGTGGAAATCTTCTTCATCACCAACCACCCAAAAAAGCAAAAGTGGTTGCTTCTGCTGGGAAAGTTATGGTCATCTCATTCTTTGATATTCATGGAATGGTTTACCTGCACACATATCAGTAACTAGACAATACTACATGGATGTCCTGAAAACATTGCAAGTCCGTATCAGGCGCAAAGGACAACATTTCCGTGAAGCAGGTTGGATGCTGCACCACGATAATGCGCGGCTGCATATTACCAATGTTGTTGCTGAATATCTTGCAAAAATCAACGTGAAGTGCACCCCTCACCCTTCCTATGTTTATATGACTTTTATCACAGGCCTTGTTTTGAACTGGATTTGTCATATATCGCCATTCGAAGATGTGTTGTGCCGAGTGCGAGAAATAAATTATTTTATTTATCGTTTATTGAGCTTGTACTTATTATATGTATAATGGCAGAGTCTACCGCGAGTTTTTAGCTGAAGCATCGCAAGAGAAAACCTTTGCAAAGCGGAGAAAAAAGAATTGTGGTGCATGGGTATAATGCACCCACGGAGAATAATCCATCTTTATCAGTGAGATAAGTCGAATAGCTGTGCCCTGAACTTACAGGTGTGAGTGTTAGGTCCGTAGGAACATCGCGACGTGAAATTGAGACGACAGGAAAGTTTACCACTCTAGGGTCGATATTGCTCTGTGGCGAAGACGTTATTTAAGGACAAGCAGAATGTACCGGGATAAAATTTCAAATATACTACCTTGACGAGACCTGGGTGAATGAAGGCCACACGACAAGTATGGCGTGACACGACTGTTAAGACTGAAAGACAAGCATTTTTGCAGGGTATGTGTGCCGGTTTTAAAAAATTCCAGCGGAAAAGACCGAAAGCCTTTCATTATAAACTTGTTTCATTTTCATTGCTCATTCATTCAGTTTCAGCTTGCTCAGTTTCATTATAAACTTGTATTTTTGCATGCCTTCATATGCTTATTTGTATGATACTCTCTAGCTTCCTGGCTATTATAAGACGTTTACTGCAGGTTTACATGTAACCGGAAGCTACGCCTATGGCCTATGGCGCGAAAGCATTAGTCAATTAGGGTGAGGGGGAAGGTAGTTGCACGCGGAGAAATACATGTCAGCGGGGCAAGGTTATATGAAACAGAGATTAGCTAGCGCTCGACTCGTACTAGAAGTTACTGAATTGGGAATGCACTACTTCGAGCCCCCGACCTCAGGGGAAGTCTAAATCTGTTGTTTTAGTCCTGATCTGGTATTTAATTCGGTGAAAACAGTCTTTTGTTTAGTAATGGGAATATTGATAGCCTGTTGTCTTAGTTTATATTTGTTTTATATCCAGTAATTCATTTGTGGTTATAACATTTTATAAATATCCTGATGATGGGAGAGATGCACACTCCTGAAACGTCCATATCTAATCGTGTTTCACGAGAACTTCAACAAAGGTGGATCATGTGTAATTTCTCATCAAGTTTATGAATGCAATTCATTAATTATACACTTGCTGTGGTACGTTGCTGCATTAAAGTGTTAAAACTTACTGGTACAAAATTTGGAATGATATCCGTGGAATTCTCACTTATCCCACTTTAAATTTCCATTCGTGACTACATTAATAATGAAGTATTTCAGTACTACCATAAACTAATCCATAAAGTAATTTTATTTCACTGTCTTAGCTTCCTGTTTTATCTGAAGTAGAGAGGGTTTGCTTGTGAATAACCTAGGGTCAAGGATTCTTCGACATTTGCTCTTTGCATGTTCGCAAGTCCTCGCGTGATCCAATTTCATTTGTCTAACCTTCCAAGGATATACTTACATATCAATTTAGCATGTTATGATCTTCCAGCTATGTGCCCAAAGAATGACAGTGTTATAGTACCAAAGAATCTATGCGTTTTCATTCGAAATTGCCTCTTCACGGCTAAAATATGGGCTTTGCAGCATCTACGAGCTGAAAATTCTGTGCTTAATTTTAAATAGAAGTTCATTTCTACACGCACATAGGCCATGAGATCAGTTTTACCTAAATACCAGGGTCGGTTGATAAGCTCCGGGCCTTATAATAAAAAAAAAATAACTATTTTTTCTTTATTTCTCAACCTAATTTACAGAAAATCTAATACATTTGTCATATCCGTATTCTAATTTAACTAAACCATCTCTTTAGTGCGACTTATCATGGCCCTCAAAATAGCTGTTTACAGCTTAAATGTCATTCTCGTTGCTGTGACATCTTCGTCCTCAAAGAAAGATTTTTGAAGTTTGGGAAAAATGTTAATCACTGGGTACCTTTTAAATATACGTCCTCCAAAATTTAGTCATATCGGACGATGAATGAAATGTGTGAAATGACGCTCAAATGAGTCCAGCATCCATTGACCTTAGACGTATGCGACATTAGTCTTTCAGGATAAGGGAAACCCCCGGAAAAAGCCTTATCCAGGTAA
The DNA here is from genome assembly GCA_030765055.1 of Mantis religiosa. Taxonomy (NCBI): domain Eukaryota; kingdom Metazoa; phylum Arthropoda; class Insecta; order Mantodea; family Mantidae; genus Mantis; species Mantis religiosa. The sequence continues at coordinate 8,920,653 of CM060950.1, read as the reverse complement.
CTCACCCTCGCCGAGATTCGAACTCGGGACCTCTTGAACCTGAGGCAGACCATCTACGCTACCGAGGCGGGCTAATCACTGGGTGATAGATCTGACAAATAGAGTGGATGTGCAAGCAATTCCAACTTAAATTCGTACACTTTTCCCTTGAAATGACTGAACGATGTGCCGGAGCATTGTCGTGAAGAAACATTTTTTTTTTTTATTTGCCAAATGAGAACTTTTTCTTTTCACCTCATCACTCAAATGTTGCAGTAAGCTTGCTTAGTAGTCACCAGTGATGCTTTTACACTTTTCCAGGTAATCAATAAAAACAATACCCTATACATCCCAGAAAACCCTCGCCATAATCTTGTTACCTGACAAAATTGACTTTGCCGTTTTTGGAGTTGGTTCACCGGGCTCAATCCGCAGTAATTTACATTCTAGATTGTAGTTATGTATTCAAGTTTCATTCATTGTAATAATTGCAACTTAATACAGTGTTTGAACACAATTAAGCCATGTCATTTGTAATACATACTCTCTTAAAAGTAAACGATTAGAAATATCAAAAAGGTCATTCATCTTCTCTCTCCCTCTCTCTCTCTCTATCTCTCTCTCTCTCTCTCTCACACACACACACACACATATATATATATATATATATTGTCCCCTAATTATCGGAAGGCCGGCCAGCTAGCAGCAGGGTAGGGTCAGACGGGAAGCATTGAGGCTACGCCTACCCATTTGTTTCGTGTCGCTAACTGAAGGAATCGCAGGCCACTGTGCCGTATCTTTCCCCTCCTCCTAAGTTCTGGAGCATCCAGGATATTTCATCGAACCCGGAACCTTCCAGATTGGCCAGCTGGTCCTACATAAGCGACGCGTCAGGCTGGAGGAGGGTTCAGTTCTTGGCGAGAAGCCGTGAGGAGCGCCGATTGAGGGAACGGACTGGAAGACTGTGTACGTGCATCGGAGTTATACGTAATTGCGAGTGTAGAGTGGACCTGTGACAGACGAACTTGTGAATTGTAATTGTGTGCGCTACGTAATTCTATGCAATCGGCAAGTGTTTCAATTGTAATTCGGTGGAAATAAAGAATATTTTGAGTTTGTGGAATTGGGCTTTCAATTTCACGAACCCACAAAGTCACAACTGGTGTCAGAAGCGGGATATTACCACCATGGAAGCGGCAATGGAAAAGATTTTGGAGAAGATGGAAGAAATGAAGGCCGAATTAGCAGCGAAGACGGAAACGGCAAACAACAACTTGGCCACGACAATGATCGCAAAGATGGCCGAACTGACCACGGAAATGAAGGTGGCGAACGAGGCTCTCACCGCCAAATTTGAAGAACAGTTGGCCGGCGTGAGAAATGACGTGACGGAGCTGGGCAAGCGGATGGGCCAAGTGGGCGAGCCCGTCGAAGACCTGGCGAATCACTTCAATGACCTAGAGGAAAAGGCCGACGGTAACGCCAAGTCCCTGAACGCCATGGTGGAAGATGTCGAAGACCTTGCTAACAGCGTAAACAACCTGAAAGGAAAGGCCGACAGCAGCGTCAAGTGCCTGAACCCCATGGTGGAGGACGTCGTCGGAAGGAGGTTAAAGGATTTAAAGGTCGACGCGCCCGGACGCGACAAATCATCTGCGCGCGTCAATCCTCCTAAATACGATGGCGCGAAAACTTTCGAAGTCTTCCGCCACCAATTCGACGCAGTAGCCAAGCACAACAAATGGTCACCAGAGGAGGAGGCCACACAGTTAATAGCCAGCCTCCAGGGACGGGCCGCGGAAGTCCTGAACGCGGTACAGACAACGACGGCGCCCAAGGACATCTGAGAGACCCTGGAGAATCGTTTTGGAAACCACCGCTTAGCCGCAGCGTACCGCAGCCAGCTAAAGGCAAGGTCACAGCAGCCAGGGGAGTCGCTACAGGAGTTCGCCCTGGCAGTTGAACAACTAGCTAGCAAGGCCCTAGTCGACCTCCCACCAGAGTTCGTATCCCAGGATGCTGCCTACACATTCGTTGACGGAGTACGAGACACGGAGATTCGTCAGCACCTAATGCTCGGCGATTATAAAACCATCCTCGAGGCGCTAACGGCAGCATTAACGATGGAGAGGGCCAAGGTAACAGCTATCCCGACGTCGACAACGAGGAGTGTCCGCTACACCGGAAACAGAAGACAAGCCGAGGAACGACTGCGAAGACCAAGTGGCCTGTGTTGGGGGTGTGGACAGCCGGGACACCTAGAAGAGACTGGAAGATCATCCGGAAAATCTAGTAAGGCCCGGCGTGGCGAGGAGCACGTCGGCACCGTCCACACAATCTCCTCGAGATACACTGCGCGCCGTCAGCCGGCCGATGGATGACAGCCTCATCGCGGACGGCTGGGTAAGAGGAAAGCCGTGCCGCGTGCTGATGGACACCGAGGCGTCCGTGAACATCAACAGAACTGACGTGGCGAGGGGTTTGCCGACGAGGAAGCCGAGCCAACCATACCAGCTTGTGACGGCATAGGGCGACACCTTGACTGTGGTGCAGGAGGCCCGGCTAAATTTGACCTTGGGAGGAAGTGCCGTGCGTCTGTGGGTGTTCGTCGCGAAGGTGGCTGAGGAGGTGATTCTGGAACTGTATACCCTCAGGAGCCACGAGGCGATGGTCGACGTCGGCAGGAAGGTCCTGCGGCTCAATGGAGAAGAGGTTATAATCCGTCAACCCGAAGAGTGCCTTGGAATCTGCAGGGTCACCTTGAACGAAGACGTGGTTTTCCCCGCGAGGAGCGAGGTGGTGGTGGAAACGCGACTGGTAGACCAGAGAACCAGGAACATGATGCTGGACCAGAAGACGCCTGTACATGGCCTATGTGTAGCCAGGGCATTGCTGCCGTGCCGAGAGGAGGTGCCAGTGAGACTGCTAAATCCAACGGACACCGATCACGACGCTCAGGCCGGGACGGAGTTAGGAACGTGCGAGCCCGTGGCGAGCGTAACAGCAGTCCACAAGACACAGGAGCTGGTGCCGACGCAACACCTGGGGCACCGGCTATAAGGCCTACTGGAGAGGGCGGCCGACCACCTGACCGCATAGCAGCTGGAGAAAGTTCGACAACTGCTAAGACGATACCAGCGCATGTTCAGCCAAGATGATAGTGACTACGACCGCACGGACAAAGTGCTTCACCGCATACACACCGGAGACACCCGGCTTATTCGGCAACCACCTAGACGCGTTCCGCTGGCGAAGCAAGGGGCGGTACGAGACATGCTGGAGGACATGAGATCCAGGGGAGTGATTGAAGAGTCGGAGAGCCCTTGTTGTTCCCCTGTGGTCTTGGTGACGAAGAAGAACGGCGAACTACGCTTCTGCGTGGACTACAGGAAGCTGAACGCTGTGACCCGGAAGGACTGTTTCACCTTACCCAGGAATGACGACACCCTGGACACGCTAGCTGGTGCACAGTGGTTCTCGGCCCTGCACCTGAAGTCGGTCTACTGGCAGTTAGCTCTAGACCCAAGAGACAAGCAGAAGACCGCATTCTCGACAGGCCAAGGGCTCTGGCAGTTCACGGTTATGCCCTTTGGCCTCTGTAACGCACCAGCTACCTTCGAACGCCTCATGAAGTCAGTGATGTGAGGACTGGCTTACGACGCCTGTCTGCTATACCTGGACGACATTATCATCGTCGGGAAGACTTTTGAAGACCATCTCGAGAATCTGAGTAAGGTGCTACAGAGACTACAGGCGACCAACTTGAAGCTGAACGCGAAGAAGTGCCAGCTCTTCCGCAAGGAAGTAAACTACTTAGGCCACACAGTATCAGCAACCGAAGTGGCCACAGACCCGGAGAAGACACGGGCTGTGAGAGATTGGCCTCGCCCAAAGGATAAGAAAGAGTTGCGCAGTTTCCTGGGGTTGTGCAGTTATTACCGACGCTTCATAAAGGGGTTCTCCAACATCGCCAAACCCCTAACTCGCCTGACAGAGGAACATCGGCCTTATGTGTGAGCGGAGGACGCCGAAGACGCTTTCCAGCACCTGAAGAAGACGCTGTGAAGTGCTCCAATTTTGGGATTTCTACAACCGAGTGGCACCTTCATTGTGGACACCGACGCCAGCGGCCATTGCATTGGAGGCGTCCTATCGCAGATCCAGGACGGCCATGAGCGGGTGATAGCCTACTACAGCAAGGCGCTATCCAAGGTGGAGAAGAACTACTGCGTCACCCGACGAGAACTACTGGCGGTAGTAAAGACCTTGGAGCACTTCCACAAGTACCTGTACGGTCAGCCGTTCCACCTGACTACTGACCATTCCTCCGTAACCTGGCTATTGATCTTTAGGAACCTGGAAGGCCATACAGCACGTTGGGTCCAGAGGCTGCAGGAGTACGACTTCACCTCGGAACATCGTAGAGGGAAGAGCCACGGTAACGCAGACTCCATGTCCCGAAGACCCTGTCCAGAAGAGTGCGGTCAGTGCACAAGAGTGGAAGAGAAGGAGCGTGCCGCAACATTCCGAGTAGGCACGGCAGTGCCTGCGGACGGCTTGGATAGCGCAGGTCTGAGAAAGGAGCAGCTGGCGGACGCAGACTTGGGGCCATTCTTGAGGGAAGTGGAGGCAGGGATGAGACCAACCTGGGAGGACATCGCATCGAGGAGCGCCACCTACAAGTCGTACTGGGCTCAATGGGACTCGTTGAAGACCAGAGAGGGCGTGCTGTTCCTGGTATGGGAATCACCCGTTGGGAAGGCACAGAAAGAACAGTTAGTACTTCCCCGGATTAAGGTTCCGGAAGTCTTGGAGGAAGTGCACGTCGGTACTTCAGGAGGACACCTGGGAGCGAATCGAACGATTGACAAACTACAACAGCGCTTCTACTGGCTGAGGCTCCGAGCAGACGCTGAGAGATGGTGCCGTCAATGTCACGTGTGCGCAGCGAGTCGCGGCCCCCAGACTAGGAGCCGGGGTCGCATGCAGCAGTATAGCGTCGGAGCGCCATTCGAATGGATCGCCGTCGACATAGCTGGACCGTTCCCAATATCCGACCGAGGCAACACGTAGCTGATGGTGGTCGTGGACTACTTCACTGAGTGGCCGGAGGTGTATACCATCCCGAACCAAGAGGCAAAGACAATCACAGACTGCCTCGTGGAGCAAGTGTTCTGCCGATTTGGGGTGCCGTTGGAGCTCCACAGCGACCAGGGTACTAATTTTGGGTCCAACCTGATGAAGTAGGCACTAGAAAGTCTTGGGGTTAACAAGACCCGCACAACACCTCTACATCCCCAGTCGGAGGGCATGGTCGAAAGGTACATCAAGACCTTAGAGGAACACCTGAGAAAGCTCGTGGCCAGCCATCAGCGAGACTGGCACGTCAAGGTGCCACTGTTCTTTCTGGACTACTGCTCGTCAACACACGACACCACTGGGATGACGCCAGCCAACTTAATGTTGGCCCAAGAGTTACGCCTCCCTTGTGACCTGGCTTTTGGTAGCCCTCCGGACATGCACGAGATGGCTTGCCAGAACATCCAGAAGGCGAGCGACCGCATGAAGACCCGATATGACAGGCAAGCCAACAGCTAAGGATTCCAGCAAGGTGGCCTGGTCTGGTTGTACCGTTCTATCTGGACCAAGGGACGCTGCCCGAAGAATCAGCAGCCATGGCAAGGACCGTACCGGGTGGTGAAGAGGATTAACGACGTGGTCTACTGCATCCAGAAGGTGCCTCGAAGAAATATGTTGGTGGTACGCCTGGATCGCCTGGCCCGCTACGATGGTGCTGTTCGGGACGACCAGCTTTGAGGAGAGAGCAGTTCACCTAATTATCGGAAGGCACGGCCAGCTAGCAGCAGCAGGGTAGCAGCAGTCGGGAAGCATTCGGCCTCGCCTACCCATTTGTCTTGTAGCGGAAACGAGGGGGATGGTTAGAAAAACATTGTTAGCCATCTGTTTCCCCCTCCTTGACGTCTAGAACCTGCAGGATGTTTCACCGAATCGCGAGACTTCGAGAAACAGCGATATTCCTACAAAAGGGGCTGCAGTTGGCGAGTGAGTTCAGTTCTTGTCGATCAGCCGTGAGGAGCGCCCAGTGAGGGGACGGACTGCGTACGTGCATCGGAGGAGTGTACGTGTTTGCGAGTGCAAGTGGAACTGTAACGGACGAACTGGTGAATTGTAACTGTGTGCGCTACGTAATTTTATGTAATCGGCAAGTGTTCCAAATGTAATTCGGTGGAAATAAAGAACATTTTAAATTTGTGCAATTGGACTTTTAATTTCACGAACCCACAAGGTTACAGTATGCACCTATAACACCTGTGGAAGTGAAGAGAAGTTTTCAAAGTATAAAACAGTTTTAGCTGTCCACCGCCGTTCCTTTACTTTAGATAACTTGAAGATGACCATGGTGGTGTACAGCAACGCTAAGTTTTAGCTAATTGGTACAGTAACTTTTTTTTCATATTTTATAAAATTGAAAATGACTCGATGAATTGTGAATTTATTTATTTTTCAGTAGCAATAATTGCATTATTTACTAAGAAAGTTAATTTTAAAATGTGGTTATTTGAACCATATATTCATTATTTGTCTGTGACAGTTATTAATTTATTATTGTGAAAGAACTTGTTAATTTTGTTAGGTATTTTTTTTTTTTTTTTTTTTTTTTTTTTTTTACATTTTATGTACATTCTCTATATTTTAAGGACAATGTATATCTCATTTTAGATGATTTTAGGTCAACAACTTCCGGGCCCTACTTAGGAGGGAATGAAGTTACCCAAAAAAAAAGTGAATCTGTGTATTCACATGACCTGTTCTACTCTTCTACAAAGAATTATTGCTCTATCTCCTTTAAGATAAACATTATATTATTGTAGTTACAAGGGAATACAGTAAACTTTAACTGATAGTCAAATGTTTTAAACAGCTGTATCTTATATGAAGTAGACGAGTTTCTCTACCCTTGTACAAACACTTATATCTCTATCTACTTTAAGGTAAAAATATCTTATTGTAGTTACAAGAGAATACAGTAGAGTTTAACTGTTGTCAAATGTTTTGGCCGTTATGTGATGTATACATGACTTTCTTTACTCTTGAACAATCACTTATTGCTCTATCCAGTTCAAGATAAACATTATCTTATTGTAGTTACAAGGGAATACAGTAGACTTTAAGTGATAGGCAAATGTTTCAAAGCTAGTTGCTGTGTGATTTTGAAACTCAGTGGTCAAGAGATAAGCAAATATCAAATATCCAGCACAAATCTCAATGGGATCCAACCCAAGTCGCCTTGGTGAGAGTTAAGAGGTCTAACCATTCAGCTATGGGACGGAGTCTACGGTCGAATTTAAGTTATTTTAGTATCCTGAGAAATCCTTGGAAGGTTTAATCCTAAACAAAGAAATATCCACAAAATGTGCACTAACACCTAAAATATTTAGAAATTCTTAATTCGGCATGAAATGGATAACTCCCAAGTTTTATGAGATATGACCTGTCAATAAAAACATGTATTTGTATATATTTCTCAACACTAATTATAACATACATACGAGTAGAGCAATGAGGTACTTGGCAGATTTAACGGAGCTTAACGCACAAGTACAGGCCTTTCTGAAAACATTTCCAGAAAATTCAAGATAAACGTCCCTTTTGGTGATACGTCCTACAATATGCTGAATTAAAATACCAAGTAAGGTATTTAACCGACTTTACGTTTTGGAATTCGCACACATACACAGAGTTCATACTCACACCTTTATTTTTTTTAAATATTTTTCTTTTAAATTCTGGAAGTATTATTCCAGTCAGACTCTACCTTTCCAAGCTTTGGCCTACACATGGCTGGTGTTAAAGAACACTTAATGTCCATTAAATTGTGTATTTCTGCTGAAATATCGAAATTGAATACAGCACCTCCTCTACTTACCTTACGTAACAAAACAAAAAATGGGTAGAGGATATCATGTTAAAGACCGATGATCAGGTCTTCTTTTTCTTACAGTCAAGCTTATTTAGTTAATTATTTAAATTTGGAAGGATACTGTTTTTCTCCGTAGCTCAATCTGAGTTAATTCTGTTAAAATACTTTCAATCCATACTTGTTTGTATTGTAAAATGCTTGGCTTTGAACCCCTTAAACAAATAGCTCTAGAATGTGAAAATATTATAAAACGTTTTAAAATTATTAGTGTCATTATAAAATGTAAAAGTCTCTTAAAACTATGTATGCGTTAATTTATAGGAAACGAACATAGTATATAAACTCTCGCGGACACAAAGTGGACATTTCATGTAGTATATAAGAACGGCTGGCATGACAACTTAGCGGGGAGGTCCGAGACTACAGGGTCGCTCTTAGGAGCTTATGTCTTACACTGAGCAAGAAATGGTTTCGTAAACTTGGCGCGAAATGTGACACTAGGCCACGGTGTTCAAAGTGGCACTAACCCATGTAGTGACCATGACCTCCCTTTTGATCAATTTTACAAACATTTACTACTGATCGATGAATTACTATTCAAACATCTCCGGTATGCAGTCGACATTTGTAGGTTTCATAAGTAAGGTCAGTTGCTTTTTTATTTTGGTGTTTTGGGAAATTTATTGGGTTTCTTTGGCTTGCCGGCCCAAATGACCTCGTTGTCGACGGGCCCTTAAACGCCACACACTCACTCACTCTTTGGCTTGCCAATGCTATTTACAGGAGGCCATGTCTACAATAGTGTTGAGCATATTGCGAGCATGTATTACTCGACAAAGCGTTGAGGCGTTTCATATATGTAGCCACGTAATTATTTGTTCTAATGTTTTTCAAAGAATGGAAATGATCTTAACAGACCTATCTTCTGTAATTTCCATAACGCTAAAAAGAAAGAGAAAATCAACTGCACTTTTGTTATTAAATTACTACTACAATTACAGGATGTGTACGGTAATACAGCTAATTTTCTAATGTAATCAATCTGTACAACGGGAAAAATGTCTAAAAAGGTGATTTACTCAACTACCAAACATATCATCAGCAAAGTTCCGACACTTAAAGATGTCTCACTGTCACTGTCTCTATTATCAACCTCGAGCTGAACAGATTGTACATGCACTGGACTCGCCACGTATGTATGATAAGTAGGGTCCGAATTTTGATGAAAAGTCATCTTTTTTCTGAGTAGTCACAGACGATGCATATTTGAAATTAAGTGCATTCTGGAACAAATACGTTAGATACGTTATATATATATGGTTTTATAGGTAATCAAAATGCATTTCTTCCAAGTTTTTATAATAACATTTAGATGCATTTTCCGGTCTTTTCCTTCTTTTTCACGAATCTATTGGGCATTTTCATCTGTAGCCCACATTCGGGAGGCCCGGATTCGATTCCCGTGGCAGACCTGAGCCTGACCCCTGAGCTTGGGCTTTTTGGTTGGTTTTAAAATAGTCTGTGACTAAAAGTTCATATCGTGTAAGCCGATATCGTGTCAGGAGAAAACTTCAGATCCAGGCACGTATTTAGAGGTTAATTTCCGGGGGGGGGGGTCCAATAATTCTACGTTGTATTATTTACATTTAATAGTTAATTAGGTATGTGTTTTTATAATGTTAATAACAATTAAAAACAAATGTATTGTTACATTCACATGATTCTCTCCTGCCCTCACCGCTAGCGTAGATGGTAGCGTGTCTGCCTGACGTTCAAGAGGTCCCGAGTTCGAATCTCGCTCAGGATGAGTTGCCTGGATAAGGTGTTATCCGGGGGTCTTCCCTTATCTTTAAAGACGAATATCGGGTAGCTGTAAGTTCCATGGACCCTGGACACAGTTGAGCATGATTTCACCCATTTTAGTCAACGTCCGATATGACTTAACATTGGAGGACGTAAAATTACAACAAAATTGACTTTCTCCACCCAAGCTTCTACAAAATTCTTCTTATAAAAATATGTTTTCCTGATTCTTTGGATAAAGTCTGTAGAAAGGCCTGTAGTTGCACAGTTTTTGTTCTTATAGCTGTGATTAACTGGTATAAGCAATAATCAGATATTTAAAAAGCGAATCACTGATTGATGCATTTGAAGTATTAGTTATCCTTGAATGTAAAAGGTATTAGGAACTTAGAAGTTAACAATTACATACCTTTAAGTAAGTATCTGAGAATTCTAATCACCAACAAATAATATATCGGAATTGGTTAACCTTGCAATACATTATTGTAATTGACATTATTTGTACATTTTAACGAGTTCTACAGCTGCTGTGCAGTAACTTTTCGTTAATTTCTTAAGTCTAGAATAGTTATACAAACTTCGCTTCCAGTAAAGTGGACTTCAGAATTTATCCTCAGAAAATTCACAATAGGCTATGTTAAGTATGTTGTGTTTTAATTAAAATTATTGAAGCCATTTTGGACGATTTTCTTCAAAATCTTCGTTTCGTATCCCTGAAAGAAAACGAAATTAAAGCCTACATTTCGTATTCCTCCAATATTTGGGTTCTGTAATATTGTATTAGCAAACACAAAAAGCATACGCACTGGAGCGCGCGTGCGGACATTCTTTTTTAATTTTTTTTTATTTTTTCTGGTTTCCTCAAAACTTGCATTCCTGAAGACATCTCGATATCAAATTTTGTTAAGTGGAATATAACACGTTTGTGCTTACTAAGCACGTGGTAGAGGTACTAAACATTGATGCCGTACACTGACATGAGCCTCTGGTTCACACAGTTTCACTATTCATATAAAGCACGATTGCTCTATTCCGTATAGTCATCAGACAAACATTTCAACTGCAGCCCGCCTCCATAATGTGGTGGTAGCGTGTCTGACTCCCACTGAAGAGGGAGTGGCCAACCTCGCCGTGGGAGGGGAAGGAGGGCTTACCTCCACCAACTGTCTGCGAAGATAAGACGCAACGTTCCATTATATAGAGCATGCGAATGAAGGCGATATGCAATTGAGATCAAGATAAGTTGTTTTATTTTACAGCTGCATAATTTCATAAGTAACCTAGTTTTTTATTTATTTATTTTTAAATACTTTACATCCTTTAACCGGATTATCATATTGAGCAGTAAATGAAACGGGTAATACACTCAAATCAGTCCTACTCAATTTTGAGACTGTAAAATGTACTTAAAACTTGTTACATACGATGAGATGTTTCAAAAACAGCTGGTACAAGAAAACTAGAAATTGCCGGAGTTGCGTATTTTATGAGCCCCACGTTCTCTTGTAACCTGATATTTTTATCTATGATGCCATGGTTTCTTAGTTGAATAATCAGTGAAATTGAAGTAGGGTTTTTCACCTATTCCCAGAATATTCATATTGTCGTGTCTCAAACGTGAAGCATTTTAATCGGAATCGTTAGACATGTTTTTGAGAACATATTTTAGGAAAGTGCTTCCATATAAAGGATGGTTTGGTGTGGGAAAAGTTTTTCAAAACCTTCGTGTCACATCTTCGAAACATCCTAAATGTAAATATATCTTTTCGTTTTTGAAATAAGCTGTTACATTAACGTAATGATACTTCTATACGTATATCTAGGATTAAAACTCAGTGCAGTATAACGATATACCTGCAATACAATACTTTCTTACTATATAGAGGATAATAAACCTATTGACAGGTTAACAAAATTATAAAAGTAGCAAATATGACTCCAGCCAAAATATACACATGAAATACTGCAGCAATTACTAGAAGTTTCCTAGACATGCAAGATAAATAATATATTAGTAACGTTAAAAGGGTCTAACTTGAAAAGTCACCACAAAGAGCTGGGAAACTGTTGAAGTGAAGCCTTGTCCAAGATGATCTCCATTACAGTCCTTCAGTTTATATGGAAAATATTTTCACACTATTTACACTATGTACACGAAGCTTAAGTAGTGCTATAGTACTAAGTTGATACGCCTGCTTCTTTTGCCCATTATATACAGGGTGTCCATAAATGAATATCGGGGTTTTAACGCTTTATAACATTAATTTTATTAAACTTACAGTAATGAAATATATGTCACATGAAAGAGCAACTCAAACAGTTTTATATACGAGCTTACAAGTGTTCTATGTGAGCACCATTTGTCACACGGCACACATCAAGTCTATAGCTGAGTTCTTCCCAGACGTTGAGCAGTGTGTCTTCAGTAATTGTTGCAACAGCTGCTTCAATCCTGTTTTGTAATTCATGGAGGTCAGCTGGTAATGGAGGTACATACACACGATCCTTGATGAAACCCCAAAGGTAGAAATCGCATGGCGTTAGGTCGGGTGAACGTGGAGGCCACGCATAGCAAGCTCTGTCATTGGGTCCCTTGCGGCCAATCCAGCGGTCGGGTAAAGTTACGTTCAACCATTCGCGTACTGCGTTGTGCCAGTGAGGTGGCGCGCCATCTTGCTGGAAAATGAAATTCTCTGGTTCATATTGTTCCAACTGAGGGAAGAGCCATTGCTCTAGTGTATCAAGGTAGGAAGTACCAGTTACAGTAGCTTCACCAAAAAAGAAAGGTCCGTAAACTTTCCGCCGGGATACAGCACAAAAAACATTGATTTTAGGGGAGTCTCGTTGCACTTGTACGACCTCATGAGGATTTTTTGAGCCCCATATCCGCGCATTATGAGTGTTAACATGTCCACTGAGGTGAAAGGTCGATTCATCACTGAAAACAACATGATCTAGAAAATCTTCATCGTCATTAAACAGCATTACGTTAGCGAAGTTGGCACGTAAACCATGGTCTGCAGGCTTTAGAGCCTGTAACAACTGTAAACGATAAGGACGTAGTTGCAATCGTTTCCTTAAAACTTTCCAAACAGTCGACTTAGCAATTTCTAATTCACGACCAGCCTTCCGAACTGATTTCTTTGGGCTACGAGTGAACGACTCTCTCACTCGCTCAACATCCTCTTCGCTAACTCTTGGTCGTCCCGTGCTCTTCCGTTTACAAAGGCAGCCTGTATCTTCAAACTGATGAAACCATCTACGGATGTTATTGTCACTTGGAGGATCACACCCGAACTTAATGCGGAACGCACGTTGCACAGTAACTACAGATTCGGTCTTTGCAAACTGCAAAACACAAAACGCTTTCTGCTCACTAGTCGCCATCTTTGCTACTACCGCTTTCTAGCGGATCGCGGCGTAAACATTTCACGCACATGCGCACTGGTGCCAACGAATAAAACTGTTTGAGTTGCTCTTTCATGTGACATATATTTCATTACTGTAAGTTTAATAAAATTAATGTTATAAAGCGTTAAAACCCCGATATTCATTTATGGACACCCGGTATAACACTTCCTCAGGATTGATTTTCTGATCCCAGTGTACAGACAACAAGGCAAGATTAGTTAAACGCTCATCACCAGTTCTATTTCTGAGGTACGTTTTGAGCCGTTTCATTGTTGAAAACGATCTCTCGGCACTGGCATTTGAGATGGGTAGGTTGGCTAAAATTTTAAGTAGACGATGAATTGTGGGATATAATGCTGATGAACATGTTACCAAAGAACTTATGGAATCATTTGGTCTATTTTGTTCCTCTGTGAATTTCCATTTTTGACACCACAACCGAAATTCTGCCTGTGTTTCACTGTCACTGATATTTCCGCCTAAATATAAAGAAAGCTTGTTTAAAGTATAAACTTGGAAGAAGCGTAGGGACAGTGAAGCACAAATTAGTACAAAAGTGAATCGAGAAGATATTGACACATTGCTTCACCCACACTCAGTGTTAGTGAAGCAATGTGTCAATATCTTCTCGATTCACTTTTGTACTAAAGCTTGTTTAACCTATCAGCTTTAGTTTCTCCTACATTTCTTGGCAATAAAATATCGAAAGCAGACAATACATCTTTGTTCTGTTCAAATCGTTTCTTTAGACTTGAAATCAGTTCGTCAATGCATGGAATAAAGAGACATCTTCTGAAGTACTCCTCTGCTGTATCTGCTGGGTGATTGTCCCTTTTTGTCTGCTTCCCTGCAAGTCTTTGAATTCTGATTTCAGAGTCAAATAGGGATTTCATAGTGTTTGAACACTGCTCAAAGATTTTGTGAAATTCTTCAACAGCATTCTTTCTTAAAGCTTCCAGCTGCTTTACTACGTCACTGGCATATTTCAAAGCAGAGCTAAGATCATGTTCCGGGCTTTGCAGATACGTAGAAAGGCGGACTGTGAAACACAGAAGTTTCTCGCATGTCAATTGTGAGATTAGAAAGGCACTATTCTCTATGGCCGCCAGTAGTTGTGCTGCAGTTTTGGAAATTGATTTGTTGCAGGCTCTGAACAATCGGTTCTAGAAGTTCCACAAACACAATGACAGAATCATGCCTCTCTACAAATCTTGTATTGCAAAGGCCAATCAGTCTTGATTTCTTACTGGTAGGTAACAGTTCATTAATGCTATTCTTTAAAGCGTTGCCAGCAAAAGGATGATTGCGAAATAAATCACAAATGTCACTCATAGTGCCTAAGCAATTACGAATGTGAGTTGTAGTAAGTGCAGGGGACAACGCTAAATTTAGTCTATGACTAGCACAATGAACAAATAAAGCTTTTGGATATAGCTGTTTCACTTTCGCTTGAACCCCATTGAACTTTTCAGCCATAGAAGAAGCACCATCGTACCCCTGTCCCACCAGATTGCTCATATTTAGTCCAAGGTTAACGCATTCTTGTATAATTGTCTTAGCAATGTTGCTACCGGTAAGGTCATATATAGGCACAAATCCCACAAAGTCTTCTCTCAAAACATGGTCAGAGTTGACATACCGTAAACAAACAGATAGCTGCTCCGTTCCGGAAATATCTAAAGCTTCATTAGCAATGACACTAAAGCATTCTGTAGCATTTACAGCACTGAGAACCTTTCCTCGTACTATTTCGGCACATATGCCCAGGACTTCGTTCGGGATTAAGGGGCTAATATAAGTTGTATTTTTCTTCGCATTAGTCACATGCTTTTCTAATATTTTGTCACCAGCATCATGGCGAAAGCGTAAGAGAGCTCGAAAATTTCCGTCTTTCTAATCAAGCTTTGATAACATTAAGGGACCACTATCTGAATCACCTCTGAGAGGCAGTTCTTCTTGTCCGCAAAATATTATTGTTTTTATTATTGGTAGAAGAGCTTCCCTATTTTCCCTAATTTCTTTTCCCCTCTGACTATTAATCTGAGATGCCACATGTGTATTGTGACATAGTGGAATAAAACATGACAACGTGCTCCTCCTCTTAACAGACGTGGTGACTTACGCGGCAAAATCTATCCAATCATTTTACAATAAGATGTTGCATGTTACGTGTTTGGACTATGCTTTTCATAGAATTTCAGAACAGGTCAGATCAACACTAATTTCCACAGTAAAAAAAATATTTCTCAAAGCGCCAACCCGAACTATGCATTTCAAAGAAAACGCCCCTAATATAGCTTTGCCCCCGGCACCAATTTTAACACTTTGGGGTACATGGTTAACTGCATGTATATACCACTGTGACAATTTTCAAATAGTGAGAGAAGTGGTGAACAGTTTAGATAGGAAAGATTCTAAGACAATTGAGAGCGCACAGGAACTGTTTCCAACACTCAAATTCAAGGTAAATTAGCTTTCATTAAACAAAAAGCTTTCATTAAACAAAAAATTTCTGACGGATACCATAGCCCACCTTGAAGCAAGTGGCATGACATTGGATAAGCCGATTGAGTTAGTGAGGATTGCGAAAGAGAGGATACAAAATGCAAAACGTGAGATTGGGGACAAAATTGGGCAGATACCAAAATCTGTGTTGGACAAAAATAAAGAATACCAGTTTGTCAGATTGTCGACATCTTGTCAGGAGAAAACTTCAGAACTGATATTTTTGAACAGGATTTAACAGGCAGTGGCATAGTGTTTTTCAAATATGCATCTATAACATCTGTGGAAGTGGAGAGAAGTTTCTCAAAGTATAAAACAGTTTTAGCTGACAACCACCGTTCCTTTACCTTTGATAACTTGAAGATAACCATGGTTGTTCTTTTTCTTTTTGTAATTTACGTCCTCCAACGTTAAGTCATATCGGACAATGAATGGAATGGGTAAAATGATGCTCAAATGAGCCCAGGGTCCATAGAGCTTACAGTTAGCAGTAGCTCCTTACAGTTAGCTCCTAACTGTAGCATCATGCTAGGAGATATTATTTTCTGCCTGTGCTAGAAGTGTGATATCCTGCTGAGGAGTGGTTAAGCGTTTTCCAACCGAAGTAGGTCGACGAGAACTTTTAGGTGGATTACCGCACCCACGTCGCTGCCTAGATATAGGGACTTTAAGTGTTCTTGTAGCCTGAGACACACCACAGCGTGTCACTAAGGGAGAGAATTCTTTGTAGCTTTGCTTTTACGTGTGCGTTCAGCCTTAACGGAATACAATATAAAAAATCCCAGGCTAAGGTGCACGCGCATTTAGACGCTAGTATCATTAAAACGAGGACTGTTCAATAAATAATGATCACAATTTTTTTTGACAACGTACCTTCACTTATCCTCATAATTTTGAGGGTCCTTTTCAAAATAGTCTCCCCTGAATGCGATTCCCAGGCGACCGCAAAGTGAGATTTGTGGTGGAAAACACGGCGCTGGGGCGGGTTTTCCCCGGGACCTCCAGTTTCCCCCGCCATCGCATTCCACCGGTGCTCCATCTTCATCGCATTTACCATCAGTGTCACCGCCTGCGGTGCCGTATGTAGTAAAAGCGGGCGTTAAACACTACACATTTCATTTTCTGAATGCGATGCACTTGTTCCAGTGTTTCTGCCAGTCTTCAAAGACATGCTGGAAACCATTTTTGAGAGATCCTTCAAAATCGCATCCGCAGCCTACATCACATCTTCTGATGATGAATAATGCCTTCCACTAAGGCGTTTTTTAAGTTAGGGAATAGACAAAAGTCACATGGGGCTAAATCCGGACTGTAGGAAGGGTGAGGGATGCAGTTCACGTTGATTTTTGCAAGATATTCAGCAACAACATGGGCAATATGAGGCCGCGCATTATCGTGGTGCAGCATCCTGCCTGCTTCACGAAAATATGGTCTTTAGCACCTGATATGGACTTGCAATGTTTTCAGACATCCCTGTATTATTGTCCAGTTACTAATATGTGTGAAGGTAAAACATGCTGATAAACCATTCCATGAATATCAATGAATGAGATGACCATAACTTTCCAAGTAGCAGCAACCACTTTTGCTTTTTGGGGGGTTGGTGATGAAGGAGTTTTCCACACTGAGCTTTGCTGTTTGCTCTCAGGATCAACTTATGTAGCCAAGTTTCATCAGCAGTGATTAAGTTTAAAAGAAACTCCGGATCTTCCTCTAACTTCAACTTTAACTGCATGCAGACCTGCATGCAAATGTCCTTTTGTTCGAGAATCAATCTTGGAACCCATCGCGCACAAACACGTTAATATTTCTGTCACCAACGTGTGGGTGGCACACAGTGAAATATTCAGTATTTCAGAAAGTGATCTTAAGGTAATTCGTCGATCCTCTCTCACAATGGCAGCAGCAGAGTTGATGTTTTCTTCCGTAAGGGCGGTAACTGAAGCACCGGGTACACCTTCCTTTGAAATTGATTGTCTCCCCTCTTTAAACATTTTAAAGCACCTTGGAGCTGTGCTGTAGGGAAGAAGAGACCCTCCATAGGCCTCCTGTAACATTGTATAGGCCTCAGCTGAAGATTTGTTGAGACGAAAGCAGAATTTAAATGCCGCATATTGTTCCTCGCATGTTACCTCCATCGCAGCGGTAGGCGATACTGAACATATCTTAACTTACCTGGTTCTAACAGGCGGGAACCAGGAGTACCAACAGTGAAACTACTACTGCGTGTTTGTTTCACATTAAGCTAACAGAATATATTAAGATTGAATTTTAGTGCAAAAATTATTGACCGTAAAAAGCGTATGATCATTCTTTATTGAACAATCCGCGTATTAATAACTGAAGAAGGAGTAAAGGGTTCAATATTAAGTCAATCAAATATCTGGATTACCTTCTCACGCTAGAATTCTTAGCATTTCTTTTGAAAACAAAAAGATGAATTTGTTTATGTTTTATACATGAATGTCTTAGACAGGTTATACATGGAAAACATACACCATTACCATATATTCAAATAAGTCATATTTAAATAATGTAAAACATCTATACAAG
Organism: Mantis religiosa; assembly: GCA_030765055.1. Lineage (NCBI taxonomy): Eukaryota > Metazoa > Arthropoda > Insecta > Mantodea > Mantidae > Mantis > Mantis religiosa. The sequence continues at coordinate 8,902,460 of CM060950.1, read as the reverse complement.
AGGAATTCGAATCCAGGATGTTCCAAGTACGAGGCACGGAGTTTTCACGACTGGGCTACAAAAAATTTGAAATACCTCTTTCAACGTCAGCAAAATATTCCAGTATTTTCCGAACGCAACTCCCTTTCTGATTATTGCTGATTTTTGTTCTTTTTTTGCCTTGGCCTATACACATACGCACGCGCATACATACCTACAAAAGCACATTCATATAATATACAGATATACCTATATGTTATTAAACCAAAACATACAAATATCTATCTAGCTACACATTACATATAAGTAAATAAATATAAACCATACACACATGCATACACCCCAACATGCTTATATACACACACAAACTCATGCATGCCCTCCCCCATTTAAGTGAAGGTGTCTGCCTCATGTTCATGAGGTCCCGAGTTCGAAGCTGGGTCAGGGTGAGTTATCTGAATACGATTTATCCCTTATCTTTTTATCCTGCAGGTTAAAAAGATCCAAGATGTTATCTAAGGTTTTCCCTTATCCTGAAAGATGAATGTTCAGTAACTCTAAGTTCTATGGACTCTGGGCTCATTTCAGCATCATTTCACCCATTTCATGTATTGTCCGATATGACTTAACGTTGGAGGATATAAATTTAAAGAAATGAAAGCTTAAGCAAGTGCGCACTGAGACATACGCAAACGTACACTCCTTTAAGTACTTTGTTTTCAATTTTTTACGTTGTGTAAACGTTTATTCAGCGCCATACCAACAATGACTGATATGGATTATTCAGACTTAAGGAAAATTTCGAATAAACACGAGAATCTAACTCAACATGGAGATTAACTAAATGTAATTCATGTATTTTCCTTATTGGGACTAAAATGCAGATATCTAGAAACAAAGAGGTATATTGTTTTATCATTAAGCTGAATTTTATGATTGAGCTATTTTTAAGGAAATCGGTGAGCACAATAATATACCGCGCAGATACGGAGGTAAAGACTTTAAATATAGAGTAACAAGAACAGGTGTCATTCTGGCATTAAAGAGCATCAGGTAAAGGCAGTATCACTGTCGTACAAAAAACAGGTCTAAGACAAGGATACAAAATGAGTGCAATTTTATTTAACTTATTTATAGATGAGATAATAGACAAGGTTAAAGAAGGAAATCAGCACTGTCCGGTAATAGCAAACAAAGAAATTCCTGGACTGCTATATGCGGATGACGTAACGGTAGGATCTATAACGGTAGAAGGATTGCAGAAGGCAGTAAATGAAATCCAGAAATTCTGTGAAGAGTGAGGAATAAAAGTAAACATAAATAAGTCGAAAGTTATGATTTTCAAAAAGGGAGTTAAACTAAAAAAGATGAAAAGTGGGTACTAAACGGCAAAAGGGTAGAAGTGGTCAATGAATTTGAATACTTAGGAGTGAGGTTGAATAACAATGGAAAATGGGGAGGAAAACTGAAGAAAAATGAAGGGCGACAATGAATGGGATAAGAATATGCAAATATAAGCTAGAAATGACAATCAAGTATTTAGAAAGAATGTATGAAGCACTAGTTGAATCCAAAATGTTGTATGCAGTGGTGATCTCGATGGAGGGGGGGCACAGAGGTAAACAAAACGATGGACTAAAACTACAGAAGCTTTTGTAAAGAGCTACTAGGCCTACCAAGATCAGCACCTAGGGAGGTAGCTTTAGTAGAATTAGGAAAAACAAGAAGAAATGGAATAATAATGGAAAAAAGAAGGGGAAATTATGAAATTATACATGAGACAGCAAGAAGGATTAGTGAACTCAAATAGTTGGTGGGCAGAGATAGTTGGAATTATGGAAAAAATAGGAATGGGAGATACATAGAGATTAGAGGGAAAGAATACATACGATGTGAGTAAATTGGTAAAATGCAGAATAGAAAATATAGAGAGACAGGAAATATGGGGGGAAGTCTAGAAAATATGAATCATTACAATTTTAAAAACAAATAAAAAGATATTGGAGACGAGATTACTGCAATAGGCAAGAGAGAGACGGGTTAGCTTGGACGAGAAGAGGAACAATATTTCTAAGAGGGATAAGAGGGAGGGAAAAGGGAATTTGTGAATTGTGTGAGGGAAAAGAAAGCATATGTAACAGAATGCGAGGAAGTTGCAATGTGGAGAGAGAGAAAAGGTGTGGGAGGGAAATTGGGAGAAATTAGAGAAGAGGATAGTAGCTATAAAGATGTTAACGGAAAAAGGAGGAAAAAAGGTAAGAGGTATGGGCGAGTTCTTGCAGAAAGTAAAAGAAAATTGGCCAGAAGTGTAAAGAATATAAGAAAGGAAGTTGAGGGGGAAGAATGGGACTAATTAAGTAACAAGGAGGCATGGAATTTAAGAGCTACCTGGCTGAGCAGAAGACCAGGGTGCCATGTAAGCCAAGGCAGCAACAAGGTAAAGACAAATAAATGTAGCCAAAAGTTGTATATTGTAAAATTTGGAATATGCACAATAATCCATTCATCCATTCATTCATTGTCGCACTCTTGTGTGAATAGCGCAACGAGTTGTGCGCAGGACGAGTCCTGATCCAAAAACTGCAGCACATTCTCTACTTGAGGAGGAGGAAGAGTACACTGCACTGGGCACATACATGAGTCGATGAAACAGGGAATATACGAGTGGAGATGGTGAACCGAAGCTCGTGATGTAATCGACTGCTGCATGAATGGCAAAGTGGCATTCAAGACGAGTCGTACACCTGTAGCCAATAAATCTTAGATGCCCCTACTCCTCCACAAGTTGCAAATGTATATATAGGCATTGGATAAAGCAGAGAGAAGAGAACCACAACACACTAGCAAGAATGATTTGCAGTAGAGAAGAGGGTATAAAGTAGGACTTTATATAGCAGGAGAGCTGGGCCACACAGACATACGTACATTCAAGTCTGATTTACTAGTACAGATAATTCAGCCTCCTGTCCGCAGACCTGCTTTTCCTCTAGCATTAAACAGATAGTTCAGGGAATACAAATGTACGGCGTGTTACTGTATTACTTCAACAATAGCTAATTTAATAGTTATGTACTAAAAATCAGTAAAATATGTACATATATATGTATTTTAAAATATTGAAATATGTAATTAAACTACTCAAGTACAAAGAAATATGTGATATCATAATATCAAAATTCCCCTACATGTTCTTGAATTAGGTATAGTAAACTGGAGATATATGTAAATAAGTCAAAAACTGGAACTTGCATATTTCTCATAATTTTTTAAATTACGATCACTGGCAATAAAATACAAACCTGTGTTTCAAATTCTCAAATTTAAAACTTCTTCTGTTGTCACGTAGTATGGCTTTGTTCTGACTGAATGATGGTTCAGCTTCACGTGAAGTAATGGTTGCATATTTAAACTTGCACAGTCTTCTGCTGTGTACTCAATTTCCAAATCCTCGGCACTACCTTGACTTAGAATTCTGTTAATAGCACTGATTGTCTTGAATCCTGGGTTTTTGTTCAAACTGGATGAGAGTTTATCCATCACTGCAGCTTCAACCGGTCCTTGCAGACTTTCCAGAGAAGTGACCACAGAATGAACAACATCAAGGCTCTCGGAGAGTTTAGGCGGTGATGCCTCCAACGATTTAAAGGCAATGCATAAATGTGAAAAACTTCATTGAATGGAGGCAATATAATTTTTAACTTTTACAACACTGAATGATTCGGTGGCTGATTCAACAAACTACATCTTGGGAATCAAAATGCTGGAGAACTTGTTTCACAGAATCAAAATTCTTCGCGTAGTAGCCTACAGCAACAATCCAGCTTCCCCACCTCGTCAAGATTGGCTGAGGAGGGAGTGGAAGCTCAGGGAACAGTTCTTTGAATTTATCAACTCTGTTGTAAGCCTTTAAAAACACTTTCTTTGTATTCGAAATGAGTGTGTCAACATTAGAAAAGTTAGAACGAACCAGTTCTGCTATGCCATGGAATACATCGACAAGACATGTCTTCAAAGCACGAGCCTGATGACGTGACGTGAATGAATGTTGCAACACTTGAAAACATTGAGAACAGGGAACATTTTCCCGCAGACCAAGCAGAAAAGGACCTTTCCGTTTGTTGATAAATTGTCAAATTCCTCCGTGTAGTGCTTTAACTTTACACAGAATGAGGTTTTCTCCTTCGGCATCTTTTACTACATCAATCTACACACGCCGGCCTACTGCAGCTGACTATTTTCTCGTGTGATGGCTCGACTTGGACACGCAGTGGTAAGGTGCGCATCGCGTGATGATGATAATAATATATATAAGGGCGCTCAACTACGGCGGTCATCAGTGCCCTTTAAAAAACTAGTCATGGCAAAAGCCAAATATAAAACTTTCTAAAAACTATACAAGTGTAACAAAACCTATTAAAAATACACGTACATAAAAAACATCAATCAAAACCTACTAAAAAGTTCGTTCACTAAATCCTAAACTCTAAGCTAGACAAGAACCTAAAAACCTTCTCCACGGGTCTCCACGCACGGCCTACACGTGGGTGGGCCTGTTGACCGTCTCTCTCTACCACGAACAGGAGCCCACACGAGGGAGACTGTTGGCTCGGGACCCCGGGTGCGCCAAACCCGTACCTACCGAAGTAGGCCCCTGGGGGGTGCGCATCACGTGAACGACGGACACGAAGTGGCAAGGTGCTAATCACGAGATCAACGCGACAGACCGAAGAGCTCGACTGTCTACTGCTAGCTATATACTTCTAGTATAAACAAGCATGTTAAAACGAATAGAATTGCAGCAAAGCTTGGAAATATCAATAAACATGTAAAACTACGTACAGAAAAATAAAATATATGAGAATATGTACTTAAGGGCAAAATATGTAAATATATGTACTTTCATGTATTTATATAACTATCCGGGCCCTACTACTTATCTTATACAGTATAATCATGTCACCATTCTTAGCCGTTTTGATTCCATTTATTCTTATTTAGCTTTCTGAGCTATTGAATCTCAAATAGCTTTGAATATACGTTTCGGGTTTTGCTTTTAGTTCGATTTCGTGTCATAATTAAAATAATTTTGTTGCATTTTATATTTGCAATACACTTATATTAATATCTTTAACCAACATAATTTTCTGAGTATCTCAGAGTGACTTCAGACAAAAAGTGTTCACCTTGGTTTATCTTAGAAATGCCACCTTGTTTACACATATATTTAACCTTAGCTTCAAATGTCAGCATATGTATTGCTGTCTTATTGTGATAGCTATATGTGTTAATGAGTTTACGTCATATTTAAGTACCAACGCCTCTCACATCCTCCAGCTCATAATAGTATAAATTTGCACTAAAGCTAATTATGAATTACGCTTCAACGCTCTAAACTGCTAATTATCTTAGTTTACTATATCCTCAGACTTAGCACCTGTAAATCCTTGAGAATCACATCGGGTCGGAATATCTACAAGAATTGAATCTATAGGTCGGTCAAATAGATTTACGGCATCAGAATAAATTTATAAATGCAACTAAGCTTTGTATGACTATTATGTTTACCAAAATCATTTAATTTGTACATTCTATCGAGAATGGACCTACGGAAATAACAGAAAAGGTAAAATAATTATGCGAAGTATTTCTTTTAATAATATAATTACAAAATAAAAAATTCATCAACTGCACATACACGGAGTTCATTTTTATTCGTTATTTCCCGCCCTCCGATTGAGCAAGAATGACGTCATAGTCGACTGGTGAGTCTATCTTGAAATCCTAGTGCCCTCTACGGAGAGGAAGCTGTAATTTTTGCAGAACAGTAAGCAAATTACAGCGATCTAAGTGTGGTTGCGCTGATAGCTAATACAACCAGCTTCCCCTGGATATGAACACAGCAGCGTGCCTTCATGGCTGAATGCTACTTTCGTACCGGCATTAAAATTGGTGCGACATATAAATATAATTTAAACCGCTGTATAGAGGAGTTTATGTAACGCTATCCAGCATTCAGACAAGTCCCTCGGAGCGTAATGTTGTCAAAAGTGTATAGGTACCGTCAAATTGAGGTACTTTTGTTTGCAACATAAACGTCTTGCGTTTTATCAGTATACGATATAAATTTTTGCCAATCTCATGTTTAATTAAAATGTCTATTAATGTTGGTATTCTTATTCAAAGTTCAGCACCACCTTGTGCATAATATAACCATACAGTCCTCCCAATTATTAATATAGCTTTTTGTTTATTTTTAATTTCTACTCCTGTCCGGCACCCTTTTATTGCCAATTACTTGCAGTGTTACATTCCAAGTGAAAATATCACTGTGGATGAGCAAATGTTTCCTTGCAAGGCTAGATGCTCTTTCTTTCAATATATGAGCAATAAACCGGACAAATTTGGAATAAAGTTTTGTCTTGCAGTTGACGTAAATTCAAAGTATCTAGTGAATGGTTTTCCTTACCTGGGAAAAGACGATCAGCGACCCACAGGTGTTCCTCTTGCAGAGCATGCTGTTATGCGTCTTGTACAGCCCTTTGTTTTTGCAGGAATAAATATTACATGTGACAATTTTTTCACAGCCAAATGCCTTACAGAAAGTTTGAAGTGTAAAAGTACAAACATTGTGGGCACAGTAAAGAAATGTAAAAGGGAAATCCCTCAATCAGCAAAATCTGCTGCAGCACCTTTGCACATAACTGTACTTTATAAGTCAGTTGACATAACTCTGACATGCTGTCATGGGAAAAAGAACAAAAATGTGCTTCTTTTGAGTTCAATGCATGACAAAGTTGCTATAAATAAACAATATCCTAAAAGGCTACTAGAATCAGTGGCTTACTGCAATAACACCAAGTACGGACGTTGACGTTGTCGATCAAATGGCTTGACTGTACACAGTAAAATATGGATGCAGAAGGTGGCCTATGCATGTTTGTTTAATGTGTTGACCTTAGCAGCTATTAATGCATGGGTACTCTATAAGGAAGTAACACGTGAAAAAGTAAGCAGACGTCAGTTCAAATACAACTTATCAGTATGGACCATGATTAGGCAACGCTGAATACACGTGTGTGCTACCTTGCTGCAGGTGGCTTTGAATGAGCGAAATCATGTTTATAAGTGTTTTCCTACTATATACTGTAGTATTCAAAGTTTTATGTAGAAACATTTGGTTATCGTATGCATTTGGATTAATTTTAGGCTTAAAATGTTCAGTTTTCCATGTAATTCTTCAGACAAAAGTAAAATTATATACTGGTAAACTGTATAAATAATATTAAATAAACTGGTATGCATACAAAATTGTTTACCATTTTAAAAAGGGAAAATAGAACTGCAACCGTCAAAATGACGGGTCGGTCCTTCTCGGTAGAACGTACTCGCCGGTATTTCTAGTGTTAATAAGAATGTGTATAATATAACCACACAGTCCTCCCAATTATTAATATTGTTTTTTTTTAATTTATATATACTTTTTTCATTTTAATGTTTTTATCAGGATTTGTTCTCAAATCATATCGCAAGCTAAGCCAAAATAGTATTTCTTTCACGTATTATAAAAGAAGCAGACTAAAGAAAATTTATTTTCCCCTAAAACTTCGATGATATCTTGAAAGGGAAACATATTCCTTTCCAACATTTTGTGCAGTTTTGTTGTATTTTACTCGAGTCTTAAATCGAGTAAGTTTTTGGCCATGAAGGTACAGAGCTGCTTCCAATAACATAGCTATAGATGTGCGACGTAAAAACAGCATTGGAATTCTGCTAAATGTGGAACTTGGCCTGGGATAAGCCATTTCTTTTAAAATCAAACCGTTCTTTAGAAAGTCCGAGTTCCACTCTGGATGTGAAGTTGCCATGGTGATTGCATCGATCTGCGACAGAAACCAGCTGGGTCACGTGAGGTCACCGTCGTGCCTGCTTAAATGACACAAAATCTAGCATTTATTTAAAATGCAAGCACCCATGTGCATACAGCTCTTTATTCTATGCTTTTTTTAGTAATATCTTAACCATTAAATAAATTTTAATGTGTAACAAAAAGGTATTTCCCTCTCGTTTTGTACCCAGGTACTTTACTTTCTACAGTTTCATTATTTCATATTTCCAGGTTACTTCGAGCCATGCTCTCTTAGCTGAAAGGTTAATAGCAGTAAGTCGCAAACCTATTAGTACAGCCCGGAAGTTGTTGACCTAAAATATCTCCAAAAATGAGCTATTAAATGCCCTTAAAATATAAAAAATGCACATAAAGTGTAAAAAATGGCCTAACAAAAATTAACAATTTCTTTCATAATAATAAGTTAATAACTGTCACAGACAAGTAATAATATATCGTTCGAATAGCCACATTTTAAAATTAAAATCCTAGTAAATAATGCAATTATTGCTACTAAAAATAAATAAATTCAACATTCATCAGGTCATTTTCAATTTTATAAAACATATGTTTCCGCCAAACTCTAGAACATACTGTTTCAAACGGGACGCAGTTGACTAGTTTTGTTCTAGAATTTCAATTCCACAACACAACAAATTTACACACCTCACAAACTACTCTCCTTACTGCGAAATTCTAGCTTCTGAAGTCCTGAGCGATGCAATCTACACGTATTGTATGATGTAATCGGCGATTCCTCGAATTGATACGTCATCAACTCACCAGCACTGTTAGGACGCTGACCTGTGTTAATTACATGTTTACAACACTTACAAAGTTACTATTTCATAAAAGATTATGATATCAATGAACTTTTAATCACAGATTTTTAAAAAAAAACAGCCCATGGGTCAGGGACAGGTCGACCACGGCAATCGAAGCCGGGCCTCCTGAATGCAGGCTACAGATGAGAATGGCCAATAAATTCGTGAAAAAGAAAGAAAATGGCCGGAAGTGCATCTAAATGTTAAAAAAAATGTGGAAAAAATGCATTTTGATGGCCTATAAAAGCATATACATCTAACGTATTTGTTACAGTGTGCACTTAATTTCCAATAAGCATCGTCTGTGATTACTCAGAAAAAAGGTTTTTGTCAGAATAGGGAAAATGTGCATAATTATTATTTCAAAGACCGAAGAATTTGAGCTGATTTTTCTACCTCAAATAGGATAATTATGTGCTACTCTGAATATTTGGAAACTGAGGAGATTAATCTCACACGCTGAAAAAATTTAGTTTTCCGTTCATAAAAATAATTAATAACTCTGGCAATTATTTATAGTGATGCCTGAACACCATTGAGGGCTTGCAAAACAGAATAAATTTGCATGATGGTGATGTCATTGCTATCAAATCACGGTGTAGAGAGCTCATTAATGAAAAAAATTCGAACTCTTCCTCCTGTGCAGTATCAAGAATGAAAAAAGTTGAGTAATATTTGGCATACCTATGGAAATTCTTAAGTTATTAGAGAGAAACATGTTAAAATGTAATTTGAATCATGCAAATTTCATTTGTGTTACCTGCATATACATTTTAGCAATTAAATTAGTAATATCTCAAATAGCTAACACTTGCTAGTTATTACAGGATGTATAGCAAAATTAATGAAATTTTAGTACGTAAAAATAACCAAAAGTCAAATAAGACCTGAAGCTTTCGTGGATACGAATAAGCTCAAGTTGCTCTCGGGAAGCAAGCCAGGTGAAAAGACGATTAGATATCTACGTTTCGGGAGTGTGCATCTCTCCCATCATCGGGATATTTATAAAATGTTATAACCACAACTGAAACACTGGATACAACACAGCTATAAACAAAGACAAAACGCTATCAAAATTCACATTACTGAACAAAAGACTGTTTTCGGTAAATGAAATGCCAGGTCAGGAGATGGAGTGAGTATAGAAAATTAATTGGGTCAAAGAAACGTAACTACTTAACTTGATTATCAAGCTGTATTGATCTTTGGTTCTTAAATCGACGGATTTCCATTATTAAGGCCGGTTTCCAAGAGGATCTGAACTCAAATCCAGCATACCGATTAAGCGTGCTCATTTCAGAGGAAATCGCCAAAGTCTTCTTAATTCTCCACTCCCAGTAACTGTTGAACTTTGCCAAGATGGTCGTCTCCCGAAAATTGGCTCTATGGTCGTTATCAAAACAATGCTCTGTCAGCCCAGACTTCTCAGGTTGCACTAAACGAATGCTCCGTTCATGTTCGATTATTCTAGTAGCGATGGTCCTTCCGGTTTGTCCTATATACGGTGTCCAACATTCACAGGGAATGCGGTACACTCCCGGAACTTGGAAGTCCAGTTTGTCTTTCAATGGTCTCTACAGATGTTTAATCTTCTGAAGTGGCTTGTGGATGGTCCTGATGTTGTATTTGGCGAGAATTCTGCTGATTCTGCCTAATAGGTTGCCGGTAAACGGGATGCATGCTGTAGCGCTAGGCTTATCTGACTTTTGCTGTATTACAGGTTTCCCTTTCCTAGCTTTGGTGATCGAGGCTTCAACGTCATATTCGGAGTAGCCGTTTTGCCGGAAAGTGGGTCTCAGGTGCTGTAATTCTTGTTTTAAGTGGTCAATTCATATTTTGAACGAAAAGTTGGAGATGTGAAAGCTCTCGGCCCGATGGATCCAGCGTTTGCTCAAAGTGGACAACAGGGAGTGCGGCTTTGAACTTCGACGCAGTGTTTGGAGCTTTTTAAGCGAAATCTGCAGGAGTTTTTGCGTCGAACCGCCACTGTTCAATTAGACCTTGATTCATCATTATACTCCGGAAACCAAGCAACAATAAAAATAGGTTGATTCTGGAGAATGTGCTCCTAAAAAGGTAAAGACAATCCCGTCGGCTGGAAAAGTCATGGCGGCGATTTTTGGAATGGGAAGTGTGTCATACTCAGGGACTTCTTGGAAAAAGGAAAAACGAGTACTGGACCATACTACAGTGAGTTATAATTCGGCAAGAAGTTAAAGGAGTCATGGTCCCATATGGCGAAGAAGAAAGTTCTGTTTCACCACGATAATGCCCCAGCACAGTCATCCGAAGTGGCTGCCCTCAAACTGCATGAATTGCGTTATGAATTACTGTCACACACCCCATACTCCTAAACATGAAGAAATGACTCGCAGAACATAATTTAGATCAAATCAGGAGGTTATCATGGAGGCAGAGGCATATTTTACAGAGCCTGACAAGTATTATTTTTGGAGGGGTTAGAACATGGCAGGAGCGTTTGGAGAAATGTATATCCCTAAAGGGGGATTATGTTAAGAAATAAATAAATTTTGTTTGAAAAAGTTGGCGTCTTCATTCCTAGCATGGTACTTATTGAACTACCCTACAAATACATGAGAACTTTGGCAATGTTGAAGAGGTTGCAAATAGTTTTTTCGGAAAAAGAATTGTAGGTAGGGAAAGGAATGCGTCCTCTTCAGCTGCTTTAGTGCGAGCGCTGCGGATCCTTAGCACTCGTGGTACAGATGTATTTTTATATCTTGATAGACAGAGAGCGATGCGCAGTGGTATCTGGACGAGTCCACTTCAGAACGGTTGCAACTGGAGGGGAGGGCAGGTCAGTTGCGTATCAGTTGCGAGCAAGTAAACAAGTGCAGTGCTACTTGGTAATACTAGAGCTTGTTTCAAAATGTGCTTGTCTCCTGGTTCCAAGAGAGCATTTAGAAATGACGCCTCCTAGCAGCACATTAGGAAATAAAGTGCTACATTTAAAAACACGGGAAGTGATAACCAATATCTATAGATTTATAAAAAAGGAACAATAACTTGGATCTGCTATAAAAATCTGGGAAAGGGCATCTGTGGCAACAGTTGTGTCTGAATGCAGTTTAGGCGAGTTATTAAGGAGAGAAAAACCATTGGTATTAGTGCAGCAACGTCCTTCTCTATGCCCAGTAAACAAAGATTAAGAACATGCACAAAATCTAATTTGGATGTTTTAATTCAGAAGTAGCTTGGCGAACTGCGAATAATTTTTAAAACACAGAAAAACAAAGACAAACTCTGAAAAAAGTGCTTATGAAGCTTCAAAATTCTACTGACTTCCAAGGCAGTTTTCGAACATTAAGAAGACTTATTTTGAAGCTAGGATTTATATGAAAAAAAAACTAAGCGTCACACACAAATTTTAATCGAACATCGTACCATACGCCCAAAAAAACTTAAGTATTTACGAAATATTCAGAGATATCACAGTGAAGTTTATATAGTTTATACGGATGAAACTTATATCAATACAGCACATCCTAGACCATATGCCTGGTGTGAAATTCGTTACAGGGACTCTGCAGCGTGGTTGAAAGGCCGACAGTTGGTTATCATGTCCGCTTGAGGAGAACAGGATTTTGTTTCAAACGCTTATATACTGTTTAAGATCCAACAAAAGCGTGGAGATTACTACCATAGAAAGAATTACAACTTAATTTATAAGAGCTGCAATACTGGCTTCTAGAGTGAGATTTGTTTTTACCCAGCATGTGCACCGCACACCCCTCTCGTAATCTTACGTGTGTGACGCATTGTGGCGATAGGTGCATTATCCCCACCACAGTTGCTACTCATCCCTACCGCGCAGGATTTCTTTCAAGATAAAATAATACATCTGTACCTCTGACGTTACGAGAGGAACGTCGGGACGAACTGCCGAGCACCTCCCTGAATAAGAGTTGTTCGGATTGGGTTGGACTCGAGGTGGCAGTGTGTTCCCGACACCCGCGGGAGATCGGGTACATCCGACAGGCCTCGGCCGCCCGGAGGAGTTATAGGGTTGCCTAAGAAGTCCAGGGTACTTGCCTACAGAGCTATTAGAAGGTGTGGTAGATCACCAGGCGGCCACACCGAGGTCAATCGGTAGCCTTCCCTGCCGAGTTGACGCGCATAAGTGGCGTATCCACTTCCATCCCGTCTTGACGGTATCGATTGGTGGGGGCCTTCTTAGACTCCGGGTATTGCCCTATGGAAACAGCCCCGGAATTTTCCATCGGTCCCGGGTTAATAGGGGCCGAGGTCTTGGGACTTTAGGGTAGACTTCGCTGCATAAAATTAATCCATTGAGGTTGCTCAGAATGTCGGATCAGAGAAAGCTTTGAGAGAGGATCTGTCATATATTCGGGCTAAACTTCCCATTTTTAGCAGAAACTATGGTAAAAATTTTAGTCTCACTGAATCAATCACATTATTTACAAGAGCAGAAAGTCAGTTAAAGAAAGCTGTTGGTGACGATGGGAAAATTGTTTACAAATAACTACAAATGGTGCTGGCCCAAATTCCTGGATATACAGTTCTGAGAGGAGAACCAGATATTTTGAGCAGAAGTGAGGCAGATCTCCCTACAGAATTTAATCCTATTATGGCTTCCCTTTGAAGTGCGTTACAGTCACCACCGCAGACGCTGAGAGATCTTATGCAGTATTTAAGCCAATTCTAACCGACTAAAACATAAACGTACCCCATATCATCTACAAGTGCTTCTTGTGATTTGTTGTGGACAAAATTACGGCCAGAAGTAAAACTGAAGAACTTGTCATTTAAGTGCGTTTTGAAATAAAACATTAATAGCTGTCTTTTGCATGGCGTAATGTATAATTTTTATATATATTGTGCCTATTAAAGACCTATTTAACTACTTTTAAGATCCTTTCAGGCGCCTAATATCATATTTTTAAAACCTAAAGATCCGAAGTCTAATTATAAGTAACACAGTAGTTAGGTGATAAGCTCTTCTCTCACCTCCCATTAATTAAGCTTTAGAAAACTCTTCAAAATATCAACAGCATTTGTAGTGTTCTTTGAACGCTTTGAAGTACATGTTTCATAGGAAAGTTTTACGAAATTTTGAAACCTTAGAGGGCTTTTTCTAATTTGTTTGCACAACATTGACAAATAAGTAAACCAATTTAAATGTAAAAGTCATATTCAATAAATAATAAATTGCAAAATTTTCACATATACTTGAGGAAAAAAACTATTTGCTGAACATATGCGATACCAATTCTTTCTATGGGCATCTCTTTGTGTTGAAGGTTAGAATTCATGGCAGGATAACACCCAAAATGTTTGGTGTGGCTTAGTGTAAGATTTTCTAACGGTATTAGTATGTGTTAGCATTTGTAATCTCTTCCTTCTTAGTTTCTGCAGCGAATTTACAAACACACACACACACACACACACACACACACACACACACACACACACACACACACACACACACACACACACACCACACACACACCAACTCCAGCGTCAACACAGCCAAAAAGGCGAATAAACAAGATTCGAACTTGGATTCTTTACCATACCAACAAGATTGGTCGCAGTGAACCTATGAATGGAACCTATTTTACATTTTGCAAGTGTATTCTGTGAAGGGTTTGCGGCTACGGTAACGAATAAGACTTTTGTAAATCTGTCAGAGCTTATGGTATTTTGGTAGGTTATGATTATCCGGGCTTGTAGACTGTGGTCTAGTGGACAATCTTGTTCCAGACGTTTCGTTCGAAACTGTGTCGAACATCCTCAGTGGCGTGGCCTTAACACTGTCGTTGTACTTTCGGCTGCGACTGATACCACGGCCTACAAGCCCGGATAATCATCATCTACCAAATGACTCCGGCTGTGAAAGCCTACGCACGAGATTTGCAATTTTTTTATTTTCTATTTATTTTTTTTTTTCGTTTAATGGTAGAACGCGCTAATTTGAGAAAATGTGTTATGTATTGCACTCCTAGAAAACTACTTGAAGCTATTAAAGTTAACTGATAGAAACTAATCATTCCTTCGCTCTAAGCTACGGTTTTTATACTGTCACCCATTTATCGAAAGGCACGACCAACTGATGGCTGAGTAAGGGACGGGAAGCATTCGCCCACGCCTACCCATTTATCTAGTAGCGCTAACGACGGGGTGGTTGGAAAAACATCACTAGCTATCTCTCTCCCCTCTCCCTGCCGTCTGGAACAGTCGGGATGATTCACTGTACCGCGAGACTTCCAGAAACAGCGATCTCCCTATATAAGGCCTGCAGTGGGCGAGTCAAGTCAGTTCTTGGTGGGCAGCCGTGAGGAGCGCCGTGCGATCGAACGGACGGGAAGATTGTGTACGTGCATCAGAGGAGTTGTACGTAATTGCGAATGCGGAGTGGACCTGTGACAGACGAACTGTTGAATTGTAATTGTGTGCGCCACGTAATTCTATGTAATCGGCAAGTGTACCAACTGTAATTCGGTGGAAATAAAGAACATTTTGAGCTTGTGCAATTGGACTTTTACATCTACGAGCCCACAAAGTCACAATACATACAATCAAACTGAAAAATCCAATGCAACGGCCGGGATTTGAACCACGGATCTCCTGGTTTCCACCCAGTCACTCTTACCCATTGAGCTACCATATACTTGAAGGTATATTATAGCAATATACTTAATATACAAAAGATAATAATATTGGCCAAGGAAAACATTGTAAACAAATAAATAAATGCTTAAGAACATAATTAATAAGGGAAAAACCAATCACTATCACCTCTGTACTTACGATGAAAGTTATGAGGTTAGTTTCTAAATTAGGTTTTGTTAATAGAGAGACAAAATACTGATTGCCAAACTTTTCAGATGCTCTGTGTCATAACGGTTCCAATAGAGGCTCACATGTGTGATTTCCTTACGTGCTTTCCTTAAATTCTTCTTCCAAAGCACCGGGAACCTTTAGTGAAATAATATGCACGGTGTTCATTTTTATTCCTTACTTCCCGCCCTCCAATTGAGCAAAAATGGTGACGTCAGGGTTGACTGGTGAGTCTATCTTGAAATCATAGTGCCCTCTACGGAGAAGAAGCGGTAATGTTTGCGGAACAGTAAACAAATTACAGCGCTCCGAGTGTGGTTGGGCTAGTAACTAATACAACCATCTTTCCCTGGATATGAAGACAGAGCACCGCGTCTTCATGGCTGAATGATACTTTCGTATCGGCATTAAAATTGGTGCGACATATAAATATAATTTAAACCGCTGCATAGAGGAGTTTATGTAACGCTATCCAGCATTCAGACAAATCCCTCGGAGCGCAATGTTATCAGAAGTGTCCAGGTACCGTCAAATAGACATACCTTTGTTTGCAAGTTTTATCAGTATACGATATAAACTTTTTGTCATTCTCGCGCTTAATTAAAATGTCTATTAGATTTGGTGTCCACATTTATTTTAAGACCAATAGGTACATTAAATTTTTCCAAGGTACAGGATCAGTTACTCGCAAAAATAAAGACACTGGACGCTATAAAGTGACTGGTTCCAATCTAGAAGCAATAAATAATGTTATGACAGAAAGACCTCAAGCATACCTTCTCGTAATACAGCCAGTGTTTAAGGGAAAGAGAGAAAGGAAATATAAGAAAATGGACACATGAGACTTGGTACTAGAGATATTTTCTGTTTTAGACTTGGATAAAAGCTTTGTACATATTGTAACACTAATTTATTTCTCATTCCTAGAACATGTTCTGCTAATTTTCTGGTTTGTAATGAAGTTACATTGTGAGGAAACTGTGGGTGATATGAAAGAATTGAGATCAAATTGAAATATTTCTATTTTATGTGACATATTTAAATATGCATATATGTCTACTATAACAGAGAAACAGATGTTCATTGTGAAATAAGTGTTCATTTCGTATATTCTTCGTGGTCTACTTTTATGGCTGCATAATTATCTTTGTAGTGCATTGCATTGCAGTATATAGTTTTAAAAACAGTTATCGTATCTACGCACCAGGCGAAATTTCGCACCCCTCAAATAGTATATTTACCTGCCGGTAGAGGGAGGCCTCAAAGTTGCTGTCAGCACATGAAATACGATCGCAAGCCGCTAGTGGAATCGTATTGTCGCGAACGCATTATTGAGGCGATGCAGCGCGAGGGACGAGTTCAAAGAGACGGGCTTTGCAGTGCGGAGATAAAAGCTCGCCGAAATGGTGGGGGGAAAGGGACCTATTTCTGGAGAGTTCGTCTTTTTTCTAGCGCCGTCTTGATTGTTTGAGAACATTCTGGATAGTGAGTAAGCTATAAATAATGAAGCCGCAGTTCGGCAAGGAGCCGAGTCAGCGAGTTGCAGTGTGGACCTGCGGCAGACGGACTGCGTACGTCTGCGTTACGTAATTCTGCTGTTATCAGAGGTGTACAAAGTGTACTTCCAAGGAAATAAAGAAAGTTTTGAATTTCTGCCACTTAGACTTTTAATCTTACAAACCACCAAAGTCACAATATATAAACTCGCTCCATCAGCGACGCTACTGATGATGTTAAATTTTGCGCGGTAAAATCACATATAAAAGTGACCACCGTGTACAAATGATTGTATATCTATGTTATTACTCGTTTTATTTTTCCGAATGCACTGTAATCGCGTCTAATGTTATCTGTGGCACACATCCATTTCATCAAATGCACTGGGGGTGTACAAATGGTTATGTTAATTATATTTTCTGCTGAAAATATTTCTGCTAAATGACTTATCACTGTGCTATTTTGGAAACTTGCCTTGGGTAAAAATATTAACAGTGCAATTTATACCAAATGAATTACATAACGTAGTTCGGTGCCTTCTTTTGGATAACATTCATTAACGCTACTGTAAATTAAAAAGCCTGGAATTTGCAAACTAGCACATTCGCCCTTGCTCATACCTAATAATATCATCATTAATAGACTCATTGTAAATGCTCACATTGCATATCCTCACTGTAAGCTTTTGTGTTTGCTTTTAATTTTCGTCCTGAATAGCGTTATGGACACCACGAAACATTTCCTTGTTTCTCATAGTTACCAGTTCTTCTTTGTCCTCCTTCTCTTTGTCTCACGTACTGTAGTTACTAATTACAAGTTCATTAGTCTTGATAAACGCATTATAAATTTATGAAAACGGAAATCGATTAAACTATTTTCACATTATCACGTTAGCGACGAACGACGAATCAGCTTGGATATTAAACATCCACTTAGCTTACATGAACTTCTTAGCACGTGTGCAATTCTGCGTAATCCTTTCTATGGCCTTAAGGATATAAGAAACCCGATGCATTGTGTCCTCTAATGCGTTGCTTTGTAGTTTACCAATGTGTAACAATAATTAGTAACAAATAATAAAGTTCACAAATTAAAATTGTCGAGCACTGTTTTGCGTATACAACCTGATTCTTAATACAGGGTGTTCATTTTTATTCGTTATTCCCGCCCTCCGATTTAGCAAGAATGACGTCATAGTCGACTGGTGAGTATATCTTGAAACCGAAGGCCCGATCAGGAGGCGCTGAGCCCACGCCTGCCCATTTATATTGTAGCGCTAACGAGGGGATGGTGGAAAAACATCACTAGCCATCTCTTTCCCCTCCCGGCTGTCTGGAAGCTTCAGGGTGATTCCCTGAACCGCGAGACTTCCAGAAACAGTGATCTTCCTATAAAAAGAGGCTGCAGTTGGCGAGTGAGTTCAGTTGAGTTCTTGGCGAGCAGCCGGAGGAGCACCGTACTAGTGAACGGACTGGAAGATTGTGTACGTGCATCGGAGGAGTTCTACGTAATTGCGAGTGCAGAATGGACCTGTGACAGACGAACTGGTGAATTGTAATTGTGTGCGCTACGTAATTCTGTGTAATCGGCAAGTGTTCCAACTGTAACTGGAAATAAAGAACATTTTGAGTTTGCGCAATTGAACCTTTAATTTCACGAACCCACAAAGTCACAATATGAAGACAGAGCACCGCGTCTTCATGGATGAATGCTACTTTCGTACCGGCACTAAAACTGGTGCGACATATAAATATATTTTAAACCGCTGCATAGAGGAGTTTATGCCATGCCATCCAGCATTCAGACGAGTCCCTCGGAGCGTAATGTTGTCAGAAGTGTCCAGGAACCGTCAAATTGACATACTTTTGTTTGCAACATAAAAATCTTACATTTTATCAGTATATGATATAAATTTATTTTTCATCCTCACACTTAATTAAAAAGTCTAATGATGTTGGTACCTTTATGTCTTTTAAAACCAATAGATGCAACAAATATTTCCAAGATACATGATTAGTTACTCAGAAAAAGAGAGCCGAGGGACGTTATAAAGTGACTGTTCCCAATCTAGAAGTAATTTATATATTAAATATATAACATAAATACTCTGTCTCTTGCTCGCCTCCGTGGAAGAGGTAGCGTGTGTGCCTGACACTCAAGATGTCGCGAGTTTGAAGGATGATTAGATTAGATTGATTGGCTTTGAGTAGGTTCACTTGTAGCCAGAAAAGGCTGTGAACATTGAACATGTGCAGAGGTATAAAGTTTAATAGCATATACTTATATGTACTTGAAAAGTTAACATAAGACACATAGTATACAGGCAATATGAACAGCAATATGGAGAACAAAGCAGATGATACACAATGATACAAAATCACTTTTTAATTCAGCTTTCACTTGGCCTATGCCAGTACGTCTCAGCCTTTTTGCAATGGATACCATTCATTGTTATTTCTTAAATACATATACATTAAAAATAAACTTTCAACACATGTCTCCAAAACACCAGTACAAAAATGGAAATCTGAATGGAATCAACAACAACCAGGAAAATTACACCAAGTGCGAAAAGGATCCACCGCTCTTC
This sequence comes from Mantis religiosa, assembly GCA_030765055.1. Classification (NCBI taxonomy): domain Eukaryota; kingdom Metazoa; phylum Arthropoda; class Insecta; order Mantodea; family Mantidae; genus Mantis; species Mantis religiosa. The sequence continues at coordinate 8,882,863 of CM060950.1, read as the reverse complement.
ACCCAACCAAGACGCTTACTAGAAAGGAACAAGTCATTCTCACCCGTCTACGAATTGGTCACTGCAGCCTCACTCATTCATATCTTCTCTCAAGACAGCCGCAGCCTACGTGTAAAGAATGTAATGAAAACCTTACAATTTACCACCTTCTCATAGAATGCAATGAATACGAAAGAAACAGAAAACAACACGGAATCCCACAGGACATCTCCATACTGCTAAACAGTTTCAAATTACGACGCAATCTATTTAATTACCTAAAGAATATAGACATTTGGAAATTAATATAAATTATGAGCAATATACTTTAATCAACTGTATTTCATAATCTACGTAACGGTGTTAAAGTAATGAAATCTTTGTTTTGCAAAATAGTGTTGCTAACTTATATATTTTCTTGTCTTTGTTTTCAGTTATCTGTATTTAATGTAAATTGTTTCTTAGTGATTCACAATCAGCTCTACTCGCTATTAATGACAAATACAACTTAAATTCATTAGCACATGAAATCAGAACCTTGCTTCAAAACCATCCAGGACATATTTGCATGGGATGGGTTAAAGGACACAGTGGAATTTTAGGTAACGAGAGAGCTGATTGCTTGGCTAAGAAGGCTGCAGAATCCAATCTTCCTGTGACATACTCTTTATGTCCTATTTCTACTGTAAGGAGAATAATACATCAACATATTCTTGAAGAATGGAACCAACAATGGCTAACAACTCCAAATGGAAGTTTAACAAAAACATTATTTTTCCCTAGTGTGTATGACAGAGGAAAATGTGAAACTCTTGTACCAAATTTTATTTTGACCCAATTTTTAAGTGGACATGGTAAATTTGGTGAATACTTATCACGTTTTCACTTAACATCTAACCCCAAGTGCATGTGTGGTGAAGAATTTCAAACTGTGGTTTATCTCCTTTTCTGTTGTCCCATTTTCTGGAGAGAAAGACAAGAATTAATATTCAAGCTAGACTCTCTAGGAACTGAATTTTCTGCTCCGCTCACATCTTTGTTAATGAAGCCACAACAGTATAAGTACTTCATGATGTTTATAAACTCAGTGTTTAAACGTCTGAAATAGTTTAAATTAATATGCATCAGATTATAACATATTTTCTTCCTTCTAGTATTTAAAATACTTTTGTTAAAATTGTGTATTTTTATGTATCAACTCTAACCCTAATGTACCACTTTCATGATGTTTATAAACTCAGTGTTTAAACGTCTGAAATAGTTTAAAATAATATGCATCAGATTATAACATATTTTCTTCCTTCTAGTATTTAAAATATTTTTGTTAAAATTGTGTATTTTTATGTATCAACTATAACCCTAATATACCACTGTGTAAAATAGGGTTCATAAATCTGGATAAATAAAAAAAAATGTTTTCATAACTAATGTTATTAATGTGTATATTTTATATGTTTGATTGTAAACCTGTATATTGAATGTAAATTTTTATATATGTTACTAATTGTATTATTTTGTAAAAATGGTCGAGATATGACCCAGGAAGTTAAAGCGACCTTAAATAAATTTTAAAAAAAGCTTTCAACATGCATCAAAGATTTATTGGTAATGATTTGTCATTGGAACAGTTAGATAGTACTTACAGGGCTACAGAAGCATTATCAGGATAATTTGTCATTCAGATAATCTTGTACAGAATAAAAATATTTTGAGAGAAGGTAAAGTTTTTTTAAAAGCACCGAAATTATCAATTTTTTCTTTAAGAACATTAGGAAGTGCGCCAAATATTTTGATAGTTTCATAATGCACACCTTTCTGGAAGCAAGAAAGTTTAGCCTGGGATAATGGATACTATACTTTTGTCTAGTGTTTATTATGTGAATTACATTATTTGTTGCAAATAAGTTACCTGGATAAGGTTTTTACAAGGTTTTCCCTTATCCTAAGAAGACGAATGTGGGGTAACTGAGCTCTAGGGACCAGGACTCGTTTGAGTATCATTCATTCATCCATCCGATATGAAGTGCTCTGTTCAAATGGATGAAAAAGATCTGTTTCTTCACTATGTTTTGAAACAAATACTATTATTAATTTGGCATTCCTTTACTAAATTACATTACGTTATATATCTACACAGGGAAACAACAAGATATTTTTTTCTATTTATCTGTAATATAATAGCGTTCACATTCATTAAAACGAACTACAAGAGCTCTATCTACATACCAGGCGAAATTACGTACATTTATACGAGAATAAAAGAACGGTCAAAATTTTACTACGGTTATAATTTTTCGCACTAAAATTCAACCTTATTATATTCTGTTAGCTTAATGTCAAACAAACATAACGTAGTAGTTTCATTGTTGGTGCTCCTGGTTCCCGCCTGTGAGAACCAGGCATGTTCAGACAAGTTCACTATCGCCTACCGCTGCAATGGAGGTAACATGCAGTTAAAGTTGATGTTAGAGGAAGATCCGGTGTTTCTTTCAAACGTAATCACTGCTGTTGAAGAGGCCACGCCGTGGCTCAGTGGTTAGACCGCTTGGCTCTCACCAAGGCGGCCAGGGTTCGATCCCAAGTGACAGCAAAGTGATATTTGTGGTGGGACGGGTTTTCTCCGGGATCTCCAGTTTCCCGCACCATCTCATTCCACCGGTCTTCCATCTTCATCTCATGTATCGTCAGTGTCATCGCCTGCGGTGCCATATGTAGTAAAAGCGGGCGTTAAACACTGCACATTTCATTTTGTTACTGCTGTTGAAATTTGGCTACATCATTTTAATCCTGAGAGCAAACAGCAAAGCTCAGTGTGGAAATATCCTTCATCACCAACCTCCTAAAAAGCAAAAGTGGCTGATTCTCTTCGGAAAGTTATGGTCATCTCATTCTTTGATATTCATGGAATGGTTTACCAGCGTGTTGTACCTGCACACACATCAGTAACTTGACAATACTACGGGGATGTCCTGAAAACATTTAAAGTCCATATCAGGTACAAAACACCACATTTCCGTGAAGTAGGCTGGATGCTGCACCACGATAGTGCGCGGTCGCATATTGCCAATGTTGTTGCTGAATATCTTGCAAAAACCAACGTGAAGTGCATCCGTCACCCTCTCTATAGCCCGGATTTAGCCCCATGTGACTTTTTTCTATTTCCTAACTTGAAGAAACGCCTTCCTGGGAGGCATTATCCATCATCAGAAGCAGTGGTGAAGGCTGCAGAGGCGATTTTAAAGGATCTCTCAGAAACTGGTTTCCAGCATGTCTATGAAGACTGACAGAAACTTTGGGACAAGTGAATCGCATTTAGGGGAGACTATTTTGAGAAGGACCATCAAAATTATGAGTATGAGTAAAGGTGCGTTGTCAAAAAAAATGTGGTAGTTCTTTATTGAACATCCCTCGTATTACGTGGGCAGGACCCACCTGTCAAACAGTATGACTACCTGCCGGTAGAGGGAGGCCTCAAAACTGATGTCAGCACATCAAATACGATCTCAAGGCGCTAGGGGAGTCGTATATAAACTCGTTCCATCAGCGATGCTATTGATGATGTCAAATTTTGCGTGGTAAATCACAGATAAAAATGAACTTCATGTACTTTGGTCCCGTTGATTTTAAATGACCTCGGGTTTTTTGCAAATAATATTATTGTTTTACAAATAAAGAATGGGGAACTCGCATGTCTTGTTTTAAATATATAGATTAAGGTTTGGTATGAAATACAAATAAAACCATCAACTTTCCAGTTTAGTTTACTTACATACAGCACATCGGTAACACCTTCTACCTTTGATGACGTCTTGGAAGGCGTGTAAAATGGATTTTCGCTTTGTGTTTACGTCGAACGCCCACTGTATCCATTAGTAATCTCCAGTCACTAATGTGTTTCACCACCCTAAGTATCCCCCACCCACTTCTCGAATATCCCGACGGAAATTCTCTCTTGGCTTCACAATGACTACTTCCAGGCCGTCAGAAAGGACATTCAAACATGAAAAGAAAATGTACCCATATTGGTTCCTAGAACTTCTTTAAATGCACTCCAAACATATTTCTCCTATACATATAACATTATTTTCAAATTCACTGTATAGAAATTTTATTTTATTTTTCTATTATTATTATTCTAAGGTAAGTCGGGGGAAGATGACATACTTAACGGTTATGTCCTATTTACATTAAAATATAAAAAGTATCTCAAGATATTGCCTGTATATTTAGTTGTTACTGGGAGAAACAGTAATCACTGTCCTTAAATGTGAGGAGATAAAAAGGTACAATTAAACTAATTGCAACAAAACTTACATCTTAACCCATCATTAGGGGAAGATGTGAGTTAACAATGAGGGAAGATGGAACAACATGGAGGATGATGCAACAACATGAAATTTGAAATTAAAAAACAACATAAATTGAGCATTTCTATTACAACATGTAAGACACTTTATATAATGTAAATTTAACGCATGCAATAGACATGATGCAATGAAGAAAGGACAGAACCAAACTGCAGTCTTGTAACTCTCCAGCCAGGGTTTGAATGAATCCAAGTATTCAAATCTTGCTGCCAAAACGTTTTCAATGGTTTGAAGAATGATCGGTGAAGCCGTCATGATCGGTCATATGTAATTTATCAGTATTCTTTAAGAACTACCAACTTTCCCCATAATCTGAGGGTATCTGCAAGTGAGCCTTATTTTGGTGTACGCTACCAGCCATATTGGTCCAAGCTACCATGTGCTCACAAAGACGCACATGGTAAAATACCATGGTTAGGTGAAGCTCCATGCAGTACAACAAGTGCTATACCTTACGTGTGGGCAACGAAATGTTACATTGCTTGTACTTACCAGTTTACAGATAGTAGTTTCTTGTTTATCACTGGATGAAGCAAGATACAAAACAGAAGGACACACACTTCCAACTGGATGCCCCTATGCAAGGCTGTGATAAGTGCTGCGATCTAGTCTCAGAAGAACAAATTATTACGAAACTTCCGTCTTCCCCCAACTTCCAACTTCCCCCCACTTACTTTATCTTCTAACTTCTTTCTATGATTCTTGCATCCGAAAAATCGGGGATTTTGTTGGCGAGATACTTAAAACTGTCTCAATTTTTTCAATTGTTTTTATAAATTTACCATTTCCTAAAGAAATATTCTTGTGGTTGTAACGGGAGATTTTGTTTGAAATGAGTTTTGTTTTCTGATCTGAGTATTAGTGGGCCATGTAAGGACAATATAAAAAATGATGAAAGGTTTCTAGGGAAAAGAAAATCAATAATCTTGCTTGATGTGAAAGGATGAAAAGTTTGAAATAGAAGGAAAATCAATAATCTTCATAAGGAGATATGTGTTCTGTAATCTTGTTAGTGCAAGAGTAAGGAGTTTTATGTAATTAATAGAATATTTTTATTAAAGAAGTAAGAATTTATCGATATGCTGGAGGTAACCTACAATTATTGACTCGGAAAGAAAGTTCGGGTAAAATGTAATCCTGAAAATACAATTAAATTATTTGTTACAAACTTGGTCTTCTCCAAAATTGTATTTATTTCACTATTGGTAGTACTAACAAGAACATATTAATATCTAGCGTTCGTAACGATGACGACAGCTTTGTTGTTTCCGGCTGAAGATGTGTAAAAGTTTTATATGAAATCCCGATCCCGGAAGATTTATAACAAAGTTATCACTTTTTCTGATAAGATAAGTGAAGTTTTAAGTTACAAATTGTTATGTTTTTAGATAATATATGAACATTACAAATAGCATGTTTTAGAAGTCGCTATGCATTTTTGTGGTGCTTACATGCATAAATTCAGAGTTTTGTGTTTTAAGGAGGTCAGCCTTTGACTTGCCATTTGCCGAGAGAAGTAAAGCGGAGGTTACAGAATATTTTGAACCATTACCACAAATTCGAGCACGTATTCTCAGAAGGACGCTTTAAGCCTTACTGTTTGCTCTATTCCTAGAACTCTAGCATGGCTAGAATATCAGGATTACACTCCCTCACTACACAGCAGTAAGCTCCTGACACGAATGGGCCAGTTCCAAACTGAGTTGTTTTCATTCTTGGATGAGTATTTTCGGATCTTTTTATTAACCTTTAATTAATCTTCCCCACTCTTTGATACATTTTGTATTCTTCCTTTAATGTCAAATGACACACTGAGGCAATACGAATTATCGTGACGTATCTCAACTTCAAATTGGAATGCTCAGATTATTAAAATGCTTAATTAGAGAGACGCAAATATGAAACCTGTGCACTCGTTGCAACGGCAACAGAAATTCAATAACACACAAATCGGACTTTGAAGGATGTAGAAGTGGATCAGACCGACGTAGAGAATGTAATGTGGGCAGATGAAGTAAATGCGAATTGTTCATTATCTACAATTCATTTTAAAAAATACAATTTATGTTCTGTGGCAGCATAAAGGTTCAAATTCAGATATTAGTAACTATGTGCAATTTGGAAAGACACTGCTTAACCAAATGAATGGTTGAATAAATAAATAAATAAATAAATAAATAAACATCTGAAATACCTAATTTCTTAAGGCACCTTTCTCCTGGCACCTAATTTCTTAAGCCAGGGTATAATTATTCCAAACTTTTACGTTTGTTTAACTTTTTATAACTTTTACAAAATATTTCTACAGATAATATTGTGACTTTGTGAGTTCATGGAATTAAAAGTCCAGGTTACGAACACCAAACATTGCACTTTATTTCCGTAGAAACACACTTCGTACACAGCAGACCAAAACTGCGTCACATACACAATACAACTTGCAAGGTCATCGACACAGCTCACCAGCTGTTCACCCACGCGAGTACAATTAACGACTAACCCTGTGACCGGCGGGCTCAATGTTTTATAGATTACTCACATTCCAGAAATTTCTGAAACAATCGAGACGCGGCTAGAATAAAGAAGCAGAACTCTCGAGAAATCCATCTCTTTTCCTCGCCGTTTCGGCGAGCTTTCATCTCCGCACTCACCGCCAGTCCCTTTGAATGCCTCGCCGTGCCGCCTCGATCAACAACGGCCTCGCGATAATATAAAAAATAGAAAAATGAAAACAATATAACACCGAAGTGAGATTTGTGGTGGACAACACTCAGCTGTGGCAAGTTTTCTCCAGGATCTTCAGTTTCCCCCGCCATTTCATTGCACTGATGCTCCATTTTGTTCTCACGTATCATCAGTGTCACCACCTGCGGTGCCGCATGTAATGCAACTGCACACTAAACTGAAAAACTAAGCCCACGTGTTGTGTTAGTGTTTTAACTACATTCACCTTCTTAAATCTCCAGTGTTCAATTTAATGAGCATATGAAAATATAATCTCATTCAACAAAGAGAGGCGTAAAAGTTGTGAGTTTTGATCCTACATTTTATTCATACTTTGATGTAAATTCTGACCATCTCTGTTCATCTCAAGTAAGCCACAGCCCCCTGAGCATCTATATAAAGAACATGAAAATCACATTTAAGAGAACTTAAAACTGAAACTGTTGCTGTATATTGTTTTTCTGCAGTGTGCAGCATATGGAATTGAAGAGAAGCATTTCTTTATTATAATTTGTAATAAAACTTTTGATATTCCAGTTCTGTTCAACTATGCATGCAGCATTTCATAGTTTTGAAAATGAAATATCTAATGGTATTAGATAACTGAACAATACCGTAGTCAACTGCATCCTGTTTTCTAAGCTCCCATTTGCTAATATCGAGTAGTAGTTGGCGGAATATTACATTTTTGACTGTATTCATCTACCCACATTTCGGTTCTTACGATACAGAAGCTTTTTCGTGGAGTTAAGAATTTAAAATTCAATTTGGAATGAATGACTTCTACGGGCAACAATTGTACAAATTTGCATTATTTGCACTTTCTAGTTCTTTTCGATTAATTATTAGCTATCTTGTGTATCTATCCTGTTCCTAGAAGAGCACAAAGAGGATTTAGGTCATATTGTCGCAAACCCGTTATCTACGATAGCGCGGATTGTGTACACAATGAGCCGGCAAATATAGATAGCTAAGATAAAAGACTTACCGAAATTTATAGTGACTTCTTGATTGATGGAGATTATTCGGTTTCTGGTTTGTGTTAGAACAGTCTAGAAATTATCAGTGGAGGTATACATAAGAGATTGTAACACGCCAGAGTGGGGAACAAGAGAGTAAGACACAAACAGAGTAGTAGTGGTAAACAGCTGTGAAGTGTTGTAAGGAGAGCTGATGTAAACAGGTGTAATCAGAACGCTGTTGTTGTGATCATCGACCTTGATAGTTTGTATATGTGATGTAATACTGTGAGTGTATTTCTACGCAAATAAAGAACGATTTGAATTTCTGCAAATTGGACTTTTAATTCTATGAACCCAGAAAGTCACAATATGTATACATGTTAAAACAGGTCTTTGTTGTAACTGGGTCTTCCGGGTAGGACCGCGTCTTGGTTGTGGCTCTGGTCGACATGTCGTCCCAACTATGTGGGGCTTCTTCAGGACTTCTTCCTTGACAGCTCCGTAGCCACAGTTGCTACGGAGCTTTCAAGGAAGAAGTCCTGAAGAAACCCTGAAGAAGCCCCACATAGTTGGGACGAAACGTCGACCAGATGCACAACCAAGACGCGGTCCTACCCGGAAGACCCAATTACAATGGACACCGGCCGCCGAAGCCTATGCACTGAGTTCAGGTCTCTTTTGTTTATGTTTAATTGTACTAGAGAGCGAACTATTTTAGTATTTGAGACAGAATTTCAATTAGAAGCGCCGTCTTGCTTAAATGAATATTGGCCGTAGTTGCCTTGTTCTGATAGTAGGATTTCTAATAACACTTCTTATGGCTTGCACTGATGTAATTTTTCTTCCTTTATTATTAACCAGTAGAATTGTCCCCAACTTTTCAATATCCCTACTTCCCTTTCCACTGGATTTATTCATGCATATATAAGAAACAATCAATTAATTTCGCTAAGAAATATACTAAAAGGAAGTATTCATAGCCAATAATTTTCACAATTAAAATAGCCGGTCCTGTTATGATAGTATTTCTTTTATATTGTAACGCGGGCGCTGGAGCACCCTGTAAAGCAGCTGGCAGCGGAAGGTAGGGGAGGTTCGGTTAGCCACACCTCCTCCTCGTTTGTCTTGTGGTGGTGACAGACTGTGGTCAGGGAAAAAACATGACTGTGTCGCCGGTTTTCTCTACACCTGTTTCTCGATCTTTCTGTTACTAGAACAATCCTGTAAACACGAGAAACCGGCGATATTCCTATATAAAGAGAGCTACAGACAGACAGACGGAGTTAGTGAGTTGAGTTGGTTTTGGTTTAGTCAGTCAGTGAGTTGGTTTTGTCAGTGAGTGAGGAGACAGTCGCAGTTCTTGGTGTAAGAGTTAGTCAGTGACGTGTTAATGAACGAAAGGATTGTGCAACGGAAGACTGTACGTAACCGTGTATGACTATCGGAGTTGATGTAATCGCGAGTACAAGGAAATTGTAACGGACGGACTGGTGAATTGTAACTGTGTGCAGCAAGTAATTCTGTGTAATTGGCAAGTGTTTAACTGTAAGTCGGTGGAAATAAAGCACATTGTTGAGTGGTGTAATTGGACTTTTTATTTCACGAACCCACAAAGTCACAATATGTGCGACGAGCTGTTCTTCTACTTCATAGGTACAGTCGAGTGAGTGAATCATGTCGATATAATGTGTAGTGGTTCATGTTGATAAGGACTATGGCCCTAACACTCCACTTAATGCTTGTCTTGCTCACACTCTTATTTTGCTTCTGAGTATAACATTGGTCTGCATTAATATATTAATGTTTCAGCTCAATACATTTGGCAGCAAACGTATACGAGAGGGACACATCCAGGGAGGGGTGTGAACCGTCGTTGAGAAGAATGCCTTCCAGTCACTCAGATAAAATATGTCCTTACTCGGCCTCTTTTGCCACTCACCTAGGCTGACTTTTGTTGTGGGATGTCTCTTGGAGAGGCGTTTTGGTGTGGTATGGCAGGATGGTTAAGCATTACGTGTCGGTGAGCAGGAATACTTTCTCAGGGTCCAGCAGTTCTCAACAGTTCAATGAAAAGTCCTACTTCAATTTCCTGTGGATTATTTATTCCCACAATTCTTACTTGTCGGATTTCTCTGTTTTTTTTCACTTGTTATCACTCTCGTTGCGTCGCCTTGTCTCTTTCAGAACCTTAATCCCACCACGCTTGAAATCTAACTCCACTATTACCCCGCCATCAGATATTAAGCTAACGCGCCTTCTCCCTTTCGTTATTACCAACAGAATGACGCTTTTCACTTCGACCTAATCACAGCTTCTTCCTAGATTTGTTTGTCTCTCTCCACCCCTTTTCTATTTGTTCTCAATTTCACGGCTATCACGTTGTTTACGCTACGTTTTTTTGGAGGAGTTTGTTTCTACGATTTTACCTTATTGGCCATTTGCATTCACCTTCAACTGTGCAGCAGTCACGAGTCCACCCCCTAAAGTTGTATGATCCCTTGGGGTCATAATGGTACTGCATCCTGCCTTTACATATTTTCCTTAAACCACATTATTGTTTGTGGCTCAATGCTAGCGAAGGAATTTTGGTTCTCTATTGTCCTATTGTTTACGTATCCAGCCTCATCTGCCCATTCTAACTTAAGGCAACTTTTACTCTATATTTATTTCATTTACACGTTATTCCTATTACAATATTCCTTTTGATTTTATTTCCTATATCATATATTCCCAAATGCTTATTAATAATTTATATGGTTTTATCATCCCTTTCTTAGTTCTTCTCTCGGAAACCTGCGGTTTCTGCTTCACCTTATGCGTGTTTGTTGGACTTATCTTCAAATTGGGCCCCGCAGGGCTGGTATGAAACACACATGATAATAAATGTCTACCCACATTAAATAAGGAATACCGCTATAGGAATGTAAAAAAGGTCAGCACGCTTCTGTACGCTCGACGAAGTGAGGACAAAACACAACGAGGCTGCGTGACGCATGCTGTCCATGCAAGATCAGTGCTATAAGACAAGTGCTCAAAGCTCGACTTACCTCTGATGAGAAGTTCGTATCTTGATGGGAGTACCGCAGCACAGTACGCTGCAGTTTCGCGTTAATTACAGAATAAATGGTCAAATGTTAGTTGGACTTAAATTCGAAAAAGTAAAATTATACTTGAAAGAAAATTCATTAGCATGAGCAGAAAGCACAGAATATTTCCGCTGTACAACTTTTTCATCTTGATGACCTGATCATCACTACAGTAAGTGAAAAACCTATGCTACACAGCAGAAAGCCAAGCAGTTAAGAACAAGGTAACTAAACTGAGATATTTGGTAGATAATTATTACCCGGGCTTGTAGGCCGGATTATGTGTTTCAAATAAGAAGGTTTCTGGAGTCCAGCTAATCAGATGCCGCATCACACTCAGCGTTGCCACCTTGTTACCCCACTCCTTTTATATTTCCCTCTCTCTCTCTCGCACACTCATACAACATGCAGCTCTACTTGGTGCAGACGTAAGGGTAAGCAAATTATATTTTACAAACTTTTACTATGATGCAGTTGCCAAAATCAAAATTGGAAAAAACATTTTCGCAAATTATATATATTTTAAAATACTATAACTTAATTATAGTTTATGAATTACCTGTTTTTCTAATTCAATGGAACTGCCAGTGGCTCATCCATTTCCTTGTCAATGTAACTTCCCTTAAGAAACAATTCGTCATTCGTCATTGTCACTGTCTTCATCCTCTGAGTCTTGCAAATTTATGATTACAGGTTCCAAGATCTCGTCACGTGCTATTTCTTTCTTAAAATCGTCTTCTTGAAGGTTTTCTGCATGCCTCACGCAGTTTTCCTAGCCTTGTCAATTTCTTCGTGAACAAGTCGTTTAACGTCCGTCAGTTTAAAAGTATTATTTCTGTTTGCAATCCCCCCGTTTTATTTGAGCCCACACAAACTCAATTGGATTATATTGGCAGTTGTAAGGTGGGAGGCGTATTACCTCATGTCCCTTTCAATTGCAAGTTCATCCAGATGATACACTTTATCCGTGTTTTTAAACGGAAGTACTCTTTGCAATAACTGATTTTTAGTTTCTGTTTCCGAAAAATTGTTGAAGAACGTGTACACCTTAAAAATAGTACTTCGAGCCTGAATTCGCAATATCTGCCTTTTTGACTCGCCACTACATTCACCGCAAGAAGCCATTGCACTATTTAACTCTTACTCTACTGATGTGTAAATAACAACTGAATGATATTGATCTGAACTCTCCTGAGTAAATAAACACTTCTTATCCAGTATTCATTCATAAATATAAGCATACAGCATTCTACAGGCTAACAGGAAATGAAGTGTTTGCTCTTTCTGGAATTTAACACAGTAATTCTTTCGTCAGTCCTGTCAATAGTCTAAATTTCAGCTCTGAGTAATTAAAAGTATATGTACATACATACACACCAACCACTTTGAACTCTCTAGAGTGAACAGAGATTACAAACCAATCATAAATAAAGATATAAAGTGACCAGACACGTTCTGCCAGGGCAGCCGGAAATTATTTTCCTCTCGCTCGAATTGGATTATTCAAAGCAATTCTTATATCACGTCATGTCAAACATTCACGTTTCATTCTGATTAATTACAAATATACGTACATGCATACATGCCAACCAATAATGATATTCATACAGTGCTTACGTCACGATGTATTGTTATAGTACTGGTAATAGTGTTTTATTTATTTTGTATTAGAAAAACTATTCGCGCTAAAAGTATGAGGTTCTCATGGTTATGTTAGATACATTACTCTCTACCTTCCACATGGATCAGTTTTGGCAAAATCTGAATTTCTGTCTTGACACTAATAGTATTTCATATAGATTGATTAGGTTGGCGCTCGTCACATAGCATTTAACGGGAATGCAGTACGAGAACACCGCAGGACTCCGATTGGTTGCTCACCTAGTAGCGCTCAAGGACAAACACCTTTCCATCTGAAACACATAATAAATGTCTAGTGCATCAACGTAATAAAACAGCCAAATGGAAGCAGTTCGAGTGAAGTTCTGGTAGTGTATCAATGTAGTAGCATGCGTATGATACTGATGTGGCCAAATGAGATAATTTTGATTTAAATCCAGAGGAACAAGAGATGATGGCTGAGGCATCAACCCTCTGAGTGGTAAATTTGTGTTTCAGAGGCAACCAGATTCTTTGATTTGAGGTTAAGAACAGAGAGAACGTTATATTGATTTCTTGAATTAAAAATGGAAGAATGTGTTACATAGTTAAGACAAATAATAACAGTAATAGTTAATTCCAGAGAGATTGTGAATTAACAAGATAAGTTCAAGCTAATTCCAAAAAGATTGTTATATGAACCCTGCGACATCAACACGGCCAATGAAGATGTGTTTTACAGAACCCAGAAATCTACATTGATTCAGTTAGGTGTAGAAGGAATGTGGTATTTATGGATAGACCATCAACATAGGAAGTGAAGATCTGTGCTTCAATTCACACAATAGCTTCAAGTTTCCATGTGAGATTCACCCTTTCAATACTTTGAGTGCCTTCGGGCTTTAAAACAACTTTCTTCCGTCTCTTCAATAGAACCAGAGTTCATAGCACACAAGTGCACTGAGCCGGCGTGCCATTGCAACGGAAGTTGAACTGGCTCGAGGGAAAGCCGGGACACGCCTACGTACCCCGATCGTTAAACGTCGAAGAGAACATGTTAAATATCGATACTCGAGCTGTATGGGGCCGTTGACGTACGTTGGCAGCGTTTTAAGGCTCAACTTTGCATGTAAAATAACGAGACGCTATTCATGTTCGTTTCTGTTTTTTTTTTTTCTTTTATTAAAGGTTCAAATCCTAGAATTATTTGTAACCCACCTTGAAAAATTTTGAAACTTTATTAATAATGTGGTTAGAAAAAGAAACTAAATAGTCATTGTATGTATTACAATAGTTTAACAGATATGTATATGCGGAAAGTATATTAGGTGAGTAAAAGCTTGAAATGATTACATACGTGGTATATGGATAAATTTTGTGGTTTAAGTAAATGTAGATGACATGATTATGCGAATCTGATAAACTTTTATTCCTAAACTTTGGTTCATCATCTTCCTTACTTAAGTTTTAAGGTCATTCCGTTGTTTATATAACCGCTTTCCTTTTTTATCCCTGAAACACACATTATGATGCAAATATCAGAATAAACAAAGCTGTACTATTGGTTCTCGAGTCCATTATCTTCTCTTTGAAAATTAGTTACTATTCACTTTAAAGTATAGCTATAATTTATGGAATTAGCAATACAGCTCACAAATGATACATGTCTTGGCTCTATTGTGCACCGTAAATGTTCACAGCACACTCTGAACTAAGAATGGCTTCAAAGGATTGCACTTTCATATATCTGTTCAGAATTTCAGGAGTTCTAACCTAGACAGATACTAAAAGTGCTTGCTTCTGCTGGGAAAGCTATGGTCATCTCATTCTTTGATATTCATGGAATGGTTGATCAGCATTTTGTACCTGCACACACATCAGTAACTGGACAATACTAAAGGAATGTCCTGAAAACATTGCAAGTCCATATCAGGCGCAAAAGACCACATTTCCGTGAAGCAGGCTGGATGCTGCACCATGACAATGCGTTGCCGCAGATTGCCAATGTTGTTGCTGAATATCTTGCAAAAGCAACGTGAAGTGCATCCCTCACCCTCCCTATAGTCCGGATTTAGCACCATGTGACTTTTTATATTCCCAAACTTGAAGAAACGCCTTCTGGGAGGCATTATCCATCATCATAAGTAGTGGTGAAGGCTGCGGAGGCGATTTTGAAGCATCTATCAAAAAATGATTTCCAGTATGTCTTTGAAGACTGGCATAAACGCTGGGACAAGTGCATCGCATTCAGGGGAGACTACTTTGAGAACGAGCATCAAAATTATGAGGATGAGTGAAGGTACGTTGCCAAAAAAAGGTGTGAACATTATTTATTGAACAGCCGTCGTATATACTAATAGTACCTTCAGCTACTTAACTTCCTATTTTACAAAGTCTTGTTAATAATCACAAAATGCTGAAGCTGTATAAATTGAAACTAGTAGAAATTTTCGTTATTAAGGTCCTACACGTTGTATTGTTCGAAACAATGTACACATGGACGTTTTGGTGGTCTACGTCGGTACAGCATGGCACATACCGCTTAAAATTAGACTGACAACTAAGGTGTTCACAGCAATAAAGCGGAACCACCTGTTTTATCACTTCGAGGGACGGCTTCCGTCATTGACTGGAATAGAGTTGTTGCTATCCCGTTTCCGTCTAGTAGGAATCGATTCGTACCTAACAATACCCAAACAGAGACACCGGAATGTTTTCCCCACGTGGAGTAAATCATGTGATAGTAGCTGGCTTCACTTTACTGCAGTGAACACCTTAGTTCCGATGTCAGTGGTTCGAATCCTGCTATACCGTTCTCTTAAACGGTATTTATTCCAGATTGTCTTCTGTCCACATAAACGTCAAATGCAGGAAACGAAGCCTGCAGCTCACCCTGGAATACTCCTGTGTCACATTTCTATTCCCAATTATTTCATTCTATATACCAATTCCCTGTGCTGCCATACGTATAAATAAGAGTTAAATACTATAAACCGTTTTATATAGATAGAGTGAACCTGAAAAATGCAATGCTATAACCGGGATTTGCACCACGGATCTCCTAGTTTCCGTCAAGTCACTCTTACCCATTGAGCTACCATAGCCAACATGCCGTGCTGACATTAAACTCTCTAATTGACTCATATATTTGCCCGGTAAACCACTAGGGGCTCTCGTATTCGAGATACACCGTTTGTGGCGACTTACTATCGTAAGTACTTGAAGCTTGTTACGATATGTTTTAGTTAGAACTTTTTATATGAATGTTGTTTTCTGATATGACTTAGTAGGCCATGTAATGACAATATTAAAAACAAATATATGCGTAATTTTGTGATTGGCCTTAGTAATAATTGTCTTACGTAATGCGGTGACGTATCAGTACATCGGCCAATCACAAAATTAATAGAGGAGTAACGATAGTTACGGAAAATCAATAATCTTGAGATAGATATATGTTCTTCAATCTGGTTTCATGAAGATGAAAAAAAATGTTGCGGTGAATATAATTGTAACGGAAAGTTAATAACCTTCAAAAAGAGTTATTCGTTATTCGTAATAGTAATGAGTGGACGTTAGATTATACAATCAAATTAAATAATATATCAAACTCAATCATCAAGAAACAATTCGAACTGCAATGATTAAGAGGGGCGGTCACAAAGATCGCTCCCAACTTTGGGGCTGATTAATCATCGAGAAACGAGATGACCTGTTATATTGCCACAAACATTAACTTAAAAATAAGGATTTATCAATGTGTCGGAGGTAATCTACAGTGAGTGAATTGTAATCCAGATTATACAATTAAATAATATATTACGAAATCGGAGTCATATAAAATTTTATTTCTGTCACCAAAAATATACACCTGAGAACAGATCCCATGACTCTCATTTAATCAAATCTCGACCTCGATATTCCAAACAGTCAGCGTGCTTCCTATCTGCTGCGAGTGGTGGAATATCGCCACAAATTTGGCTCCCGAACGTGTGGCTCGATTAAGATGGAGAGAGGTTAAGCTGGAGAAATAACGCCACAAGCTTTATCCTGGGATTGAATTTTTCAGGTTCACTCTATGCATCTAAAACCTTGGCCTATATACGGCTAGTGAGAATAAATATTTAATTTGTATCAATTAACATAATAAGAGTTAAATGATGAAGCCTGGACTCAAGTACTTACGATAGTAAGTCGCCACAAACGGTGTATCTCGAATGCGAGAGCCCCTAGTGGTCTACCGGGAAAATATATGAGTCAATTGGAGACTTTAATGTCAGCACGGCACGTTGTCCATGGTAGCTCAATGGCTAAGAGCGACTGGACGGAAACCAGGAGATCCGTGGTTCAAATCCCGGCCATGGCATTGAATTTTTCAGGTTTACCCTATCTAAAACCTTAGCCTATATATGGCTAGTTAGAAAAAATTATTAATTTCCATCAATTAACTTAAACTAAAAACTGTTTTCATTAGACATACGCCCAGCAAACACAGAAACTGCAATGTGCAAGACAACGTACTTTCTAGCTCTCCCAAAGCTTAAAATCTGTTTCAAATGCTTCTATAACAATGTCATTCTATAAAAATTAATGTGAACATAGAATGGTAATTTAGCACTACTAGTTTACGCATGGAAATAACTGATAGAATTTGAGCACAAAGCTTTCATGCAAAAATTCAACATCCGCTGTATATGATGTAAAGGTTATTATTATTTTCGGGATTTCTCTATTACTTATTCTAAGAATATGAGGCACTGTTACAATACACTCAAAACTCCGATGTTTAGATTTCCTGTAATATCTGTTTTGAGAACCACTGAGCATCAACCACTTTTTATGATAAGTTTCGTGCATGTATATGTGTGGGAATATAGGAGGGCTGTTCAATAAAGCATGATCAAAATTTTAAGGACATAATTTTTGGCAGTAAAATTCAACCTTATTATATTCTGTTAGCTTAACGTGAAACAAACACCCGTAGTAGTTTCATTGTTGGTACTCCTGTTTCCCGTCTGTGAGAACCAGGCAAGTTCAGACAAGTTCAGTATCGCCTACCGCTGCAGTTAAAGTTGATGTTAGAGGAAGAACCAGAGTTTATTTCAAACCTAATCACTGCTGATGAAACTTGAATACATCATTTTGATCCTGAGAGCAAACACCAAATCTCAGTGTGGTAATCTCCTTCATCACCAAACCCCAAAACAGCAAAAGTGGTTGCTTCTGCTGGGAAAGTTATGGTCATCTCATTCTTTGACATTCATGGAATGGTTTATCACCTGCACACACATCAGTAGCTGGACAATACTACAGGGATGTCCTGAGGACATTGCAAGTCCATATCAAGTGCAAAAGACCACATTACCGTTAAGCAGTCTGGATGCTGCACCACGATAATGCGCGGCTGCATATTGCCAATGTTGTTGCTGAACATCTTGCAAAAATCAACGTGAAGTTTATCTCTCACCCTCCCTATGGTCCGGATTTAGCCCTATGTGACTTTTTTCTATTCCCTAACTTGAAGAAACACCTTCGTGGAAGGCATTATCCATCATCAGAAGCAGTGGTGAAGGCTGCGGAGGCCATTTTGAAGGATCTCTCAAAAAATGGTTTCCAGCATGTCTTTCAAAACTGGCAGAAACGCTGGGACAAGTGCATCGCATTCAGGGGAGACTATTTTGAGAAGAACTATCAAAATTTTGAGGTTGAGTACGTTGTCAAAAAAGGTGGTGATCGTTTTTTATTGAACAGCTCTGTGAAAAGCATGACTGAAAATTAACGGGTTCAAATTTAGTGTCTTCTAAAGCTGCAACTGATTTTCAACAACATTGGCTTACACCAAACGACCCCTTAAATGGATAATTTTCCAGGGTTGTTCTCTTGGAATACTGGGAATAACCTATGAGGTGCACCACATTTGGAAAGATTGTTGTATAATTTTGCCTAACGCATGAACCGTAATGGAAAAGGCAACAACATAATGCACAAAAATGCAGATATCTTTATAGCAAACAAATGGCTTCTTCCATTTTTAGATATCCATTATTACTGGTTAGAAATTTCAAATGACTATCACTGTTGTGTGATTCTTCAGTGAAGAAATGTACTGATGAAATTGCATATTAAATGAACGCATGGCTGCTCGTGGTCGGATAGTTGCGCGGGTCAAGTTGGGTTTATAGAACTTGAATTTTTTCCTTTTACGGGTTTCCTTCTGAACCAGACAGACACGTGGTCACTTTCCAAAATCAAAGTATACAAATCTACAGGTGCGCACGGTTTAAAAGAACATTTCTTTGTGGATGCATAACGAACTTTTCCCGCCCGCTTTATATATAAACGTGCGATAAAAGCAACCGCACACCCCCTATTTCGCCCTTCGCTAGCACCACGATTGCAAGATACGAGTATAAGCCGAAAACTGGAACAATAATAGCCAACCACAGTTAGAGCTCGCATTCAACATAAATGTATAACTTAATTTCTTCTAGCCATAAACACTGCCATCCAAAAAAGCATGTGAATGAAAATGTAAAGCACGTTTGTGTATGAAGCCCTTTCCCAAATTTATAAAAAAATACACATAAAATGTAAATCAATGACGTAACAAAACTTAACAATTTCTTTCATAATAATACATTAATAACTGTCACAGACAAATAATAAAATATATGGTTCGAATAACCACATTTTAAAATTAACTTTCTTAGTAAATAAAGCAATTATTGCTACTAAATAATAAATAAATTCAAAATTCATCATGTCATTTTCAATTTTATAAATTATATGTTTTCGCCAAACCCTGAATATATTGTTTCAAACGGGACGCAGTTGACTGTATTCGTTTCGGCATTTCAATTCCACAACAAAACAAATTTACACACCTCACAAACTACTCTCCTTACTGCGACACTTCTAGCTCCTGCAGTCCTGACTGATTTATGATGACACATGGATTTATAGAACAGTTTGCGTATCTGACATTGGTTAACATCTTCTATAACCTCTGAGGTTAGAAGAAACATTTGTCCGGCACTAGTAGCTTCTAACGTACCATTGGCCACATAAGGCCCCTCTGAATCGGCTGTCTCATCAGTTGATGCATAAACTTTTGTTCCCATTCACACATTCACTTATTCGGTTTAACGTGTCTTCATAACATATTTGTGGGTAACTTTTACGCAAAGCTGATTTATTTGGAATTGTATGACCAGTGTGACGTTCAAGAAAGTCTCGTAATTTGGAATTAATTTTCCTAGCGAAATATTTGCACTAACAAACATTTCACATAATTCTTTAGAAAAGGAAGATGACTTGTTACTTGTCATCGAAGACGTTTGTTTTAACAGTAACTGAGACGCTTGTCTTTTTTCACATTTTGAAGAGCTCGCAAATGTTTTTCCGGGCCTCCCGAATGCGGACTACAGATGAAAATGCCCAATAAATACGTGAAAAAGAAAGAAAATGACCGGGAAATGTATCGAAATGTTAATAAATGACTTTATTATAAAAATGTGGGAAAAAATACATTTAAATGACGTATAAAAACCATATATATCTAACGTATTTGTTCCAGAATGTACTCAATTTCCAGTAAGCATCGTCTGGGACTACTCAGAGAAAAGATGACTTTTCATCAAAATCAGGGCCCTATTAAGAACATTATGAAAATAAATACCTATCAAATAAGAATGCTATTAGGGACAAGATATCTCATTACATCACCAAAACAGCAAAGAGCTATAAGCTCCACAATAAAAAAGGAACGCTGTAACTTGAGAAAGGGGCTTATAGTGTTTCGTAGAATTCGTTCTCTGTATGTTCATTATATAATCAATGAAACTGAAAGAAGTGCATTTAGAGCAAACCATATATAATGCATAAATGTCTTCTCTTCTTTTTCCTCTTCAAAGGATCACAATCTTCTTTACGGGACTTACATGCCCAAGGATTTATAAGCCAATGCTTTGGATCAGAGACTGTCAAAGCATTTCCAGGAAGGGTAATCAGTCCAATGTCTGGTATGGTGGCGAAGAAGAAGGAAATTAAATGCAGTAACGAAAATGATGATTGAAAAATTCTTAGATCAATTTACTCTAACCAACTTTCGTCTAGTGCCCGAAAAAAACCGTCAGAAAATGTTCGATCTGCTTCATCGGTAACTCCTAAAAATGAGTCGCATAAATGTAAATGTAAATTCTTGGTGCATACTTAAAATAACATCTCTGCCTTGCGTATGTGAACGTGAGGCCCGCTTACGCCATGGATTAAAGGTTGCACTTAAAATAAGCAGCTATACTGACTCTTCCATTTATTACGAAAATTAGACATTTTAAACGGTTTAATGTCTTTCGTGGCACACTTCATTGGTCACCATTGCAATTTCCAAAAATCTGAGAACACATTCATGAAGAGGTTCCCTTTCCAAAGAAATACAATTAAAATTTCCTAAAACAGCCTATGTTTTGTTCTTGATAGCGTTTTTATTGCTCTAAAATTACAATTTGCCGTTAAGCTTCACAAAAATATTTTATCTCTGCCTAAATGATAACAAATATTTGGTTTTTAAAATTCGTCTTTCTACAAAAGCCACACTCGCATACTTAGTTGGCCTTATTTAATTTTTACAATTATATTTTCTATGTTTTTAAATTCCGTTCGAAAAAAATCTAAATGTGATTAATATTTTAATAACCATTATTTATATATCTATAAAATAAAGCACCAGAAGGCTTAAAACTATACAAGAAAAGAATACTACTTCATCAGTTTTGCTCATGCTTCCTGAAGTTGGGTTGAATAAAAACAAAACTGCAGTTATTTTACACTGCCGTCTTTCATGTAAAATAATATGAAAAAACTAACATGCGGAAGAGATTTTTGAATGCAGTTGATACGATGGGTGGCAGTTTTGACTTCTTCCGCCCCTGAGAGGGTGCGGCCAGCAAAGGAGCATACATGCCCAGCCCAGGCTAGGCTAGCCCCAGCTCAGCCCCTGCATACGTCTATTGATTTCAGCATCCGCACCAGCTTGCCTCGGCTCCACAACCTTTCACTTTTCCTTTGCCACCGAAACCCAAATATTAACATCTTTGTCATCTCTAAACGGAGTTCCTGCAAACTAACTCCCTGCACAAAAAGTACAGGAACACCCTGAAATGTTTTACAATACCACGTATCAAAAACTTGTGAAATATATTTATATCTGACAACCAGTTTCTAACGCTTACTAGTAGTGTGCTGTGTACTTTGTTATATTTCCTCTAACAGTTTGTTAATTATCACTTCTTAGAGATATCTGTTAATCACTGAATTAATTTGCCCGCCTCGGTAGCATAGATGGTAGCGTGTCTGTCTCACGTTCAAGAGGTCCCGAGTGCGAATCTCGGTCAGGGTGAGTTACCTGCATAAGGTTTTTTCCTGGGTTTTCCCTTATCCTGAAAGACAAATGTCGGGTAACTCTAAGCTCCATGGACCTCGGGCTCATTTGAGCGTCATTTCACCCATGTCATTCATCGTCCGATAAGACTTAACGTTGAAGGATGTAATTTTCAAATAAAAAAAAATCAATTTGACTGAAAACGTTTCCGAGCAGTAATTTTTTTTTAGAAAAAATATATATCTATGTATGTATATAGATATATATTTTTCTTTTCCTTATTTAACCGGTTTTTTATTGTTTCCGTTTATTTTCCTATCTGTTTTCTGTAGTTTCACACATATACACTATACACATAAACACCCATGCCCAAGGCGGGACTCGAAACCGTGACCCTCTACGCGGTGGAAATTTTTTACCTCTTTAAATCATCATTAACGCTTGAACAATGCAAAAATCGACTTAGAAATACATTTGGTAAAGAAGTCATATATTTGGCAACAATTTATACTTGGTTAGCGACTTGGAAACCACCCGTTTTTCTTAGTGGTGAGCTCCGTGCAGAACGCCCCATAACTGTTAATAATAAAATCCTTCCGTTATTTGGGCAATGCTTGGAGAAGAACTTATGAATGCAGAAACATGGAAAATTTCCAAAAATATTGGAAATTAATTGTTCTTTCACACTAGCCGTGTGTAGGACCCACCATGAAGGGGTAGAGCCAGACTGAAAAATGCAATGCCATAGTCGGGATTTGAACCACGGGTCTTCTGATTTCCGTCCAGCTGCTCCAAACCGTTGAGCTACTATGGTCAACGTTCCAACATGACATTAAATTCTCCAACTGACTCATTTTTTTCCGGTAAACCACTAGGAGTTCTCATAAACACATGAGACAACTACCTTAATGTCGACTTACTATGCTGTAAGTACTTTAAGGCGCGGGCTTTATAGTTCTGATCACTATTAGGTCAATTAATGGAAATTAACTGTTCTTTCACACTAGCAGTGTGTAGGACGCACTATGAAGGGGTAGAGCCAGACTGAAAAATTCAATGCCATTGCCGGGATTTGAACCACGTATCTTCTGGTTCCCGTCCAGCCGCTCTAACCATTTGAGCTACTATGGCCAACGTGCCAACATGATATTACATTCTCCACATGACTCGTGTTTTTTCATAGTGCATCCTACAAACGACTAGTGTGAAAGAACAATTAATTTCCATTAATTGTACCTAATAGTGGTCCGAACTATAAAGCCCGGGCCTTAAAGTACTTACAGCATAGTAAGTCGCCATTAAGGTAGTTGTCTCATGTGTTTATGAGAAGTCCTACTGGTTTACAGGGGAAAATACAAGTCAGTTGGAGAATTTAATGACATGTGGGCACGTTGGCCATATTAGCTCAATGGTTTAGAGCTGCTGGACGGAAACCAGAAGATACGTGGTTCAAATCTCGGCTATGGCATTGAATTTAAGGTAGATGTCTCATGTGTTTATGAGAACTCCTACTGGTTTACAGGGGAAAACACAAGTCAGTTGGAGAATTTAATGACATGGGGGGCACGTTGGCCATATTAGCTCATTGGTTTAGAGCGGCTGGACGGAAACCAGAAGATACGTAGTTCAAATCCAGGCTATGACATTGAATTTTTCAGTTTGGCTCTACCCTTTCATAGTGCGTCCTACACACGGCTAGTGTGAAAGAACAATTAATTTCCATTAATTGACCTAATAGTGATCCGAATAATAAAGCTCGGGCCTTAAAGTACTTACAGCATAGTAAGTCGCCATTAAGGTAGATGCCTCATGTGTTTATGAGAACTCCTAGTGGTTTACCATGAGAAACACGAGTCAGTTAGATAATTTAATGTCATGTTGGTACGTTGGCCATAGTAGCTCAACGGTTTAGAGTGGCTGCACGGAAACTACCCTTCCAAGAATAGTTACTGGTTACATTCTTGTATTTATTGTTATGATCCTCAAAAGAAAACCAAACTAAACCTACAAATATCCCATAAATTCTCAGTAGTGTTAGGAAGTTAAATTCTTAATTTATATTCTAAAACGGGCCATACAGCTGTTATAACAATAGAAAATAGACATACCGTTACTGCCGATTGGTGCTCAAATGCTTATTTATCGCAAATATTTGTTAACGGAAAAATTATTATTTACTATGACAACGTAACGTTGCATAGAGCAAAACTAACAGCCATGTATCAGTTTCTGTCATCTGAAGAAGCAGTGAAACATAATAAAATTCTGGTTTCTGACCGGGTAAAGAAGAGTGGCATCGTTACCATTAAGTCCTGTTTTCATTGAATATGAAAGTGTATTAATCTTAAACGAAATACACGGTGTTTATTTTTAACTGTGATTTTACCGCGCAAAATTTGACGTTTTCAACAGCATCGCTGATGGAGCGAGTTTATGTACGATTCCCCTAGCGGCTTACGATCGTATTTCATGTGCTAATAGCAGCTTTGAGGCCTTCATCTACCGGCAGGATAGGTAGGTGGGTCAGCCCACGTAATATAAAGGTGCGTAATTTCACCTGGTGCATAGATACGATAACTTTTTTTAAAAATAAACTCTATACTGCAGTGCAATGCACTGCAAAGTTAATTATGCACCATAAAAGTATACCATTGAGAATATACGAAATGGATACTTATTTCACAATAAACATCTGTTTTTTCTCTTATAGGAGACATATATGCATATTGCAAACCTGTCACATAAAATAGAAATATTTCAATTTGATCTCAATTTTTTTCTATCGCCCAGTTTCCTCACAATGTAACTTCATTACAAACCAGAAAGTTAGCAGAACATGTTCTAGGAATGAAAAATAAATTATTGTGACAATATGTACAAAGCTTTTATCCAAGTTTAAACAAGAAAATATCTCTAGTACATAGTCTTATGTGTCCATTTTCTTATATTTCCTTTCTCTCTTCCCCTTAAACACTGTCTGTATTGCGAGAAGGTATACTTGAGGCCTTTCTGGCATAACATTATTTATTGCTTCTAGATTGGAAGCGGTCACCTTATAGCGTTTTTTTTAAATTTACGTCCTCCAACGTTGTCATGTCGACGATGAATGAAATGGGTGAAATGATGCCCAAATGATTCCGGGGTCAACGGAGCTTAGAGCTACCCAAAATTCGTATTTCAGGAGAAGGGAAAACCTCGGAAAATCTTGTCCAGGTAACTCACCCTGACCGAGATTCGAACTCGGGACCTCTTGAACGTGAGACAGACATGCTACCATCTACGCTCCCGAGGCGGGCATTTATATATATATATATAGCATCCAGTGGCTTTCTTCTTGCGAATAACTGATCTTATATCTTGGAAATGTTTGATGCACCTATTGGTTTTAAAAGACACAAGGTAACCAACATTAACAGACATTTTAATTAAGCGTGAGAATGACAAAAAATTATATGGTATACTGATAAAACGTAAGACGTTTATGTTGCAAACAAAAGTATGTCAATTTTACGGTATCTGGACACTTTTGACAACATTACGCTCCGAGGGACTTGTCTGAATGCTGGATAGCGTTGTATAAACTCCTCTATGCAGCGGTTTAAACTATATTTATATGTCGCACCAATTTTAATGCCGGTACGAAAGTAGCATTGAACCATGAAGACGCGGTGGTCTGTGTTCATATCCAGGGGAAGCTGGTTGTATTAGCAGAGCAACCACACTTAAAGCGCTGTAATTTGCTTACTGTTCCGCAAACATTACAGCTTCTTCTACGTAGACGGTACTATGATTTCAAGATAGACTCACCAGTCAGCTATGACGTCATTCTTGCTCAATCGGAGGGCGGGAAATAACGAATAAAAATAAACACTGTGTATTTTATGAACAATAAGTTCATTTCAAACCATAAAGCCAACCCTCGTTTAGTATTCTAAGAACGTTCAATGCCACCCTTGTATCTGTCATCAGTCTGTCAGTCCTTAACTTTATATCTATCTTTATTTCTAGCCCTAGTTCTATCTATAGCACGTCTATATCTGCCTTCCATCCTATTCATTTACTTCTTCCTCTCCCTCTTCTCATTTTTAACATAATGATCCTTAATATGAAAGAACTTCTGGCAAATGTGCCTGCTCACATAATTACAAAAGATTGAATCAAGCAATAAGCATCCATTACGTGCAAATAAAGGTCCAGATAACTCATTATATCCGACATAGTACTCTGTAACTTAAGTATATTTCTTCAAATGCAAAATTTCAGATATATTAACATATGTATTCGGTAAAATGACTGCAATTTCCTTAGAGTAAAAATGTAGAATATATATTTAATGCGACGTTCCTGTGAAAACTTAAAGGTAACTTTACCACACAGGCTTAAACTTCTTTACGAAATAACGAATTTGTAATAATGTCACGCTTCAATGAACTATTCACAACCTTTTCTGATATTGTTGCGAACCCGTATCTACTATGGCGTGGCTTGTTTACACAAAAGAAACTGATAGGACAGCAGTGTGAAAACCATGAGCCCGCGGACAAAGATAATAGGCAGATAAGGGTCTGCCGAAACAAACAAACTCCGATAAATGGAAATTTCTAGTTACTTCTGGACTGATAGAGATTGTTCGGGTTCTGGTTTATTTGCGAATCATCTAGAAATTATCTGTGAAATATTTAAAGAGGCAACGATTGGCCAAGGAGGAGTTGCAAGTTGTGAAGACAAGAGTTGCGAGTTGTAAACAGTATTGTGAAACGAGAGACAGCTGGAAGTGTTATTGTAACGAGAGCTAATGATGTAATCTGCTGTCACTGTTATTGTCATCGACCTTGGTAGACTGATGGTGTACGTAACGTAATGCTGCTGTAATCTATAAGAGTATTTCTACGAAAATAAAGGAGATTTTTAATTTCTGCAACTCGGCCTTTTAATTCTACGAACCCACAAATTGACATTATATTAGATACGTTCTTATCCAGTCACCGTCTGCATAAACACTTCTTCATTCGATTATAAAACGTGATAGGAGATTTCAAAGGAAACAAATGTCTTGAGACCCAAAAATAGAAAAATGCTACACATACAAACACATACTTAGAAAATCTCTATACGAGGGGTTGTCGTAAGTTTTAATTATCACCGTTTAAAAAATGTGATCGAGAGTTTGGGTTGATACCGAAATTAAGGGATGCAATGGACAAATAATCGTAATCGATTTCAAAGGAACATTGTATCTTTGTTACAACATGAACAGGTGCAGTTGTTTGAGTCGTTTAACAAAAGACACGGGAGAAAGAAGGTTCTTAGCAGGGATTCTATGTGCATAACACTTGACTCAGATTGAAACGGCATTGCTCGGACCCTTAATAATAGCATGACCGAGACTAATAACCACAATGGACAAAATAGTTACAAAAGGAATTTTGGTGTGAATAAAGAGGCTTCAAGAGGTAAAAGTCACACACAGCTGTTGTGCCCCAGAGAGCCAGAACCTGGCTGGAGGTACAGTAAGGAAGACATCTGGTTGGCTCTTCGGCGAAGGCAGACGAGAACTGGAGTAGAAAGGTATCTATCAGTACCTACGTAAATAACGAATTAAGTGTTATCGAGTAATAAGCATTTGACATACGGTAACTCTAAACAGTGATATATTGATAACCCTTGGTCGGCAACTTCGAGTTTGATGTGAGGATAAAAAGAAGCAGTCATTAAATCAGTCTGAAACTTGCATTCCAGTGTCATTGAAACTATCCTTAGTCCCATACATATACAAGCATACCTTTTGACGAAAATCTTTGTTCTACTCTGAGCATAGGCAACACTGCTTCAAAATTTACAACGTTAGAATAAGCTGCATCAAACTAGCGACTAATGCGTGGAGCAACATTTTCCAGTGTATAATTAATTGATGTGAAAAGCAATCTGCATCAGTGTTGTCACAATACAGATTTACACATGTTTCCCAGCGTTCCTTGACCTACCGAATACCTTGATTGTAGAAGTCTGCAGAATTCCCTTTAAACCACTCCTACAGTTCATTAATGACGTCATTTGTGTTGTCAAATCGGGCGACCACGCAACGACTTCTTCAATTCCAGGAACAAGAAAAAGTCACTTGGTGCGAGATCGGGCGAATAAGGCGGATGCTGTAAGGTCTCAAAGCTACATTCCCTTGTTTTGTCAACTGCAACTTGAGGAGCTGGTGCATTGTCTACCAGAAGACGAACAACTTTGGAGACCATACCGCGTCGTTTCATAACCAGAGTTGCTCGTAACTTGTCCAGAAGATTGCAGTAGTATGATGGTTTGACCCTTGGCAAGAAAATCTGTAAGGATGACTCCACGACAGTCCCAGAAAACTGAATGCATGACCTTCCCAGCACACTTTTACATCTTTGCCTTTTTGGGAGGAGGGAAATCTGCATGTTTCCATTCCATGCTCGTGGTTTTTGTCTCTGGATCATACTGATAGATCCAGGATTCATCCATGATTACCAGACGAGTAAAGAAACTCATCTTCATCTTTTTCCGACAGCATCAACAATTGCCTTGAAAGGTTCCGCCGTATTTGCTTTTGAAAAGGAATTAGCAAACGTGTAACCCACCGTGCAGACACCTTAGACATGTGCAGTTCGTCATGAATAATTTTCCACACACTACCACAACTAATATGTGTTCATTCATGATCATTTGGATAGTTGTTCATTTGTCTTACAGTATTAAAAACTCTACTTTCTTCACTGTGACAGCATCGTCTGCCATTGCAGCCGGAATACAAAAATATTGTGACTTTGTGGGTTCGTGAAATTAAAAGTCCAATTGCACCACTCAAAAATGTTCTTTATTTCCACCGAATTACAGTCGGAACACTTGCCGATTACACAGAATTACGTAGCAAACACAATTACAATTCACCAGTTCGTCTGTCACAGGTCCACTGCACGCTCACAGTTATGTACAATACCTCTGATACACGTGGACAGTCTTCCAGTCCGTTAACTCACGCGGTGCTCCTCACGGCTGCTCGCCAAGAACTGAACTGACTCGCCAATTGCAGCCCCTTTTTATAGGAATATCACTGTTTCTCGAAGTCTTGCGTTTCAGTGAATCGCCGCGAAGGTTCCAGATGGCAGGGGGAGGGGAAAGAGACGGCCAGTGATGTTTTTCCAACCATCCCTTCGTTACCGCTATAAGACAAATGGGTAGGCGTGGTCGAATGCTTCCCGTCTGGCCCTACTGCTGGCCGGTTCTATCGGGAGTTCCGACGTTCGGGTGACAATATTGTGACTTTGTGGGTTCGTATAATTAAAAGGCCGAGTTGCAGAAACTAAAAATCTCCTTTATTTTCGTCGAAATACACTGTTCAATTCTCACGTCACATTACATCACACAACACAATCTTCCAAGGTCGATGATAACTGCGCCCAGTTCAGCTCTCTTTACAATAACACTCTTGTTACACAACTAACTCTGCTTACTCACTCTTGTTTCCAGCTGTCTCATCACTAGCCATGGCTTCTTTTTATACACCCATTCATGATTATCAGACTGTTCTGTCAATCACTAGATGTTTCTGGAAAACAAGGCATCTAATGACGTAATTCAAATATTCTATCACATTCTAGAAGCGTAACTTAATCTATGCTGGCGAGTCCTTTACCTCAGTTATCTTGCTTGCCGCGCTGTCATTAACTGCTTATCAAGACTCATTATTACCTTGAAACTTTATTCGCCGACTGTCCTCTTATTTGTGCCGAAACTTTTATGCCTGTTGCCGTGACAATATAAATAAAATTCGAATTTGAGTTATATTCAATTGTCTTCCCATTATACAAAAATAACGTGCTCAGTATACCTCCCCCATTCTAGCAAACATTTAAAAAAGTTCGCTGCTTGTGTTATCAAAATGACCGTTAAAAGGCGTTTATTGAGATCATATAAAACGTGCATTTCCTTATTTCGTTCGATATGATACAGATTACTGTTTCTAATGGTCATTGTTATTCTGAATGTTTTTGTGCTATTCCGAGCGTTCGAGTTCAGAGATCTTGTAAGAGGATCTAAATATTTTACATAGCCTTGTCCCGATTCTGTGTGTATTATTTTTCTATCTTCCTGTCAAGAGAAGACATTTATAGCTATGGCTATATTACTCCCATCAGTATATAAGCTAAAGTTAAAACTTCAAGGGGAAATAACCTTGGTACTGCATTAAAATATTGTGGTGTAGCCCTTTGAGTCCTTTCACATGGCTCTTTCATTAACTAGTGCAACATCTCAGTTTAATATTTCAGTCATTTCTCACAAAGAATGACCACGCTCCATCGTAGTCCCTTCTTGTATCAAAGCATTTGTTTATTCATCTTGAAAACCGCTGTCAAAGAACTTCTCTGCTCCAAAAGACAGCTATTTCTAAGTCAGCACCGGCTTTTTATCCGCTCTTATTTATACCAAGTTTGCACTACATTCAGGAAATTTCTACACTCCGCTTTTTTCCACTACACATGTTTATCTAAGGAAACCATAGAAGTAGTTTTAACAACCCCGGAAAAGGTATGTTAAAGATATTTATAAGTGGTTATGTCAATATATGCACACGACCTGTGGTTTGGGGTCTCCCTTTTGAGAACCATATGTAGGGCTACCAATGTCCCCTTCTGAAAGAGAACTAGGGAGAAGTAAACAAAAATGGAAGTTGAAGCATGCA
The DNA here is from genome assembly GCA_030765055.1 of Mantis religiosa. NCBI lineage: Eukaryota > Metazoa > Arthropoda > Insecta > Mantodea > Mantidae > Mantis > Mantis religiosa. The sequence continues at coordinate 8,852,057 of CM060950.1, read as the reverse complement.
CTAACAATGAGAGGATTTTAGCATGCACTTTACTATGACCTGTATCGTGAATTGTATATAGCCTACTGCTAAAGAAATGCCGTTCAAAAAGTATCTTCATTTGAATTACATTCATTAATATTGATCAATGAACACAATTCACAAATTCCCTTTTCCCTACCTCTTGACCCTCTTTATTAAATTATACTAAGTTTTATATATTGACAGAGAAACGCCAAATTGCCAGATGTTGTTTGTATTTATCCGTCATTTGTAGTGCTCACATTCATTAAACAAACTACAACAGTTATCGTATCTACGCACCAGCCGAAATTACGCGGGCAGACGCATCTCTGAAATAGTATATTTACCTGCCGTTAGAGGGAGGCCTCAAAGCTGCAGTCAGCACATCAAGTATGATATCAAGCCACTAGGGGAATCGTATATAAACTCGCTCCGTCAGCGATGCCATTGATACCGTCAAATTTTGCGCGGTAAAACCACAAATAAAAATGAACCCCGTGTATATGAGTTTGGCCCAGTAATTCACGGAAATAGCTACCCCTTTTAGGCTTCACAGAAATTTGGCTGTGACAGAGAACTGTAAAGTTTCTATTTGGCTTTAAACTTATGATATGATATATTCGATATATTTATTGTGCATATTCCAAAATTTTACAATTTACAACTATAGGCTACATTTATATACCTTTACCTTGTTGCTACCTTGACTTTCATGACACCCTGGTCTTCTGGTCTGCCAGGTAGCTCTTAACCTCCATGTCTCCTTATTACTTAATTAGTACCTTTCTTCCCCCTCATCTTCCTTTCTTATATTCTTTACATTTCTGGCCCATTTTTCTTTTACTTTCTGCAAGAACTCACCAATACTTCTTACCTTCTGTACCTCCCTGCCCTTTAACATTTTTATAGCTACTATCCTCTTCTCTACTTTCTCCCATTTTTCGTTCCAAAACCTTTCTTTCTCCATATTGCAACCTCCTCGCATTCCGTTACATAGTGTTCTATGCTTTCTTTTCACCCACACAATTCACAAATTCCCTTTTCCCTACCTCTTATCCCTCTTAGAAATATTGTTCCTGTTCTCATCCAAGCTAATCCTTCTCTCTTTTGCCTATTGCAGTAATCTACATATGCTTATCGTCCCCAATTTCTTTTTATTTGCTTTTAAAATTGTAATGATCTCACATTTTCTAGACTTCCCCATGTTTCCTGTCTCTCTATATGTTCTATTTTGCATTCTACCAATTTACCCACATCGCTTGTGTTCCTTTCCTCTAATCTCCATATACCTATCTCCCATTCCTATTTTTTCCATAATTCCTCCTATCTCTGCCCACCACCTATTTGATTTCACTAATCTTTTTTGCTGCCTCATTCATAATTTCATAATTTCCCCTTCTACCAACCGTGAATATTGTAGTTCCACTACTTTACGGAATTACTAATGCATGAAGGCAACACGGACTATTAGAAAATAATTGTAATGAAGTTAATTAAGGCCTAATTTTCACTATCATTTTTCGATTGTATTTTACAGCCCTCTAACTATATATGAATACTACAAATACTTTTATTATGGCCGACTCAGTTTTCGGATCCACTTTCTTTGTACCAACAGGACTCCAAGTTTCAAAACGGAATGGCATAAAATAACATTACTTTTAAAGAATGGGAGATACATAAGAATGTTTTAGCGAGCCTAGGAAAAGAACCAGATCTAAATAAATACGGGTATATAATCAATTGTATTCGCTGCATGCGTCACTCACAGACAGCTAAATAAAAGCCTTGTATTTTCAATGGCATATCACTAGAAGCACCGGCGAGTATGGTCTACCGAGAAAGACCAACCCGTCATTTTGACGGGTGCAGTTTTATTTGCCCTTTTTAAAATAGTAAACAAATTTGAATGCATATCACATTATTTTTACAGTTTACCAGTATATAATTTTACTTTTCTCTGAAGAATTACATGCTAAAATGAACAATTTAAGCCTAAAAATTAATCCAAATATATAAGATAACCAAATGTGAAATGGACAACTACCCTTAGCAAACACATGTGTTTCAACATAAAATTTTGAATGCCGCAGTATATAGTAGAAAAAACACTTATAAAGCTCATTTCGCTCATTCAAAGCCACATGCAGCATCGTAGCACCTAACACACGTGTATTCAGCGTTGCCTAAACATGGTCCACAAACATACTTGCTGCACTTGTTATATAAATGCTTCCTCCTGTACTTCCCTCTGCATCCGCCAATTTGGCAAGTCTTCCTAATGTTGCTCTGCTGAGGTACTGTGTTAGGAAGTGCATTTTGTACCCTTGTGGATTTATAAGCTTAAGGCAACTCTTCTGCTAAGTTGTATATGAACTGACGTCTGCTTACTTTTTCACCTATTACTTCCTTATAGAGTACCCATGCATTAATAGCTGCTAAGGTCAACACATTAAAAAAAAGCATGCATAGGCCACCTTCTGCATCCATATCTCACTGTGTACAGTCAAGCCATTTGATCGACGACGTCAACGCCGTACTTGGTGTTACTGTAGTACGCCACTGATTCTGGTAGCCTTTTAGGATGTTGTTTATTTATAGTAACTGTGTCATGCATTGAACTCAAAAGAAGCACATTTTTGTTCTTTTTCGCCTGAGATCATTTCAGAGTTATGTCACCTGACTTATAAAGTACAGTTGTGTGCAAAGGTGCTGTAGCAGATTTTGCTGATTGAGAGATTTCCCTTCTACATTTCTTTACTGTTCCCACAATGCTTTTACTTTTACGCTTCAAACTTTCTGCAAGGCATTTGGTTGTGGAAAAATTGTCACATGTAATATTTCTTGCTGCAAAAATTAAGGGCTGCATAAGACTCATTACAACATGCTCTGCAAGAGGAACACCTGTGGGGCGCTGATCGTCTTTGCCCAGGTGAGGAAAACCATTCACCAGATATTTTGAATTTGCATCAACTGCAAGACAAAACTTTACTCCAAATTTGTCCGGTTTATTGCTAATATATTAAATGAAGGATCATCTAACCTTGCAAGGAAACAGTTGCTAATCCACTGTGATATTTTTACTTGGAATGTAACACTGCAAGGAACTGGCAATAAAAGGATTCCTGACAGGAGTAGCAGCTGCAAAGCGATCTGCACTTAGTCTTTGAGAACGTGTGTGCTTGTTATCAAATCACATAAACCACAAAATTTCAGCGACTTTATTGCTGATCATTGTGTTCCTGATAAATGGTGGCCCCCAGTTATTCGACCATAACAACTTCAACGGAGAGTTTTTTGCCCCAGCACCTCGTAAATACATAAGTTGTAGCACGAATTGCGCCACTTGAGCAATAAAGCTTTCTTACTCATCGACAAAGGGTCTGCAGAGTGCCATAAACCAATTAGGAAGTAAAACAACAACAGATGTGGACAGATCCGAAGGCTATTTTTCACTTTTTCGTACCCGTCAAAATGACGGATGGCGGTCCTTCTAGTAGGAGTTGTTGTACCAGTTTTTAGAAAGGTCCAAAATGCTTAATTCTTTGTGGACGTGTTTTTCATAAGTATTTATTAAAATTCGTTAAACATGAGAAGTGTAGAAAAAAATATAAGCAAGAAATAAGTCTTCTAAAACAGCGCATCCGTCAAAATGACGATTGCGGACCTTCTGGTGTTAACTGACGGTAATATAACCTTTGGTATCGAAAAAGCATATGGAAATGCTTAAAGAGACCATAAACATATAATTATTATACGCAGACTTCAAAGAGAAGAAACGTACAAAAAAGCAACACAAAGTAAAATGCAGTAGTGGCACTCGTTGGAAACATGTGATTAAACAAATCTGCATAGTAAACGATCCAACAGGGTAAAGCAAGGACTAGGTCCACAATTAAGAAAACTAGTTTTTGTAACTCCAGAAACTAACATTCCCCAGGTATTACAGACAAACATAAAGTGAGAAGACGATCAAAAATATGTTTTCACAAAATGAAAAGTAAGGATCGGTGCCTCTCATCTAACGAAACTTTAAAAAACGGGAATGAGAGAGCAGAGAAAAATGTGGAGTTATCACCGTCCTGGACCCCAGTTCAAATGCAATTACCTGTTAAACGTTTCCAGGAGCGCAGTGCAAAACGGCACCACGGGGATACACGGTATAACTTCAAAATGTAATTACGATGTATTCTGCAGACGATGCATAGTTATTTTAGAGTTACATTTTGTTGGAACAGCCCATTCTGTTACTGATATATCTACACTGGAGACTAGTTTTGGTAACAGTTTGTATGTCGAAGCCGGAACTTCACCTACGTACCAACTTGTAAGTTTTAAACGCCAAAACTTGTGACATAGCCGCCATCCATGTCAGCCAAACAAAAACCCAACGGAGATATCTCGGGCAAAACCGCATCAGACAGCCAAGTTGGGCTTCGGTTTTAAAGTGTAAAGATTAAACAACTAAGGGAGAAAACCCTCACTCACTGCGACCCTTACACAGATCTCAGGAGTAAAGGATGAACTGAGGGAATCGCAGGAGGCCACAGCACCACAGACAGAGAGACACGGACATCTCTAAAATTTGCTGAGAGTTAATTCCGAAGTCAGGACCCGCAAAAAGTCCGGTGCCAGCAAGCATCGCGGCAGGAGAGTGGCCACATAACGCCGCGCAGCGACCAGCACAGTAAGCATCGGCGCCATCTGACTCGCATTACCATACAAAACACCCCTGAAAGATGATAAGGAAATAGAATGAAGGAAATTGTGGTATGAAAGTAAGCACTTCAGTATTCTTTTAGTTAATTGATGGAAATTAATCATTTGTTCACACTAGCCGTATATAGGCTAAGGTTTCTGATAGAGTCAACATGAAAAATTCAATGTCATGGCCGGGATTTGAACCACGGATCTCCTGTTTTTCTTCCAGTCGCTCTAACCCATTGAGCTACCATGGCCAACTTAGCGTCCTGACACTAACTTCTTCATTTGACTCGTAAATTTCCCCGGTAAACCACTAGCGGCTCTCGGATCCGTGATACACCGTTTGTGGTGACTTTCTATCCTAAGTACTTGAGTCCCAGGCTCCATCATTTATTTCTTATTATTTTAGTTAATTGGTGGAAATTAATCATTTCTTCACACTAGCCGTATATAGGCTAAGGTTTTTTGACAGATAGAGTGCTGTCAGGACGGCACGTTGGCCATGGTAGCTCAATGGGTTAGAGCGAATGGACGGAAACCAGAATATCCTTGGTCAAATCCCGACCATGGCATTGAATTTTTCATGCTGACTCTCATCTATCAAAAACCTTAGCCTATATACGACTAGTGTGAAGAAATGATTAATTACCATTAAGAGTGCCCCTAGTGCTTTAGCGGGGAAATATACGAGTCAAATGGAGAATTTAGAGGCAGAACGGCACGTTGGCCATGGTAGCTCAATGGGTTAGAGCGACTAGACGGAAACCAGGAGATCCATGGTTCAAATCCTGGCCATGATATTGAATTTTTTTATGTTGGCTCTATCTATCATAAACTTCAGTATTCGTCTATCCAACATAAGGAAAATAACGAAAACATAAGTCAGAGTGCACGAACAATAAGGAACGAATCCTTGACACCTGAATACGAGTCCCACACATTGCCACGTCGCCACCTCGCTGAATTTTACTCGTGCTACTTAAGGAAGCAAGAATTAGCTCAACTTTATGAGGAAGTCCGATATAACAAGTTTTCGAACTTTGAAATTGATGGACCACTACAGAACAGGACAACTCTATATTTCTCTTGGCTATTCCAAGCTTATGCTGACTACATACAAGCCTTAATCAAGAATTTAATAGCGTAACACCATGATACAAACAAATATACGTATGCAATGATTCTATGAATAATTCCCATAAGTTTAAGCGTCTTTCCGAATATCAGTTCCACTTTGAATACTACTGATGTAAATAAACTTTAAAGCAATAATCTACCATTTCTGCGGCTACAATACACAAAGATAGCCTTCCCATGCGTAGATATTTTAGCATTTTAAATCCCACTACTGCTACAAAACGCTGCACAGAACGGCGTACCCAGGAAATTACATTCAGTAATGCTAGCAAAATATTTATTCATTATCAATTGCTTTTTAAATATCTGAAATTTGAAACGACAGTTAAACAAAGCATATCGCCTAAGAGGAGCAGTAAAAGTTATAATTATGTCATGAATAAAATAATACGCAAATAGCTCACTTGTATAAGCAGAAATATAAAAATAAAACAACAAGACACAAATGTACTTATTAACTTGAGGCATAGATGAGCAGTCTAAAAGTAAGATTTCCAACTTCCACAAGCACTGCACAAATATAAATATTAGTAACAAAAGGCTTCACTTATCTTAAGAAAATAGTTTTAATTCTTCTTTCTAATGGAGATCGATTTCAAAAGCAGATTTATCATCAGTCAACTTCGTAGTCAACGAATTGCGGTTAACATCTTTTTCTTATGTTTTTTAGTATTACCGAATCTGTAAACGAAACAAACCTAAAAACAGAATCAAATGCTGGTATATCAAAATTAATTAAGCGATGTTTATTTTTTAAAATAATTATATTGTCACCCAGGCACGACCAATTGACGGCTGAGTGAGGGCCGGGAATCATTCGCTCACGCCTACCCATTTATCTTGTAGCGCCAACTGAAGGGATCGCAGGCCACTGTGCCCTCTCCTTTCCCTCCCCCTGAGTTCTGGAAAACCCAGGATATTTCATCTAACCCGGAACCTTCTAGATTGGCCAGTTGGTCCCATATAAGCGGCGCGTCGGGCTGGAGGAGAGTTCAGTTCTTGGCGAGCAGCCGTGAGGAGCGTGAGTGGACGGACTGGAAGACTGTGTACGTGCATCAGAGGAGCTGTACGTAACTGTGAGCGTGCAATGGACCTTTGACAGACGAACTCGTGAATTGTAATTGTGTGCGCTAAGTAATACTATGTAATAGGCAAGGGTTTCAACTGTAATTCGGTGGAGATAAAGAACATTTTGAGTTTGTGCAATTGGACTTTTAATTTCAAGAACCCACAAAGTCACAATATTTTCCCAAACAATTAAATCTATCGGACCATTTAATTGTTTTAATAATTTAACTTCTGGATTTATTTCATGGTTAAATGGCCAAAAATGATCTGCTACGGCCGATTTAACAGTTTTTTTTATACTTAATGTTACAAGGATGTTAAATGAAAATATTCTAATGTTCCTGAAGTTAAATTGTTAAAACAATTAAATGGTCCGATATCTTGTCACGCACGCTTTGGTGAAGTGAATGAACTTGATTTATTATAGGAATTTATTTGAAATGTTAATAGCATGAGGTTTCTTTATATAATTGAAAGTATTAAGGGCACTGGGAGGTCGATAGGTTTCAAAACATCCACTTTTTGTGTTTAATGTTAAAAAATTATATAATTCTTCAGTTTTAAAATGATATATATAACATAGGTTGTCAGCTAGTATTAAAGCCCTTTAATTCGTCAATTTAAAGATGGCGGCGTAATGATATGCCAACTTCCTGAGAATGGTGCTTAATCTTTGATCGTGATTTCACAAAACCTTGATTTTTTCATACTTTAGGTACATGTTTCTCAAAAACTGTAAAAGATATTGACACAAAATTTTTAGTGGTTATTTTTTAATGTTCCTTGAACACATTCGGCTAACATTTATATTCGTGTGATTTTTAAAATGGATGAAAATAAATATTCAGTCCTTGAAAATATTATCTTTTTTTACTAAAAAATAATTAATTTTTCATGGGCGTAGTATAAACTATATGTTATTTTCATTTAGCTGATATTATAAAACTCTATCTTAGGTTATTTAGGATAAAACTTGGTGCATGTAGCTTTAAATTCCTACAAGTAAAGTGCACCTGAAACATTCGGTGCAATATTTTTTCTTCATGACACACGGTGTGATTTATGCCACTTTTGCATAGACCTATGTGGACGTAATTTAAATATTATACAGTATTTAAAGGCCCACATCCTTATAGATTAATCATACCGAATTTCAATTTCTGATTATGTTTAGTTTTCTATATATTTCAATTTTAATATTGGTAAAAATTAGCCTTGTCTGGGTAAAAATAACCTCCCTGTGTCCTTAATTTGTGGAAGTAAAGATGTAGAACCCTCATATCGGAGTATTAGACGACAAACCCGTAATTTGCATATTTTCGGACCGTTAACCAAGTAAGAATGCCAAACGCAGCAACTCTAGACGTTGAACCCGGTAGTTCGTAATGGATGATCAGCAGGTCATTGGACTTAAACCAATATGGCGGATAGAATGTTCCAGAAGCTTTTCTGCTGATCAAAGGGAAAAAGTCCCTAGGTTCAACATGTGTTAGCTCCCTCTTTTTGGGCTTGGCCGTGGATACTTATAGCGGTGATTATCGAGGCGCGCGGGAGTTTAAAGTGTATTGTTGCGGCCAGAGGCTACGTCAAATCTTCACTTCACCACGCACCGACATTTCCTCGAAGGTAAACCCGACTGGGTCTTAATGTACTAATGTAGCCATCAACACCATTCCACTGGCATTTCGTAGAAAGCCGTGTATGTATCTGTAAACTGACTACAAATTCCCTTTACCATCTGACCGCCTATCCTTTCAGCTACGCTCCCAGTTGCAAAGTAGATTGTAGACCCTTACGGTAAACCCCCTTTAGGTACACACTACCCTATCCACAACTTGTAGTTTAAAATCATCCCGGGTTACAATCTATAATGCGACAACATTTAATGGTTTGGGAAAAGATACTTATTTTAAAAAATATACATCGCGTAATGAATTTTGAAGTACCATCAGTTGATTCTGTTTTAGGTTTGTTTTGTCATCAGATTTTTGTAATACTGAAAAAACATAAGAACGTGGTAACCTTAGTCCTTAGTCTACGAAGTTTCTTGGTGGACTGATGATGAAAACAATCTGTTTTTGTAATTGATCTCCATTAGAAAGAAAAATTAACACCATTTTCTTAAGATAAGTGAAGCCATTTGTTACACATATTTATATTTGTGTAATATTAATTGCTTCACTGTAGCTAGCTTCATTTTCTATGTAATCAATTCTAAAAACATGTTTAAATCGTTCAAGCAGTGCCTATGCAAACAGGGAAGGGAGTAATTGCTGAGGCTTTCACGACCGGCGTCGTTAACTACATTATACAGGATGTTTCAAAACAACACCGAACGATGATAGCCGTTGCGTAGTTCATAACTTAACTAGTCCGAATTTCGGCGTCGCATCTTCGAAGTTCTCTTAGGTATCATTTTATGCAGCATTACATATTACATGATCTTGAGATTAGGCAGCGAAGGCACCACTGGTGTGCGAACCCCAATGTTGTTATTGGGACGCATTGGCCACGAAAACAAAAACATAACTCCTTGCTCTTTATCAGTGAACCTAGCCTACCTTTTCAGGTAATAGGGGAAAGGACAGTTATTTCTGCAAAAGTCGACTAATAACTCGGACAGTTGCAAGGTCCGAGGAGGGAGGATTTTGCGCGTACTAAGATAGCAAATCCAAGCAATATGGAGCGCTATACGAACGACGAAATGACGGATATATATTTGCTGAATATAAGAGCTGAAGGTAGTTCAACGAACGGCGTGTGATCTATACCTGCGAACTACGACAGCGTGAGGCACGCGTCGTTGTTCCTGCTACTGCCTAATCCACACTCATTCTGGAGCATTTGTCTATATGTGTCCCATAGCCTGTCTAGTCAACGCGTGTGCAGTTCGGACTCAAAGGAACCTGACCCTACTGCCCACTAATGACCGTCATAAATCTATCTCCACACTTCAGAAATGGAACACTGTCGTTGAGGACCAATAGCAACCCTGATTTTCTTGAAATGACAGTCGCATGTGTACTCCACGTGGAGTCACAGTTGCCAAAGTTCCAACTTCCAAATGATCTGTTTCATTACGTGCAAAAATTCGTTCTGTGTCACGATGAGGAGACCGTGGGAGGAAAATGCAGTGGTAAATGCAAATGAAGTAGTAGATAACTTTCAGTCGAGTGAACATAATCAAAGTGAAGACAAAAGTGTGAATGTATTGGAAAGTATTGCTGGGCCGAGTTAAGTTACTGGAAAAGCCTCAAAAAAAAGTTATAATGGGAACTGTTTCTAAGAAAATTCAAGCGCTTGTTTTGAACACATATAAATATGTGCTGAAAAATAATCTTGGTAAGGGGCCATGCAATGAACCTGATGATAAATTCTGGGTATTCACAGAGATACAGTAAGAAATATTGTGACGAAAGGAATACCAAAGATGCCGATCAAGTGTGAAAGTAAAAGGAAGCGTTTCTCTGAAGTAGATAGTTTCACATGCGATTTAATTCGCCGAGAAATTTATAGATTCTATGCAAAAGGGAGAACGCCCACCTTAGACGAATTGATTGCACATTTGCGCAGCTTCTTAAAGGAGCTGGGTTTCAAATACCGCAATTTAGAAAAGATAAGGGTTATTATGGAATCCAGTAGAATTGTAGCTTGGCGATATATATAAGGAAGTTTTATGTTTTATTATTATTTATAATTTATTTAGACGAAACCTCGTACGATACACATGACGTATCGAGAAAGGTGGCAACCATGCAGAACGGTCTGGGAGAAGGAGGGCCGAGGCGGTAAAACGATTATCAGGGTTCGTCAAAGGAGTCGGCCGACGTGAACATTTCGGCACGCTGGCCATAGTAGCTCAATGGTTAGAGCAGTTGGACGGAGTCCAGAAGATTCGTGGTTCAACTCCCGGCTATGGCATTGAATTTTTCAGTCTGACTCTACGTTTCCACAACTTAGCCTACACACGGCTAGTGTGAAAGAACATTTAATTTCCATTAATTGACCTAATAGTAGTTAACTATAAAGCGCGGACCTTAAAGTACTTACAGCATAGTAAGTCGCCATTAAGGTAGTTGTCTCCTGTGTTTATGAGAACTCCTAAATGGTTTACCGGGAAAAATACGAGTCAGTTGGAGAATTTAATGTCATATCGGCACGTTGGCCATAGTAGTTCAATGGTAGAGCGGCTGGACGGAAACCAGAAGATCCGTGGTTCAAATCCCGGCTATGGCATTGAATTTTTCAGTCTGACTCTACGTTTGCACAATTTAGCCTACACAGCCAGTGTGAAAGAGCAATTAATTTCCATAAAAAGATTTTACTTCAATATGTTCGTTCAGTGTCGTTTTGAACCACCCTGTGTATGTGTGTGTGTGTGTCTGTCTGTCTGTCTGTCTGTCTGTCTGTCTGTCTGTCTGTGGCCGATTTTGCTTTCAACATAGTGAGATCCCTGGGAGTACTTCCGCTCGTGTATTACATAGAATCATCAACTACCTATTGGACATATATACCCTTACCATGCTGCACATAGGAGCGATTCCCCAAATTCTGTAAATCCATCATATCTAAACTACATTTCATTCAGTGCAACGATGAAGTTAGATTGTTGCCTCTCACAATGGGGCATAATTGGTTAACTGCGTAATTGAGCAATTTAGTCAAAAGCGTTTTACTATTCTGTAACGGTCTTTCCTTTCAACAATTATATAATAGCATGTGTGTATTCGTATACACTCGTATGTAACACGCTTCGAAGGCATGTGATTATTTACTATCACTTACTAAGAAGTTATGGACAAAAAACAATGCTGTGTCTGCAGACACCACCAAAGTGCATACAACATTTGTAATGACTAGGACCCGGATTTTGATGAAAAGTCATTTTTTCATATATATATGTTTTTGTAGGTCATCAAAATGAATTTTTTCCACATTTTATAATAGTCATTTTTTAGCATTTAAATGCATTCTCCGGTCATTTTCTTTCTTTTTCACGAATTTATAGGGCACTTTTACCCTATCCCGCATTTGGGAGGCCTGGGTTCCATTACAGTGGCGGACCTAACCCATGGGCTTTCTGGGGATTTTAAAGTAATCTGCAATAAAAGTTCATTTACATATTTTATATGAAATAGTAACTTTGTAAGTGTGGTAAACATGTAATTAACACAGGTCAGCGTCCTAACAGTGCTGGTGAATTTATGATCATCAATTCGAGGAATCGCCGATCAGGCAATACGTGTAGATTGCACCCACAGAAAAATATTTGCGAGCTATTCAAAATGTAAAAAAGACAAGCGTCTCAGTTACTGTTAAAACAAACGTCTTCGACGACAAGTAACAAGTCATCTTCCTTTCATAAAGAATTATGTGAAGTGTTTGTTAGTGCAAATATTTCACTAGGAAAGTTAATTCCAAATTATGAGATTTTCTTGAACGTCACACTGGTCATACAATTCCAAATGACTCAACTTCGCGTGAACGTTACCCACAAAAATCTTATGAAGACACGTTAAACCGAATAAGTGAATGTGTGAATGGGAACAAAACTTTATGTATCAAGTGATGAGACAGCCAATTCAGAGGGGCGTTATGTGGCCAATGGTACGTTAGAAGCTATTAGTGCCGGACAAATGTTTCTTCTAACCTCAGAGGTTATGGAAGCTGTTAACCAATGTCAGATATGCAAACTGTTCGATAAACCCATGTGTTTATTGTGGCCTAGTGTAATACAGCATGAGCTCCTCTTCCTAACAGACGCGGCGCCTTACATGGTAAAGGCGGCAAAATCGATCCAATTAGTTTACAGTAAGAAAATGCATGTTACGTGTTTGGCCCATGATTTTCATCGAATTCATCATGGCAGAACAGGTCACATCAACATTTCCAGAAGTAGTTACACAAATTTCCACAGTAAAGAAAATATTTTTGAAAGCGTCAACCCGAACTATGTATTTCAAAGTAAAAGCTTTGCCCCCGGCACCAATTTTAACACGCTGGGGTACATGGTTAACTGCACTGTGACAATTTTCAAATAGTGAGAAAAATAGTGAGATGGGAAATGATAATGGAGATGAAATAGACGGACAGGAAATTCTGGGGATGTAATTAACCTACACAGCATTCACCTAGGTACCCGGGAAAACCCTCGATAAACCCACTGGTCAGGTAGATCGACCAAGGGAATCGAGCCCGGGCCTCCAGAATGTGGGCCACGAAGAAACCGCCTGAGCCATCCCGCTCGGTTGGAAGAGTGATAAACAATTCCGATAAGTGATTTTTGCACTTTAGAATCAATATATAATGTAAGAAGTACTTTTCAACGATTTTGTCACGAAAGAAGTTATTAGCAACTTCTGTGTTGAGATAAGTCATTTGTATGACTAAGGAAATTGGCGTTCTAATGAAGCCATTCGAAAGAATACCATTAGATAAAAGTCGCATACCTAAAAGTCAGTTATTTTCGTGGAAGTGCAGGTATTACTCAAGTAAATAAAATGTTGTAAATTAGAAATTGAAATGAAGTTGTTACGATGAAGCAATTTACCGAGAGAAAACTGCGTTTCAGATAGATAGTACCTTTAAGATTTTAGTAGCTTTAATATTCTAGTATCTTTAAGAGTTGGCAACTTTAAACGGAACGACGGTAGGAGCCATTTAACCTTTTTACAAACGTTGAGTCATTTCTTTCGTGTTCTGCAGTCTTACAGAAGTGATCGATTATCGGCGGTCGTTGCGATTAAAGACAGCATCCAGGTTATATAGATTAGTGCTGACAATCATAAAACCTTCAGCTCAGCACTTCTATGACTCACAGCAACGTACGCTTTGCATTATTACTACAGAAACATAAAGTCTGGATACGTCAGAAGTTCTAAGATATAATTCAGTAGTTGCAACTTCGAATAATAATATTAAAAATGAGTCTCAAACACTCAGCAACTCACTCCAATAGGTCATTATCGAACACCGTTAAATTTATCAGTCCACTTAATCGGTGTTTTTACCTCATATCTACCCACGCATAGCCTGAAAAAAATGTGACACAGTTCAGTACCACAGCAGCTGGCAGCGGATTCATTACAACACGAGATAGAAACGGCTTCAAAAGTACGCACACTTCTCTATCATCATTACTATGTAGGTAACACAATAAAAACTAACTAAAATTAAATTATTTCCTCCGTCTTTAAAATATAATTTCGGGCACTTCTTCTTTTATTGGACTGTGGATTCGTTTCAGCACCACTGTATACATTTCATTCATCGTTTTCAAATGCCATGTTTAAAAGTATGAAGTATGACAATAAAAATCTACACCTTTAAATTATGTATGCCTAATTCATACCATTTTTCATGCTGACATGCTCTGCACTGGCACAAAAGTAGTGAAGTGGCACCAACCTGAAAAAAGAAAACAAAATGCAAAATTATAAAATTATATTGGAAGTTTAGAAAAAAAATAGGGTTTAATAACACATACACATACACAGATGTATACAAACACACACATAATAGTGATCACATCCATTTCAAAGGAAGGTGCTATTTGTGATTTTGCTGAAATTTTAGCCATATTACAAACTTCGTATATCGACAGTCCTTATTTTTAGTTCTCTAGTGCTAGCAAGGTGTATGCTACTTTAATGTAAGTAGATAATGCGTACTGTCACGTTTCCGCCATCGCGGATCTGCTGTGTAGGATTGAGCGCGAGTAGGGGAATTGCTCCGCCCTTGTTGTTTATTGTCAGTGGGAGGGACCAGAGAGATGTAAAGAGTGGTGAGGAGTCGGCGTATTTCATGCCTCTGTCGGTCAGTTGAGTGTGCAGAGAAGTGCTTCATGCTCCATGATGAAGAGTCAGCAGGCCGCGGAATAAACCAAAAAATGGTTCACGAGTCAGTAAATGAGGCTCTGTGGTGAGGAATCGGTTGACAGTGGAACAGGCAGTAAAGCAGTTCATGACGGAATAGCTGAGTTGTGTGCAGAACTGGCGTGCAGATCCGTGTAAGAGATGAAACCAAAATTAAGGGATGCAATAAGTAAAGAACCGTAATGGACCTCAAAGAAGTAGTGTATCTTTGTTACAACACGTGCGGGCATTGTGTTGAATAGTTTTAACAAAGAAAACGTAAGAAAGAAGTTTCTTAGCATGGTTCTAAATGGGTAACATTTGACTCCGTTTGAAAAGGTATTGTTCGGACCCTTTAATAATGGCATGACTGAGACTAGTAATCACAATAGACAAAATTGTCACGAAAGGAAGTTCTGGTGTGAATAAAGGGCTTCAAAGTCACACACACGCAGCTGTGTGGGAGAGACAGTCCGTGGCTGGCAGCCTATTAAGACGGTCATCTGCTTCTGTCTTGGGCGAAGGCATGCCAGAATCGGAGAGAAAAGATAACTGTCGACTCCTACGTAAATAACGTGTTATCGTGTGATGGGCATTTTACATACGGTAACTCTAAACAGTGATCTATTGGTAAGCCTTGGTCGCCAACTTCGAGTTTGGTGTGGTGATCAACAGAAGTCATTAAATCAGTCTGAAACTTGCACTCCAGTGTCATTAGAACCATCCTTACTCTCATACATATCCACGCATACCCTTTGACGGAACTCATTGCTCTACCCTGCTCTAACTTGTTTGCTACAAACTGTCGCGCCCACGTGGAAATCTTTGCTCCACCCATCTCGCTGTTACAGAGATAAACCTGTGTATACGACAGAGAGATTACTACCAGCAAGAGTAATTACGAGGTAAAGAGACATAAATAAATATTTAAAATTCGTTTTGAAGCTGTGTATTTGTGCAAAAGACACGGTGCTTTTAGTTAGCATTGATCTAACGGTTTTGGTGAAAATAAAGAAGTGTGCGGCAATATCTGTAAAAACAATTCAGTCCGTGCAACACTCTCTTGTTACCAGATTCCAAAAGTGTATTGATGCAAACGGAGGGCACTTCGAACATCTGTTGAAGTAACACGTTTCATCCGACAAGACGCTACTGGTAATTTCTGGGTGCATTTTCCATGCCAGATGCAAAGCACAACCAGAAAGTTTCTGAGGACTATAGGCCACTAGTAAATGTGTTTAGAAAGGCGGAACCAAGTGTGTCATCACTAATAAAATGTTAATTCCAGTTGTCATTTTGATAGAATAAACATACATGTTCCAATAGTTATGTAAAAAACTGAAGCTGCTGACAGTGAAGTAAACTAGGTTATAAATAATAACTAAACACTAGTAACACAACTTCACTTATCTTATTTAACTTCTTGGGGACCGGTTTCAAAGCAAACATCTGCTTTATCCTCAGCCATTCAGCTTGACACTCACCCACTAACTGACGGACTGACCTTGACCACTACCGGAGTTTGAAGGATAGCTCCTTATCTAACTGCCATCTATCGGGGACAACACAAACTTATTGATGATGTCTATAGGAGGGATATCAAAATTCATTACGCGATCCTTATTTTTCAAAATAAATATCTTCTCCCAAACCATTAAATCTATCGGTTCCTTCAATTGTTTCAATAATTTAACTTCTGGATTTACTTCATGATTATATGACCAAAAATGATCAGCTACTGCCGATTTCTCGGTCTGTTTATATTTAATATTTCTAAAATGTTCTTTCGCTCTGGTTTCTAAATTACGCTTGGTTCTACCAATATAGATCTTATCGCATTCTAAACAGTTAACTTGATAAATACCAGATTTTTTGTTGTCTGAAATTTTGTCTTTTTTAGAAAACTGTAGCAAATTCTTTATACTGTAATTATTATGAGGTGCTAGTATTATACCCACTTCTTTGAAAATTTTTTGGAACTTTTTATTTGCCCACGGATGATAAGTAATTTTTTTGAAAATATAGTCCTCTTTTACTTTTTTAAGAGTGGAAACATCATTAACATTTTTTTGATATTTAAATTTTTCCATTCTTCTGATGATAAAATCTTTATTAAAGCCGTTAATTAAAGCAGTGTTTACAATATGTTTATATTCCGCATTAAATTCTTCTTCATTTAGAGGTATGTTTATCAATCTGTAAATCAAACTATTAAAAACAGCAAATTTGTGTGACATAGGGTTAAAACTTTTATTTTTGATATAATTATCCGTGTGAGTTGACTTTCTATAGATGCCAAAACTTAATTTATTGTTATTTTTCATTATTTTTAGATCTAGAAAGGGGATGTAGCCATTGTTTTCAATTTCTATTGTGAACTTGATAGCTTTATCCTGTGAATTTAGAATATTTAAAGCCTTATCTATATATCTTTCAGGAACTATGGCAAAAATGTCATCTACGTATCTATACCATATTTTAAAAATTGAAGGAAAAGATTTAGTGACTTCTATTTCAAAAAAACTCATAAATAGATCAGCAAGAAAGGGTGAAAGGGGACTACCCATGGCTACTCCTGAAATTTGTTGAAAAACATTTCCATTGAAAGTAAAGAAATTTTGATCTAAACACAGATTTGTAAGTTTCATAAAATCTTCTATTGACTCCTTATCCAAATCATTAGAGCTCAACCATTTTCTTAAAAACGTTAGAAGTTTTTCCTTGGGAAAAACTGAGACCGATTGTAAATTTTATAAATTCACCCACGTATAATTTGGCAAAATGGCTAAACAAAAGGTTTAATACTTTTGATAGATTTAACAGCTTAAGTATAAAAAACTCATTTGAGTTAGTAAACAAGATCAGCAATATAGTATTGTCAAAAAATGATAGGCTTGTTTCCTTTGACGTAACTGCCCTAATTCCCAGTATTCCCAAGGAAAAACTTCTAACGTTTTTAAGAAAATGGTTGAGCTCTAATGATTTGGATAAGGAGTCAATAGAAGATTTTATGAAACTTACAAATCTGTGTTTAGATCAAAATTTCTTTACTTTCAATGGAAATGTTTTTCAACAAATTTCAGGAGTAGCCATGGGTAGTCCCCTTTCACCCTTTCTTGCTGATCTATTTATGAGTTTTTTTGAAATAGAAGTCACTAAATCTTTTCCTTCAATTTTTAAAATATGGTATAGATACTTAGATGACATTTTTGCCATAGTTCCTGAAAGATATATAGATGAGGCTTTAAATATTCTAAATTCACAGGATAAAGCTATCAAGTTCACAATAGAAATTGAAAACAATGGCTACATCCCCTTTCTAGATCTAAAAATAATGAAAAATAACAATAAATTAAGTTTTGGCATCTATAGAAAGTCAACTCACACGGATAATTATATCAAAAATAAAAGTTTTAACCCTATGTCACACAAATTTGCTGTTTTTAATAGTTTGATTTACAGATTGATAAACATACCTCTAAATGAAGAAGAATTTAATGCGGAATATAAACATATTGTAAACACTGCTTTAATTAACGGCTTTAATAAAGATTTTATCATCATAAGAATGGAAAAATTTAAATATCAAAAAAATGTTAATGATGTTTCCACTCTTAAAAAAGTAAAAGAGGACTATATTTTCAAAAAATTTACTTATCATCCGTGGGCAAATAAAAAGTTCCAAAAAATTTTCAAAGAAGTGGGTATAATACTAGCACCTCATAATAATTACAGTATAAAGAATTTGCTACAGTTTTCTAAAAAAGACAAAATTTCAGACAACAAAAAATCTGGTATTTATCAAGTTAACTGTTTAGAATGCGATAAGATCTATATTGGTAGAACCAAGCGTAATTTAGAAACCAGAGCGAAAGAACATTTTAGAAATATTAAATATAAACAGACCGAGAAATCGGCAGTAGCTGATCATTTTTGGTCATATAATCATGAAGTAAATCCAGAAGTTAAATTATTGAAACAATTGAAGGAACCGATAGATTTAATGGTTTGGGAGAAGATATTTATTTTGAAAAATAAGGATCGCGTAATGAATTTTGATATCCCTCCTATAGACATCATCAATAAGTTTGTGTTGTCCCCGATAGATGGCAGTTAGATAAGGAGCTATCCTTCAAACTCCGGTAGTGGTCAAGGTCAGTCCGTCAGTTAGTGGGTGAGTGTCAAGCTGAATGGCTGAGGATAAAGCAGATGTTTGCTTTGAAACCGGTCCCCAAGAAGTTAAATAAGATAAGTGAAGTTGTGTTACTAGTGTTTAGTTATTATTTATAATACATGTTCCAATTTAAAAAAAAAAAAACACACGCATTTTGGTGTTGGAAGTGTCATTTCTTAAACTTTATGGATTGTGCATACCATCTCATTGCGTGAGCCCTGACATAGGTACATTCCTGGCCAACTGGAATTTGTATATTTTAATTCACTTCGAAGATATTTGAAGTCGCAGAATTACGTAGAACACCCTGTATAACGTCCGTTGTATCAATAAAGTTAAGGTTTAAAGTAGCTATTCCCATAATAAGTGTTAGCTACCCTGATTAGCTATTATGCTAAGCGGCAAATCCCCTAGCTGCATCCATTAAGAGTGTAATAGCCCAAGCGGACACGTAACTGTTGTGTGAAATATATAGTGTTTAACCCCGCTTTTACTACATGCGGCACCGCAGGTGGTGACACTGGTGATACATGAGATTATGATGCAGCACTGATGGAATGAGATGTCGGAGAAAACCGGAGATCCCAGAGAATACCCACCCCACAGCCAAAACTTTGCTGTCACGTGGGATCGAAACCGCGCCACCTTAGTGAGATTCAAGCGGTCTAATCGTTCAGCCACAGCGTGGCGCAGGGGACATAACGCAGTATGGACTGCTGGTAATCAATTAGCATATTATACTTATGTCATATAAACAACTTTAAGGCTGTATGACAAGAAATACAGGAAGTTTAGAAATACGCAAAATGTATCAATAATTTCCGCCTACTAGTTACTGCATCGCCAAAGTTTCTACTTAGGAATTTCCAAATTTTAGGTCTCTATTCGTATCTAACCTTTTATTCTGTAACTTGATAAATTCTAGAATTACGAGGGCTGTTCAATAAAGAACGATCAAAAATGTTTACGGTCTTAATTTTTCGCACCAAAATTCAACATTATTATATTCTATTAGCTTAATGTGAAACAAACACACCGTAGTAGTTTCATTGTTGGTACTTCTGGTTCCCGCCAGTGAGAACCAAGCAATCTCAGACATGTTCAGTATCGCCTAACGCCACAATGGAGGTAACACACGAGGAACAATATGTGGCTTTGAAATTCTGCTTCCGTCTCAACAAATCTTCAGTTGAGGCCTATACAATGTTACAGGAGGCCTATGGAGAGTCTGTTCTTCCCTACAGCACAAATCGAAGGTGGTTTAAAATGTTTAAAGAAGGGAGACAAAAAATTTCAAAGGAAGGTGGACCCGGTGCTCCAGTTACTGCTCTTACGGAAGAAAACATCAACACTGCTGCTGCCATTGTGAGAGAGGATCGACGTATCACCTTAAGATCACTTTCTGATATAATGAACATTTCATTGGGTGCCGCCCACACGTTGGAGACAGAAACATTACACATGAGACGTGTTTGTGCGCGATGGGTTCCAAGACTGTTGATTCCCGAACAAAAGGACATTGGCATGCAGGTCTGCATGCAGTTAAAGTTGATGTTAGAGGAAGATCCGGAGTTTCTTTCAAACGTAATCACTGCTGATGAAACCTGGCTACACCATTTTGATCCTGAGAGCAAATAGCAAAGCTCAGTGTGGAAATCTCCTTCATCACCAACCCCCAAAAAGCAAAAGTGTGTGTTTCCGCTGGGAAAGTTATGGTCATCTCATTCTTTGATATTCATGGAATGGTTTATCAGCATGTTGTTTCCAGCATATCTTTGAAGATGGCAGAAACGCTGGGACCACTGCATCGCATTCAGGGGACACTATTTTGAGAAGGACCGTCAAAATTAAGAGGATGAGTAAAGGTACGTTGTCATAATAAATTGTGATCATTCTTTATTGGACAGCCCTCGTATTTCTTCTCTTATAATTCTTAAAACTGACATAGGCGTGTATTCGCAACTCTGTGTTTTCAGAACGTACAGATTTTTAACTAATTAAACCTTGGGCTAATGGATTTCTAGTTGACTTTATCTACTGGAAAGCCTAATTGCCTTAACTATTCTGACCTTTCCTCAATATTTAGACTCTGTAACTAACCGCTTTTTATTCCTTTACAAAATTGCAACGCGTGCTTCTTTTATTACACCTTGATTATCCTTTCATAGATCTGTATACAGATTAAAGCATTGCTTTATGATTTCACAAACCTAGCGTTCGCTGCCTGGATCTGACTGAGTTTTTATGTAAGTAAAAAACATGCTTATTGACTGCGCATCTGCCACTGACGCCATTACTGTCAGTTGCAGTTTAGAACACTTTTTATTAACCTGCCAGATATAAAAGTATTTTAATAACACGATCTCAATATTTATTTATTACCTCATACTCTGTTCACCTTTCAGTAATGTGTATTAAGCGATCGCAATTTGAGATAAGATAAGTTAATACAGACTTAATATTTTCTAATTTACGTCCTCCATCCTTAAATGTATGGTGTAGTAGATACGCAACATTAAGCTGTATTCATCTTGAGAAATGTTTTAGTCTGATTTTGTTTATTATCATAGTATTGTTACCGAGGCATTGTTGTATCGCTACCGCAAGCCGCAGCCGGCGCGTGGGCGAGTGCTGAACGCTTGCCGAGAGAGAGGAAGAAACAAAGAGAGAAAGAGACAGAGATGTCTGCATAGTTCCGTCTTTATCTCGCTATGTCGCGAGCGATGGACAGCATTCTTGAACAATGACTGGAGGTATAAAAGCCCGCAAAGTGTTAGAGCGAGCTCAGTTGCTAGTGAGTTGTTAATTGTGTGTGCAGTTGTGCAGTAATTGTGAGTGTGTGGACATTTTAAGTGTACTTCAAGTGATTTATTTCGTTTTTTACGTGTAGTTGAGAACGAGACGACCTTGAACACCGATAATGTGTATGTGAAGTCAGTTTTACTACTGCAAGGGGTGTACATAGTTAGTGCATACTGCAATAAACAGCATTTTAAAATTTTGTAAACAAGACTTTTAATTCTACGAGCCCACAAAGTCACAGTAATTTACTAGCCTTTATCAGTTACATAAAAATTTGAGCTTTTGAATTGTAAATATTATATTATTTTTACAATTACATTATAGTGTTTTGTATAAAAAGACAAAATTCAAGCAACTGCAGTCAAATGATACCCCGTCAACATTCACGTCCTTTACCGAAAACCGTTTTATGAATTACAGCAAGAGCCACATGTAGTAAAATAATCCGGTCATTTAAGTGCTAAGTCATATTGTACTATGAATGAAATCATGTTAAAATGAGTCCAGTGTCCATAGAGCTTAGAGTTACCTAACATTTGTCTTTCTGGATAACGGAAAACATCGAGAAAAACCTTATCTAGGTAACTCACCCTGACCGAGATTCGAATTCGGGACCTCTGAAATGGAAATTGATCTCTATGCTAAAAGGAAACAGGGTTTTGTGGACCATTAAGGGTGAAAGTGGGATTAGCAAACTTAATCCACGAGATAATGTAGAATCTACATAGCTATTCCCGATTTTTAGTATTTCTGTGGCACAGCAAAAGCTTTACCTGGAATCCATTTGTGAGATTCTTCAAACGAAAGAAGCTCTCTAAGCTAATCGCTTTCCCTTCATGCGAAATTGAATTTAGGGAAAGTCAGACGACATCAGAGGTATAAAAGAATCAAGACTCTTACGCGTAAATGGAAAGAACACGACAGTACTAGGAAATTGTTCCTTAGAAAAAGGAAGAATGTGACTTAAATAAAATATGAGGAATTCCAGGAAGCAAGTATCTTCCTAAAATACTCCGAAACGAAAGAATGTCTGCAGCGTAATCGCTTTCCCTTCATACGGAATTGGATTTACAGAAAGTCAGGTGACATCAGAGATATAAAAGAATCAACACTCTCTGGCGTAAATGGAAAGGATACGAAATTCTTCCTTAGAAAAGGAAACAATGTAGCCTAAATATAATATGAAGAAATGCAGGAAGGAAATATCAGATTATAAAACTCAAGTAGATAGGAATGGAACGATTTAACAAAGCCACAGTTTATAATAATAAAACAGGCATTATTAAGCTTTTTCCAAAATAAATCCTGCTATATCTAATTGTTATATTCTAGAGACACAAAATTATTGATTGTAAACATGTTTATCAAATTTTATTTATATATTTTCGTATTAATTTTGGACCATCATGATCGTGCTTTATGTGGCACATATTGTGACCTTGTGGGCTCGTGAAATAAAAAGTCCAATTACACAAACTCAACAATGTTCTTTATTTCTACCGACTTACAGTTTGACACTTGCCAATTACACAGAATTACGTGCTGCACACAATTACAATTCACCAGTTCGTCCGTTACAATTTCACTTGCACTCGTAATTACGTAAACTCCGATGCACATACACAGTTACGTAAAGTCTTCCGTTGCACAATCTTCTCGTTCATTAACACGGCGCTCCTTTGCTAGCACGTCAAACACTGCATTCTTACACCAAGAACTCTGACTGACTCACTAACTAACTCGACGTGCTGCTTATATAGGGCCAGCGGGTCGATCGGAAGGTTCCAGATTAGAGGAAATATCCTGTAAGTTCGAGAACACAGGTGGAACAGAAACAGACGGCACAATGATGTTTTTTCTTCCAGCCACCGCCTGTCACCACTATAAGACAAACGAGGGGGGGCGTGGCTAACACGGACCTCCCCTGCTCGCCCGCTCACAGCTGGTTCTATAGGGTGTTCCAATGATCGCGTGACAATATTTTCTCAACTTTTCAATATTTAATTCCACATATGCACATTTAATATCGATAGAAGTGATTACATTTGTTTGTTTTTTTTTTTCAAAAGAAAATCAACTGTTTGCTACAGCGAATTTATATTAGTCCTTTAATGAAATCAGTCAGATTAAGTTAATTAATTAACCATATCTTAATCTCTGTGAACAATAATATCTTTGTACGAGGACTGTTCAATAACGAATGATCATAATTTTTTACGGTCTTAATTTTTCGCACTAAAACTCAATCTTATACTTCGTTAGCTTAATGTAAAACAAACACGCCATACTATATCCATTGTTGATACTCCTGGTTCCCGCCTGTGAGAACCAGGCAAGCTCAGACATGCTCAGTATCGCCTACTACTGCAATGGATGTAACACGCAAGGAACAATATGTGGCTTTGAAATTCTGCTTTCGTCTCAACAAATCTTCAGTTGAGGCTTATACAAAATTACAGGAGGCCTATGACGAGTCTGTTCTTCCCTACAGTACAGCTTGAAGGTAGCTTAAAATGTTTAAAGAGGGGAGACAATCAATCTCAAAGGAAAGTGGACCCGGTGCTCCAGTTACTGCTCTTGCGGAAGAAAACATCAACACTGTCGCCACCATTGAGAGAGAGTATCGACGAATTACCTTAAGATCACTTTCTGAGGTACTGAACATTTCATTGGGTGCCACCAACACGTTGGTTACAGAGACTTTACACATGAGACATGTTTGTGCGCGATGGGTTCCAAGACTGTTGATTCCCGAACAAAAGGACATTGGCATGCAGGTCTGCATGCAGATAAAGTTGGTGTTAGAGGAATATCCGGAGATTCTTTCAAACGTAATCACTGCTGATGAAACTTGGCTACATCATTTTAATCCTGAGAGCAAACAGCAAAGCTCAGTGTGGAAATCTCCTTCATCACCAAACTCCAAAAAAATGTTAAAGTGCTTGCTTCTGCTGGGAAGGTTATGGTCATCTCATTCTTTGATATTCATGGAATGGTTTATCAGCATGTTGTGCCTGCACACATATCAGTAACTGGAGAATACCACAGGGATGTCCTGAAAACATTGCAGGTTCATATCAGGTGCAAAAGACCACATTTCCGTGAAGCAGGCTGGATGCTGCACCACGATAATGCGCGGCCGCATTTTGCCAATGTTGTTGCTGAATATCTTGCAAATATCAACGTGAGGTGCATTCCTAACCCTCCCTATAGTCTGGATTTA
The DNA here is from genome assembly GCA_030765055.1 of Mantis religiosa. Classification (NCBI taxonomy): domain Eukaryota; kingdom Metazoa; phylum Arthropoda; class Insecta; order Mantodea; family Mantidae; genus Mantis; species Mantis religiosa. Next base: position 8,827,093 of record CM060950.1, on the reverse strand, counting down.
GCCCCATGTGACTTTTTTCTATTCCCTAACTTGAAGAAACGCCTTCGTGGGAGGCATTATCCATCATCAGAAGCAGTGGTGAAGGCTGCGGAGGTGATTTTGAAGAATCTTTCAACAAATGGTTTCCAGCATGTCTTTGAAGACAGTCAGAAACGCTGGGACAAGTGCATCGCATTCAGGGGATACCATTTTGACAAGGACAATCAAAATCATGAGAATAGGTAAAGGTACGTTGTCAAAAAGAAAAATGTGATCATTCTTTATTGAATAGCCCACGTATAAACCACGAAGTGCAATGGAGTTTTCATGCCAAAAAAAAGTCACTATCACTTAATTTGCCGTATTACATCGACAGCACTTACTATACTTGCTGTTGATTACAATTTACTTTTTTAAATTAATCTTTTTCCCATTAATTATGATACACACTAGAGAAAAAAACAAGTTTTTGTAACTACACAGGACTACACAGGAGGATGCCAGGAAACATCTTGTATATGGTTGTCTTAATATTATATACTCTAGATAGGGAAAATAAAAACAAGATAAGGGCCATGTAATATTCCGAATGTATTTGAGCACTGAAAAATTGAAATGAAAGGCCGCAATGTTTTCAGAAATATTCCTGGTTAGGAACCATAAATGTTTGTTAAATTTACACTTCTAATTTAAGGATAGTGGACGCAGTCTTACACGCACTGCAACCGTAAATAATATCTTCCTTTGTGACCACTGTATTTTTAGTGTCTAACTCTTTATTTCCAGAACTTCGTGCCACACCGGACAACCATACAACGATATTGAATGTAAGGTTTTATTTAATATTAACCTCTTATAACATTGAGGACCACGTGTATTCGGCATAATTCTGGAGAGTGCTTCGGTTTTTTTATCTGCCTTTTGGTCACTGCATTAGTATGTTGCGCATACTTCAAGTGACTTCCCAAGAATATCCTCAAACAGCTTAATGAATTAATTGAGTTATTTTTATACTTTTAATTCAAAGAAAATACCTTCCAACTTTCCCTTTCCTTTCAAAATGACAGGAGCCAATTTTAAATCATTTAATGTAAGGCACCTATCAATTTTCCTTAATGTCTCATTTTTTTCTAAAGGTAAGGTGTTCCATATATTCCGCTACAGTTACTAAAGCTAATTCATCAACATAAGCTATAGCCTTGCCACTTTTTCCAAGATCTACACACAATATCCCATCATAGGCCACGTTATATAGCGTCGGTCCAAGTATTGATCCTTGAGGAACCCCCATTTCCATACCTCTCACCGTGCATTTAATACTTATTTTCCTCTTATTAAAATTAGTTTTGATACAATTCACTAAATATATGGAGATTTGTCTTCGTTTTAGTTCTACAATAATGCGAATCCAAGCAACAGTATGAAAAGCATTACTTATATCTAATGCCAGAAGTTCAATTAACTTTTGATGTTTTAAGAATATCAGTCACCTTTTCTACAGCTTGCAGTGTTAGCAGTCACTTTCTAACCAAACAGATATTTAGAAAAGTCTTCCTTTTCTTCAAGCTCTTTCTCCAGATGATATTTTATAAGAAACTCAAACAACTTACCCATTGTATGTAAAAGGTAGATTCGTTTAAATGCATTATTTGCCTCCAAGGATCGAAGTAGTAGTAGAGTAATAGTACTGGTAGTAGCAGGGGGGTAGCAATGGTAGTAGCAGTGGCAGTAGCAGTAGTAGTAGTAGTACTAGTAGTAGTAGTAGTAGTAGTAGTAGTAGTAGTAGTAGTAGAAGAAGAAGAAGAAGAAGAAGTAGTAGTAGTAGTAGTAGTAGTAGTAGTAGTAGTAGTAGTAGTAGTAGTAGTAGTAGTAGTAGTAGTAGTAGTAGTAGTAGTGGGGATTTATGGATTACAACTCAAGATATCATTAGCGTCTTCTCTCCTATATGTGTTAGGTACTGTTTATCGCATAGCTAATTGATTTATATTCACATACAGAGGATTAAGAACAATCAGAATGCGGGTGACATTTTACAACCGTAAAGTAATTTTTTGTTCGCCTGGTACAAAGTGTGAAGATAGCCGACATTTATCGCGGTCCCAAACACAAGTGTTAAAAATGTTAGGCTCTTCTTGACACCCTAGTGATACAATGCCCAAATTTCATATCCGTAATTAGGAACATACACCATAGGCATTTATCTGAACAGAAGTGGGTGAGATAGTGATAGAAAAAGAGAAGCCCTACTAATTACATCTTTTTATAGTAGTGACACACGTTATGGAATAAGAATGCCAAAACATTGCTAACTTGAAGTACTGTTTTTGTATTTTGTAATTCCGTGTCTGATAGCTTAATGCGACGTTGTTAAAAAAAAAACATAAAGACGACGAAGTGGATGGATTTTGATAAACTTTGCTTTAAAGCGTATCCAAAAATTACCTAATAATTTGTACAAGGATAAAAATATTCTGTGAATAAATAAATCAATAAAAGCCTCATAGATAAAAACTATTAGGTGTCTTTTGTTCCTTACTTGTTGTTTTCTATTAGAGAGCAGTATTTTCAATGCATGAGCAATCACTAAAGTGGAAAGGTTGTGTCTATTGTTGCAGCCCGTAAACATGTCTTCCTTAAACCTGTAGGGGTAGTCTAGATCTACATGTCTAGGGAATACCTGCTCATTTGCGACTAAAGAATATCAACCACGACCCCTGAGCTCATTGTTCAGGCATTCGCGAATGACGTCACGATTATGTATATTATGTGCCTCTGTAATAAAAGATCGTGCTCCTTTGCTAGCAAATAAGAGAAACACACAACTGTGAAGTTTTAAACGGCACTGCACCGCTAATTATATGGATTAGAAAATACGTATATCTACTCGCTGTTCTTTAAATGGTATTTTCTACTCTATAATGGATAATTCCGGTAGAAGCTTTATTCTAGGGATCTGCCCCAAACACCAAATTAAGTAAACACGCCATTCCCAAAATAAGGATTCTGACCAGCAATACGTCATATCTTACGCACTGTTTTCACTTTCTGTTGAAGTCCTGTATTTTCAAATACCCAATTAAGCTTTAACTAACCTCTGCCTTTATCCTTTACAACACTGGAATCTAGGAATCTCATCGAATAATTTTAGACTCTCTTTAAAAACATTCTTCGTGGAATGAGAAAAAATTACAAACTTATTGAACCCATTCTGCAAATGCTATAGCCCCCTGACAATGCTTTAAAGGTGAAGCAAATATCCAAAATACTCTAACAGTTTAATTAAACCTAAAACTAAACTTTCAGAGAACCCTTGAATCAATATTACTTCAAACAGAAGCACTGAAAATAAGAAAGTACTTCAAATCTTAAATACTGCTTCACACGTGTGGAGCATGTCATATCTGTAACCATCAAGAAGAAATAATCCTTTTAAGAGTAAAAGCAATGAAAAATTCCTGAACTGTTTCTGATATACCCTATTATACATACTGTCGCCGAGGCATTGTTTGTTGCTACCGCGCAGCGCTGGGCGCTTCCCGAAAGAGAGAAAGAAAGAGACAGATAGATGTCTGGAAGTTTCGTCTTTTCTGATGCCGTTTCGATTGTTACCGAGTGTTCCACTAATTTCTAGAAACAGTAACTGGAGATATAAAAGCGCCGCGGCTGTCATAGCGGTGTGAGTTGCTATTATGCACGAGATTTAACTTGGCCCCTAGTTTGCAGAAAGAGAAAGAAATACGTACTCTCGATCTCTTTCTACCTCGCCCCTCCTTTATGGCCTGTCGGGCAGGGCTGACACATGAGTGGCGGATGACCCTTCTTCGTCCTCCAAATTTGGTTCCTGTTCCCCTTCTTCATTGTCAGAAATTTCAAAATGTTCCTCGTGTTCACTATCTGAATCATCTTCTAAATTAATCATGAACCTATCACTAATTTCATCTATTAAGCCATTTTTCTCCGAATAAAAGCGCTCTATTTTTTCAACGTGTTCACAGCATGTTCGAACACTTTACCTACTACACTATCAAACAACACTATGCTTAAATGATATATTGTGTTTCACGACATCATCTTTGATCTGTGCCCATATAAGTTCTATAGCATTTAAATCATAATGATACGAAGGTAGTCGTATTACAGCGTGGCCGTGCATTTGCGCTGTGGGAACTATTTCATAAATTTTGAGACCGTCTTTTTCAGCTTTATTAATTCGTTAAGTACAGCTTTGGTGGAACGCGGATCAGACTCAATATTATTGTCACGGAGCCGTGATTGCATTGCTGATTTAAGTGATGATGATATCGGAGCCTTGTTGATTTGAGTAGAATAAGATGCGTTGTCTATTACTATAGCACTATTGGGGGAATGCTGGTTAACAATTGATTAATAAACCAATTTTTAAATGTTTCACTATGAATTTCTTCATGATAGTCTTTGCTTTTTAAAACTCGGAAGAGCATTGGGACTTAAATCTTTCGAACTCCCCGCGTGTAAGAAAACGCTGTCCTTTGCCTATTGCGATGCGTAGTGGAAATTCAAAATCGTTCTATTCACTTTTCCACTTCTTTGTTTTTCGTAGTTTTTATACTGATCCAGGTATTATCCAGGTATTATAGGAGCACAGGAAGTCCTTACCTCTCACAGTTTTCTTAGAAACGGGAATCTTTTTGCAACAATGTCTGGCCGTTCCATCAGAAATTTCCCTCTGCGTGAGTTCTTTACAAATCTCAATTTCATTTGATGCAGTATTTTTCTCAAGCTCCATAAACTCCCGTTGAACATTTTTTTTTCTTTTAGAACTATATTTATGTCTTCCAATCTGGCCAGAAAATCAGTCCGAGAGAGTGAATAAATATTGTCTTATTGGAGCCGCATAGAAAGCATATATTGCTGCTTTTGTGAGTTTTGCATTCTGACTTTTTTACCAAGAGTCTCTATAAAATTACCATTAAATTGTACTTCATTTTATTCTTTAAGTATTATTTTCACAGTACGAGGTGAAACACCTGTAGCTGAAGCAGTTCATTGAATTATGCTCGACACAGACATAGTTAGCTTGCCACATGTTAGGGCCTCGCATTCGTCTGTAAAATATGTATGAACCTTAATCACAATTCCCCTATCATTTGATCTTATAGTTTTTTCCCTTACTTCCCACGCCTCCTAGAACTAACGCACACACTAGCACTATTCCCAGTAGTATGTTTAAAATAATTACAAGATGTTCAACTTCTAAAAACATTTTTCACAGTTCCAACAGGTTAACAGCCGATACTTCTCTTGCAACACCACTGATGCCTGTTTGTGCTTACCCTTATACCATAGCAATTAATTAGGGAATACGATAGGGACTGGCCATTTCAAGGAAAAAAACCAGCGCCCGTGCTAGACAAGGATAGTGCAGAAACTGCAAAGTTAAATCTCGTGCATTATAGTTGACAACAGTTGTGTGTGTGTGTGTGTGTGTGTGTGTGTGTGTGTGTGTGTGTGTGTGTGTGTGTGTTTATCACACAAGGCTTTTAATTCTACGAACCCACAAATCCACAATATATTTAACTAAAAATATTTATGGGTTTAAATTATTTCAAAATGTTATCAAGATAGTTAACGATTTGGACTTGTGGAAAGGATTCAAAATATATGTTTTTAATACTGGAGAAGTGATAATTTTCTTCGAGTCCAGAAGTGTAAGTGTACAAAGTTTTGTTCAGATAAGACAGTGTAGAATTTAAAATATGCAGTTTCAAAAAGGAAGGGCGTGTCTTAAATTTTATAATGGCCTTTAGCTTGTTACCAGATCTTCAAACACAAATTTTCAACACTATTTTGCAAATCACACCATGATAATGCACTGATATCAATAGTCAAAGAAATCAGTTTATTATACTGTATCCGTTGTATGAAACATACTTGTTGTATTACTCCGCGGCCAAGTGTACAAGAGTGACAGACGACAGTGTCACTGCGCCCATGTGTTGTGCCATATTACATTCAAGCAAGTTGTATGCACAAGAGTAGCTTACCAGTAGGTTTTGTTCGTGGAATTGCTCACAGAGAAAGTGCTTCTTAGCACGGCAGGAGTATAGGCGACTACACTGCCTTATCGCAAATATGAGATATTATCAGGAAGACGATACTGCTGCTCATCTACTACATGACGTTTGACTTGAAGACCTCCATCCATCTCAACACGTAGTTGAATTCAATTCATTAACACAAAACTGTGAATCTAGTGGGGGTAGCTCAATTGACGTTTAATCTCGCAGCGCAAGTCTGTTACCACTGTATGTATGTGTAAAACTCTTGTGCAAAGATGACGTCATACAACGTTACAATAGAGGAACAGGTAGAGGTAGAGATAGGGTACAAACAAGGGGCTGTGCTCAGACTATTGCATGTCAGATCCCGAGAGGGTGGAGCAAAGGAGTGTTGGAACCCAGCAAGGGGTAGAAGCCAGCGTGCATTGAAAATAGTTTATCACGTTGCTAGGTATTGTAACGCGACCGTTGGAACACCCTGTAAAGCAGCTGGGAGCGGAAGACGGGGGAGGTCAATGTTAGCTACGCCCTCCCCTCGTTTGTCTTATAGTGGTAACAGGGACGACTGGGGAAAGAAAAATAATTGTGCGGTCTGTTTCTCTTCCACCTGGTTCCAGAAATTACGGGATCTTTCATCATCTGGAAACGTCTAGAAGACGGCGAGATGCTTATAAAAAGGGCTGCAGCTAGTCAGTGAGTCAGTCAGTCAGTTGGTTAGTGTGTGAGTGAGGACAGTTCTTGGTGTAAGAAGGCAGTGTTAGTCAGTGACGTGTTAATGAACGAAAGGATTGTGCAACGAGACGACTGTGTGGAATTGTGTACGTGCATCGGAACGGTAACGGACGGACTGGTGAATCGTAATTGGTGTATTACGTAACTTTGTGTAATTGGCAAGAGTTAAACTGTAAGTCGGTGGAAATAAAGCACATTTTGGAGTGGTGTAATTGGACTTTTTATTTCACGAACCCACAAAGTCACACTGGTGTCAGGAAGCGGGAAAACATCACCGAACATTACAACCATGGACGCGGCATTGGAAAAGATTTTGGAGAAAATGGTGGAAATGAAGACGGCCAACGACAACCTCACCGCCGAGTTGAAACAAATGAAGACGGCCAACGACAACCTCACCGCCGAGTTGAAACAAATGAAGACGGCAAATGAAAACCTCGCTGCAAAAATAGAAACGGCTAACAACAACTTGGCCACGACAATGACCTCAAAGATGGCCGAACTGACCACGGAAATGAAGGTGGCGAACGAGGCTCTCGCCGCCAAATTTCAAGAACAGTTGGCCGGCGTGAGGGATGACGTGACGGAGCTGGGCAAGCAGATGGGCCAAGTAGACGACCGCCTTAATGATTTAGAGGAAAAGGCCGACAACATCGCAAAACCCCTCACCCGCCTGACGGAGGAAAACCGGCCTTATGTGTGGACGGAGGACGCCGAAGACGCTTTCCAGCACCCGAGGGGGACCCTGTGCAGTGCTTCAATGTTGGGTTTCCCACAACCGGGTGGCGCCTTCATTGTGGACACCGACGCCAGCGACCATTGCATTGGAGGTGTCCTATCGCAGATCCAGGACGGCCACGAGCACACAAGAGTGGAAGAGGAGGAGCGTGCCGCAGCAGTCCGAGTAGTTGTGGCAGTGCCTGCTGAAGGCTGGGATAGCGCAGGCCTGAGGAGGGAGCAGCTGGCGGACGCAGACTTGGGGCCACTCTTGAGGGAAGTGGACGCAGGGACGAGACCAACCTGGGAGGACATCGCACCGAGGAGCGCCACCTACAAGTCGCACTGGGCCCAATGGGACTCGTTGAAGACCAGAGAGGGCGTGCTGTTCCAGGTATGTGAGTCACCCGATGGGAAGGCGCAGAGAGAACAGTTGGTACTTCCCCGGAGCAAGGTCCCGGAAGTTTTGGAGGAAGAGCACGCCGGTACTTCAGGAGGACACCTGGGAGCGAACCGAATGATTCGCAAACTACGGCAGCGCTACTTCTGGCTGAGACTCCGAGCGGATGCTGGTGGTACACCTGGACCGCCTCGCACGCTACGTTGGGGCTGTTCGGGGCGAACAGCTTTGAGAAGGGAGCAGTGTAACGCGACCGTTGGAACACCCTGTAAAGCAGCTGGGAGCGGAAGACGGGGGAGGTCAATGTTAGCTACGCCCTCCCCTCGTTTGTCTTATAGTGGTGACAGGGACGACTGGGGAAAGAAAAATAATTGTGCGGTCTGTTTCTCTTCCACCTGGTTCCAGAAATTACGGGATCTTTCATCATCTGGAAACGTCTAGAAGACGGCGAGATGCTTATAAAAAGGGCTGCAGCTAGTCAGTGAGTCAGTCAGTCAGTTGGTTAGTGTGTGAGTGAGGACAGTTCTTGGTGTAAGAAGGCAGTGTTAGTCAGTGACGTGTTAATGAACGAAAGGATTGTGCAACGAGAAGACTGTGTGGAATTGTGTACGTGCATCGGAACGGTAACGGACGGACTGGTGAATCGTAATTGGTGTATTACGTAACTTTGTGTAATTGGCAAGAGTTAAACTGTAAGTCGGTGGAAATAAAGCACATTTTGGAGTGGTGTAATTGGACTTTTTATTTCACGAACCCACAAAGTCACAGTATCTTCGTGCAGCAGCTAGACTCGTGGGTTTTCAAACACCCCTCCTAATCTACGATCCGCTGTAGTGTCGTTCTTGGCTCTTCCGACCCTGAAAGATTAAACTGAATAATTCTGAAACGAAATTGAGGTACAGTATACCTAGTGGTCAGGTAAAACCTTGAAAAAATATTTGGTCAGATTGGTTGGTCATTGGAATCGATAGCGGCACGCTCCTAGGATCCGAACCCCAAACTTAATTACCCTTCTTCTTAATCTCTGAAGGCATCAACACAGACAATGCTTTTGTGTGGCTATTGATATCAATAGCCATCATCATCATAATCATCATAATCATCATCATAATCACCTTCATAACTGGCGATAGTCCAACAAGGACACCAACCTACATAAGGATCACCTCTTCACAGTGAGGCTCAGTGATCCTTTTGCTAAGGTCTCAAGACTACTACACCGCTAGCAAAAGTTGAAGGCATATGAGCGCTGGCCAATGCTCAAGCGAAGCGCTATTGACAACCGTGGTGGGTGTAGCGGCAGAGGTACTGTACATAGAACGTTTTGGACGCCAGCAAAGGTTCTACCTATTTTTCCCGTAATTAAACAGCACATTAAATATTACTAAAATATTAAAGTCTTGCCTTGACACACGTCACAGCAGTGGCACAGCAAGCACGGTTTCCAATCCAGTAACTTGCTTTCCAACTTCGGGGCTCTCTCCCGGAGATTGAAGTACAGGCACGCTCCCTTTTCTAAGCATGAAGCTGCATCACTACAAATTCGTGACACTGTATATGCACTACCTACACCACAAGCTTCTACAGTTAATTGCTGGCCTTTCGAAAAATCTACACTTGCCCTATATTCTGGAAACGGGAGCTTTCATAAAAACTTTTTCATATTAAATATCATTTTTCTACCCTGAGAATGAATCACCTCACGCTTGTTGATCGGAAAATCATTTGTCCCAGCTTCGAGGGCCATGTTCACGCATTCGGATTACAAACACTCGAGAAAATATGTGTATAATAATGATGATGGTGATGATGATGATGACGACGATGATGATGATGGTGATGGTGATGATGATAACAATAACAATAATAACAATGATGATGCTGAGTTTTTGTAATTTTACGTCATCCAACGTTGTCATATTGGACGGTGAATGAAATGAGTGAAATGATGCTCAAATGTGTCCAGGGTCCAAGGAGCTTAGAGCTACCCGACATTCGCCTTTAAGGATAAGGGAAACCCCGGAAAAAATCTTATCCAGGTTAACTCAACCTGACCGATATTCGAACTCGGGACCTCTTGAACGTGAGTCAGACACGCTACCATCTACGCTACTGAGGCGGGCATGATGTTCATGATAATAATAATTTAATATAATATTAGCAATATTTCAGCTCGATCTGTTTCAAACTGCGTGCACTAGGCGAACTGTTTATTTATGCTTGAGATAAGTGGTGTCAGGAGGGAATGGTGCTTATTTTCAGGCTTATCTGTTTTGAATGAATGGATGTTGGGTAACCATAACCATATCAAAGATAAAACGTGCATCGCTCGTGTTCTAAGTGTTGTAGAGTTCGGATATTTGTATGGCATGAACAGAAAATAAAATTCTTGCTTATTATGAGATCGTCATCTGTCGTTTTCAAATATTAATATTCGAGCATAATTAATAAGATACTGTTTTCAGTTCAGGCGCGTGAGATGCCTGCACCACATTCGGCAGCGCTGCTAGGCGGGGCAAGCTTGAAATTCGCTGGAGCCTGCAGTACGGCCCGCCTCCATATGCCTTTAACTTCTGCGAGGATTATACATATATATATCCTTGATGTGCTGAAACCGGTTTGCTTGATATTGTGACTTTGTGGGTTCGTGAAATGAAAAGTCCAATTTCACCACTCAAAAATGTTCTTTATTTCCACCGACTTACAGTTTAACACTTGCCAATTACACAGTATTACGTGCTGCACACAATTACAATTCACCAGTTCGTCCGTTACAATTTCACTTGTACTCGCGACTACGTAAACTCCGATGCACGTACACAGTCTCGTTCGTTAACACGGCGCTCCTTTCCACGCACGTCACTGACTAACACTGACTGCCTGTCTCTCTGAAACCCTTTTTATAGGAATGTCACCGTTCTTCTAGAAGTCTCTGGTTTCCCCCACGAAAGTTCCGGAGGGCAGAAGAAGGGGAGAGAAGCGCCTAGGGACAAGCGACTTTTCCCTAACCACCCCTCAGTTAGTGACAGAGACTAATGGGCGGCGTGGCTGGTTTCCTCAAAGCTGTGGGCCTCATGCCTACCGCTAATTGGGTGACACTGCTCCCTCCTCAAAGCTGGTCGTCCCGAACAGCACCATCGTAGCGGGCTAGTCGATCCAGGTGTACCACCAACATCTTTCCTCGGGGAACCTTCTGGATGCGGTAGACCACGTCGTTAATCCTCTTCACAACCCGGTACGGTCCTTGCCATGGCTGCTGGAGCTTTGGGCAGCGTCCCTTGGTCCGGGTAGGACGGTACAACCAGACTAGGTCACCTTGCTGGAACCCTTGGCTGTTGGCTTGCCTGTCATACCTGGTCTTCATGCGGTCGCTCGCCTTCTGGATGTTCTGGCGAGCCATCTCGTGCATGTCGTGGAGATGGTCCACCAAGTTCTCCACATACGCGGTCGCTGGCTGTTTCGCTTCCGGAGGGCTTCCAAAAGCCAGGTCACAAGGGAGGCGTAACTCTCGGCCGAACATTAAGCTGGCTGGCGTCATCCCAGTTGTGTCGTGTGTAGACGAGCGATAGGCCAGCAAGAACAGTGGCACCTTGACGTCCCAGTCTCGCTGATGGCTGGCCACGACCTTCCTCAGGTGTTCCTCTAAGGTCTTGATGTACCTTTCGACCATGCCATCCGATTGGGGATGTAGAGGCGTAGTGCGAGTCTTGTTCACCCCAAGCCTTTGTAGTGCCTCCTTCATTAGGTTGGACTCAAAGTTGGTACCCTGGTCACTGTGTAGCTCTAACGGCACCCCAAATCGACAGAATACTTGCTCCACGAGGCAGTCTGTGACTGTCTTTGCCTCTTGGTTTGGGATGGCATACACCTCCGGCCACTTGGTGAAGTAGTCCACGACCACCATTAGGTACTTGTTGCCTCGGTCGGAAACTGGGAACGGTCCAGCAATGTCAACGGCGATCCGTTCGAATGGCGCTCCGACGTTGTACTGCTGCATGCGACCCCGGCTCCTAGTCTGAGGGCCACGACTCGCCGCGCACACGTTACACTGACGGCACCATCTCTCAGCATCTGCTCGGAGTCTCAGCCAGTAGTAGCGCTGCCGTAGTTTGTCAATCGTTCGGTTCGCTCCCAGGTGTCCTCCCGAAGTACCGGCGTGCACTTCCTCCAGGACTTCCGGGACCCTACTCCGGGGAAGTACCAACTGCTCTCTCTGCGTCTTCCCATCGGGTGATTCCCATACCCGGAACAGCGCGCCCTCTCTGGTCTTCAACGAGTCCCATTGGGCCCAGTACGACTTGTAGGTGGCGCTCCTCGGTGCGATGTCCTCCCAGGTTGGTCTCATCCCTGCCTCCACCTCCCTCAAGAGTGGCCCCAAGTCTGCGTCCGCCAGCTGCTCCCTCCTCAGGCCTGCGTTATCCCAGCCTTCAGCAGGCACTGCCACAACTACTCGGACTGCTGCGGCACGCTCCTTCTCTTCCACTCTTGTGCACTGGCCGCACTCTTCTGGACAGGGTCTTCGGGACATGGCGTCTGCGTTACCGTGGCTCTTCCCTCTACGATGTTCCGAGGTGAAGTCGTACTCCTGCAGCCTCTGGACCCAACGTGCTGTCTGGCCTTCCAGGTTCTTAAAGGTCAATAGCCAGGTTAGGGCGGAATGGTCAGTCCTCAGGTGGAATGGCTGACCGTACAGGTACTTGTGGAAGTGCCCCAATGTCTTTACTACCGCCAGTAACTCCCGTCGGGTGACGCAGTAGTTCTTCTCTGCCTTGGATAGCGTCTTGCTGTAATAGGCTATCACCCGCTCATGGCCGTCCTGGATCTGCGACAGGACACCTCCAATGCAATGGTCGCTGGCGTCGGTGTCCACAATGAAGGCGCCACCCAGTTGTGGGAAACCCAAAATTGGAGCACTGCACAGGGTCTCCTTTAGGTGCTGGAAAGCGTTTTCGGCGTCCTCTGTCCACACATAAGGCCAGTGTTCCTCCGTCAGGCGGGTGAGGGGTTTTGCGATGTTGGAGAACCCCTTTATGAAGCGGCGGTAATAACTGCACAGCCCCAGGAAACTGCGCAACTCTTTCCTATCCTTTGGGCGAGGCCAATCTCTCACAGCCTGTGTCTTCTCCGGGTCTGTGGCCACTCCGGTTGCCGAGACTATGTGGCCCAAGTAGTTAACTTCCTTGCGGAAGAGCTGGCACTTCTTCGCGTTCAGCTTCAAGTTGGTCGCTTGCAGTCTCTGTAGCACCTTACTCAGGTTCTCGAGGTGATCTTCAAAAGTCTTCCCGACGATGATGATGTCGTCCAGGTATAGCAGGCAGGCATCGTAAGTCAGCGCTCTCATCACTGACTCCATAAGGCGCTGGAAGGTAGCTGGTGCGTTGCAGAGGCCAAAGGGCATAACCGTGAACTGCCAGAGCCCTTGGCCCGTCGAGAATGCAGTCTTCTCCTTGTCTCTCGGGTCTAGAGCTACCTGACAGTAGCCCGACTTCAGGTCCAGGGTCGAGAACCACTGTGCACCAGCTAGCGTGTCCAGGGTGTCGTCAATCCGGGGTAAGGGAAAACAGTCCTTCCGGGTGACGGCGTTCAACTTTCTGTAGTCTACGCAGAAGCGCAGCTCGCCGTTCTTCTTTGTCACCAAGACTACAGGGGAACACCAAGGGCTGTCAGACTCTTCTATCACTCCCCTGGATCTCATGTCCTCCAGCATGTCTCGTACCGCCCCTTGCTTCGCCAGCGGAACGCGTCTATGTGGTTGCCGAATAGGCCGGGCGTCCCCGGTGTCGATGCGGTGAAGCACTTTGTCCGTGCGGCCGTAGTCACTATCACCTTGGCTGAAGACGCGCTGATACCGCCTTAGCAGTTGTCGAACCTTCTCCAGCTGTTCTGTGGTCAGGTGGTCGGCCGCCCTCTCCACCAAGCCTTCTAGCCGGGGCCCCAGGTGTTGCTTCGGCGCCGGTTCCTGTGTCTCGTCGATAGCTGTTACGCTCACCACGGGCTCGCACATTCCAAACTCCGTCCCGGCCTGGACGTCGTGATCGGCGTCCGTAGGATTTAGCAGTCTCACGGGCACCTCCTCTCGGCACGGCAGCAATGCCCTGGCTACACACAGTCCGTTTACAGGCGTCTTCTGGTCCAGCATCATGTTCCTGGTTCTCTGGCCCTCCAGTCGCGCCGTCACCACCACCTCGCTCCTCGCGGGGACAACCACGTCTTCGTCCAAGACGACCCTGCAAATTCCAAGGCGCTCTTCGGGTTGACGGAGTATAACCTCTTCTCCGTTAAGCCGCAGGACCTTCTTGCCGACGTCGACCGTCGCCTCGTGGCTCCTGAGGGCATCCAGTCCCAGAATCACCTCCTCAGCCACCTTCGCGACGAACACCCACAGACGCACGGTACTCCGTCCCAAGTTCAGCTCCAGCAGGGCCTCCCTCTCCACAGGCAAGGTGTCGCCCGATGCCGTGACAAGCTGGTATGGCCGGCTTGGCTTCCTTGTCGGCAAACCGTTCGCCACGTCAGGTCTGATGATGGTCACGGCCGCCCCGGTGTCCACCAGCACGCGGCACGGCTTTCCTCTTATCCAACCGTCCGCGATGAGGCTGTCATCCATACGCCGGCTGACGGCGCGCAGTGTCACTCGAGGGGATGGTGGTGATGGCGCCGACGTGCCCCTCTCCACGACGGCCCTTACTCGTTTTCCGGCTGCTCTTCCTGGTGTGGGCAGTCTCTCTGCAGGTGTCCGGGCTGTCCACACCCCCAACACAGGCCACTAGGTGTTCGCCGGCGTCCCTCAGCTGGTCTTCTGTCTCCGGCGTAGCGGACACTCCTCGTTCTCGACGTCGGGATGGATGTTATTTTGGCCGCCTCCATCCTTAATGCCGCTGTCAGCGCCTCGTGGATGGTTTTATATTCCCCGAGCATTAGGCGCTGACGAATCTCCGTGTCCCGTACTCCGTCGACAAAATTGTAGGCGGCTTCCCGGGATACGAACTCCAGTGGTAGGTCAACCAAGGCCTTGCTAGCCAGCTGCTCGATCGCAATGGCGAACTCTTGCAGCGTCTCCCCCGGCTGCTGTGACCTTGCCTTTAGCTGGCTGCGGTATGCTGCGGCTAAGCGGTGGTTCCCGAAGCGACCCTCCAGGGCTTCCCAGATGTCCTTGGGCGCCGCCGTCGTCTGCACCGCGTTTAGGACTTCCGCGGCTCTTCCCTGGAGGCTGGCTATTAACTGTGTGGCCTCCTCCTCCAGCGACCATCCGTTGTGCCTGGCCACTGTGTCGAACTGGCGGCGGAAGACCTCAAACGTTGACGCGCCGTCATACTTGGGAGGTTTGACGCGCGCAGATGTTGTGTCGCGTCCCGGCGCGTCGGCCTTTAAATCCTTCAGCTTCCTGCCGACGACGTCCTCCACCATGGCGTTCAGGGACTTCACGCTGCTGTCGGCTTTTCCTTCCAGCTCATTAACGCGGCTCGCCAGGTCTTCGACGCGCTCGCCTAACTCTGTGACGTCCTCTTTTACGCCGGCCAACTGTTCTTCAAACTTTGCGGCGAGAGCCTCGTTTGCCGCCTTCATTTCCGTGGCCAGCCTGCCGTTCGCTGCTCTCATTTCTGTGGTTAACTCGGCCTTCATTTCTTCCATCTTCTCGGTGATGTTGTCGTTGGCCGTCTTCATTTGTTTCAGTTCCGCGGTGATGTTGTCGTTGGCCGTCTTCATTTGTTTCAACTCGGCGGTGAGGTTGTTGTTTGCCGCTTCTGTTTTTGCAGCGAGGCTTTCATTTGCCGTCTTCATTTCTGTCAGTTCCGCCTTCATTTCCATCATCTTCTCCAAAATTTTCTCCAATGCCTCGTCCATGGTCGTAATGTTCGGTGATGTTATCTTCCCGCTTCCTGACACCAGTTGTGACTTTGTGGGTTCGTGAAATGAAAAGTCCAATTTCACCACTCAAAAATGTTCTTTATTTCCACCGACTTACAGTTTAACACTTGCCAATTACACAGTATTACGTGCTGCACACAATTACAATTCACCAGTTCGTCCGTTACAATTTCACTTGTACTCGCGACTACGTAAACTCCGATGCACGTACACAGTCTCGTTCGTTAACACGGCGCTCCTTTCCACGCACGTCACTGACTAACACTGACTGCCTGTCTCTCTGAAACCCTTTTTATAGGAATGTCACCGTTCTTCTAGAAGTCTCTGGTTTCCCCCACGAAAGTTCCGGAGGGCAGAAGAAGGGGAGAGAAGCGCCTAGGGACAAGCGACTTTTCCCTAACCACCCCTCAGTTAGTGACAGAGACTAATGGGAGGCGTGGCTGGTTTCCTCACAGCTGTGGGCCTCATGCCTACCGCTAATTGGGTGACAATATTTATCAATATACTGCATGAGAGGATCCATTCCAGGTTTTTGAAGGATGTCCTTATTTTGATGACAATTTCGTATAAACTGCTCTCCGGGGCCAAACCGGCATTTCACTGGCGCTAATTATCTTTTCATCACACTTTCTTAAGTTCAAACTTCGCTACAGGTCCTACAACAGTCGCAGCCAAATCGCTTGCTGCGGTGCATATGCTGGGCTACAAGCACTGTGTTGTCAGTTGGCAGAGCCTGTCCTACTATGTCTTTTATAGGTGAGTGAAGGTAAGTTTTTGGACTAGGGGATATTTCATTATATCGATAACAATTCCAGCAGATTTATTCAGCTTAAGTATAATTTGCAACATACTTAGATGATAAAAAGGGAGTTTTACATCCAAGTCGATTAAATTCATTAAAACTTTCTAACATATTCTCAATATTTTGCTACCCACAATTTCTTTATAATTTATTACTTTCGATTTCACCAAGAATATGTTCATGTAGGATTCATTAGCTCTAACTGTTAAATGATAGATTGATCGTTGAATCTCAGGTTTCGAAATGTTAGCAAGACCGTATCATACACACGAAAAGAAAGGAAAAAAAAGAAAATTGGGCTTCCAGATGTGAATCACAATACATGACCGTACATAAAGTCACTAATTTCATAAAAATACCGACTAACAGAGGTATTAATAACTAATTTTCTCTACATACGAGGGCTGTTCACTAAAGAATTATCTTAATTCTTTACGGTGCTAATTTTTCGCACTAAAATTCAACCTTAGTGCTTAATGTGAAACAAACACGCCGTAGTAGTTTCATTGTTGGTACTCCTGGTTCCCGCCTGTGAGAACCAGGCAAATTCAGACATGTTCAGTGTCGCCTACCGCTGCAATGGGTGTAACATGCAGTTAAAGTTGATGTTAGAGGAAGATCCGGAGTTTCTTTCAAACGTAATCACTGCTGATGAAACGTGGCTATATCATTTTTATCCTGAGAGCAAACAGCAAAGCTCAGACTGGAAATATTCTTTATCACCAACCCCTAAAGAAGCAAAAGTGGTTGCTTCTGCTGGGAAGTTATGGTCGGTCATCTCCTTCTTTGATATTCATGTAATGGTTTATCAGCATGTTGTACCTGCACACACATCAGTAACTGGACAATACTACAGGGATGTCCTGAAAACGTTGCAAGTCCATATCAGGCGCAAAAGACCACATTTCCGTGAAGCAGGCTGGATGCTGCACCACGATAATGCGCGGCCGCTTATTGCAATGTTATTGCTGCATATCTTACAAACATCAACGTCAAGTGCATCCTTCACCCTCTCCATAGTCCGGATTTAGTCCCATGTGACTTTTTTCTATTCCCTAACTTGAAGAAACGCCTTCGTGGGAGGCATTATCCATCATCAGAAGCAGTGGGGAGGCTGTGGAGGCGATTTTGAAGGATCTCTCAAAAAATTGTTTCCAGCATGTCTTCGAAGACTGGCAGAAACGTTGGGAAAGGTGCATCGTATTCAGCGGAGGCTATTTTGAGAATGACCATCAAAATTTTGAGGATTTGTAAAGGAACGTTGTCAAAAAAAATTGCGATCATTTTTTATTGAACAGTATAATGCAACAACGCGCTGATTGGTGCAGGAATAAATACTGTCGCGGCATCGGGCATAAAAGTTTCGGCGCAAATAGATAACAGATGGATAGTGTTTCACGGTAATAAAGAGCTTGCATAAGCAGTTAAAGATAGCGAAAAATAAAGGTCTGTCGAAGCAAACAAACTGAGATAAATGGAAATTTCTGGTTGACGTCTTGGATTGATGGAGATTATTCGGTTTCTTTATTGTTCCGGAAATATCTAGAATTTATCAATGAGGTATTTAAGAAGGCGACGACTCGCTAAGAGGAGTCGTAAAATCGTAAGCAGTAAACAGCTGTAGAGTGTTGTAACGAGAGTTAACAGTATATTTCTACGGAAATAAAGAACATTTGGAATATGTGCAACTCGGACCTTTAATTCTACGAACCCACAAAGTCACAATACTCTGGGAAAATTATAAAATGCATTTCAGATTTGGATAGGAGGTTTTTAATTAATGATTAATCTTGGATTTATTATTGTGATGCTGAAAGGAAAAGTCAATCGACTCAATAGACCTTTCCAAATAATCTAAACCCAAAAATCCGAAAAATTCGCAGTGCTGATAAGGAAAATATTGCCAGTTTATTTTCTAATGTAGACAATTTTCCTATTACAAAATTGAAAATAAACGTATCGTTACTGCCGATTAATATAAAAATGTATTTTTGATAAAGCTCATGAAAAAATTTCCAATGCACCACTGCATACCAAACCAAGAACCGAGTATCTGGATACTCTAAAAGTGAGTAACACAGCACCTTGACCTAACACCTTATGATTTCTTTTCGTTTCCAAATTTTAAACATTTCTAATAACCTTTGTTACATTGAAGTACTTAAGCGTTATACAATCCAGGTTTCTAAATTGCCTAAGGAACAATATCATACTGCTTTAGAAACTGGTTTCATCGAATGCTAAAAGTATTGATTTTAAAGCGAAATACTTTGAACAACAGCAAACTCGTGTATATTTTTTTTAAAAGTAACACTCGTTTAATTTAATCAAACATTTTTGTGTCCTCTTCGAAGTAATATTGAAAACACAGTCCCTCTTATGAAACTACAGTTCCTTTACCAGCTGCATCATCAAGTCCATTTGATCTTACTTGTAACTATTTAGTTGTCTTCAGATTTAGTAAACTAGATCTGACTATACAGGAAAATAGTGTCTTCCAAGTGCTTTATGCTCATACTCTCTAGTCGCAATTTCATAACAAATTTAGGGGATGGTGAAGAGATGTTGGACTCAGAAAGGCAACTGCACGCACCTATTGAAGTTTATTGGGTTTTAGTTTGAAGCACAAATTCCCTCTTGAAAGGCTCTAAGTAAATCTTAATTTAAAATTTCAATATGCTATCCCTAAAATCAGTCCGCTCATTTATCATTTGTTTGCCTATACAGTTCCACTTCAGGACTGGCCCAGAAAAAATTAGATGAGTGAAAAAACACTTGCTCACTTAATACACATAAGAATAATCTGTAGCACGACAGCCTTTGTGGGCAAATGCCAGCCAATCGGACAGTCCAGCTCATATTTTCAAGGGTAGACGACCATTCATCGACATAGAGTCAGCTCAAAGCTTCTCCCAGCTTCAATGTTGACTTTCATGTGCTACAGAAAACTATCGAAGCTGTTCTAACACATCGCGATACTGATTGGGCAAATATCCTATATATAGGCCGCAGTATCCGTGGGCCGTATTAATAGATATCACTTTGGTCTAGACTATCTTCTGACTAACTTGATCCGGAACAAAGCCGGTCTAACTTTTTGGTACCCATAGACGATAAAAAGGCCCGGATCAGGTAAAGTCGTGGACCAGCACGGAGCAAATGTTACACGACGTAGAAAGGTTCTTCTGCGTATGAGCAGTTCCATAGAGTGCTAAACAAACCACACTGCACCTAGAAGTTAATAAATCTCTGTGGTAGTTTCGCAGCTATTTCTTAATCATTCTTACGGTTGCTGCTGCTGTTTGGGGTTCGGTGACAAAGTTTGATGTGCTGTGAATATGGATAAGATGAAGCAGCGTGGCATCAATTGGTCCGAGGAAGACCAATGTTTTCTCTAGTCCAAAAAGAATGAACATTATAGTTGGTGCAGATTGACGTTGTAAGAGAATTTAAGCGATAAAAGAGCGTGTATTTCTAAAACGCGCAACTTTTCCTTCGTAGTTTACAGTTTTACCAAAGCGTTTACTGTGACCGGTTACTAACAGTCCATAGCGCCTAAAGACCGTGCTTATGAAACCTCTGAACTGCTTTGAATTTTCTTAGGTGCTAAAACACCCAAGGTGGGCTGACGACTCTTTATATGGCATTTATGTTTGGATGTTTCTGATTAAACACTTTGTATTGAATACATAGTAATAGTTTACCATTCCGTCTCTAGATAGCAGCACTAAGCTGTGCCGCAGGATGTGAACGCAGTTTTAGGGTAAAAGCTGCCAACAACGATCACATTGGCAAAAACAAGTCATTATACTGGATAAGGAAGAAAGAGGGCATTTAAATGGCCACACCCTGAAAATTTAAACCCGGCGTTAGACCTTTAAAAATGGCGGGAATAAAAACGCTTACCATAATTCAATAAAGGAAGGTTCGGGGAACATTTGTATGCGTAAATCTAAAAATTGCAATTTTTGAGACTTTTGGGCTATTTTTCAGTCCCAGTGTCCCTTAAAGGTTTCATTTCTGGTTTGAGTGATGTTAGAATTGTTATTACTATGTCTAAAGTGAGGCATAGTACGCAGCCGCAGAAATACTGATTACTTCCCCATGAACAGCTGTTAACGTGTGACACAGTTTAATCTAAAAGCATTAAAACAAAACATTGGTAACATTAAAAAAGAAACTTGCATTTATCATGAAGTATTTAACATTAGGTGCCTCATTTATAAATGTTCTCAGCTCTTCAGGTGTAAATGATCTGACTTTTTTCTCTGTATATCCTTCTGATTTGTGTTTTAGTAAGCTGTTTAGCTTTGAGTATTTAGATAAGTCAGCTTGGTGCCTAATATTGAGTGATGATTTCAAAATAGAAAGTGAGTCTACGAGGTCGATGATTTCATATTTTGATACAATTCTTCGAAATACGCTAGGAATAGATTTTCTGAGAACTAAATTATATCTTTTGGTATTCTCCAATCCATGAATTGTGAATAAAATTGCTCGTACATCTTTATTGACTTTTGTGGCACATTGGTAACATTGATTGATTTTCCAGTAATTTCTGGGGGTATAAGTTCAATGTCACTGTTATTATTATGTGTTTCAAATGGGAAGGTGTTTGTTCTTGAGCACTACTAGGTGAGCAACCAATCGGAGCCCTGCGGTGTTGTCGTATTGCATTCCCCCTAAGTGGTGTGTGAGGAGCGTCAACTTAATCAATCTGTATGAAATACTATTCGCGCTAAGACAAAAATTCAGATTTCGCCGAAACTGATCCATGTGGAAGGTAGAGAGTAATGTATCTAACATAACCATGATAACCCCATATTTTTAGCTCAAATAGTTTTTCTAATACAAATAAATAAACTACTATTACCTGCATTATAACAATGAATCGTGTACAATAAATGCATGCGTGTACGTATATTTGTAATTACTCAGAACTTAAACATAAACGATTTACATGACGTGATAAAATAATTACTTTGAATAAGGCAATTCGAGCGAGAGGAAACAATAAATTTCGTGCTGCCCTGGCAGAACGTGTCTGGTCACATTATATGTTTGTTTATGAATCGTTCGTAATCTCTATATACCCTAGAGAGTTCAAAGTGTTTGGTGTGTATGTATGTAAATATACTTTTAATTACTCAGAACAGAAATTTAAAATACTGACATGGCGTGATAAAAGAATTACTGTGAATAAGTCAAGGCGTTAATTCGAGAAAGAGCAAACACTTCATTTCCTGTTAGCCTGTGGACTGCTGTATTTTTATGTTAATGAATGAATGCTGGATAAGAAGTGTTTATTTACTCTGGAGAGTTCAGATCAATATCATTAAGTTGTTCTTTACACAACAGTAGAGTAAGAGTTAAATAGTGCAATGTCTCCTTGCGGCGAATTTAGTGGCGAGTCAAAAAGGCAGGTATTGAGAAGTCAGGCTCGAAGTATTATTTTTAAGATGTACACGTTCATCAAACTTTTTTCGGAAACAGAAACTAAAAATGAGTTATTGCAAAGAGTACTTCCGTTTAAAAACACGGAAAAAGTGTATCAGCTGGATCAACTTGTAATTGAAATGGTACACGAGGTAATACGCCTCCCACCTTACCTACCACTGCCAATATAATCCAATTGA
Source organism: Mantis religiosa (assembly GCA_030765055.1). NCBI lineage: Eukaryota > Metazoa > Arthropoda > Insecta > Mantodea > Mantidae > Mantis > Mantis religiosa. The sequence goes on along the minus strand of CM060950.1, from coordinate 8,804,920 downwards.
GTTGGTGTGGGCTCAAAAAAAAGGGGAGTTGCAGACAGAAATAATACTTTTAAACTGACGAACGTTAAACGACCTGTTCACGAAGAAATTGACAAGGTGACACAACAGGACTGGGAAAACTGCGTGAGGCATGCAGATTTTAAGAAATAAAAATTGTAAGTGACGAGATTTTGGAACTTATAATCATAAATTTGTAAGACCCTGAAGATGAAGACAGTGACAATGACGAATTATCTCTTAACGGAAGTGACATTCACAGCTATACGGATGAGCCACTGGCAGTTCCATTGGATTAGAAAAACAGGTAATTCATAAACTATAATTATAGTTACAGTATTTTAAAATATACATAATTTGCGAAAATGCTTTATCCAATTATGATTTTGGCAACTACATCATTGTAAATGTTTGTAAAATATAATTTGCTTACCCTTACGTCTGCGCCAAGCAGACCTGCACGTTGTATGAGTGCGAGAGAGAGAGGGAAATATAAAAGGAGTGGGGTAACAAGCTGGCAACGCTGAGTGTGATACGGCATCTGATTAGCTGGACTCCAGAACCCTTCCTATTTGAAACACATAATAGATAAGTCAATTTGGTGCCTAACATTGAGTGTTGATTTCTGAATAGAAAGTGACACCATAAGGTCGATGATTTCATATTTTGAGACAATAATTGGAAATGCGCTAGGAACACATTTTCTGAGAACTAATTATACCGTTTGGTATTCTCCGTTTGGTACTGTGAATAAAATTTCTCGTACATCTTTATTGACTTTTGTATTTTTTTTTTTTTTTCGAAAATGGCGCCAGTAGTGTTGTCGATCGAAACGAGAATAATCGATACTTGCGCTTTCAATATGTTACGTGGTGACTTCTGATTGGTTGAATACCAATACGTTAATGAACAGGTGTACTTTAATGAGGCTTATTAAAGTACTGTTACCAGTCATATAAATACTAAAGTTTGGCATGTGTGTGTAGTGTTTAACGCCCGCTTTTACTACATACGGCACCGCAGGCGGTGACACTGATGGTACATGAGATGAAGATGGAGCACCGGTGGAATGAGATGGCGGGTGAAACCGGAGGTCCCGGAGAATACCCGCCCTAGTGCCGTGTTGTCCACCACAAATCTCACTTTGCGGTCGCCTGGGATCGAACCCGGGCCGCCTTGGTGAGAGCTAAGCGGTCTAACCACTGAGCCACGGCGCGGCCAAAGTTTGGCATGATCGAGCATAAAATTGCATTGTTTAAATGAGTAAATCCTTCTTGAATTATACCTCCATAGTCGACTTTTGGCGTTCTTCTGTCACAATTTCAGTTTATTTAATGGGTCGAATTGCACGTGTTTGTATTCCATTGGCAAATTGCCTTACTCGATGAACAAAGAGTCGAAACTACTGAATGTTCAGAGCGCCATCGCATTCTGTGTAGAACGTCAGAGACAGTTGTGATTTTTTGTTTTGTGGAAACACTTGAAGAGCAAGATGTATGAAACAAACCCACGCGTGAAACAAGAACTGAAGGACAACATTAGCAGTGAATGGCCCTGGTCGATACTGCTACTTAACGCCGGAGGTACCTGGATACACGAGGGTGGTCTGAAAGTTTCCGACCTAATAAAGATACAAGATATTTTTTCAGAATTTTTTTTCAACATAGTCTCCTTGTAACTCTACACACTTCTCCTAGGGATACTCCCATCTCTGTAACACGTACAAATAGTACTCGGCGTTTTTCTCTGCAAAATAATTGTTCACGAAGGTGATTGTCCCTTCATTTTACGAAAATATGTCCTTCGAGCGCAATTTTCACACGAGAGGAAAAAAAGAAGTTGCGTTTGGCTAGATCTAGTGAGTAAGGTGGCTGGTCAAGCAGTTCAAACCGTATTTCGTGAATTTTCGCCATTGCAACCGCTGAGGTGTGAGACGGTGCCTTGTCTTGGTGAAAAAGGATTTTCTTTTTCTGCAAATGTGGCCGTTTTTCCGCAAGTTCTGCCTTGAGTTTCTCAAGTAATGATGCGTAGTATTTTCCTGTAATGGTTTTTTCTTTTGGAAGATAATCGATTAAAATAACTGCATCACTATCCCAAAACAATAGTCGCCATCACTATCCCAGCAAAAAAAAAAAAAACAGTTTTTGCTTTTTTTCAGCCGGTGCCCCCTTTGCAGTCCACTGTCTGGACTGTACTTTTCTTTCGGGCGTATAATAGTGTATCCAAGTTTCATCTACAGAAATTAATCGGTGCCTAAACTGCGCCAACAGAGCGCTGGAAATGTTCATTCGAACACGTTTTTGGTCTAACGTGAGCAAACACCGCACCCAACGCGCGGACAGCTTTCTCATGTCTAAATGTTGATTATGTGACACTTTCTTTTGATGTAAATTAATTGTTCTTTCACACTAGCCGTGTGTAAGACGCGCTATGCAACGGTAGAGCCAGACTGAAAAATTCAATGCCCTAGCCGGGACCTGAACCACGGATCTTATGGCCTGCGTCAAGTCGCTCTAACCATTGATCTACTATGGCCAAAGTGCCAACTTGACACTAAATTCTCCAGCTGACTCGTGTTTCTCCCGGTAAAGCACTTAGGAGTTCTCATAACCGCATGAGACAACTACCTTAATGGTGACTTACTATGCTGTAAGTACTTTAAGGCCCGGGCTTCTTAGTTCGGACCACTATTAGGTACAATTAATGAAAATTAATTCTTATTTCACACTAGCCGTGTGTAGGACGCATTATGAAAGGGTAGAGCCAGACCGAAAAATTCAATGCCCCTTTCACTTTCTTTTGACATGTTCATAGACTCTGCTATCCCTCTCACTTTAATTCGGCGGTCATCTAGCACCATTTGGTGAACTTTGGCGATGTTTTCGTCGGTAGTTGCAGTTTTTGGACGTCCCGAATGTTCATCCTCTCCCAAGCTCTAACGACCACGTTTAAATTCAGCTTCCCAAAATTTCACTGTGGCAAATGATGGTGCTGAGTCCCCATACACAGAATCCAACTCATCTTTGGTTTGCGTAGCCGTATTGCCCTTCAAAAACAAATATTTAGTGACAGCTCGATACTCCACTTTGTCCATCTTCATAAAAACACGCAAACGATTGTTACATAACAACTGAGCGTCCAAAATGGCTGAAACTTTGGTGAGTAACCGTCAACAGACGAACAGCGAAATTGACTAGCTTTTATTTACGAATGCTGCTATCTTCATGTTACGGTCGGAAACTTTTCAGACCACCCTCGTAATTAAAACTTCACAGTTGTGTATTGATGTTAATATGACCACCTAATTATTTAATGTATGTGTTTTTCAGCATTCCGCTTATGTATTTTCATGTCTGTATTAAATCCAGACGTACAGCACAGTCAGGATATCTCATACACATTCATATGACATGCGAAACACCTTTTTTTCTACCTCAGGAATTGACTCCCGTATTCAGGATGAACTGCTGTTAAGTAATTTTCTTTTCGCTGTGTGCAAGCGGAAACTGGAAGCACGATTTAAATGTCAATCTCTTAAACTGTATACAGCGTGTTGTTCTTTAAACTATCTTTTCTGAAGAAAGAAATGGCAAGAAGATGCATTCCAACTTGGAAAATGCCTTAGAAACAGTTGCAACAGTAAAACACCAACAAATATACAATCAACAGAAAAAATAAAGCTGGAAATAGAGATATCCATTGAAAACGTTGCTAACTGGCACCTTGAGTCAACAACGTAGCTACACTTATTTACTTCAAAGTAACAAATTATCCTGTTTGGGAGAACATAAGTTTTGACTTAATTTAAAATTGTCAACTACTTTTGTTTGCAAGTGCTACAAAGTTTACTTCAAGGATTTTGGAGCTAAACTAACTTAAAATATCTGTTTATAATTTCCACGTGTCTTTCAGGGGCGACACAAGTGCTGTTTTAGTCATTTTCGTGAAACAAAATTTTGGTTTTTTCTTGCAAAATATGCACCATAATTTAATTTACTCGCTTAGAAAGTTTCATGCCCGTAGGACAAACGCATCACCTGTTTTGGACGCCATTTTATAGCTCTACGCCACTTAAATGCTTCTCCATGCTTTAAATGGCACGCCCACATGTTTGAATGCAGAGAACTTACGAACGATTCGATTTTAAAATACGCGTTAAAATAGTATCACGCCGCCATAGTCTATTTTAACAATCTTTTGTATAAATCCTCTAGATGGCAGTGATTTTTCCGGAAGTTTTAGTCGTTTCCTTGATATACTTCCTGTGTAATGGTGCGAAATGTTTGTTTATGCTTTCTTTTATTTTTCCAGTGTTTTAGAAGTGATATTTGGCGTTTAAAGTTATTATTTTTAGGTTTTCTCCTCTTTGTATTATATTTATTATAATCAAGTGTCCATTTGTGTCGACAATTACACCGTAATTTGTAATACAAGTTTATATCAGTAAACCTACCTAGAAAAATTATGTTTCCTGAAATTAAAGTGGTTAAGATACCTATATTATTTTATATGGTACTACATTATTTTATTGTTTTACAATGCCAAAGATAAAGGGTAATAGCGCCGATTTGTGTAAATTAATAAATAAGAGCAGAAGGCGGAAGTAAATCTAGAAGTAAATCTAGAAGTAACTGAGCCTCTAGCACTGTAAAAGAAAAACATAAGTCTTTCTAAATTGGAGTTGCAGTGCAGTACCTATGTACCAGAGGAGGGTGTTGGTGAGAGCAAATATATTACTTTAGATTTTTCCAGTTGAAAGAATTGATAAAAGATTTAACATGCCCACATTGTTTTAACAAACTCTGAACCTAGAGATACTTCACACCTCTAGTTTTGTTTCTCAATTAACGCTGGAATGTAAAAATAGACTACTATTTCAGTAAACACATCTAAAATCTATGGCTAAAAGGGCTGCTAGGAGGGAAGAAGGTGTAAGTTACACTGCTGGAGCTTTCTAATATAAATGAATTATATTTTTATGTAAACTGCATGCAAAACTTCAAAGCCATTTTTCTCAAGTTATATTTTTGTTATTTTTCCATATTCAAAATCTATCTCCTCCCACAATATTACAGCTAGAGCTCTGAAAATTCTACACAATACGCTCAGAAGCTGTGCAACAAAGTGATGTATGGGATGTATGTATGTTTCTTGTTTCAAAAAGCAGCAACAGTACACTGGGGCATGCTGTATATCGCAAGCCTACACACACCGATCTCTATCTGAACGCTCATAGTTTCCATCATAAGTCTCAACGACTAGGAGTTCTCAATACACTGGCCAACAGAGCTTTGTCTATCTCTGATCCCAGCCACTTAAAACAAGAATTACAGCACCTGAGACTCACTTTCCGTCAAAACGGCTACTCCGAATATGACGTTGCAACCTCGATCACCAAAGCTAGGAAAGGGAAACCTGTAATACAGCAAGCGTCAGATAAGCCTACTGCTACAGTCTGCATCCCGTTTACCGGTAATCTATCCGGCAGAATCAGCAGAATTCTCGCCAAATACAACATCAGGACCATTCACAAGCCAACTCCGAAGATTAAACATCTGCTGAAAGACAAATTTGACTTCCAAGTTCCGGGAGTGTACCGCATTCCCTGTGAATGTGGGACACCGTATATAGGACAAACCGGAAGGACCATCGCTACCAGAATAATGGAACATGAACGGAGCATTCGTTTGATGCAACCTGAGAAGTGTGGGCTGGCAGAGCATTGTTCTGATAACGACCATAAAGCCAATTTTCGGGAGACGATCATCTTGGCAAAATGCAACAGTTACTGGGAGCGGAGAATTAAGGAGGCTTTGGCGATTTCCTCTGAAAGGAGCACGCTTAATCTTGATTCTGGATTTAAGTTCAGCTCCTTTGGGAAACCGGCCTTAAAAATGGAAATCCGTCGACTTAAGAAACAAATATCAATACAGCTTGATAATCAAGTTAAGTAGTTACGTTTCTTTGACACAATTTTCTAATACTCACGCCATCTCCTGACCTGGCATTTAATTTACTGAAAACAGTCTGTTTTTCAGTAATGCAAATTTTGATAGTACTTTTTCTTTGTTTATAGTTGTGTCATATCCAGTATTTCATTTGAGGTTATGACGTTTTATAAATATCCTGATGATGGGAGAGACGCACACTCCCGAAACGTTGATATCTAATCATCTGTCGGGCTGGTTGTCCGAGAAGAAAGTGAGTGCATTCCTCGCCAGGAAAGCTCCAGGTTTTATTTTGATGTATGGGAATTTTGATATTGGTCATAGTTTAACTTTTAAAAAATAATTACTATGACCAGGCACTGATTTTTTGAGTTTTTTTCGCCTTGACACAAAATAATTTTTTAAAAGATAACCATGCAAAATTTCAGAAATCCGATCCTTTAATTTGTTATCAAGATATTAAGGAATTTAATTGTATCAAACTGGGATTTATTGTGCAATATCTGTCGAAGAACATAGATTTTGATTTTAGCTAGTAAAATTATATAAATTAATTCATATATCAAGAATGCAGTTACATACTGGAATTAAAACTGGTACACACACTTCTTTAGGTACTAGTAATATCTGTACAAAACTTTGAGGCTCTAGCTTTCTAGAAAATAACTTCCTTCTCTATATCTCTTTTCAACTGTGTCTGTGTAATTTTGTGGAATATATATCTACTTATTATCTGTGTAACCAAAATTCATCTAGAGCTTCCACGCGTGAAAAAAAGTATAACGATGCACGTAACGGTGTCCGTTGGACGCATTTCCATCTCTTTTTCAAAATCGCCCTTGACTTGAATATTCCAGTCATAAGAAACATCTATTTGCTAACTCTCGCTCTTAGCGATAAAATCCCAATTTAAGTTAAACTAGAAACAAGAAGGCCAAGGCAACAACTAAAACAAAGTAGCACAGTGAAACCTTTACACGCTAAAGGGAAGGAAAGGGAGGGGGAGATAGAAAATAGAGAGAGAAAACTGGAAGCACGGAACAAGTTAATTCCTTTGGGAGGAATTTCCAACGAGCTACATTGAAACAGTAGTTCCATTTAAAGTTACACACTTCATTTTATAATTATACTGACTTCTCGACTGAGATATAGACAGCAGTAAAGCGAAACCACCTCCTATCACCAAGCAAAAATATGAGGGGAAGACATTTTGATATCTGATTGGCTTAGATGTGAATCGATTCTTGTTTCTTTTTTAATTTACGTTCTCCAACGTTAAGTCATATCGGACGATTAATGAAATGGGTGAACTGATACTCATATGAGCCCAGGGTCCAGTTAAGCAACATTGGTATTTCAAGATAAGGGAAACCACCTGAAAAAAAAACTTTATTCAAGTAGCTCATCCTGACCGAGGTTTCAACTCGCGACCTCTTGCACGTGAGGCAAACACGCTACCATCTATGCTACCGAAGCGAGCAAATGTATTCTTACTGGATGGAAGCGGAGTAGTGATGAACTTCCAGAGCTGAAGCTTGTGGCTGGAGTAGAGTACTTACTATATAACTACTTTTGGTGTTTGATATTACTGTCCTAAATTTGAGGCACAAGTATTTACAAAGAGAAATTCAGAATAGTAATATTTTTTAAAAAATTTAAGCCAGCTCTGTATCAAAAATAGGTGTCGTTTCAAGGATTTATCGTGTATAGGCTCTTACAAATGTATGGCTTATGCTCATAAGATGCAACACGCTTTAATGTCTTAGGGCCGTATTCATATCACTGGGCAACAATGAAAATGTTTCGGGCTTAAAAATAGTGAATTTACATGTATTTCTATCTGTTGAATTCAAAAATCACCATAAAAATTATAGATTAGCTCCTGTTTTGAAGTTAAAGTGACATTTCATTTTTATAGTGAAGATTTTAAATTTAGGGGAATTTTTTTGGGAGTTGACACACCCGTCATATAACATCAAAGAGAAATTTTGGAAATTAAGTGATGCAAAAGTTAAGATAGGCATTTTTGTTGGACCACAAATAAGAGAACTTGCAAAGGATTCTGCATTTCACCAAATTGTGGAGGGGAAAGAAAAGGAAGCTTAGGAAGCCTTCAAGGATGTTGTTCATGGACTTTTAGGCAACAAAAGAGATGACAACTACAAGCATTTGGTGACAGTGCTCCTGCAAAAATACCGTAACCTTGGATGCAACATGTCCCTTAAGATCCATTTCCTCCACTCCCACCTAGACTTTTTCTCTCCTAGTTGTGGAGCTGTTAGTGATGATCATGGGGAGAGATTCCATCAGGACTTTCTGTTATGGAACAAAGATATCAGGACCGTTGGAATGAAGTAATGTTTGCGGATTACTGTTGGTCTTTGTATAGGGATTCTGCGGAACTCCACCACAAGAGGCAAGCTAAAAGACGACGAAGTCAATAGGCCACCACATGATTCTCTTCAGACACGACTATCTGCGAAGTATTTTTCCAGAAATTTAGAACTCTTAGCATGTAATTACCAGTTAAAAAGATCAAATGCACTTTCATTGTTGTTAGCGTGTATGTAATTAAAATGTATCCCTTTCTCTCAATCCGTTAATATGTAATACTTCCACCTTGTGTATATCATAGAAACTAGAGCTAATAAAAATTGCTCATTCTCATATGTGTAGTCAGACTTGGTCCGCACTAACCCTCTACTTCCGGTGGACTATCGGTGGATTATCGGCTGCGCCGTGGCTCAGTGGTTAGACCGCTTGGCTCTCACCAAGGCGGCCCGGGTTCGATCCCAGGCGACCGCAAAGTGAGATTTGTGGTGGACAACACGGCGTTGGGGCGGGTTTTCTCCGGGACCTCCGGTTTCCCCCGCCATCTCATTCCGCCGGTGCTCCATCTTCATCTCATGTATCATCAGTGTCACCGCCTGCGGTGCCATATGTAGTAAAAGCGGGTGTTAAACACTACACATTTCATTTCGGTGGATTATCGATTTTCTTATTCACAAATCGGGATCAGCGATAGTCGGGGGACCAAACACGTTGGTCCGGCTCAAATTTTGTTCCGCCTCCGAGGGGTAGATTAAAAGCGGAGTATCTTTGCAATGTGTTTTTGACTGATGACGCGAGCAAGGTTTCGTGGAATAGATTTCAACTGCAACTAATAAGAAAATTTGACATCATTTTTCTTATGATAAGTGCAGTTTTTTGTTACAGATAGTTATATTTGTATAATAATTACTATGAAGTAAAAGCAGATGCTGGTTTAGTAAAGCGAACACCAGGAAGTTGACGTCTTGACCTGTACGTCAGGGACGATAACCGAAGCCCGGGTGTCTCGATTGACACTCAAATTCTAACAGCACTTCGGTATTATACAAGAGGGGGATATCAAGACACACTGCTGACCTGCATCAGTAAGCCGCATTATCAGCAAACTCGTTATCAATTTCCCTCCATGCCTCCTCCTTTCTCATATTTTTATTCGTCGACAGGGATTCATTTTCTATAATGGTCATGCTTTTTTTTGGTCTCTGATCAATTGATACCACGCTTCTTCATATTATTCATATTCACAGCACACCAAACTTTGTTACCAAACCACAAACAGCAGCAGCAACCGTAAGAATGATTAAGAAACAACTCTGAAACTACCACAGAAATTTATAAACTTGTAGGTACACTGTAGTTTGTTTACGTCTCCATGGGACTCGCGCATGCGCAGAAAAACCTTTCTACGTCGTGTAACATTTGCTCCGTGCTCGTCCACGGTTTTACTTGGTTCGCGACTTTTTATCGTCTATGAATACCAAAACTTTAGACCACCTTTGTTCCGGACCAAGTTAGTCGGAAGATAGTCTAGACCAAAGTGATAACTATGAATACGGCTAATGGTCCTTCTTGGCTCTGTAACTATGCAGCCACATTGTATTTATGAAACGTTTATCTAGCAGTTTTGCAATATTTTAATGAGTTAAACGTTTAAACTTAACCATTATGCCTAATTAACATTTTAATTACAACCGATACAATTTTAACACCACAATCCCTAGATTTAGAGCTGAGAAAACAGGCCAAATTTATACTTAAACACTTCGTTATTTTCTGTAGCGTACAGCCCAATATAAGCGTAATTTGGGCCAAACACAGTTTTGAATCTCAGCTTTGTCGTTTGTTTTAAGGATTGGGATTTTGTCGGAACTTTTTCAAGCTTGCTAACTCAAAATGTCACAAATCGCGAAGTCGTAACAAAACGGAGGATGCACATGTTTATTTTCATCTTTTATTCAGGCGATCTTCTTTTGTCTTACAGAAGAGTCATGAAGAGGCATCCTCGAGCGGTGCTGCAACAAATGCCGCGGTGCACAGGTTGCGATATCTCTCTGCCAGAGAATACATCCATCTCTGCTTGTATGTTCCTAAAGTCATAAAGTAACTAAGGGAGAAATAGATAAACGTCACATTAACTGACTAATAAATCCCCACTTCATATATCTGAAATTCTATAATAACACTGGGAAACAATCAAATTGTTTCGGGCTTAAAAATAGTGAATTTACATGTATTTCTATCTGCTGAATTAAAAAATCACCATAAAAATTATAGATTAGCTCTTGTTTTGAAGACAAATCGATATTTCATTTTTTAGAGTAAAGATTTTATATTTGGGGGACTTTTTTTCGGGAGTTGGCACACCTATCCAATAGCACAACACAATCAGAGAGAAATTTTGGAAATTAAGTGATGCAAAAGTTAAGGAAGGCATTTTTGTCGGACCAAAAATGAGAGACTTGTAAAGGATCCAGCATTTGACCAAATTTTGGAGGGGAAAGAAAAGGAAGCTTGGGAAGCCTTCAAGGGCGTTGTTCATGGATTTTTAGGCAACAAAAGAGAGGACAACTACAAGCATTTGGTGACAGTGCTCCTGCAAAAATACCCTAACCTTGGATGCAACATGTCTCTTAAGATCCATTTTCTCCACTCGCACCTAGACTTTTTCCCTCCTAGTTGTGGAGCTGTTAGTGATGAAAATGGGGAGCGATTCCATCAGGACATTTCTGTTATGGAACAAAGATATCAGGGTCGTTGTAATGCTTGCGGATTACTGTTGGTATTTGTATAGCGATTCTGCGGAACTCCACCACAAGAGGAAGTCAATAGGCCACCACATGATTCTCTTCAGACACGACTATGTGCGAAGTATTTTTCAAGCAATTTAGAACTCTTAGCATGTAATTACCAGTTAAAAAATGAAATGCACTTTCATTGTTGTTAGCATGTATGTAATTAAAATGTATCATTTTCTCTCAATCCGTTAATATGTAATACTTCCACCTTGTGTATATCATAGAAACTAGAGCTAATAAAAACTTTTCATTGTCATATTTGTTTTCTTCAACCCAAAATTAGTAGGAATTGCCTCATGAAGTGCTCGAAACATTCAAAAATTATTTTTTGTTGCCCAGTGTAATTCGCTATTTGGCCTGAAATCTCATCCACTGAAGTCGTATTTTGTTTAAAGAAAAGGGAAATAACCATTAAACTTTCCTACTAAAACTTAATTTGTAATGTTTATTTTCTCTGCTATGCACCTGCAAGAGTTAGAAGATGTGCTGTATTTTACCTAAAAATGTGATACCAATATTTCACCAGAAACATATACTTTAGGCCCTCGAAAACTAAAAAGCTAAAAACTATAAGGGATGTTAAAAGGGAGAAAGCAATGTCGGCACTTTGACTAAAAGGAAATATGTTCTGACTCTCATGAAGATGATTCCATTGATGAAAATCTGTTGTGTGAAGATGAAGAAATGGATGATTTGCAGAGTATGGAAAATGAAAACGTTTGTTTCATCTATGGAGAATTTGGTCAGAATAGGGAGGAATATTTTCGATGTACTAGCTGCGAGAACATGGATTCACTCTCTGTGTAGTGCTGCTGAACCTGCTGAAGGTTTCTAGTGTGATACGTGTCTTACTAAATGACTTTTATTGCTTTTCGATACTTTTTAAAATATGTCTATGCCTTAATATATGTTCATTAAACGAATAAGTTGTATTAATGCCATTCAACCAGTAAGACTGACTAATAAGACTTAGAAATATTCATAATTGCTCAGTGAATGATTAAAATAATTTTAAATTGTCTATTGTGTTAACTAATTTTAAAAATTAAAACTTGTTTTGCAACACTTGTGTACGAAAAAGAGTTATAAAGCCGTATTCAAAGTCAGACTTGGTCCGGACCAACTTGCTACTTCCGGTGGATTAACGGTGGACCATCCATTTTCTTATTCATAAACCGGGATTAGCGATACTCCGGGTTATATGCTTTAATGTTACGTTGTTTTCAGAATTATTTTATAAGTTAATATAATGAAGTATACCTATTTGGCTTGGGTTTGAGAGTGTGAAGTTTTGTATGGGGTAATTTTAAACAGAAATATGATCATCATTGCCTAACCTACTGCCATTCTCCCCTAAGCTAACCCTAATTTCCAAGCATTTGCTGTTTTATCGCAAACAAGGAAGTGTAGATGTCTAGGAATAAGGTACTTTCTGCAAACGTTTTATCTCGGTGATGAATTAAGAAATAAGGATTTGTAAAAATGGTTTGTCCAATGTCATGTGAATGCTAAATTAGACGTTTAACATAATTGTGTACCGAACAGCAACTCAAGTGTTCACTATCATTTCATAAGAATAATTTAAAGACGGCTCCAAACAACCTAGGACCGTATTCATACTCAGACTTGGTCGGAACCAACTTACTACTTCCAGTGGATTAACGGTGGACCATCGATTTTCTTATTCATAAATCGGGAATAACGATACTCCAGAGACCACACGCGTTGGTCCGCCTCCGAGGGATAGATCCAAGGCGGACTAACTTTGTAACATGGATGACAGTGAAGTGATGTATGTAGCTATGGTGCGTAGAATTCGTGAAATAAGACGACGGAGGAAAACATATCTATCAAGAATAGAAATTATTGCAAAGTACGACGACCTAAACTTCAAAAGCAGGTAAAGGTTTAGTAAAGCGAACGCCAGAAAGTTGACAGAAATGATTCGTCCTAACCTGTACGTCAGGGACGATAACCGAGGTCTGAGTATCTCAATTGACACTCAAATCCTAACAGCACTTCGGTATTATGCAAGAGGAGGATATCAAGACAACACAGCTGACCTGCATCAGTAAGCCGCATTATCAGCAAACTCGTTACAAATTTCCCTCCAAGCCTCCTTCTTTCTCATATTTGTATTCGTCGACACGGATTTATTTTCTATAATGTTCATTCTTTTTTGGACTAGAGAAAATATTGGTCTTTCTCTGACCAATAGACATCACGCTTCTTCAAACTTTGTTACCGAACCCCAAACAGCAGTAGCAACCGTAAGAATGATGTTTACTACTCTGTGGGACTCGCGCATGTGCAGAAGAACCTTTATACGTCGTGTAACATTTGCTCCGTGCTGATCCACGGTTTTACTTGGCTCGAGGCTATTTATAGTCTATGAATACCAAAAGGTTAGACCGTCTTTAGTCCGGACGAAGTTAGTGGGAAGACAGTCTAGGCCAAAGTGATAACTATGAATACGACCCCTAGATGTCGACAGGCCCTCAACCTCCACACACTCCCTCACTCACCTGAATAATCCAAGGAACATAGCAACATTGCTATTAGAAGTTTCCATTTCTGTTATTGAATGCATTTTTGATGGTCTTTCTAGTAGCAGCATTTTAAAACAAATTGAGACTCATTGGGTGTGTGTGTGTGTGTGTGTGTGTGTGTGTGTGTGTGTGTGTGTGTGTGTGTGTGTGTGTGTGCGCGCGCGCGCGCGTCATGTACTGTTTTAAACTAGCATTACACAGAAGTGTCCGTTTTCTAGCCCACTGTACCTACACTGAATATACAATCCCTAACTGTAACAGTCACGATACGTTTCCTACTTTAGTCAAAATGAAAGCTTACCATAATGAAAATTATATGGGAATGCATTTCATGTATGTTACCAAGAAGCATATCCTGTTTAAATTCCACACTTACAAGACAGGGAGGAGGAAACTTCACACATGGTAGCAGAATATGTCAGTATGCCTGCACGCATTACGCCCGAGGTTGACGATATATCTAGTGCTGGAAGCCGTACAACTCTGACGAGTATAATTGCCACAAGGTGACTGTGGAGTAGTGCAAACAGAATGTTACGTCGAAGTTCACGATACGCTTAACCACCTCCAAGCTCCATGTCTTATTGATCCATACTTTGGTCCCAACGTGAACCGTTGTAAACGGATGTAACATGTGGTCGAACTTTGCCTTTCGGTACGTGATGGTAGCTTTAATAAACCATAAACACGCTGTTCATGAGCCAAATCAGCTACGTTTCTCATTGAATGCATGGTTAGGGGCATTGGTTAATGTATCATTGGGCCACGTATTTCTGCATGAAAAAAGTGGGTGGAGACACCTTTGGTTTCTGCAGCAACATCTTGCAGCAACCCATAACCACGGATCTTCTGGTTGCCGTCCAGCCGTTCTAATCATTGAGCTACTATGGCCAACGTGCCGATATGACATTAAATTTTCCAAATGACTCGTGTCTTTCCCGGTAAACCACTTAGGAGTTCTCATAAACACATGAGACGACTACCTTAATGGCGACTTACAACGTGTAAGTACTTTAAGGCCCGGGCTTTATAGATAACTACTATTAGGTCAATTACTGGACGGCAACCAGAAGATCCGTGGTTCAAATCCCGGCTATGGCATTAAGTTTTTCAGTCTGACTCTATATTTCCATACTTCAGCCTACACACGACCAGTGTGAAAGAACAATTAATTTCCAAGCAACGTGTTTTCATCTATACTCAGAAAACCATTTAATATATTTGTAAAACATCATATATAAATTATTCAATTTTTTCAGAAGCTACAAAACAGGTTAGTAGTAACAAAATACGCATTCCAGCCCAAAGATTTGCCGACAAGTATGAAAGCCCATGTAATACACGTTTAAACATTGTAATTAAAAGATTAATTTGCCAGTCTTAGTTTGACACTTGCCAGTCAGTTGGGGCGTTACGTGACCATTTTCTCAGCCACTGTATTGTACGTAATAAGTGTGTATGTCTCTGTGTATGCAGTGTTTAACATCCGCTTTTACTACATGTGACATCGCAGATGGTAACTGATGACATATGAGATGAAGATGGAGCACCGGTGGAATAAGATGACGGGAAAAAATGGAGATCCCGGAGAAAACCCGTGAACGAGCGCCGTGTTTTCCACCACAAATCTCACTTTATTCTCGTCTGGGATCGAACCCGGGCCACCTTGGTGAGAGTCGAGCGGTCCAATTACTCAGCCATGGAGTGGCCTACGTGATAAGTGAGTTATTATGAAGTTGCATTGTTCTTGTGTCCAGATAATAACATGTTTTTTTAGTTCTTGGGTTATTAAAGCAGGAGTTGTGAATAAACAAGTTTGCTTTGCTATTGAAGTTGAGGTTCGAGTCCAATAGATAGTGAATATATAATTATTCAGGGTGTTTCAAAGCGACACCGAACGAACATAGAGAAGTAGTTTCGCAGGTATAGGTCACACACCGTGCCGCGTGCTGTAGCTATTTGTAAACATACGCCGCAGTAGCTTGCTACTATTAAGAATTTCTTTGGGTTATGGCACCGCAATAAAGAAGCTATTGCTTAATAATTGCTTATGAGTGTTTAACGTACTCCAAAATTCCGTTATAGTAGTCCATGGTGGCAAATAAGCTGGTGGACATATGCAACTTATTACCTTTTAGAGGAGAGCTAATGTTAGTGAGGTTGAGGATGGAAGCTTTAAATGATAAACAGAACAGAAAACAACTTCAAAGAATTGTAGATAAATTAACCAAAACTAAATAGCTTACACAAGGGGACGAGCATTTTATTTCACGTGTTTGATAATACCTACTAAATAAAGCATTTGTAACTGAAGAGGAAGCTGTTGATGTTTACAGTAAGTGGTTGAAAGTACTGTATAATTAAGATCATAATAAAATGCTCTGAAGTTAAGCAAATAAATATTATCATTGATGTAACTATTTTTACAATTCATATTGTTAGTGGCACTAAATTAATCGTGGGTTCGTTGAACTCCATTCAGCTCTTCCAAACATCAAAATCATATCCGTCATTTCGACGTTCGTATAGCGCTCCATATTGTTTGGATTTGCTAAGTACGTGCAATATCCTCCCTGTTAGGACGGAATGTGTAGTTTTACACTGAAGAGCAACCTTGTAACTGTCCGAGTTATTAGTCGAATTTTTCCACAAATAATTGCCGTTTGTCCCATTACCTGAAACGTAGGCTAGAGTCACTGATAAAGGGCAAGGAGTAATACTTTTGTTTTCGTGGCCGGTGCGTCCCAATAACAACTTTTGAGGTTCGCACACCAGTGGTTCCTGCGCTGCCTAATCATAAAATCATGTAATATTTAATGCTGTATAAAATTAAACCTAACAGATCTTCGAAGCTGCGACACCGTAATTCGGACTAGTTAAACTACATAACGACTAAAATCGTGCGTTTTGAAACAACCTGTATATAGATTAGAGAGAAGACAGGCGAAATTATGCACACTATCAACTTATGTTAAATTAAGCTGCATTTTATTTAACAATTACTAAAGGATACTGCCATTATATAATATGTTTGCATTCATATACCAGGCAGCTCTCTCGAAACGAGGTCTGTATTGAGTTGAATGCTGATTAAGAAGTTATGTGTGGAGTTGCTTCTGATATTTAACACTGTATTTCCTGTACATCTCGCGTACCTCAGATGCCCTAGAACACTTATGTACATGCAATTTAAAATCAGTAAGCTTTTCATCATGGAGCTGGCCGGTGCTTCAGCCGAAATGAAACACAGTCAATGCAAACCTTTAAAAAGTGGCGAGGGGCACATTATTTCGTGGTGCTTAAAGAAAGAAACCCGGAATTGTCTATAAAACATTTAGAAAGAAACTGATGATCTCTCTGGTATTTTCGCAAGTAGTGTGTAGTGTTAGAATGGAACAGCAGGCGTCGGGAACTCTAAGAACCCCGGGAAAATCGCGTAAATGGCAACAGCGCCTGGAGAAATATGACGATTGTACGAAAAGTGCTATACGCAGTACAGTTCATGATTATTTTTTCAGAAATGAACTAACTCATAGATTTAATAAGTTAATGCGCAACCCAACTCTATTTATTTATTGTCTAAAAATTAGCGCTGCCGTATATGTTGCTAGTGTTGCAAAACTTGTGTGCGTCCATGTAGCGTCTAACACGTGGCGAGTTGAGTCAGCTCCGCCTTGTTGTTTAAACTATCGTGAAATAGAAAATAATAGATAATGCGCATTCGGTGGCCCTCCCGATATATCGAAAACAGCGCCCTATGAGTGGATGCTTAATCCAGCCTGTATAAATCACCCCATAGGGCTTTATACTGATTAGAGGCAACACTTTGATATATCTCTGTAAACATAGCTTCTACAATATATTTCCTGAGAATTGTTTAAGTATCCAATGTGTTGCACTCACATGACTTTCCCTACTCTTGTATAAACTGTGCTCATAAACGTTTAGTCAGTTTCCTGGTCGCTCAGGAAATTCAATCCGAGATTTTACAACTTTTATGCGGATAACTTGATGATGGCTTGGAAGCACAGGGTCTCTTACAAAAGTATTTGTTATAAATTGTTTATTTCTAAGTAGGTCCAAACGTTTTGAATAGTAATATTATTTATGCATTTTCCCTGTTTACCAGATTAGTACATGGCGTTTACAATGAAGAGAACTTCTGAACACATTCACGACTGGTTCAAGATACACATTTCAATTGACATGCGAGTAGCTTCAGCATACTTTAAACTAATCAAAATCGTTGGCGCTATTTTTGAGAATATCCAAATGATGGAAAATGCTCTGTAAGTGCTGCCACGTGTTGGGAAACTTCTTGAAAATGTTCGAGTTGCATTCTTGGAATATGATACATTTAAACAGTAGTTTGATATTTAGCAAACTGTTCATTTTATAATTCTGCACTTCTTACAGACACACACGCACTCACACAAACACTAACACAAACACACACAGATGGGTATTTGGTAAGGTAATCTCAAAGACGAATTTCCGGTGAAACTTCAGAATAAAATTATTTGATGGAATAAAATGAGTTTTGATGCAAAATGAACCCTCAAGAACGTTTTTAGAAAAATATCCAAGTGTGTGTGTGTGTGTGTGTGTGTGTGTCTGTGTGTTTATATGTGTCTGTGTTTGTGTGTTTAGTCCACACGCGCACGGACATCACTTCCCACAACTGTCATTTCTAATAAAGAAAACATGTTATAGGTAAACCACGAACAAAATGCAGCTGGAGGCCTGATTTACCAAAACTGAACCTCTCCAGCTTTCCCCCCTCTACCGTCATTTTTGGCTACCTCCCCTCTCCTCCATACCGCAAGCTGCACTGCAATCGTCAACGTATGGAAGGGAGGGAGTCATGTAATGCTTGGATGTTGAGGGCAGACGACTGTGCTCGCGCATGCGCACACAGACCGCACTTTGTTCACGGTCTATCTGTAGTTCCAAGTGATCGGTAATTTAAAAAGGTGTAGCCCCAACATCTAGTTCAATAAAGAATGATCACAATTTCTTTTTTGACAACATGCCTTTACTCATCCTCATATTTTAATGGTCCTTCACAGAATAGTCTCCCCTGAATGCGATGCACTTGTCCCAGCGTTTCTACTATTCTTCAAAGACATGCTGGAAACCATTTTTGAGAGATCCTTCAAAATCGCCTCCACACCCTTCACCACTGCTTCTGATTTTTTTTTTTTTTTTTTTTTTTTTTTGTAATTTAACGTCCTCCAACGTTAAGTCATATCGGACGGTGAATGAAATGGGTGACATGATGCTCAAATGGGTCCAGGGTATATGGAGCTTAGAGCTACCTGACATTCGTCTTTCAGTATAAGGGAAATCCCCGGAAAAAACCTTATCTAGGCAACTCACCCTGACCGAGTTTCGAACTCGGGATCTCTTGAACGTCAAGCAGACAGGCTACCGAGGCGGCCTACTGCTTCTGGTGTTGGATGTTGGATAATGCCTCCCACGAAGGCGGTTCTTCAAGTTACGGAATAGAGAAAAGTCACACGGGGCTAAATCCGGACTATAGGGAGGGTATGGATGCACTTCATGCAACAACATTGGCAATATGCGGCCACGCATTATCGTGGTGCAGCATCCAGCCTGCTTCATGAAAATGTAATCTTTTGCGGCTGATATAGACTTGCAATGTTTTCAGGACATCCCTGTAGTAATGTCCAGTTACTGATGTGTGTGCAGGTATAACATTCTAATAAACCATTCCATGAATAGCAAAGAATGAGATGACCATAACTTTCCCAGCAGAAGCAACCACTTTTTAACTTTTTTTGGTGATGAAGGAGATTTCCACACTGAGCTTTGCTGTTTGCTCTTAGAATCAAAATGATGTAGCCAAGTTTCATCAGCAGTAATCACGTTTGCAGGAAACTCTGGATCTTCCTCTAACATCAACTTTAACTGCATGTTACCTCGATAGCAGCGGTAGGCGATGCTGAACATATCTGAACTTACGTGGTTCTGAGAGGCGGGAACCAGAAGTACCAACAATGAAACTACTACGGCGTGTTTGTTTTGCATTAAGCTAACAGAATATAATAAGATTGAATTTTAATGCGAAAAATTATGACGGTAAAAATTATGATCATTCTTTATTTAGCAGCCCTTGTATGTATTAGACGAGGTAAATTGTGAGTTGTTTTAACGATTTGACCTAAAAGTCACATATTTAATATACCCGCAACAGCAACAGAATGTATATCTTAAAGTCACTTTGTGTACCCTCCCAGAACTTTTCATATAAATGAACTTTGCATAATTTCCTTTCAATATTAAATCGTGTGATATACATAAAGTAGTAGAACAGAAATATTGCAGATCCCTTTAAAGCTTAAAAGTTAAAAATGTTAACTCACTTGACTTCACTATTTGTTTTCGAGGTATTCTTTGCTCCGACACCTTTGTATCTTTGTATTGCTAAGTTCCATTCTTGTGTTTGTTACACCTTCATGAAAGTCTCTGGAAGTTGAAAGGCAACATACATTAGCCACTTCTTAAACATTCAGTTACCGTTGAGCTTGGTTATTGATTTTTCACCTAAAACGGAATGTATAATGAAATGCTTCTATAAAAGTTTATCTTAAATTTAAGGCAGACGGAAAATAAATCTTTCTGGAATAGTGGCTTGAGAAAGTAGTGAGAGTTTAAGCACAAAATAATAATTGTCCTACAAGTGATGTCATCTTAGCTATATTAATGGCTCGCCAAGAGAGAATCTGGCTTTGACAAAGAAACAGTACGAGTACACTTGCAGCCCACAGATGGCATCACCAGTAATGTGCTAAAGCGGGGAGAAATATTTGTAAGTGTTTACAATATTTACTAATACATTGTAATAGTTGCCTTTATATATCGATTGTATTTAACTGTTTTGTATTGGGAGAAAGCTGGCGGCAGCTATAATGAACAGCGAGGGAATATCGAAGGAAGAAATTATTGGGTCTGAGAGAGGAAACCTTCGTAATTAAATACAAGTCTAACCTTGTGGCTTCTTTTTGTTATATAACCAATTCTAATGATGGTACTAATGATTGGATAAGCATTTTGTGCAACTATAGTCATGATATCTTTAGAAATGTAAACAGAGGAGTGTAGCTTTTCGATGTGATTTGGCAATATTTAACCTAACAGACAAAGCAGCACACAGCAGGCTTAGGTGGTGCAACTATGTCTGCTGAAAGGAACATCATCACATGATGATATCGTCTCGCTCCTTAGCAAATTATTCTTGAAAGCGCTTAACGCTCATTAAATCAAATTGAGATATATTGTGGATAAATTAACCAAAACTAAATGCCTTATACAATGAAACGAGTATTTTATTTCACGTGTTTGATAATACTAAATATTGCATTTGTAACTGAAAAGGAAGCTGTAGATATTTACAGTAAGTGGTTGAAAGTATTGTACAATTAAGATCATAACAAAATGCTCTAAAGCTAAACAAATAAATATTATCATTAATATAACTATTTTTACAATTCACATTTTTAGTGAAACTAAATTAATCTTGCGCTTGTTGAACTCTCTTCAGCTCTTCCATACATCAAAACCATATCCGTCGTTTTGGTGTTCGTATAGCGCTCCATATTGCTTGGATTTGCTAAGTACACGCAAAATCCTCCCTGTTAGGACGGAATGTGTAGTTTTACACTGAAGAGGAACCTTGTAACTGTCCGAGTTATTAGTGGACTTTGCACAAGTAACTGCCCTTTGCTCTATTACCTGAAAGGTAGGCTAGGGTCACTGATAAAGAGCAAGGAGTGATGCTTTTGTTTTCGTGGCTGGTGTGTCCCAATAACAGTATTTAAGGTTCGCACACCAGTGGTTCCTGCACTGCCTAATCACAAAATCATGTAATATTTAATGCTGCATAAAATTATACCTAACAGAACTTCGAAGCTGCGACACCGAAATTCGGACTAATCTCCGTTTCATATAACTTTGCCCTGCTGACATGAATCACTCCGCGTGCAACTACCTTCCCCCTCACCCTAATTGGCTAATACTTATGCTCCATACGCCACAGGCGGTGCTTTCCCGTCACATTTAAACCTGCGGTAAACGTCATAATTGCCGGGAAGATAGATAAAATCATACAAATAAGAATACGAAGGCATGCAAAAATAATGAAGTTTATAATGAAACTGAGCAAGTTGAAACTGAATGAATGAGCAATTAAACTGAAACAAGTTTATAATGAAAGGCCTTCGGCCTTTTCCACTGGGATTTTTTAAAACAAGCACACATACCTTGCAAAAATGCTTGTCTTTCAGTCTTAAAAGTCATGTCACGCTACACTTTACTATTCGTGTGTCCTTCATTCACCCAAGTCTCGTCAAGGTAGTATATTTTGCGACTTGCATCCCTGTACAATCTGATTGTCCTTAAATAACGTCTTCGCCACACAGCAATATCGCCCCTGGAGCGGTAAGTTTTCCTGTTGTCTCAGTTTCATGTCGCGATGTTCCTACGCATCTAACACTCACACATTTAAGTTCAGAGCACAGCTGATCGACTTCTCTCACTGACAAAGACGGATTCTTCTCTGCGAGTGCATTAAATACATGCATCACAATTCTTTTTTGGCCGGTTTGTAAAGGTTTTCCCTTGTGATGTTTCAGCGAAAAACTGGCGGTAGACTCTGCCATTATTCATATAAGTACACGCGCAATAAACGATCAATAAAATAATTTAGTTGTCGCACTCGGCACAGCACACCGTCGAATGGCGATATATGACTAATCCAGTTCAAAACAAGGTCAGTGATGAAAGTCATATAAACAAATATGCCATCACTACCGCTAAATCACGTGCTATCGTGTCATGTGCTTGAGAGCAAAGGAACCTCCTCTTTACTTCGTTTAAGAATTAACATGCATTTCAGAAACAGTTACGAAAATATAAATTTTACAATTCTCTTCCAACATATTAAGATATATCACCATGTTAAATAACGAACTAATTTTTACCGCACAAAAGTCTATACTACAATAGCAGCCAATGAGAGGTGATAAGGTCACGTGACGTTGAGATACCGGGCAAGCTTATGTGAAACAAGGACCAGTTAAGTTATAAACTACGCAACGTCTATAATCGTTCGGTGTTGTTTTCAGACAACCTGCATACACAAAAAAGATGTACTTCAAGGTTTGAAATTCGCTGAGGCACAATTAGCTTTTTAAAGTGTTAAGGTGTAAATCACCGTTACCTTCAAACTTTAAGATAAAACGAAACAGTATAACGTATCAATAATATATGCAGTGATGCTGTGGAATTTTGGCGCTTGAGGCTAAGAGTAGTAATAATGTGTGTAAAGGTGACCATCCAGAGCGATCTTAATTAAAATATGCAGTGATGTTGTGGAATGTTGGCGCTTAAGGCTAAAAGTAATAATAATGTGTATAAAAAGGATGACCATCGAAAGAGATAAAATAGCCTCAAGTTAATTCAAAATCAGTAACAGGGAAAAACAAAAAGTTATAACAAGATGCCATGCTCTAGATCACACATAGCTTTAAGCTGATTTCAATTAAATGAAATAAAAAGGCAAAGCATATTAGCTCTAAAGATAATAAATAAAGATCAATGTTGATTAATTTTCATGGTTTCTATCTGGCTGCTTTAATTGGTAAGGTGCTGCTTCCTGATCCCAAGTTCATGTGGGCTCGAACCGGTGATTTCTATGTGTTCTTGAAAGTGACAACCCAGTGAACTTACTGACATACAAGACATCTACGTAGCGAAATTTTGGCATATTGGCGATTGTTGGTTTTATTTATATTTTTAATTGATGGACGCTCTTTAACTACTTTGGTTTTGAGCGTCCTATTCTGTTTTGGGCATCAAAGACCGTTTAATTTTTCTCAGAAGCGTTTTTATCACGCTTGAGGTACGACAGGTTACCACCGGATTTACTTCCCTTTCAAAGAGGCCTACGCTAAGAAATTTTAAGCGTGATAAAATCATTGGGGGAGCTAGAATTGCTTGCAGGATCAGCCTAGATAGAAAAAGTAAACATTAAATTGAGTGAAGGGATTTCTGAACGCTCACTTAAATTGCATGCCGGTCTGCCCTTGAGCATCCCTTTAATAGTTGGCACTGAATAATTGAATAAATAAGTACTATCTGTTTCAAATGGGAAGAGTTCAGGCTTGTAGCGAATCAGATGCGTTAGAGCCTTCAGCGTTGTCACCTCGTTATCACCACTCTTTTTATATTTCCCTCTCTCTCTCTCTCTCGCACACTTACGAGTCTTCGTGGCGCTAGACGTAAGGGAACGCAAACTGAATTTTCCAAAGCTTTTTAGTAATGCAGTTTGAAAGGTAGAGTCAGACTATTCAATGCCATAGCCGGGATTTGAACCACGGATCTTCTGGTTGCCGTCCAGCCGCTCTAACCATTCAGCTACTATGGCCAACGTGCCGATATGATATTAAATTCTCCATCTGCCTCGCGTTCTTTTTCGGTAAACCACTAAGAGTTCTCATAAACACATGAGACAACTACCTTAATGACGACTTACTATGCTGTAAGTACTTTAAGGCCCGGGCTTTATAGTTCGGACCACTATTAGGTACAACTAATGGAAATTAATTGTCAACACTGAGCATGAAAACGCATCTGATTCGCTGCGGACCAGAACTCCTCTCACATGAACAACACAGTAGTTAACGTAAACCACTGCCATCATGTTTTAAACATAATATTTTGTTTGTTAATTTCAGGAGCGCTTCACCCATGGTATTTGGTTCTCCGTCGTTTGTGGGTTAACATGTTAGCCTATGGTTTCTAAGGCCGCGGTTTCACACCCGGCGGAGGATAATGGATTCAGTGTTTACAAATTACTTGCTAAGGTTTTCTACGGAGTCCTCGAATTGCGTGCGAATAAAACATGTAAAATTTTCCTTCCTATTTTTCAGGCTTATGACATATAACCTAGCTTTACGAAAAAGCTATGACTGGTATGGTAAAAAAAGTTACAGAGATCACATTATACTTTTAGTTTCATAACCTTAATTATTCGACTTCGTCAAACTCAGTCAAAATTCGGCCAGACATATTTTTACATAATTTTAGTGAACTAAAACTGTATTATTTCATTAGTTTGTAGTACCATCATTTTATTAGGAAGTGCAGTTTCTCTTCTTCGAATTTCTGGTCGTCTAATGGCTGATTCATAACGTACTTTTACTCGTATATACACTTCGGCTTGAATGCCTTTCAGGACGTGTAAATGTTAAGGTGTGGGTAGTAGAACAAACTGTTTAAGTGTGCATGAAAGTATCCACATACATTGGTTGTACGCATGGAAGATGAAAACTCAGCCCATAAACTTGGAGGAAATTGGTTATCATGCATGATGTAATTTTATAGAATATAATCACAAAATTCATGCAGCCGCCTATCATTTGGTTGTATTGTCATGTTGCCATCAGAAAACAGTCTTCCACTTGGTTGGGACTTATGTACGAAAGGCCGAAAAATACACTCCTGGAAATGGAAATAAGAACGCATTGACGCCGGTGTGTCAGACCCACCATACTTGCTCCGGACACTGCGAGAGGGCTGTACAAGCAATGATCACACGCACGGCACAGCGGACACACCAGGAACCGCGGTGTTGACCGTCGAATGGCGCTAGCTGCGCAGCGTTTGGGCACCGCCGCCGTCAGTGTCAGCCAGTTTGCCGTGGCATACGGAGCTCCATCGCAGTCTTTAACACTGCATGCCGCGACAGCGTGGACGTGAACCGTATGTGCAGTTGACGGACTTTGAGTGAGGGCGTATAGTGGGCATGTGGTAGGCCGGGTGGATGTACCGCCGAATTGCTCAACACATGGGGCGTGAGGTATCCACAGTACATCGATGTTGTCGCCAGTGGTCGGCGGAAGGTGCACATGCTCGTCGACCTGGGACCGGACCGCAGCGACGCACGGATGCACGCCAAGACCGTCGGATCCTACGCAGTGCCGTAGGGAACCGCACCGCCACTTCCCAGAAAATTAGATACACTGTTGCTCCTGGGGTATCGGCGCGGACCATTCGCAGCTGTCTCCATGAAGCTGGGCTACGGTCCCGCGCACCGTTAGGCCGTCTTCCGCTCACGCCCCAACATCGTGCAGCCCGCCCCCCAGTGTTGTCGCGACAGGCGTGAATGGAGGGACGAATGGAGACTTGTCGTCTTCAGCGATGAGAGTCGCTTCTGCCTTGGTGCCAATGATGGTCGTATGCGTGTTTGGCGCCGTGCAGGTGAGCGCCACAATCAGGACTGCATACGACCGAGGCACACAGGGCGAACACCCGGCATCATGGTATGGGGAGCGATCTCCTACACTGGCCGTACACCTCTGGTGATCGTCGAGGGGACACTGAGTAGTGCATGGTACATCCAAACCGTCATCGAACCCATCGTTCTACCATTCCTAGACCGGCAAGGGAACTTGCTGTTCCAACAGGACAATGCACGTCCGCATGTATCCCGTGCCACCCAACGTGCTCTAGAAGGTGTAAGCCAACTACCCTGGCCAGCAAGATCTGTCACCCATTGAGCATGTTTGGGACTGGATGAAACGTCATCTCACGCGGTCTGCACGTCCACCATGAACGCTGGTCCAACTGAGGCGCCAGCTGGAAATGGCATGGCAAGCCGTTCCACAGGACTACATCCAGCATCTCTACGATCGTCTCCATGGGAGAATAGCAGCCTGCATTGCTGCGAAAGGTGGATATACACGGTACTAGTGCCGACATTGTGCATGCTCTGTTGCCTGTGTCTATGTGCCTATGGTGTTGTCAGTGTGATCATTTGATGTATCTGACCCCAGGAATGTGTCAGTAAAGTTTCCCCTTCCTGGGACAATGAATTCACGGTGTTCTTATTTCAATTTCCAGGAGTGTAGCTTCGGGAAGTTGCCAATCCCAGAATCCTTTTACTTATAAACAGTACTGAGACCAACATTCTGAATTTTTCCTCCACCAACTTTCTCCAAGGTGAAATTTACATCCACATTAGCTTGCACTTGGTAGAATTTTACGAATAGCCATATATAAGGCGTTTTCGAAGTCCACATATACCATATTTGGACTAAAACTTAAATTCATTCATTCTCTCTTTATTCCTCCTTTTAAAACATATACATGTTTTTGGACACGTCATGGTTACAAAGTATATGTACAATACAAATAAATAAACTGGCACAAGTTATTTACTATAGTACATCAATAATCATACATTATTATTTACAAATTTACTGTATTTACAATTCTTTGTTTAAAAATTCATTTATACAATATGTTTAAGTTCCTTTTTGAAAATGTTATGGTTTTGGATGCCTTTTAGGTATGGTGGAAGTTTATTGTAAAGTTCACATGCTGATGCTATTGGTTTAGTTTTATATAATTCTAATGAATGCATTTGTGGAGGATAGTTGACTTTTTTTCTTGTAAAGTAATCATGGTTGTTTCTATTCAGTTTTCCGTTGCTGTCTTTAATTTTTAAGTACAGTATTGTTTCATATATGTATAATGAATACACAGTCATAATTTGTATAATTTTAGATGCTTCTTTACATGATTCAGTTTGCTTTAATCCCTGGATCAACCTCACTGCTCTTTTTTGCAGCAAGATAACTCGGTTGTATGTTTCTTTTACTACGACCCCATGCTATAATACCGTCGGTGAGGTGAGGATGGATTTGTCCGTAGTATATTGTTGTTAATAACTCTTTATTGCTTAAGCCTGGGAATCTTTTTATGATGAATAGACTAGTACAGATCTTTTTGCATATTTTATCTATATGATTATCCCAATTGAGATGTTGATCAATTATTACTCCTAAGAAATTGCTGTACTCTACTTCCTCTATTTTGCCATTTCCAATGAAAATATCAATATGTTTTATGTTTTTATTTTGTGGGGTACGGAAGTGTATACATTTCGTTTTGTTTATATTGACGTGTAAGTTATTTGACTGCAAGTGCTGGATTAAGTGCCTTGTATTTTGTGACGTTACTGTTTCTAAACTTTTTGCTCCAATGCCTGTGTTAATAATTTATGTATCGTCTGCGTACATTGTAATTTTGCTTCCAGGTAAATTCGGCATGTCATTTATACAAATAATAAACAGTAGGGGGCCAGGAACAGATCCTTGTGGTACTCCATATTTTACTTCGAGACTTTTTGAGTAATAATCTTTTATGTGATTGTGTGACTGATGTGTGATTTTCGTTACCTGAGTTCTATTGTTAAGATATGATTTTAAGTTGAGTGGAGTACCTCGAATTCCATAGTTATATAGTTTGTCAAAAAGAATGCCGTGCTGTACGCAATCAAACGCTTTTGTCAAATCTAATAATCTGTAGTTGTTATCCGTGTGACTATCTAAGTTTTCTTTTATGTGATCTGTGATTTCAGCTACAGCCTGCTTTTTTTACTTATTTTTTTCTGAATCCAAATTGTGCCTCGTTTAAAATCTTATGTTTTGCTAAAAAGTATATAATTTTGTTTGCAACAAGTTTTTTAATTGCTTTTGATAGCGCAGAGATTAGCGCTATAGGACGGTAATTTTCAGGTATTTCTGTCTCACCTTTTTTGTATATTGGTTTTATGATAGCTTTCTTTAGTACTTTTGGAAATACGCCTTCTCTTATAACCCAGTTTATCATTTCAACTAGTGGTTCTAGAATATAAGGTGAACACTGTTTGAGTAGCATTGGTGATATTTCATCTAGTCCTGCTGATTTCTTCTTCAACTTCTTCATTAACCTTGATGAAGATCAGATGAGATCATCACCGTTTTGAAGACACCAAATGACTATTATGTGTTTCAAATGGGATGATGTTTGTCCTTTAGCGCTACTAGGTGAGGAACCAATCGGAGTCCTGTGGTGTTTTCGTATTGCATTCCCCCAAAGTGGTGCGTCACGAGCGCCAAACTAATCATTCGCTATTCGCGCTAAAACAAAAATTCGATTTCGCAAAAGCTGATCCATGAGGAAGGTAGAGAGTAATGTATCTAACATAACCAAAAAAGCCCATATTTTCAATTCAAATAATTTTTCTAATACAATAAATAAAGCACTTTTATTTGACTCGTATATTTTCCCCGGTAGACCACTACGGGCTCTCGCATCCGAGATACACCGTTTGTGTTTGTATCAGGACGGCATGTTGGCCATGGTACCTCAAAGGTTAAAAGCACTTTTATATTATAACAATGCATCGCGACGTAAACATTGTAATGGCATATATGCGTGTACGTATATTTGTAATTACTCAGAGCTGAAACGTAGGCCTTTGACATGACGTGATAAAAGAATTACTTTGAATAAGCCAAGGTGTTTGTTAAATTCGAGCGAGAACAAACAATACACTTCCTGCTGGCTTGTAGAATGGTGCATCGGCAGAACGTGACTTGTCACGCTATATGTTTATTTATGAATCGTACGTAATCTGTATTTACTCTAGAGAGTTCAAAGCAGTATTATTCAGTTGCTCTTCCGTTTAAAAACCAGGAAAAGTGTATCAGCTTGCAATTGAAATAATACACGAGGTATTATAAACCACCTTCCCCCTTACCACTTCCAGAACACTCCAATTGAGCGAATGTGGGCTCAAATTATGTCACAAACAGAAGTAATACTTTTAAACTGACTAAAGCTGAATGACTTATTCACCAAGAAATTGACAAGGTTGCACAAGACTGGGAAAACTGCGTGAGACATGTAGATCAACTAAAAGGACACTACTTTTGGAAAGGAATAGCACGTGACGAGATTTTGGAGCCTATCATCATAAACTTGCAACACTCAGACGATGAAGACAGTGACAATAATGAATTGTCTCTTAAAGAAAGTGGCATTCATAGCTATATGGATGCGCCGCTGGCAGTTTCTTTGGATTAGAAAAATAAGTAATTCATAAACTATAATTATTTTTAAGCTATATATCTAAAAATGTGCGTAATATACGCATATTGATGTTGCAGTTGTGATTTGAACAACTGCATTATTGGACATTAATTATTCTTTCACACTGACCGTGTGTAGGCTAAAGCATGGAAAAGTAGAGTCGGACTGAAAAATTCAACGGTATCCTTTCATATTTCACTCCCTCTCTCACACACAGTATTCGTGAGCCCAGATGAATTTTCCAAACATTTACAATCAAGCAGTTGTTTAAATCAAAATTGGAACATGGATTTTAGCATATAATTTGCGTGTTTTAATGCTATAATTACAATTGTAGTTTGTGAATTACCTATTTTTCCAACTCAATAGAACTTCCAGCGTCTCATCGATATAGCTGTGAATGTCACTTACGTTAAGAGACAACTCGTCATTGTCACTGACTTCACCGCCTGAATCTTGCAAATTTATGATAACGGGCTACAAATTCTGTTGACGTGCTATTGCTTTTCAAAAGTAGCCTTCTTATAGTTTATCTGCATGTTTCACGCACTTTTTCCAGACATGTTGTGTTACTTTCTCAATTTCTTAGTGAATAAATCGCTCAACTCGGTCAGTTTAAAAGTATTGTTTCTATTTGTAATCCACCATTTTATTTGAGCCTAAAGAAATTCAATTGGATTGTATCGGCAGTGGTAGGAGGGCAGGAGGATTACCTCGTGTCCCATTTCAACCGCAAATGTATCCAGCTGATACACTTTTTCATGGTTCTTTAACAGAAAATCAACTGAATAATACTTACGTTAACTCTCTAGAGTAAATAAACGAAGCATTTATATTAGCGCTGTAGATCAAAACTTTTAATCGATTAATGATGTTGCTTTAATCGATTAATTTATCGATTAATCGAGATATCATCTTTCCGAAAATCAGCTGCAAGGATTATATAAAATAGTTTATTACTCTGTATATTTAATTGTTTATGAAACTTTTAAATATTTAGTTTCAAAATGTGTGTTTGCATCAACTGCACATGCTTTATATATGTATTGAATCATATCTACATTGTTTTTGTAAGTTATTATTTAGTAACGTATTATATCAATATCTACTAATATTTGTGAGACTGACATACAAATAATAGTTTACGTGAAGACTCACCTTGTCACTTTACAAAATATTGTTTATTCTCTCAAGCACTTTACCAGATCTATTTAGCGTAAAGCCAAAACGTACACCCAGTTTCCCTTGCAAATTTCCGTATGTTATAATTTTAATTTCTCTCAACACAAAACGTTTTTCCTTATTTTAACCTTTCAACACAAAACTTTCAGTCAGTGTCACGAACTCAGAAACGTTACTGGCTTACTGCAGTTTACGCCAAAGTTACACCACCACCGGCTCTGAGAAGAGGGGTCAGCTATTGTTTCCATAGCTGCGTAATCGAAGTGTTCGGTTCAAGGTTGTACAGCTCAGTTTATGCTAGCAAGCGATAAATAATCAGTTGTATGCGATATGTTGTCACACACAAGCTGTAAGGAAAGAAACCTCTCTGTCAGCATCTGTATGTAGTTATGTACCTCTTAGAATATTTCACAACAGAAGTGTTATTTAGGCTCTCTCGGGGTTCAGAGTTATTTCTTTTAACTATCAGAAGTTATATTATCTCAAAGTTCAGAGAACATTACGTGTCTAGTGAAAGCTTGATGCGTTGGAAAGGCTATTTACGTTGGAGGCAATATATCAAAACAAAGAGGGTCAAATTTGGCTAAAAGAGCTTTGATTAATATTTCTTGTAATCGATTAATTTTAATCGACTCGATTATTCGATTAAAATGTTTCATCTTTAGTCTAAAATAAAAAATTAATCGATTAATCGTTTCGGTTAATCGATTAAATCACGCAGCACTATTTTATATACATAAGCATAGCGTGTGAAGGGTCACGTTCTGCAGATATAACATTCTACAGCCTAACAGGAAGTCTACTGTTTGCTCTCTCCCGAACTTAACAAACGCCTCGGCTTGTTCAAAGTAATTCTATTAGCACATCATGCCAATAGTTAACATTTCAGTTCTAGGTAATTACAAATATATGAAAATACATACCAACCAATAATGTTTATTACAGTGCTTCCGTGCATCGTTATAATATAGTGGTATTTTATCTATTTGTAAACTATGAACGCAATTTGAGCTAAAAATGTGGGGTTTTGAGGTTATTTTGGAAACATTACTCGCAAACTTCCTAGTACATCACTGTTTGCAACATTTGAATTTCTATCTTAGTGCAAATAGTATTTATCAGAGATGCATTCACTTTGCAGTCGTCACGCCCTACTTATAGAGAATGCAATATGACAACACCGCAGAACTCCGATTGGATGCTGGCCTGGTAGCGTTGAAAGACGAATATCATACATTTGAAAGTCACAGTAGCTTTTCCGCGTTAATAAAGATGTTCTGATTACTCCATTTCGTCAATGTAATACCAACAAAATAGATTGAAGTACTAATCAAAATTGAATGAAAATGATTTAGTGAAAATAGTTTACATATAATTCTTACTCATCGGATGGCCTATACGAGAACATTAAGACATCGCGGCACTTCGATAAAATTAGAGGAAGTTCGATGTAGATAATACAAGTTTCACCTGAGCCTCCCCCATATTATTTTACGGGGCGCTTTCTATTCCATATGGCAACACATGTTTCTGAAAACGGAAGAAGGAAATTTGCGACTGAAAAATGACTATGCCTTCTTTACTTCCCTGCACGATTTGTGGTTATATTAGGTGAACGTGAGGACGAATTCTTCTCTGCGTAAACATAACGTCTGACAAATAGCTATTGAAAATATGTTTATGTGTGGATATTCGCATTCCTTTTTTTTCATAAAGTGTAGAAGAGAGAATGCTTACAGGAGGGAAATTGGAAATATTTTATCTGTAAAACATGACTTTATATTAAAAGCAGTTAGTTAGTTACTAACGCTCCCCACATGGCAACCTTGGCCTTCGGGGTAACCTCACCCCACCAAGCGATGACCGGACCCATTTCTCAGGTGGAGGCACCCAGAGGGCGGTGTCCATTACCTCCGATGATAGGGTGATAGTGAAGATGGCGGTGAGGTGAGAGGACCTACAGTTTTTACCGTGGACTCCGAACCACGTTGGGCATAGGGGATACTTCACGTGTGCTAGACAGAGGTGAAGGCGTGGATAGGGCCGACTTAAAATCGCCAACCCCATAGCCGGGAATCGAACTCGGGACCCTTAGAACGGGAGCCGCGAACGAAACCACCGCGCTACCCCGGCGCCCTTATATTAAAAGCATAAATGTCAAACTTCATGTTATGCGGGAAGATGGGAAAGGAATTCGGAATTTCCCGTACAAGTACGCTACTAGGAGATGCGAAATGATAGTTGATACATAGTGCGACTTTATCAAGATTTCATTTCCGCCTCTTCCCTTCCACCTCAATTCCTGGGGCGACGAGCACAAGACGTCTCTAATCTCTTGTAATAGCAGCGCCCTTGTCACAACTACCGTCAAAATATCATTTGTAGAACACGATTTTGTCACTTTTATCACTTCCATTTCTTCGTACTAACCCACAAAAATACTCACTCACATATAGGCTCTGGGGTTTTGGAAATGCGTGCTCCTGCTTTCGAAAGGCGGAAGCAGGCAAGCTTTCAGAAGAATCGGGTTACTTTGAATAAGCAGTTCTAATGTTTACGCCAGGCAAGAGTGTCATGTTATCTCTTTGGACTGTCAGTTTGTTCTTTGGCTTCCTCCCAATAACCACGGGACGTAGCCGCTGAGTCACATAACTCCCTCCTCAGAGCTATTCGTTCGGAACTGCTATGCCATGTGAAGTAAAAACATCAAAATGAAGCACCATTAGCCTTCCTATTTAGCTGTTATCGAATGTGGCACATCATATCATTGATACGTACGAGTAATTGCCTTATATAGTTGGTTTTAAGAATGTTATATCTTCAGGAACTTCCCTTTAGACCTCATAGAACGATGGCATCATACGAGGTTAACCTCCTGAAATCTATTGATTGTCAAATGTTGATAAAGCGCCTTTATCCGGTCTTTTGCTAACCTCAGGAATCTCCTGACAAGGCAATGGTTGTTTACAAGCCTCTTCATTGGTGTTTCGACCTTTGCACTGGGCTTTCAGTACTTAACTGTAACTCACCCTTGCGAAGAGGTGCAGCGATGTTGTCACCACCTCAACTCTTCGCTTCAGAGGTACACTCAGTACAATCGACAATGCCATTTTCTTTCAGAGTGAACTTTGTGTTTCAATCCTACGAGGACTGTTCAATAAGGATCATAATTTCTACCGTCATAATTTTTCGCACTAAAATTCAATATTATTATATTCTGTTAGCTTAATGTGAGACAAACGTGCCGTAGTAGTTTCATTGTTGCTACTCCTGACTCCCGCCTGTGAGAACCAGGCAAGTTCAGACATGTTCAGTATCGCCTACCGCTGAAATGGGACAACATGCGAGGAAAAATATACGGCTTAGAAATTCTCCTTTTGTCTCAACAGATCTTCAGTTCAGGCCTATACAATGTTACAGGAGGCCTATGAAGAGTCTGTTCTTCCCTACAGCACAGCTCGAAGATGGCTTAAAATGCCTAAAGAGGGGAGGCTATCAATTTCAAAGGAAGGTGGGCCCGGTCCTCCAGTTACTGCTCTTAAGGAAGAAAATATCCACTCTACTGCTGCCATTGTGAGAGAGGATTGACGAATTACCTTAAGATCACTTTTTGAAATACTGAACATTTTATTGGGTGCCACCCACACGTTGGTGACAGAAACATTACACATGAGACGTGTTTGTGCGCGATGGGTTACAAGACTGTTAATTCCCGAACAAAAGGACATTTGCATTAAAGTTGATGTTAGAGGAAGATCCAGAGTTTCTTTCAAACGTAACCACTGCTGATGAAACTTGGCTACATCAATTTGATCCTGAGAGCAAACAGCAAAGCTCAGTGTGGAAATCTACTTCATCACCAACTCCCCAAAAAAGGAAAAGTGGTTGCTTCTGTTAGAAAAGTTATGGTCATCTCATTCTTTGATATTCATGGAACGGTTTATCAGCATGTTGTACCTGTACAGACATCAGTAACTGGAAAATACTACAGGTATGTCCTGAAAACACTGCAAGTCCATATTAGGCACAAAAGACCACATTTCCGAGAAGCAGGCTGGATGCTGCACCATGATAATGCGCGGCCGCATATTGCCAAAGTTGTTGCTGAATATCTTGCAAAAATCAACGTGAAGTGCATCCCTCACCCTCCCTCTAGTCCGGATTTATCCCCATGTGACTTTTTTCCCTTCCCTAACTTGAATAAACGCCTTCGTGGGAGGCATTATCCATCATCAGAAGCAATGGTGAAGCCTGCGGAGGCGATTTTGAAGGATCTCTCAAAAATGGTTTCCAGCATGTCTTTGAAGACTGGCAGAAACGGTGGGACAAGTGCATCGCATTCAGGGGAGACTATTCTGAGAAGGACCATCAAAATTCTTGGGATAGGTAAAGGTACGTGGTCAAAAGAAATTATGATCATTCTTCATTGAACAGTCCTCGTAAAATTAGTCTCATAGAAACCAACTGTGAGTGCGCGTATAGCTGCAGTGCTGCCCTTTGCTTGAGCTTCAAGCATTGGTTGCAACATTACTGACAAGGTCTGCGGCAAAAACTGTGACATTTGAGTTCTCCCGTTCAGTGCTTTAAAGTGAGGGAATGACGTGACGGCAAAAATACTGTCCTATTCAATGGCTTTTAGCAGTTTTCCTGATCACCCACAGTTTACCTGTGGCCACGTTACTGTAACTCTAGAGTTTATATCTCCTGCCCCCATTTCTACTTCGGTTAAGCTGTTGTTGGCGCCAGTTCCTGGAATTTACATTTATCGTAGGGATGGCTCTTTTAGCCATTACCTTTGCTTACCAGGGCGGAGGGCAGCTACTAAGACGGCGTTACGATATTTCTCTAAAAGGAACTCCTGTTTCACCTCATACCCTTTCATCTCACTGCAAAAC
Source organism: Mantis religiosa (assembly GCA_030765055.1). Classification (NCBI taxonomy): domain Eukaryota; kingdom Metazoa; phylum Arthropoda; class Insecta; order Mantodea; family Mantidae; genus Mantis; species Mantis religiosa. The sequence goes on along the minus strand of CM060950.1, from coordinate 8,769,281 downwards.
ACGTGCACTGTATTTCCAGGAATAAAGTCTGATGCTGAATCCATCAAGTGCTAGCCACCATGCCTTCATGGAGAACTGTGTTTCGCCCTCTTCTGGTTGCCGCACTCTTGCCTAAAGCTATACCCGGCAAGGGGTAGCCAGCCAAAGTTCTCTACAACACCTCTACACTAGTTCAATTAAATCCTATGTCAAGACTTCATCGTGGCTTCATCCTTGGCTTCCGCAGGCAGTCTAAAAGTGTCGTTTTCTCATTGGCGTATGACCATTGAGGCTAGCTCAGACTGCCGTTTAAATATTATCCACGACTAGGCGCTGCCGAATTTTCGAAGTCCCACTTTAGTTCGTAGGACCTTCTACAATTTGGATCGGGTCGGTTCGGTACGATGTGATATAACACGGCTACACAGTACTAGATAAAAGATTATGTCTAAAAAAAACTCCCTTAAGAGTGAAACTGCAATAGATATCACTTACGTTTGCATTCTGACGTATTTCTTCGGTCTCTTTGCTACTTGTCAGTAGTAAGTAAAGAAAGTACTCTGTTTCGTTAAAACGTTATAACGAGATGTCGCCGTATTTACGAGTTTTGAAGTCTCCAGACGCGATTGTTTAAAAAAAGAGTATTATTGCGTCACGTAAATGCATGTGACTGAGAACAGCACTTCTCAAAAACGAAAAAGTGCATAACCACAAAGTATATCTCTATATCAAAAGCTTCCTAGCACGGAAAAATATGAATTATTTGAAATTGTTATGCTATATGAAACTGAAATATCACCAGTTTGATATTTTATTATCTATAAACAAAATGTAATTTTTAATTTGGTTTGAGTGTGGGTGTATTTCATCACTATTGAACATTATAAAGCTTAAAAAGCACAGCATGCTACCAAAAAGGCAAAGCTCCTTGAAGCTACAATTTTTGTCACATTGCGTTTTTTCATTTCATTACATTTTTCGAAGTATCCTTGTATTAGGCTTATATTTTTTCGGGCTGGAATCGGTCATCTCTTAGAATATGTTCGCAAACTGAGATATTTGTTTTTTTTCCTTTGCATGAATTTGTTAAACATGCTGTATTATAACCCCTGTATAAATATATAAAATTGCTGACCTTAAGATTTACTTGCTGACTCAGGTCCCCTGCCCGTAAACCTTTGGTTTTCCTGAGCAGCTTGATACCATTTATTCTTGACCTTCGCTTCTTTTGCTCTAATCCACTTTTCTCTTATCCTATATAAGAAATCTCCTATACATCTATTTTTCTTTTCTCCCATCCCCGTTAGCATGCGTACCGCCAATATCTCTTTACTTAAACTGTCCCATTTCTTATCCCATATTTTTTCCTGTAATTTGTTAGCTCCTTACATTCTATCAGGTAATGAACAGTGCTCTCTTCATCTCCACAAAATTCCCATGTTCCTACCTCATTACTTCTCAACCCTTTTAAGTATAATATTCCTATTCTCATCCGCTATGCCTTCTCTTCCAGTTTTGTCACATTGATCTATATATTTTTCCCTACACCATTCTGTCTTTAATTGCTTATAAAATTTCAAAGATTTCTTTTCTTCTATACTTTCCCATATCCCTTTCCTATCTATGTCTTGTACTCTACTTCTCACTTCCTACCAAAAACCGCTATAATTTGTCTCCTCTGCTCTCCATAGATCTCTCATGCCTGTCTTTAATATCATATGAATTTGTTAAACACAAAACCAGTTTGTGATATAAATGGTTCACCATTGTACAAGGAATGTGAAACCAAGATACGTACACTGATCGTGAAGAATGAGATTTTTCAGAAAACTGTCACATAGGACGAGACGCACTGCAGCAAAGAAAGGAGTCAGTCACATACCTATCTGGAGAACTTTGCGTGAAAGTCTACATTTGCATCATCTTCAGCGGGTGCAATTATTATCAATGGCGGACTTGAGTCAAGCAGATCTTTCTGCCATTGCATACTACAGAAATGGTTTCATAAACTCCTTATAATGGACCTTGCTCATTGATGAAGGTAACTCAGCAAAGTACAACAGGAGGATAACAACAGAGTTGTGCCTATACGTTTGGGATGAAATCATTCATGATCACCTTACTGGCCCATATTTCTTTCCTCCACACCTCATTGTAAAGACGTATCTACAGTTTCTCAGAAATAATTTGCATCATTTAACTGATGAGGTATTACGGTGATCCAGCTCGTTTCAGTCAGATAGTGCGTAATTTCCTTAATGATAAATTTCCACACAAATGGAGTGGTCGACGGGGTTACATTGCATGGCCTCCTCGATCTCCGGAATTTAATCCGATGTATTTCATCGTCTGAGTAAATTTACAATCCCTGCTTTATGCAACTTCTCTATTTATAGACACTTTCAGAGAGTGTTTCTACACTGGGTTGACCAAATACGAAATAACCCAGGATATTCCAACAGCGTATGTGGGAGCATTGAATACGTGCTTAGGGTATGCAATGAAGCCAGAAGAATCCAGTTCAGCAGTTTCTGTGAATTTTTACACTCAAATTCATATGAAGTTTTTTCATAAGGTTCCCACGTTTTATATTAATATTGTTACACTTGTATACTTCCTGTTCAATACTGAACTCTGATACAGAAATTCATATGATCGCTGGTGAGCTCAAATACATTCTCATTAATAAAAATACAGAATAGTTAACATTTATAACTGCATGAATTGATTTAAATGTCTTATGCTTTGCGTGAAATCTCGAGATAGTATTAAATGAAAACAGCGATTAATTCAGATTAATTCCAGGAAATTAATAATTAATAGCGATTAATTTCAGGAAAACAAGATGTGTTCCAAGGCTCCAATCAGCAAAGAGGAAATATTAGAATTTAAAATGGATTTGCAGTGAGAACAACTGAGATTCTTGGGCATTCCAATACCAAGTCGTAATAAACTACCGGAAATTTAAAGCCAGGACTAAGAGAAGTATAGTTGCACTATTACTGAACTTAAAGGATGGCACTAGTAACAAACAATCCCAACTCTCAGAGAGTCTGTAGGCGTTTGCGTACAGCGGTCACCAGAAGCACCTCTGCCTTGTGTATGTGGGCGTGAGGCCGGCAATCGGATTGGCAGGCTAAGGCCCACTTTGAGCTGTTACGCCGTGGGTTACGTTACGTTTTACTCACCAGAAGGCAACACTAATATGCAAAATTTGACTTTTTTCCTGGGGTTTTAATTTTAATGTCATTGTCCCTCATTTGAATAAGCTGGATCAGAATATGAGTTTAGTTTTTCTCCATCACCTAGCAATCCTTCACAATATCATCATCATCATCATCATCATCATCATTTATTCAAAAGAAGAAACCCTATTTTACCAGTAAGGTATGCTAGGGTTCTAGTTAAAAAAGACACATAAATACAAATATCAAAATAACAGGACATGATAATAATTATAACGTTTTAAAACTTTGGCCAATAAAGTGTTCAAAGACTGAAGTGCAACACTTTTAAGAAATACATTGAACAACGGTGTTTGGAGATCTGTATTACAAAACAAAAGATGTTGAATAAGATTATATCTCTTTTTGGAATGAAGATCACATCTAAATATTTAGTTTTCAACACTTTCATCAACACTTTCACATTTACAGAGGTATCCATCAGGAGAGCCTATATGGAATCTTCAAAAGTAAATTTTAAATGTCCCATGTCCGGTAGCAAACTGGATCAAATAGAATTAGGTGAAAAGTACTTGCACTTTACACGATCATTAACAGTAGAAAACAATAAATTTCGAGTAATTTGTCCTCTATCGCTATTTATTCAAGTGCTGTTCCACTTTTCAAACATTTATTTTTTCAATGTTTTTAAACAAATGTGATGTAGGCTGTTTAAAACTGAATTCCTTTTGGGATAATGCGTAACGCCTAGCAATTTCATCTGCTCTCTCATTTCTATGTAAACCCATATGGCCTCTAACCCATGTGATACACACGCGATTGGTGTTTGTTATAATATCGTTCCTAATTTTCGTAGCAAGTCAACGTATAGCATATTTACGAGGGCTGTTCAATAAATAATGATCACAATTTTTTGTGACAACGTACCTTTATTCATCCACATAATTTTGATGGCCCTTCTCAAAATAGTCTCCCTGAATGCGATGCAGTTATTCCAGCGTTTCCGCCAGTCTTCAAAGACCTGCTGGAAACCATCTTTGAGAGATCCTTCAACATCGTCTCCGTAGCCTTCACCACTCCTTCTGATCATGGATCATGCCTCCCACGAAGGCGTTTCTTCCAGTTAGGGAATAGAAAAAAGTCACGTGGGGCTAAATCCGGACTATAGGGAGGGTGAGGAATACACTACACGTTGATTTTTGCAAGATATTCAGCAACAACATTGGCAATATGGTGCCGCGCATTATCGTGGTGCAGCATCCTGCCTGCTTCTTTTGCGCCTGATATGGACTTGCAATGATATCCCTGTAGTATTGTCCAGCTGCTGATGTTCTTTGTTGTTTTTTCCCCTTGTAATTTACGTCCTCCAACGTTAAGTCACATCGGACGATGAATGAAATAGGTGAAATGATGCTCAAATGAGTCCAGGGTCCATGGAGCTTACGGTTCCCCGACATTCGTCTTTCAGTATAAGGGAAACCCCCGAAAGAAGCTTTATCCAGGTAACTCACCCTGACCGAGATTCGAACTCGGGACCTCTTGAACGTGGGGCAGACATGCTACCACCACGCTACCGAGACGGACAGCTGCTGATGTGTGTGCAGGTACAAAATTCTGATAAACCATTCCATGAATATCAAAGAATGAGATGACTGTAACTTTCCCAGCAGAAGCAACCACTTTTACTTTTTTGGGGGTTGGTGATGAAGGAGATTTCCACACTGAGCTTTGCTGTTTGCTCTCAGGATCAAAATGATGTAGCCAAGTTTCATCAGCAGTGATTACGTTTCATAGAAGCTCCGGATCTTCCTCTAACATCAACTTTAACTGCATGTTACCTCCATTGCAGCGGTAGGCGATACTGAACTTGTCTGGACTTGCTTGGTTCTCACAGACGGGAACCAGGAGTACCAACAATGAATCTACTACGGCGTGTTTGCTTCACATTAAGCTAACAGAATGTAATAAGATTGAATTTTAGTGCGAAAATTTATGACCGTAAAAAAATTATGATCATTCTTTATTAAACAGCCCTCATAGAAATAATGCTTTCATATTTTGGATTACCGAAAACTAAGTCATTATTCCAATAAAGACTATCAAAGTTACATGTAATTAATACATCCCGTGACAGCATCCATAATTTATTATCAAAACAGAAATGATCTGGCGTCATGCCGAGTGGTTAGAATACTAGCTTCTTACCTTGGCAGCCCGGGTTTAATCCCAGGCGCCGCAGTGGAGTTTGTGATGGACGAAGCGACGTCTTGGCGGCTTTCTGTAATTTCTCTGCCTTCCCCCGCCATTCATTCCAGAATCTGATCCATTGCACTGATATATCATATCATTCCTTTTTCACTTAATGCTAGGTATTCAGCTGATCCTCCATTCTAGATAGTCTTTTAGACCCAAAGTTCCTGACAGGCCACCAACTTTAGGTAATCACTTGGGGCCAACGGATGGTGTAAGACCTCCGTACGAGGAGGATACAAAGGAAATTATAAAAAGCAAAAAGGTCATTGAAATTAAGTAAAAGAGCGTATTAATGCCAACCAATGGGAAAGTTTCTGGTTTAATGATGTCCACATTCAAAATGTAGATGTTCAAATTGCTGACATTTGGATGCATCTGTTTAGCCTTCCTTGCAGAAACTCACGAATGCCCTCAAGCAATCCTTAAAAGGCGAGTACAATTCGAATACAGCAATCTTCAACTGTGGCTACATCTGCTCTTTCCAAAACCTTTATACGATTCATCACGATTCTTTCCGGACTTATTCACAAAGCATTAATGCACAGTATACCTATCAAACCCCTTAAAAATGACTGATTTTTTTCTAAGGGTCAAAGAATCACAAATGGAAATAGAATTATATTGCATGGGGTAATGCAGAATACAGATTTTTGTAGTTAATGCTCAATAGGCCACTAGCCATGATTTTGTTATTGATGAAGTCGCGATATCTACGGCTACAAAATGGGTGCAATTTTGTGAGAAAGCGATTGTTCATCGACCTAGTTCATGCAAAAAACTTCGGTCCAGTACTCATCAGAATTGCAGCTTTGGTGCAGACAGATAGCAATCTCTTCTGGCATATATCAACCGTTAAAAGTACGAGAGCTGTTCAATAAAGAATGATCATAATTTTTTACGGTCATAATTTTTCGCACTAAAATTCAATCTTATTATATTATGTTAGCCTAATGTGAAACAAACACGCTGTAGTAGTTTCATTGTTGGTACTCCTGGTTCCTGCCTGTGAGAATCAGCCAAGTTCACACATGTTCAGTATCGCCTACCGCTGCAATGGAGGTAACATGCAGTTAAAGTTGATGTTAGAGGAAGATTCGGAGCTTCGATGAAACGTAATCACTGCTGATGAAACTTGGCTACATCATTTTGATCCTGAGATCAAACAGAAAAGCTCAGTGTGGAAATCTCCTTCATTACCAACCCCCAAAATGCAAAAATTGGTTGTTTCTGCTGGGAAAGTTATGGTCATCTCATTCTTTGATATTCATGGAATGGTTTATCAGCATGTTGTACCTCCACACACATCAGTAACTGGACAATACTACAGGGATGTCCTGAAAACATTGCAAGTCCATATCAGGCGCAAAATACATTTCCGTTAAGCAGTCTGGATGCCGCACCACGATAATGCACGGCTGCATATTGCCAATGTTGTTGCTGAATATCTTGCAAAAATCAACGTGAAGTGCATCTCTCACTCTCCCTATAGTCCGAATTTAGTCCCATGTGACTTTTTGCTATTCCCTAAGTTGAAGAAACGCCTTCGTGGGAGGCATTATCCAACATCAGAGGCAGTGGTGAAGGCTGCGGAGGCCATTTTGTAGGATCTCTCAAAAAATTTCAGCACATCTTTGAAGACTGGCAGAAACGCTGGGACAAGTGCATCGCATTCAGGGGAGACTATTTTGAGAAGGACCATCAAAATTATAAGGATGAGTAAAGGTACGTTGTCAAAATCAAATTGTGATCATTCTTTATTGAACATCCCTCGTAATTCTAATTTCCCTGGGTTGAATCGCAAATTCTTGCATAGTCTGATCATAGCAAGGCTAATTGTTCGATTGGCAACTGGAAAACAGTCTTACAGATGATCACAGATTATGTCGTATAGTATCTTCAGAAGAAACTGCACTATGATTATACTAATAGACAAGATGACACCTTCATCTATATATACGGAGAAAGTCTAGCGTATCTACCGTGCCAGGAGAAAATGTCATAACCGAAAACAAGTGGTACATGGATCGTCAAAGATGCATATTTGTATCATGTTGGATGCCACGTGATAGGCTAGTTTTACTGTGGTAGCTCAATAGCTCATTACCTACCCAGCAGTGTAAAGCGGTACGGTACCGAAGCCTCCCGCGGTCAGAAAAGTAGCCCCGAAGGCTCCCGGACCCTTAAAGGTCTCCTAATTACATAGTCCCCAAGCCTCCCGGTTCCAGTCCCTAATTACATAGTCCCCAAGTCTCCCGGTTCCAGTCCCTAATTACATAGTCCCCAAGTCTCCCGGTTCCAGTCCCTAATTACATAGTCCCCAAGTCTCCCGGTTCCAGTCCCTAATTACATAGTCCCCAAGCCTCCCGGTTCCAGTCCCTAATTACATAGTCCCCAAGTCTCCCAGTTCCAGTCCCTAATTACATAGTCCCCAAGTCTCCCGGTTCCAGTCCCTAATTACGTAGGTCCAAAGCCTCCCGGTAGAAACAGGTAACAGTTCCAGTTTGGTATTTATAATATTTGATGAAGCATTACATACTTCTAGAGGAAGATGTTACAATTTTTTTGCCTTTATAATTACTAACAAAAAACACGGCTCTAGTACCAAAAGGAAATGAACCTCTAATGCTTACATTTGAATTAGCAGTTGTTTCAGTTCGTTTAGCGTTACCGAGGGTGCACCGAGGAGGCGAACTGCCTCGCACCCCAAAAGATTCCACGTTTATCAGCTTCGCCATAATTTCTTTATTTTCTGTAATTTACTCACAATGGATCTACATTTAGATGCTTTTATTTTGACATTTTAAACCTATATCATACAGTAACATGTATGTTCCCCTTTAAAAGAAGTGCTTCTTTTTCTTTTAGATTTTATTTCCATGTATTTCCAGGTTTGGTTTTATAAGAAATTGACTTCACGTACTCCATTCTTGAAATTTTTCCAGCTCTAAAATTTTCTACTTGCTGCATCATGAGTTTTAAGTGTGTATAAGACCATTCCTGCTTTTTATTTCTTGAAGAATTAATTGCAATTTTAGTATCCAGCTGCCTTTGCTTGAGTACTTCAAGAAATCTATACAGATCTGGGCTGCAGGAGTAAAACTAATTGTTATACTTATTGTGGAAACTTTCGCAAGCTTTGGTAGTTCTCTGTCTATTGCAACTAAGTTCTGCCCACATGGAAAGAGGAAAGAGTGCATTTTCGTCTATGTAAGTTTCCACTAAATAGTCGCAAAACATTTGTAGTTTTTCCGAGACAGGCATCACTGTCATGAAGTCTTCAGTAAAACAGTCTCTAACCATATCAGGATCGAGCATTGGCAAACCAAATATGTAGTCCAGAAAGTTTCCGATTTCATTTCTGGAATAGTAGTCATGTGCAACTCCCAAGTTTTGTATCTTTCACCCCCAGCTTTGTGTTAGACGAAATTTACATCCTTGGATTTTAACATCAGTCCACACTTCTCCTCCAGCATTCATGATGCTATCTTCAAAGTCATTGTTGATGGAGAGAATTTCTGACCTAGCTTATGACATTTATCAACAACTGTTGAAAATACCTGCTGATATGATGAAATTTTCTTGTCCCTCAACAAAGAAAATACCATTGGAATGTAATGTCCATTAACGAGCCCATGGATTGTAAATAGCTGGCAAAAAACCTTATGGAATACTTGAAAGCTCCATCAACATATATTGTGTCACACTGACTGAGTACTCTGAGATTTCCGGATTCACAAAATATCACAACGTTCTTCGTAGCATCATTGTGTAGCAACAGCTTGGCTCCATCTACAGTTTTGACATTTAATGTTGAACATCATCAACCTCTTCTATACTTGTGGGTAATTTTGGCAGAATTTTACGCCTAGCTTTGTATATGAACTTACGTAAACTGTGGACAGCTCCAGTGGTTACTTCTTTCGTGTTTTCTCTCTTCAGTTGCTGGTATATTAGTTTCGATGGCCTTTCACCTATATCTTCTGTAGCTTTTCTCTTCAGATCACACAGCACTTTCTGTCTCTGAATTTTGTCACTAGGTGGTGCCGCGTGGTTATGGTCCTCTTGAATATGCAGGACATCTAATTCTTCAATGGAAAAGGTTTTAATAAAATTTTGCAACTTTTAACACTGCACGTCCATCGCGCTACCCCGCTTTTTTAAATACTTTTGGAATCCGAAAGTGTAACCATTCCAAAGTAGAATTTTCCTTCCTGTCCTACTCACCGTAATTTTAGTCCAGTCGGAAAACATGTTAACAGTGAACTTATTTGCTGTACACTGAAATAAATCAACGAAAAAATTAGGCATATCCATTCCACCCACCTGCTGGCTAATTACACCGGTTTCGCGGGAGGCTTGGGGGTTGTTACCTGCTAAGCTTACCTGGGTACGGGAGGCTTCGGTCCTGTACCATATAAAGAGATCCTCGAAAATGCCATTCTACCTACTGTAAGAAATAGATATATACCAATGATATGTTTGAATTGTGGAAGGATAACCGCTCTATCCACACAAGTCAGCAGGTTTCAAAATTGGCTCTCGCAAAAGCAAGGTATCTCAGTGGTTGATTGGTGTAGTTTCTCACTACACTTTAATCCTAGTGAAATAAGAGGACAGAGGTGCAGAAAGTTTCGTAGTTATATTAACGGATGGGAAAACGAAAGATAAAGCAGGTTTTGTGGGATTAAATACATGATATTTGGAAGGAGAATTTAACTATGTAATTGATACATAGGCTCCGTAAAATAAGAGCAGTAATAAAAGGGTTGGCCCGATATTAAGTTGCTTTCGAGTTTTATTTGCCCTTCATCTGGGAATATATTGTCTATTTATTTCATATCATCATCAACACCAACAGCTTTTCATGGTTTAAGCCATCAAGGCACGTTCCGTTCTAAAAAATTTTAAACTAAAAGTGCTGTATCCATCTTTTTCTTGGTCTACCAATATTTCTTCTACTTAATGGTTTGTAAACTAAAACTAACATTCTAATGTGGCTATCATTTACTCTGTCGACATATTCCTTCCAGTTATTTCTGTATTGGTTTAGATAGATATATAGCCTTTAATGCCGTAAACTTTACAGTATAGTAACGTCATAAATTAAAACTTACCAAGCCACATTACAAAAATCATTTTTGGAATATAATTGGTTTACAACCAATGTATGGCGTATAGTCCTTTTAAAACTTAAAATAGGTAGCTCTCTTAGTCTTTGTGGTAAAATATTGTATAATTTAATTAAAACTACTATAAAAATATTCTGAATTTTAGTGTGTCTAAATTTATTTATATATAAATTCAAACAGTTAGGTGTAAAGTAATTATGTATATTAGAGCAAAGTATAAAGTTATTAAGATTTTCTTTAAAACGTAAAAGACAATTCAGCACATACATCGATGGCAACGTTAAAATACCTAAATGAATAAAAAGTGGTTTATAGTGTTCTTTTGAATGAACTCCGCAAATTAATCTAAGGGCCTTTTCTTGTAATATAAATATCTTATCTGCTAAAGAGTGATTTCGCTAGAACATTATACGATAATTAGCATGCGAATAAATATGAGCATAGTAAACCTTCTTCAGAACGTCCTTGTTAACTCTGTTCCTTAAAATTCTCAACATGAAAATTCCTGTTGTGATCTTTTTGATACATAATTGATGTGTTGAGTAGCCAAGGTCTGAATCAATATAAATACCCAAAAATTTTAAAGAGGAACTAGATCCACCAGTGTTATACTTGTACTGAATATCGGTGATTTTACCTGTGTTTATACTTAGACTGTTTGCGTTACACCAATTATTAACCAACGAAGATGGTAATTTAAGTTTTAATGTGTTTTCAGCTTTATCATAAAAATGAATAGCTAAATCATCAGCATAAAGATATGGAGTAGGGCTTTTGTCACAAATTGAAACGGGGTGGTCATTAATATAGATGATAAAAAGTACAGGTCCCAAAATTGAGCCTTGTGGAACACCATAATTTACAGGTTTGAACTCCGATAATATTCCGTTAAAATAAGTTGTCTGAGACCTATTATTAAAATAAGAATTTATAAATTTAATGCTTTTGTCCTGAAAACCATAAAAACTAAGTTTCGCTAAAAGAATATTAAGAGAGACGAGATCGAAGGCTCTGGAAAGATCTAAAAGTCTACTTGATACAATGTTACCAATATTAATATTTTCATAACATTGTCTTAGAAAGCTTGGAACAGCCTTCATAGTACTCATGCCATTTCTGAAACCAAATTGGTTATTATTATTTGGTTGTTATTATTTAACAAAAGGTTCTCTTCAAAATAAACAACAATCTGTTTACATAGTAGTGATTCAAATACCTTACCTATTATTGGAATTATACTTATAGGTCTGTAACTATCATAACAACCTTTGTCTCCTTTCTTAAACATTGGAATTACTTTAAAGAATTTAAAATCATCTGGGAAATGGCCAGCATTAAGGCAGCTGTTAAAAACAGAATATAATGGTTCACATATATACGGGGAAGCTTATTTTAATAGGTTGGAATTAACTCCATAAACATCCATACATGTAATATTATTTAGATTCATAATAGCAGAGCAAATATCTTCAACACTGAGTTCTAGAAATACAAAATTTGGTTACTGATAGGTACGCTATTTACAATAACATTGACTTTTTCAATAAAAAAGAATTAAATTCTTACAGTTTATATTAATTGTGGATGTATCGGACTTTGAATTAGAATTTAAAAATTCATATATAACTATCCATGATGATTTTGATGTATTATGAGAATTCTTAATGAACGTTGAATAATAGTTCATTCTAGTTATCTTTAAGGTATGTTTGTATTTCTTTTTCATATCAATATACCTGCTTTTGTATTCGTGGATACCGAAATTAACATAAAGTTCATAAAGTATAGTGCATTTTTCCTTTAAAATACGGAGTTCGTCGTTTGCCAATTTTTATTGTTACATTTATTCTTAGGCTTATGTCTGGAAGTTATAAAAGGAACTGCTGTGTTAAAAATGTCATAAAGTTTGGTTAAAAATATTCAGAAATATTACAATAATTAAGAATGCTATATAAATTGATCCAGTTAGGGATAATTAGTAGATACACAAAGTATGTTACGTTACAATAATTAGTGTCCCTTATTGTTATTAATTTATTTGACAGATTATTATTGTCATAATCAATATTAGCTAAAAATAAAATTAAATCATGATCAGAAAATATACAAGGGATAACTTCCGCATAACATTTGTCGAGATGTATGGAAGTGAAAACGTTATCCAAACAAGTACCCGATACTAGTCGAGTAATTTGTGTGATAAAGTAACGTCACCCAGAATATACAAAAACACTAATTAAATCACTCAGATCATTATTTGACCTATACTGATAGATCATTCCTTCCATCTGTTAGCTTAAAAATATTCAATTCATTTCGAATGTCGTCACTTCTTTGCTTATCCAGAAGATTATACCCTGCTACATTTCTTAAAAACATAATTTCCGCTGTTTCAATCATTTGACTTCCTTTTCTGCTAAACTCCAAAATTCATTGCCATACAATATTATAGAAACTGCCATTACTTTATAAAACTCTAATTTAGTCTCTATTCTCATATTTTTAAGGTACTCTTTATGGTGTCACATATACTATTAAATTTGTTAATTTCATTTAAAATGTCACTACTTGTAAAATAAGAGATATTTCAACCAAGATAATTAAACAGCTATCTTGTTCAACGGGTTTTCCTTCTAATTATATTTTGGCTCTTCTGGTACTGGATCCATTAAGAGCTAAAACTTTGGTTTTGTTTATAGATGTTGTTAAACTATATTGACAGTGTAAGACTTGAAGGTTTCACGGCGAGCATTACTAATCAAGGCTTCGCGGGTGATCAGCGTTGTCAAATTAATAAACGTCGAGCTTTCGGCCATTGTAAACTCCATGGCCTTCTTCAGGATCTGATGAAACATAGAACACATAGCCGACATAGCGAACAGAAAGCATAGCCCAAAACAACAGGCCCAATCACAGATCATCGCCCGCTCATTGACCAGGGCAGCACAAGCCCCACTCAACATTTGATCGTATATAGTAAGAGGAATTCAGCCATTTCATCAGCTCGATGCCAGTTGGCCTGAAGTTATACCTCTTCCGAGTGCTGGTAATCCCGGTAACGCTATATGGCTGCGTGATCTGCGGCATGGCCGCAGACAGCTGGCTAGCATGGCTTCAACGTGCACAGAATAGAGGACTTAGGTCTATATATACTGTGGGACGTTATTTTCCTACCAGGTTGCTTCACGAAGCCTCGAGTCTTCCATACGTGGAGGATGAAATTAGGCGCCGAGCATCAAAATTATACGCTACTTTACCTACGCATAGAAGCGCCCTCGTCAGATCATTGGGAGATTATGACCCCACTCTACTCCGTTCTAGACAACATCGGTTACCCCGCATGGCTTGTGGGCATTCGAGATAACCCAAGAGCTAATCCAAACAGCAGCTAAAGCTGAGCTCCATATAATTTTTCCAAGCTATTTGGCATCAAAATTTTTCCCAAATTAAATCAAAATTAAAACACCAGGGTGCAAGGCATTGCATCCTGTTCTTCAACCCCAAGGTACAAAACTGTGACCTCATAAAATAACTCAAATCTAAAAACTCACATCTCACCATACAATATCCCGAATTCAATACCTTACCTGCGGTAAAACCCATAACGGGTGGGCACGCAGCAAAAACCTTCTGGCTAAATACAGCATCACATGGCATGGCATGGCATGGCATTTCATTAGATCCTGAAGAAGGCCATGGAGTTTACCTTGGCCGAAAGCTCGACGTTTATTAATTTGACACGGCTGATTACCCGTGAAGCCTTGTTTTTTGACAGTGTTAGTTAATACATGTAACGCTTTTTGTAGACCATTTTCTGAGCTAGATTTTAGAACTTGACCGTCTGCAAAATAAAGTATCTAAATATCTATTTCTAATTATAAAATGCGAATCTAATTTTGTCTGCCAATTAGACATGGCATAAATATTAAAACGTGACGGGGAAAATGGACAACCTTGCCTTCCTTTTACTTATTGTTGCCATTGCATCTGTCTTCAATTCCGGTTTCTATCATGATCTTATTTTCTATATATAAACTTACTATATATAAACTTGTTGTTATCAAATGTTGGGGTACACCTTTCTGTTTCATAATACTCCATAATTTATTTATATTTACTTTGTCAACGGCCTTCTCGAAATCTTTAATGATATGTAAGACTGAAATTTCATGAATTTTTTTTTAAAAAAAAGCACCTTTTCTTCTTTGTAGTCTATAAAATAGTGTAAGCCTTTCTGAATCCAAAGAAAGCTTAGATAGCATTCGCAAGCTATTTATAAATGCTCTAATGTAGTTAGCAAGTTAAGCAAATGCTACTAAAAATTTCAGAATTTACCTTCATTTAAAATGCTCCTTGTCTCATAGTTTTAGTGTTAGACTAATATAACTTCCTATTCACGTTCATAGAGACAGTGAATAAAAATTCCTCTGGGACTTATTACTTTTTTTACTTTAAAGCACAAAACTTTCAATTTTGGGGCAAAAGAGCCATATTCATAGCTTTAAAATCTTCTGGAGCCTAAAGTTATGCACACAAAGAGAAACGCAGGGCAAACTAGAAAAAAATGAATGTATTGGGAATCTGTTGTTAAAGTTTAAGACCAAACTTTAAGTTATTTTGTCGCAAGGGACTTTTTAGGTGACATAACCGAAAATTAATAAATTTGGCCATATTTTTCAAACTATCAAAGTGAAATTGACAAAGTTTGGGATGTACCATATTTGTACTAAGTTACATTTGTGGTATAAATCTTAAAAAGCTGGCGTTATTAGTTCAGGATTTCAAACCTTTAGTCATTTTTAAATGCCATGTAAATCGGTACATTGAACTCCCTATGTTTTTCAATTATCTGATGAAGAGTAAATTAACAGTCAGAACAAGATACTGCTTTTCTGAATCCATTTTGTACTTCCATAATTTATGTTTTCTATTATTATATTTATATTTTCCATCATTATTTATATTATATTTCATATTTATACTTCCATGATATACTTATTTCGTGTTTAGTCTTAAAACACACGTCCCCCGCCGTGGCGTAGTGAGCTAGATCGTTGTGCTTTGATTTCCCGCCACGGAAGCGCCCGTGAATTATCCCACTCCTAGAGGGTGTGGGTTTTAATTCCCGGATATGGAATAGGTGCACACATCGTGAGGAATTAGAGAAGCTACGCTAGATACAGTCCTCCACAGGAGAGTAAGTCTCTGAGGCCTGAGACGCAGGGGGATTGCAGAAGGTTCCCACACCCTCGCTGAACAGGTTTATGACACCCCATGTCAGTACAGTTACAGACCATTCAAAAACATTCTGACAGCTTCCACTTTTGTGAATGAATTTTCTCGGTTTTAGTGTACAGAGTAAATAGGGCGCATGTTTTAACGGTTCTGCTCCTTGTGTAGCAGGTGTTCTCTATCACACACATTCACACACTGTGTAAGGGAGCACATACCTTTCAGGGAGCTTCTTTGCGTTGCTAGACAGTAGCTAATCCTGCTCTAGAAAGCGAATATTTCGGCTGGAGGTGCTGTGATGCTGACCACATCTCCTCCCAGCATTGGTTGGATGATCGCCCACCTTTGTCTTGCGTATGTGGGCGTGAGGCCGGCAGTCGGGTTCGCAGGCTCTGGCTCACTAACGGTCTGTTACGCCATGGGTTAAATTACGTTATGTTAAAACAAATAGGAGAGTAGTTTCGATTTATAAGCTCGAGAGCAAATTCGTTGAAATGAAACACGCCTTAGCAGTTTGAAAAGCTATATTATAGTATGGTAACAAACATTCATTTTTGGTTAAAAAAAAACAGTATGCTCCTTACTGCTAAGTACCTGCTTAAAACCGTTCAGCTGTCAGATCATATTAAGTTACTACACTGGTCGCCAAACTGGAATGTGATTCACAGTTAGTAAGCACATGGAAAAACGCTGTAAATAAACGGGAGGGGATGAGTACGTCATAATGGTTGTCATAGTAACCATTAGAAGGACCAATTACAATCAAGACGTTTCCATGACAACATTAGACGCTAAATCTTGGTTGCCAATATTCTAACACGTGCTTACCACGACGTGCGGGCGAGCGAGTTACGCAAACGCTGCAGTAAATACAATACCTTGCCTTTTGTTTCTCTTCTGATAATGCTGCGTAAACATAATGCCTTCACGTATATGTTACTAATATTTTATATAAGGTTACAACAGTTAGAGATCTTGTACTAGCAAGTTCCTGTGCATGATGTGGCAATTTCCCTTGGTTTACGTGCGTGTGAGTTCGTGTATCTGTGCGTGTGTTGTAATCATTTGCAATTGTGTTTTAATGAATGTTTAATTATGTCTAAGTATAGTGACAAGCGAAAACCTGAACGTGCTCGGAACCAAATAAAACTATATTTGGTAAAGGTATTCCAATTAAAGGACAGGCATAGGAAATTCGAGTAATATGCTACGTGAGAGAATACTTCTAAGAGGAGAAATTGAAAGGGGAGCCTATTATTCCATTCTATAAGATGCTTTATAGGACTTCACGTGCTGTAGCTATCCGTAAGAACACTGTGGTTAAGATTGGGAAAGAAAAGTATTTTAAAGAAGAAATATAGGCATTGGGGACTAATTTAGAAACTCCCGGAAAAAAGTATGTAGGCCGCATTTCCCCCACTTCAATAAACATCAAAATGTTACAGGTATACCTCTTTTGTTACGATGATCTTTACATTGATGTGTTCTGGCATGTTCTATCGTTTGCATGTAAATCCACGACTTTTCTATTGTCTTTCTGTACAGTATTATAAATAAATAATTAATAATAATAAAATGCCCGCCTCGGTAGCGTAGATGGTAGAGTGTCTGCCTCACGTTCAAGAGGTGCCGAGTTCGAATCTCGGTCAGGGTGAGTTACCTGGATAAGGTTTTTTTCCGGAGTTTTCCCTTATCCTGAAAGACGAATGTCAGTTAAAACTAAGCTCTATGGACTGCGGGCTCATTTGAGCATCTTTTCATCCATTTCATTCATAGTCCGATATGACTAGCGTTGGAGGACGTAAATTACAAATAATAATAATAATAATAATAATAATAATAATAATAATAATAATAATAATAATAATAATAATAATAATAATAATAATAATAATAATAATAATAATAATAATAATAATAATAATAATAATAATAATAATAATAATAATAATAATAATAACACCCATTACAGTTGCAACTAAATCACCTTCGCACGCGTAATCCTATCGCGCTCTCCACGTGGCAGCAATAAACGGCAACGTCGCCTCTCTCTCCATACGAAATGTCAATTACTTTCTAGCTTGGCGACCAGTAGAAGACAAAATGGAGGTAGGCAGTGAAACGAAGATAAAGACAGGCGTTTCGGTATACCACTGTGAAACAGCCGTGGAAATGAATTCACATCCAGAGTTCGCTCTCTTTCTCTCTATCTCTGTCTGTATATGTCAGGGATCTGGTTTCCATCATAAATAATTCTGAGAAACAGAGGAAGAACTCCGATTATAAATTTAAACAGATTTGTACATCAGAATGTTCCTCATCAGCTTCGTAGAAAACTCCACGGAGTGATAAAACTGCACTGTCTGTTTCACTGTATACCATTACGAATGTTTTATAAAAAAAAAATTCAGTCTCCATTTTATTTCTCGTCGCTTCCATAATGTTAACAGGCCAGTTTATTCACATCCTCTAGTTTATGTTTGTTAATGAACATTGTAATTTCTGCTACTATCAATGCTTCAATTTCTGAAATATTCTTGGCGTGAAATGTCCAATTTATAACCTTTTTCCGCTTACCACATGACGACGTAGTACTGTTATTCTTTTGGCATTTTTGCATTTAAGGTGCCCCTGGGCTGTTGATTTAGTGCCTCTTGTATGTTGGGTTTACAGTCTAGAACTGGATAGTCATTTTACAAATGCCTAGCTCTGTCATATTTTATGAGTACTTCATCGTATTCGATTGGGTTTATATTCCTTGGTTACCCCTTACTTTAATCTGAACAATGTGGGGGAGGGGAAAGTACATAGATGTGTGTAATAAGCTAGGGCGAGAAGATTCGCTTAGGCGAGGACAGGAGTCAGAAATTTGAGAGGAATTAGATATGATAAGAAGGAAGAGGAATGCCCAATGTGTGGAGATGATACAGACTGGCATATTATATAATATAAACAAACAAAGGTATGGAGAGAACAAATTACGCAACAAAATTGAAATAGCTTTAAGGAGTGGGGAGGTTACTACTATGCGTTTAAAATGGGAAGAGTTCTGGCTTGTAGCGAATCAGACGCGTTAAAGCCTTCAGCCTTGCCACCTCGTTACCCCCACTCTTTCTATATTTCTCTCTCTTGCGAGTCCTCTTGGTACTAGACGTAAAGGAAAGCCAATTGAATTTTCCAAAACTTTATAATAATGCAGTAGTTCAAAACACAATTGCAACATGGATATTAGTATACTACGCACATGTTTAAATATATAATTTAAATAATAATTGTAGTTTATGAATTGTATAATTTTGTAATCCAACGAAACTGCCAGTTGCGCATCCATATAGCTAAGAATTTCATTACCGTTAAGAGACAATTCGTCATTGTCACTCTCTTCATCGTCTGAGTGTTGCAAGTTTATGATGATAGGCTCCAAAATCTTGTCACGTTATATTTCGTTCCAAAATCAATGTTCCTTTAGTTTATCTGCATGTCTTATGCAGTTTTCCCAGTCTTGTGCAACCTCCTAAATTTCATGGTGAATAAGTCGTTCAATGTTAGTCAGTTTAACAGTATTAGTTCTTTTTCCAACATAACCTGAGCCCACACACTAACTCAATTGGATTGTTCTGGCAGTGGTATGGGGGAAAGTGGTTTATAATACCTCGTGTGTCATTTCAGTTGCAAGCTGATCAAGCTGATACACTTTCCCTGGCTTTTAAACGGAAGAGCAACTGAATAATACTGCTTTAAACTCTCTAGAGTAAATAGAGGTTACGTACGATTCATAAACAAACATATAGTGCGACAAGTCACGTTCTGCCAATGCACCATTCTACAAGCCAGCAGGAAGTGTATTGTTTGTTCTCGCTCGAATTTAACAAACACCTTGGCTTATTCAAGGTAATTCTTTTATCACGTCATGCCAAATGTTAACGTTTCAGTTCTGAGTATTTACAAATATACGTACACGCATATATGTCAACTAATAATGATATTCATTACAATGCTTACGTCGCGATGCATTGTTATAATATAAAAGTGCTTTATTTATTGTATTAGAAAAATTATTTGAACTAAAAGTATGGGGATTTTTGCGGCTATGTTAGATTACTCTACCTTCCTCATGGATCAGTTTTTAGCAAAACGAATTTTTGTCTTAGCACGAATAGTATTTATTAGAGATCGATTAGGTTGGTGCTTGTCACACACCACTTAGGGGGAATGCAATACGACAACACTGCTGGACTCCAATTGGTTGCTCGGCTAGTAGCGTTCAAAGACAAACATCATCCCATTTGAAACACATACTAATTAGGAAGATGTTATCTGTAAAATAAGAAAATAATTAAAGAAATATAGGTGATTGCTTGGGAAAAGTTCTGAAGGAAATGGTTAAGAATGATTAAGAATAATCGACAAGAAAGGTTGGAGAAACGAGAACAAAGGATATAAGAGAGCAGAAGGTCACCAGTATACAGAAATTCAGGGCTTGTGTGTATTGAGCCCGAAATGTATGGCAAATAGGTAGAAAGAGTATATATTGGGTGGGAATAAGAAAGAAAGTTTTTTATGTGCCATACCGATCACAGAAGTTGAAGTCATATGAACGCTGGACAATGGTCAAGCGGAGCGCTGTTGCCAAGCGTAGTACATGTACCGCAGAGGTTCCGTACATAAGAGCAATTTTACCCGCCAGCAAAGATTTTAACTATTGTGTCCGTAATTAAACAACACATCAAAGTTTCCTAAACCATTAAGATCTTACCTTGACACACGTCACCGCAGTGGCACAGCAAGCACGGTTTCCAATCCAGTAACTCGCTTTCCAACTTTGTGGATGTTTCCCGGAGATTGAAACACAGGCACGCTCCCTTTTTCTAAGCATGAAGCCTCTTCACTACAAATTCGAGACACTGTGCGCACACTACCTGCACCACAAGGTTACAGAGTTAATTGCTGGAACTTTGAAAAATATACAGTTGCCCTATATTCTGGATTAGAGAGCTTTCGTAAAAACTTGTTCATATTAAATATAATTTTTCTGCCATGAGAATGAATCCCTTCACGTTTGTTTATCGGAAAATCACCTGTCCCAACTTCGAGGGACATGTTCACGCACTCGGATAACAAACACTGGCAAAAGATATGTGTATATTAATAATTTAATGTATCATTAACAATATTTCAGCTCGAGTTCAACACACGACTTAACGGTGCCATTCACTTTAACAAAAAAACCACCCCTACTTTGAAAACGAACTGAAAATTAACTCTGTTTCAAACTGTTTTCTTAATTGATGCATTATTTATTTATGCTTGAGATATTGTGAGGGAAGAATGGTGCTGTATACATAACATAGGCATTATCACAGCTCACTGATACTAGAAAGTAAAATATTTCGAGTGGCCTTTTCCTTGTTTTTTGGATAGCCGAGTAGTTGCTACACTTCATGCCTGGAGCATTTACGAGGATTGTCCGTAAAATAAGGTCTCCAATTTTATTTAATATAGAAAACATGTTTATTGTCAATGAATGTTACATTGATGGAAAGGCGGAACTTACAGCTATTTTTCAACGTAATCATCATTGCGATCGATGCACTTTTGTTTGCGCTGTGGCAGTTTTTGTATACCCTTGTCATAGCACTCTCCCTCCAAGTTGCGCAGGTAGCGCTCAACCTTGTTTTTCAAATCATCGTCGGTCTGGAAATGTGTTCCACCCAGGTGTGACTTCAACTCAGGAAACAGATGATAATCACTAGATGCTAAGTCTGTACCGTAGGGGGGAATCGGTGAGGATGTACCATCCGAACTGGGCCAGGAGATCAGCCGTTGCATGTAGATACCTAAATTAAAGGATTGCAATAAGTAAAGAATCGTAATGGATTTCAAAGATACCGTGTATCTTTGTTACAATACGTGCAGAGGCAGGTGATTGAGTGGTGTAACAAAAGACACAAGAGAAACAGAATTCTCAGTCGGTAGCACTTGACTCCCTTTGAATAGGTATTCCTCGGACCCTTAATAATGGCATGACCGAGACTAATAATCACAATGGACAAAATAGTCATAAAGGAGCTTTATGGTGAATAAAGGGCTTCAAGAAGTGAACGTCACAGATACACGCAGCTGTGTGGGAAGACAGTCCGCGGCTGGCAGACGATTAAGACGGCCCTCTGGTCCTGTCTTGGGTGACGGCAGAGCAGAGGCGATGATAAAAGATACCTGCCGGTTCATACCTAACGACTTAAGTGTTGGGTTTTTTTGGTAATGTTACGTCCTCCAACGTTAAGTCATGTCGCACGGTGAATGTAACGGGTGAAATGATGCTCAAATGTGTCCAGGGTCCATGGAGCGTAGAACTACCCAACATTCGTCTGTAAGGATAAGGGAAAACCCCGGAAAAACCTTATCCAGGTAGCTCACCCTGACCGAGATTCGAACTCGGGACCTCTTGAACGTGAGGCAGACACGCTACCATCTACGCTACCGAGGTGGGCACGACTTAAGTGTTATCGCGTACTAAGGAGTCTACATACGGTAACTCCGAACAGTGATATATTAGTAACCCTTGGTCGGCAACTTCGAGTTTGATGTGATGATAAAAAGAAGCAGTCATTAAATCAGTTTGAAATGGACATTCCAGTGTCATTAGAACTATCCTTACTCATTCATATCCACGCATACCCTGAAAGTATCTCTTTGCTATACCCTACGCCACCATCCTTTTTCTCGCTTCAATGTGCACCTCGGATAGGGACCCACCTCATACACACTTTGCGGTAATGCAAGTGTTCGGTCAAAATCTTGTCAGTCGTAGTCTTACTGACTTCAGGGATACGTTCGCACAGCTCACGAACTATCACATGCCGATCTTTAAACATTTCTTGCACTACTTTTGTAATTGTTTCGGCTGAAACCGAAGACCGACCAGAACGCTGTTCGTCATGGACGTCTGTACGTTCGTCTTTGAACTCTCTGACTCATTTTCGCACGTTTTTGAAGTCCATACACTGTGGCACATAGATTTCGCATAACTGACGATGAATTTCAGTGGGGGTAGTGCAGGGTCACTGCACGCAACTCGCACTTGGCGGCGGAAGTGATAGGAAGCTCCATCGCAAACGGCTGCCCAGCCAAGACTAATGGTTGCAACGGGTTCGTTGTGGTGGGGATTTGAAGGGGGAAACCAAGCTACACGCCAGTGTTGCCGGATCTCACGTAATAGCGTTCCTCACGGCTCCAGCGCCTTGGAGACCTTATTTTACGGACACGCCTTGTAGGACTTCAGATTTTGTGGCTTCATCTTGTCATGACAAATTTTGTCAATTTCGACGTCATCACTTTCCCTGCTCTGAATAGAGCCAACACGCCTACTTCATTCTCTGATATGCTGAAATTCTATTTCCGAAACTCTAATGGTTTGAATCTAATACGAGATCTTCAGGAACATAAGAATGTTCTGAATGAGAGTCAACATTGCTCTCATTGAATTGCTCTAAAGCCAACTACACCATTTTTCTGCTTCTTTGTTACATGTGAGGTATCCCTCCACTAGTAGCCATCTATAAATAATTAAATATTTAAAAATTAAGATAAATAACACAATAAAACTTATTTGTTTAAAGTAATATACGTCCACCAGAAGGAGACAGGAACCCTACCTTTACAGTAACATCCGTCTGTGAGACGATGTGGGTGATGCGTGCGCACGAGTAAAACAATACTTTCGTGGAGGTAAATAATGATTTCACACAATAAAAAGTTCAACTCACAAATGAAGCATAGCTGGAATATCAAATCAAATTATCAATGCACGTGTGTCAACTATACGTTGAGAAATGTTATACCCACCTCAGAGACGGATGTTACCAACTAAGTGTAAACCTGATTGTGGAGCCTGTATCCTGTGTTCGCTGGAAAATGTGTGGTCTTTTCCGTATGTGCATGGTTTCTGTACAATTGCTTGTAATTAATTCCGATATTGATAGAATATTTGACTTTTCAAGTAGCCCCAGACAAAGTAGTCTAATGTGGTGAGATCCAGGTATCTTGCAGATCAGTGTATAGGTCCTCCACGACCTATCCATCGATTGCCTAAATTAATGGTTATTGCTGCACGGACTGGTTCTGCAAAGTATGCTAGGGCCTCATCATGGTAAAATTAGATCTTTCTTCTAACATGTAGGGTTGCCTCTTACAATAACGTCTGCAAGTGAACTTCTAAGACCACTCTGTAGAGTCAGTCCGGAAAATGTAATTAGTCACTCGTGATACCAGCCCACATAATTAAATAAAACCACCTCTGATATCTATGACTACTGTGTACGTGGATTTCCATCCCACGCAGTAATAATACACTAAACACCATATTTAATCATAACTTCAGAAAACCGAGGTTCTTCATTAGCCTGTTACAGTAACCCCCGTAAAATTGTAAGATCAGGTGAATAATCAATTGGCTCCATGTTATGTGTTAACGAAAAGTATGACGCAATTGTTCCAGCAACATATCCCATATTAAACTATTGTGAGCACCATGTTAGGCGTGTAGACAATCACGTCTGGATTTTTCTCAAAGTGTAGAAACATGTTTTACTTAAATGCGGATTTATCCAGTGGTTTGCTTTCCTCCAAAATGTTCCACTTTTTCCCAGTCGATCATGGATTGCAGCGAATATGGGAAGATTTGGAAATCTTCCCAGTAGGAATACCATGCAGTACATCCGCTGAGCTTTTCAACTGTTACCTTCAGCCTTACCATAAACAAAGTATATATCTCAGTTCTATCCATGAGTAGCCCTCAATGTTTATGCTGAAAACACTAACAACACGATATCACATATACTACATAGGGTAGAGCGGGGCTATTCCGCCCGAAATAAGTAAATTGGTTTACTGCCCAACAATCATGGGCAGCGATGACTTCCCTGCCGGTTTATTGTCAAGCTTGGTATTTGTGTGACGTTTGTATGAATTTACTTGAGTCTGTAGGCTGCTGTTATAATAGTATTAACAGAAGAAGATTACCGGGTTAGTAACTTTGTTGCTTTTTTTGCCTTAAATAAGAAATATCGTTTGTAACTTAGGGTCTAGAGTCTGCAGATAGAGAGATTTTTTATTAAAAATCAGTGTCAGTGTAGGTTGTAGTTTGGGTTACGTCCATGCATAGCAGATGGTGCGTTTCTTTTATCGTAGTTCTCATATGGTGCTCAATTTCAAAAGTTCAACATTTGGGGCTATTCCGCCCAAGCAAAGAGGGGTTATTCTCGCCCAGTTAAAATATAGCTTTTTGTATTCTTTCAGCCTAATTATTTGTTATACAACTATTACCGAATTTTATTTTATCGTTTCAGATGGTACACACATATAAACAAAAGAAGCTGGAACGAAATTGGACGAGGACGATATTGCTCGTGCTGTTACGAGCGTATTAAACGGCGATGTATGAGAGGAGCAGCGGGACTTTCCAGAGAGCCTTACTCTACACTCAAGGATCGTGTTCATGCACATCAACGTCAAGAAGCATTACGAGGAGGAGTGTACAGATCAGTTGGTCATCCTACAGTGTTCAGTTTGGAGGAGGAGAAAGATTTAGTTTCCAGGTTAAAACACTTGGCAGCAAGAGGCTTTGAACGTACACCGGAACAAAAACAAAGAAAAGCGTAGACCTATTGTAAAACTAAATTGTGGAAACAGTGATGACTTGGTTCCAGTCTAAATAGAATACAGTGATGAGGAAGATGTATCTTGTGGATTTTGTGGGTTAATGTTTTATTCTCCGAAATCAGCAACCAAAGGAGACTGGATCAAATGCCAGAAATGTGGACGATGGGTTTCACGAAGTGTGCGTTAGTGCAGTTGGTAAGAAAAACTTCATCTGTGGCAAATGCTTTTAATTAAAATGCAAAAGTATTGTAAGCGGTAATAGCCCCAGGGCCGGGCGGAATAGCCCCGTTTCTTCTGAGATTTCCTTTCTGTGCAGCATTCGCTGTTTTATTTGATCACAAAAATAGCAAGTAAAATATGTATGTATATTTATAACATCTGTACGCTTTAAGGGATTAATAAAGACTGTTCTTCTTTATGTTTAATGTCAAAAATGTTTTTATTTGTTTTTAACAACATAAATTTGAAATGAGCGGAATAGCCCCGCTGTGCCCTACCTCAAATCAACATTTGGTGGAACGAAGTTTTAATAAAATAAAGTAGAAAAATCTACTTCTCTCTCCTGTGCTACTTATGCATGCCCATTAGAGATTCAGTATGCAATTCTGGCATATATTTGGTAATCAAAATATATTTGGTTTTGTCCCCATCATCTCTCTTAGTTTGAGTATTGAATTTTGGGATACTGTATAATAATTATAATAAACCCAAGGATAAACATTAACATTTATGTATATGGTTTAAGTACTAAGCACCTAACAGTTTGCACAGTTAACATTTTAAACATGGTAGGTGCCGTTTTAATATAAGATACTCCAATTTTATACTTCATTTGTGTGAGAGAGGGAGAAAAATACTTTATAAATGTTTCAAATTAGCTGTCCTGTCTTTTGCAATTACAATGAAATGGTAATTAAAGCTATAATTTCAAATTACCAATATTTTTATTGACATAAGTAACTCTAAATATGTTTAATGGAAATGAGAAGCCTTTGTTCTCGTGCCATTATAGCTTCTGTGATAGAAACGAAATAGCATTGATTAAATGTTAACTATACAATAACATAGCATAGTCTCACAAATACAAGTATTTCTACCTTACACAAAAAAATTCCTTCTGCTTTGCGTAAAATTGTCAATATGTAACGTTTCTCCTTTTCCCTGGAACTCTTGTTTAAATTTAGAGTTACTGAATCTAAAAGCAAATCACACATTTCCTGACCTAATCTTTCAAAACGGATGTGGTTTGTTCCAAATTTTCAGCATTATGAGTTATGAAAGAAGTTAAATAATTTTAATGATGTTAACAAATCTCCTCAGCATGCCTCAGGAAATATACAATTATACAAACAAGCAAAGTATCTCTCAAAAACCAAATTCAGCAGCAATAATTTAACACAGATATACCATCCTGCATTAAACATTGCTATCTAAAATTAAATTTGAGAAAAAAGCAAAAATGCATAAATTTACATTCAAAATAATAATTCTGATAGGAATATACTAAGGAATACGGGATAACCTTGGACTCAGTTATATACTTTATAGGCTATAAAATGTGTTTCAAAGTAGTTTTCAGTTACTTTTCAAGGAAATAATCCATGAATAATTTTATAAATAACAACAGTAATAGTAGCAGTAGTAGTAGTAGCAGCAGCAGTAGTAGTAGTAGTAGTAGCAGTAGTAGTAGTAGTAGTAGTAGTAGTAGTAGTAGTAGTAGCAGCAGCAGCAGTAGTAGTAGTAGTAGTAGTAGTAGCAGTAGCAGTAGTACTAGTAGCAGTAGTAGTAGTAGCAGTAGTAGTAGTAATAGTAGTAGTAATAGTAGTAGTAGTAATAATAATAATAATAATAATAATGACAGTGACGGTGACGGTGACGGTGACGGTGACGGTGACGGTGACGGTGACAATGACAATGACAATGACAATGACAATGACAATGACAATGACAATGACAATGACAATGACAATGACAATGACAATGACAATGACAATGACAATGACAATGACAATGACAATGACCATGACCATGACCATGACCATGACCATGACCATGACCATGACCATGACCATGACCATGACCATGACCATGACCATGACCATGACCATGACCATGACCATGATAATGATAATGATAATGATAATGATAATGATAATGATAATGATAATGATAATGATAATGATAATGATAATAATAATAATGATAATAATGATAATAATAATAATAATAATAATAATAATAATAATAATAATAATAATAATAATAATAATAATAATAATAATAATAATAATAATAATAATAATAATAATAATAATAATAATAATAATAATAATAATAATAATAATAATAATAATAATAATAATAATAATAATAATAATAATAATAATAATAATAATAATAATAATAATAATAATAATAATAGAAGCCCAACATGTTACCTGTTAAATATGTTTAGTTAGATTACACTAGTCAACAGTGGTTTTGGTAAAAAGTACATATAAAACATAATTCTATATTATAATGTGACATAAAATGTGAAATTAGAAAGTGTCCATTACGTCAGGATTAAAAATTATGACCTGCAAGTTATGTAACAGTTGAATTTACTGTATGACTTTAAAGTGCTTTGTCGTCTTTTGTTTTTAGCTTTAATGTGAAGTACTTTTAAAATGTAACATGTAAGAGGGGGCTTTTATTGAGCCACAAATTAGGAAGTTGATGAGTGATAAGACCTTCGAAGAAAAATTATGTCAAGGCTTGCAGACTGGTGTTCTTTTAAAGAAGTCGTTGAAGGTTTTCTAGGGAATACAACGGCAGTAAACAGTGACATATTAGTGGGAACTCTTATAGACAATTATAAATATCTTGGATGCAGAATGTCACTAAAAATGCACTTCCTTCATTTAAATTTCTTCCCTACAAATTTAGGAGCGGTTAGTGATGAACATGGAGAAAGGTTCCATCAGGACTTTTTGGAATGGAAAGGCGCTATAACCCTTCAATTTAAGTGACTACTGTTGATTTTTGAAGCGTGTAGGATATATATCCCACGGAAGGAAGTTGTCATCAAAAAGACTCAACTCTCCACCATCAACATCATCATCGAACAAATGAATGTTGCAATATTTCTTATAAAACCGTATATTAGGCCCAGGACACTAGAGTAAGAGTTTCATGGCGTTAAGTATGTTATATATTGTATAAATATAGTGTAGACCATCCCTCTGATATTAGATATAAGAATTTAAAAACCTATATAACAAAAAATTGGAGGGTGGTGGCGAAAATCTAACTGCATCTTCAGAATCAGCAAGTACAAATTAGTTAGGTCAACCATGTTTTATCTCTGTACCTGAAAAAAAGTTTCTTTACCGGTGTTATCAATGCTAGCATCCGGTTCCCCATGGTGGATCTTGAAACCCGGCGGAGAGCAATGGAATGTTTAAGGCGTAAAATTCTCATCACGGCTTCCTCCGAAAGGGAAATAAAGCCGGTTGGAAAGCCAAAGCACTTAAAGAGCTCTCCATAACTATTTCAATTTCGATTATTAGGATTCATTTCTAATAATCACTATTTTAATACCCGAAATAAAACAAAGGACTAATGTGTAAGATCTACTATTTTAGATTTATCCCCTTAGCTAGTAGCTGTTGTCCACCTGAATCGTTATTTCTATTTTCTTATTTACTTCGGGTTATTCGTCTCACATATTCTCAAGAAATGGTTTCAAATAGCTAATCGTGGTTCAAAGATTTCGATAAACAAAAAGAAGGTAAACCTGTATAGCTCATCTGTAACTCTGCTTACCCATGCAACTACACGGGTACCATAAAACATCTCATTTGATGGCAAAATTCCTAGGCATAGGGAAATAGAAACACACTGGCGCTGAACCATCCAAGTTAGTATGGCTGATTACTTTGCTATATTACCTATACAATACCTGTGATAAAAAGGTTCAGATTTGTTAGTTGACAATTTCGTCATTAATTTAAATCCCTACGTTACAGGCTTTTATAAAATGTTAATTTACAAATATAGTCAGAAATGCCCACCTGCCTCCCCCAACTTACGCCTGTATTTACCATCATGTATGTATGCTAAGAAGTAAAGAAATTATGATTTAGTAGCCTAGGACTTTCCATGCCTTGCTTATAAATTTTCGGAGATATTTGTTGTGGTTCCAATCAGGCAGCATAATGTTCTAAAATTATCTAAATCTATATCTAAATCATACAACACTTTGTAAATACACAGAAAATTTACATATAATTTTATACTACCTTTCGTGGTGAGAGATCCAGTATTCGACCAGTCAAAGCTCTGCACTGTAAACCCTTTTCCTTGCCACAACCATATTGTGTTTACATTACAATAAGTGTATCCTCTGTCTGCGGAATCATTTCACCGACGACCTTTCAGAAATTAAATAAAACACTTAAGAACAGCCACTTATCTAGGATGAAACGTAGAGTTCATCACGAAAAATCTGCGCTGTGAATGGGGTTATTACACAGGCTCGTACAGTCCAACTTCACATTTGGCCTGACTGCTACCAGCTGACCCTCATACCCACAGGTGGGTGTCGCAGATCAGGGACCGTAATATGAGCACACGAAGTATGAAATACTTGACCCTTACAGTCATCCCTTTCTCTATACTTCTACCTGGCAGGTAAACAGACAGGTGAAGTGTGCCACAGTGGCGCTCATTCAGGGACTGGCTGAAATATCTTTGGTGTCTTCATTAAATGTGCACTTTGAACTGAGGAGTTGGCTAGGAAAGCACGAAGAAGGTTAATGACACTAGAGAATATCAATGAAGGACATAGCCACAATGACATTGACATTGTGTGAGAAACCGCTCTCTCAACATATTACTAATCTAGCCAAACCTTTAGCTGACAAAAGCTGTTTTATACAGTTAACATGTTTATTACCTTTGTATTGGCTTGTTATACTTTTATTGTTATGCAGTGCTAATTATTACCCTTATACTGCTTAAGACACTTGAATGTTTTCTACATGGTATTCTTAAAAATAAACATCATAATCAATCTCAAAAGTGAATTAAAATTGTTAACAGTATACACTGTTTGATAGCACATAATATAATAGTCATAATGACACTTGAATTTACACGATTGTTATCCTTGCTGGTTTCTTTTTAAACCTTGGGATTTGAATGCCCGGCTCCAAACTAGATGAACTTACACAGTGAACATGTTCATCAGAAACCGGGTAGCAGGCTCTTGTTCAATGTTCATATGCTATACAGTTGTTCACATTGATAGGCTGCAGTATCAAACATGGCCAGTAATTAACTTGCAAAAATATGTAGCTTGGAAACTGTTTTCGGCAATGATGTGTACCAATCCAAACCATGTTTCCCTGAGCTGAGCAAAGCTATGTTGCTTTGACAGTTTATAGGATCCAGTACGAGCGTACTGAAACGTCCTCTTAGGGTGAAGCTCGAAATGTATCCAATGCTAGTAGGACATATCCAATCTGTGCCTATCATCGTGAAAAACAAAACTTGTTCTCCTAATGTCGTTCACTGATATTCACCACTGCACTGATTAGCCCGTCACGGTATTATAATCAGAATCAACCGGTTTATTCGCCTGTCTCTTCCAGTAGACTTGAAAATAGTGACGACGAGGAGGAGGGTATATTCAGAACTATATAGTGTATTCCTGTTCACCCCTGTCGTAGACTGCCAAGCCACCGTCCAACTCAACTTCAAACATCTGTGCATCCGAATAATGAAAAGTGGTCTTAGTTACGCTGTTGCTGGCCTACCATTCCATCATTGAACTTGAATCAACCTGTGTGTCATGATAGATGGCCTAGAGCACGTTGCACACTGTGGAACTAACCTTTTGAATTAGTAACACCTGCTCTTATGCAACACTGGGATTGGTATTCTCTCGCAGTGGAGGTCCACACCACTCTGCATTAGCCAATCTGACCTGGCCAATTCACTTCTACAATCCAAGTGTGACGCCTTTAAATTAGTGAATGACTAGCAATAGCTAACGAAAACTCGGTGGCAAACAGCCATGGCTCACCAACACAGGAAGAGTAAATTAGATTAAGTAATAATACTGCAAACAATATAATAATTTCTGAGACAGTTAATATAAGTAGGTTCTCACTCGTCTAAAATATGTTTCCCCTTTGATTTGTGTGATATTTAATGGTTCACTTCTAAGAGTGCCATAATGCTTGTAGAAGGCTGCATGGAAAAGAAGAAGAAGAAGAAGAAGAAGAAGAAGAAGAAGAAGAAGAAGAAGAAGAAGAAGAAGAAGAAGAAGAAGAAGAAGAAGGAGAAGGAGAAGGAGAAGGAGAGGAGAAGGAGAAGGAGAAGGAGAAGGAGAAGGAGAAGGAGAAGGAGAAGGAGAAGGAGAAGGAGAAGGAGAAGGAGAAGGAGAAGGAGAAGGAGAAGGAGAAGGAGAAGGAGAAGGAGAAGGAGAAGGAGAAGGAGAAGGAGAAGGAGAAGGAGAAGGAGAAGGAGAAGGAGAAGGAGAAGGAGAAGGAGAAGGAGAAGGAGAAGGAGAAGGAGAAGGAGAAGGAGAAGGAGAAGGAGAAGGAGAAGGAGAAGGAGAAGGAGAAGGAGAAGGAGAAGGAGAAGGAGAAGGAGAAGGAGAAGGAGAAGGAGAAGGAGAAGGAGAAGGAGAAGGAGAAGGAGAAGGAGAAGGAGAAGGAGAAGGAGAAGGAGAAGGAGAAGGAGAAGGAGAAGGAGAAGGAGAAGGAGAAGGAGAAGGAGAAGGAGAAGGAGAAGGAGAAGGAGAAGGAGAAGGAGAAGGAGAAGGAGAAGGAGAAGGAGAAGGAGAAGGAGAAGGAGAAGGAGAAGGAGAAGGAGAAAGGAGAAGGAGAAGGAGAAGGAGAAGGAGAAGGGAGAAGGAGAAGGAGAAGGAGAAGGAGAAGGAGAAGGAGAAGGAGAAGGAGAAGGAGAGGAGAAGGAGAAGGAGAAGGAGAAGGAGAAGGAGAAGGAGAAGGAGAAGGAGAAGGAGAAGGAGAAGGAGGAGGAGGAGGAGGAGGAGGAGGAGGAGGAGGAGGAGGAGGAGGAGGAGGAGGAGGAGGAGGAGGAGGAGGAGGAGGAGGAGGAGGAGGAGAGGAGGAGGAGGAGGAGAGAGGAGGAGGAGGAGGAGGAGGAGGAGGAGGAGGAGGAGGAGGAGGAGGAGGAGGAGAGGAGGAGGAGGAGGAGGAGGAGGAGAAGAGAAGGAGAAGGAGAAGGAGAAGGAGAAGGAGAAGGAGAAGGAGAAGGAGAAGGAGAAGAGAAGAAGAAGAAGAAGAAGAAGAAGAAGAAGAAGAAGAGAAGAAGAAGAAGAAGAAGAAGAAGAAGAAGAAGAAGAAGAAGAAGAAGAAGAAGAAGAAGAAGAAGAAGAAGAAGAAGAGAAGAAGAAGAAGAAGAAGAAGAAGAAGAAGAAGAAGAAGAGAAGTAGAAGAATTAGAAGAAGTAGAAGAAGAAGAAGACGAAGAAGAAGAAGGGAAAGGGAGGAAAGTCAGACGATTCAGAAAAATCAGACACTGCCAGATGCAAAAGAAAAATCCTAGATGATTATCAACTGGTCTTCTTCGTTGAACTTCTGCAACAGCTCTGGGTGCAAAATTGCGCTGTTAAAAAAGAAAGAGAAAAGTCTTCTTTCTGGATATAAGAATATACACAACACAGAAGGTGAACGTCTTCCTCAACTACAGTAACCTCTGTCCTTGCAACTATGTGTGCAAGCGATAACTCAACTTTGTGTATCACCGGTGCATAATATTTCAGAATATCACAGAGCTGAAAACTGCCTGCACCTAGAAAGACTAACGGCTGTGGAATATAGTGAAAATTAAATTTGTTCATAGAGTAGCATTGCATTCACTCAGAAACGAGTTACTCTAAGCAGTGTACATATTTGGTTATCTTAGCTTATTCCATATTTTATATTCTACTACGTTGTTTACAAACATGACTAACATATTTGAAATTATTTGTGACATATTTTGGAAGCTATTTAATAATTTCTATAAATACCATAGTTCATCACGTTAATGCTGCTGAGGAACTAGGAAACGGAGAAGGAACATGATTAAAATATACAAAAAACACAGAAAATTTGACTTAATATATATGTACATAATAAATATTCATTCTAATTTATTTCAAAATACACTATTACATCTATTTTACAAATATGTAAAACATTTACTGGCATCTGAACATAAGTGTTTTTATATTTTACTAACATTTTACGTGGTAAAGGAACTTTCAACAAGAGTGTTCTATTTTTGAATGTAAATAAAACACTTTCTATAAATGATAGAGGTTTATTTCTTTTTTATTTTGGAATATAATTAATGTCACTACGTGTGAAAGAGAACTCAGTTAAGTGATCGCCGCGACTTCTTTGTGTTGCGCGTATAAGTTTGACCTAATTTCAATGACACAAGAAAATAAATTAGGTCTAACTTATGTTATTCATAAGATCATTTATGTTTTCTGGCTTGTTGGCGTAAAGTCGAGATTTAACATAACCCCACAAAATTCAATGGAGTTAAATCACAGGATCTCGGGGGCCAGTTAACATCACCACCACCGGAAATGATGAAACTTTTGAGCTTTTCCTTCAAAACATCGACTGTTCTGAGAGCAGTTGACATCTGGCACCAGTTCTTTGACTTAACGGTCAAACGCCAAATCTTTCTCTCTCCGGGAGGATTATGCACACCGTAAACTTTACGTAACACACGGAAGGTATCACAATTTCATAATTTCTACCGTTTATGAATGCTATAACGTTCCATGGCTATTTGTCAATAACAACTGTAACCACATGAAAAAATGACTGCTGTAACTCAATAACAACGGCTAAAGATCGGAAACTCTTAGTGAAAGGCCCTTTATTGAAGTGGTATATTTATAATTTTAACATGTAAGGTATGACGCTGATGGGAACAATTAATCTTCTGCTTCATGCGAGCAGTCTATTATAAATATTTATGCACACTGAAGGCATGTTTTCATTTGGTGGAAAGAACTTTTTCCATCAGGAGATTTTCAATGTATTGCACTTAATTACTATATTCTAGGAATGTTTTCACAAGGGTCTAAAATGAAAAGGTCCTTGTCATGCACTTAATAAACTGTTGGTAGCCATTGCAAGGTACTCCTAATACCAATTAGGGGTCATTCACAATGACGCTTATCAATCTAAGTATACGTTGTTCCTACTGTTATTAGAGTTAGGGTTGCGGCGGTGGTGATGTCGGTGGCGGCGGTGACGGTGGTGGTGGTGACGGCGGCTGCGGAGGTGGCGGCGGTGGTGGCGGTGGGCGGTGATGACAGTGATCGTGGGTGTGGCGGCGGTGGGGATAATGGTGATGGTGGTGTTGGTGTAGGTCTTGGTGGCGGTGATGGTGGTGGTGATGGTGGCGGTGGGTGTGGTGATTACGGTGGTTTTGGTGGTAAAGGATAATTAGTTTTGTGTATATAATTTTCACAATAACCATGATTTACTAAAAGCTGTGCACTACACTCTAAAGCACTACCCTAAGAGACACTAATGAAAGCAGCAACCCCGCTTCCGTCGTTGGCTGCTGCATGCAACTTCTACCGCGGTCACTGTAGTGCGCCTACCTGCAGCATTCAGATGTTTTCGTGCTTCAGCGATAGTAGCAGATGTACCCATTTGACCTGAAAACAAAAACTGAGGATTAGAATACTCTGAATACTTTTCTGCATATACAAACTTCAAGATTAAAAATTTATAAAATATACATTCTCTACTCAAACCCATATTATAGTTAATTATTAATATAATAAAGTGAATCAGAGTGCTTTCCAATATATTTGTGCAATTATATCGTTTTACCTTAAACATAATATTGTTTATTATGACTACTACTAGTAATCATAATAATAATAATAATAATAATAATAATAATAATAATAATAATAATAATAATAATAATAATAATAATAATAATAATAATAATAATAATATAATAATAATAATAATAATAATAATAATAATAATAATAATAATAATAATAATAATAATAATAATAATAATAATATAATAATAATAATAATAATAATAATAATTAATAATAATAATAATAATAATAATAATAATAATAATAATAATAATAATAATAATAATAATAATAATAATAATAATAATAATAATAATAATAATAATAATAATAATAATAATAATAATAATAATAATAATAATAATAATAATAATAATAATAATAATAATAATAATAATAATAATAATAATAATAATAATAATAATAATAATAATAATAATAATAATAATAATAATAATAATAATAATAATAATAATAATAATAATAATAATAATAATAATAATAATAATAATAATAATAATAATAATAATAATAATAATAATAATAATAATAATAATAATAATAATAATAATAATAATAATAATAATAATAATAATAATAATAATAATAATAATAATAATAATAATAATAATAATAATAATAATAATAATAATAATAATAATAATAATAATAATAATAATAATAATAATAATAATAATAATAATAATAATAATAATAATAATAATAATAATAATAATAATAATAATAATAATAATAATAATAATAATAATAATAATAATAATAATAATAATAATAATAATAATAATAATAATAATAATAATAATAATAATAATAATAATAATAATAATAATAATAATAATAATAATAATAATAATAATAATAATAATAATAATAATAATAATAATAATAATAATAATAATAATAATAATAATAATAATAATATAATAATAATAATAATAATAATAATAATAATAATAATAATAATAATAATAATAATAATAATAATAATAATAATAATAATAATAATAATAATAATAATAATAATAATAATAATAATAATAATAATAATAATAATAATAATAATAATAATAATAATAATAATAATAATAATAATAATAATAATAATAATAATAATAATAATAATAATAATAATAATAATAATAATAATAATAATAATAATAATAATAATAATAATAATAATAATAATAATAATAATAATAATAATAATAATAATAATAATAATAATAATAATAATAATAACACTCCTAACATTACCACTACTAATATTACTACTGATAATATTACTACTACTAATATTACTACTAATATTACTACTACTACTACTATACTACTACTGCTACTACTACTACTACTACTACTACTACTACTACTACTACTACCACCACCACCACAACTACTACATCAAAACCAAGGTCCAGAACACACAGTTTTACTCTACTCTTCCTTTAAGACCTTTCATTACTGCGCCACATTAAAATCAACTTTCATTTTTTAAGTACGTACACCATGTTGCAAAACAATTCTATACTTTGATTAATTTAAACAACGGTTAACATTTCTATAATGGTGTCAAACTGCATAATACTATAGAACCACATACGTAGCTTCACTTGTTTAAATAACATCAGCTAGAAAACCCTATTAAGCCAAAAATTTAAACACATATAAACTAAAGTATTATCTTCTAAATACATGGCAACGCGGTCACTATCTTCTGCAATGTTTCTT